>OZ014522.1:282424790-283024790 GCA_963966055.1 Lathyrus aphaca | reverse complement strand
AGTGAAGGCAAATTCACTTCTCAAATCCACTTACCACCTGAAAGGTTAGAAAAGAAATGCAATGCAATGCCAAATGGAATGAAATGGCATGATGAGAAACAAAACCAGAAGCACATACATGATGTTAATGATGCTATGGGATGATGCACACATGAAACAACACATGGGGATGATCATACAAGCTTATGGATGCAAATGAAGCAAGTTAAGAATTATGAACATTCATGAAAAGTTATGAAATGCAAATGGCATACAACATGGCAAATGCAAGATGCAATGATCAAACATGCTTCTAATATGTCTTAAGATGCCAAGTGAATCAAATGGATGCATAAAATGTCATGGCAAGTCAAGGTATGAGTGCAAATGCAAGATGGATGCATATGGAAGCCCAGATTAGGGTTTATGATCCAAGCATCAAACACAAACCAAAATCAGAAGCAAACTTCAATATAAAAAATTGAAAATGCACTCAAAGGACCCCTAATCCTATACTAACTCACTGCCCAAAGGAGAAGTTTCAACTCTTAACCAAATTCAAGTTATGATTTTCTTAAGTTTTCTAGGGTTTTAGGGTTCCTTAAAAAGAAAATTATCAAACAAATTGAAAATGAAAGATCAAATCATGACCATTTAATCTCACAAACTACATGATATGCTAAACTCAATGCAAAAAGAATCAAAGTCCAACTCTTTAGGGTTAGGCAGAAATGATTTTTGGAAGTTTGGATCAAAATAATGCATCAAAATGATTTTAATTCCATGGAAAATTCTTAAAATGCATCAAGATCAAAAAAGAAATCTGGTTTGAAGGTTGGACAATGTTTCTAAATGTTTTTAAAGGTTTCATGAATTTTTTGGTGATTTTTAAATACCTAAAAGTATTTTTAATTAATTAATTCTCATTAATTAATTAAAAAGAAACTTTTAAATATTTAAAAATACTTTTTTAATGCTAAAAATAAAAATAAAAATATTTTTGTGTTCTGAAAAATAATGAAAACTTTGACAAAAATTTCCATAATTTTTAGACATTTTTTGCTATTTTAAATAAATTGGAGAAATCAAATGAATTAATGTGAAAATAAAATGAATTTTAAACTGAAAAAGGAAAAGTAATCCAATCTGAAGGCCCAGATTCAAACTCCCATACGCGCGAATTGACCTGGCGCGCATCTGGACGCCCAGCATTCAAACTCCCTAACCCTAATTAATTAACCCTAATCCAGCCGTTAATGACCCTCAGGTGACCGGAACAGTGTTCCGGTCATCTTCTCCGATCACCCAAAATCACAAACTCCTTCTACACGCATCTAAAACGAATTCTAATTAAACAGAAATGATCCCCATCCAAAAACGAATTAAAACCCCCATTCAAACAACATTTATCATTTCTAAACTGGCTGAATCGAATCAAACAAAACCTAGGGCAAAAAGTTTCAGAAACAGATTAAACTCTCATCTCTCCACCATTTTTAAAACCAAAGGCATCAGAGTGATCAGGGAACTACAAAGAACAACTTAGGAACTTTAAAAATCATTTCTGGAAAAAAAGTTCTTGAGCTACCTGAGTTTTGAAGCTTTCAACTTTGCAACTTTCTGACCTCTCCTCTTGATGCAATCCACTCCTCTTGGTCCCTTGATGATGTCTGAATGCTTAGAAAGAGTTTATGTTGGCTGGTTTGAGAGTTTGAACAAGTTCTGTTCAAGCTCAGGTGGGAATCGTGTTTATGATTCAGGCAGTTTCAGGCAAGGGTGAGGGGTTCTTTGTGATCAGGATGATGAGTTGAGAAGGTTTGTGAAGTTTGTTTAAGTGTTTGTGGCTTGTATGAAGAGTTTCGAATGCTTTTGCTTCAAGGGTGGAAAATGAGAAAGTTATGTTCTTGCTGGTTTCAGGTTTGCTTGTTGTGATGTTCAGCTTGCATTTTGTTTGTATAAACTAATCCTATTGGTCAGATGACATGACATGTCCTTTTGTGATAGGTATGGTTGCTTTTGCCAAAATGTCAACTTGGTGTAAGAAGGGCATGGGCTACTTTGCTAGCTTGGTACAAAGGGCTTGTCTTGCGCAGCATGGTGAGGGGAAAGGGCTAGTGTGGTTCAGCATCCAAGGCAGCAAGTGGATGAGGTGTTATGATGGTTTTTGCAACTTGGTTCCCTTTGGTTATCATGAAAAAAACTTGCCTCACAAACCATGAAACATGTGATCTCTTTGGTTCAATCTGAACTTTAAGACTTGTGTTATGTTTGTATAAGGATTAGGCATCAATTAGAAGTCACAAATGCCTTTGGTACAAGATTTTGCAAATTTCTCATTTGGTGCATAACTTGAAATTTAGTGATTTTAGCTAACTTTGATGCACCATAACTTTTGATCCAAAATGAATTAGGTCATGCTCTTGTACTTTTTTAAAAGGGAAAGATCTAATCTACAACTTTCATGACCAAAGTTTTTCCATTTGAAGCATTTTTGGATCAAAAAGTAAGGGTTGAAAAAGTTGCATAAAATGACATTTCATTAAAAGTCAACCTTGCCCAAAAAAGTCAACTTTGCAAAAACTTCAAATTCTTGAATTTTGTAAACTTCCAACTTCTTCCATGATCAAATAAAGATCAAATACACTCAAAATGATGAAGATCACCCCTTGGTTGGGTCATTGGGGGCCTCAGATGCCCTGATTTTGCACTGACTTGTCTGAAAAATCAACCCTTGATCAGATGACTTCCCCATGGAATTTCTTCATGAAAATTGATATGCATACTCCCTATACCATATAGAGACCAATAGAAACAAGAATGACCAAAAAATTTGAAGTTATGGCCTCTGAAACCAAAACCCTAATTTCAGGTCATCTGTGCAGTCAAGCCTGGCTCTGCTTCTATACCAATCCCAGTTCTTGTGATTCTTTGGCATTTTTGACTTTGAGAGGATGTAATATGATATAAGAACACACATGGACCCCTTTGAAGTGATTGGTGGCCTTTGGAGTGGCTCAAGAAGCTCTTGGATTGCTCAGATCACAAACCCTAGGTGCAGATGACTTTGAATCTATGCAGTGAAACAAAAATGTGATATGAGCTGGTATGATTGAGTTTATGCATATGAAATGATCACAAGCCATGGTGTGAATGGGTGAGGGCTAATTTGGGGTGTTTACACATACCAAACTATCATACCCTAAATTTTGATCCAGGATTTGTGTCTGTCTAAAAACTCAAAGAGGGAGTCTTTTAGACTGATTTATGAATTTTTATTGGATTTATTATTTAAAATCTAATACTAATTTATTTTAAAGGGTTAATTCAAAGGGTACCAAATTATAAATTATTTATATAATTAATAATATTATCATTTATATGAGATTAATTTTTTTATATAAATGGGATATATATTTTTGTTATTTTGGTTTTATGAAGATCTCTTAAATTCTTTCATGTAATAATGGGGTTATTTTATTTTAAAAAAGAGGTATATATTTTTTAAAATAGTAACATTATTAATTAATATAGGTTTTTCTTTATCTCATGAAGATCACAACTTTGCAACTGGTTTTCTTGTTGGCTAAGGAAATGTTACAAAGGATGACTTCAGCTTAGTTCAATTTGTATGCTTTATTTATCATGTTATAATCACAAGTATCACATTTAGAGGACCAAATCATTCCATACTTGTATGTACACGCTAGCTTCTATACACTATCATGAAGAACAAAACAAGTGGAAACTTCATGCATTGTACACATGTTGCATTGTTTCTCATCTTCACCATACATTACTCAACCTCACCATAGTTGCCATGTCCTTCACTATACATTAACACCAGCAAACTCAATCAAATTAACTCAGCTTCACTCTATTGATCCAAACACCTCTTATTTGCATCATGCACCTCATATTAACTTAACTCTAGTTCTAACTGTTAACTAGAGTAGTTAACTTCTAACCACACCTATAAGAGGCCTCATAACTGAATCATAACCAACTTTGCCATTTTCTCGAAATCACACTTCAAATGCTCTGAAAATTCTCTATGCATATTGAAGATTTCACTCTGCATTTTGCTCTCAGCTTGCATTGTTCTTCATCAACACACTCCATTCTTCATCAATTCATCATCACCTTCATACTCTGCACATTCTCCATGGATTAATCAAGTTGAATCTCCAAGAACAAGCTCAACTGAATTTCTTCATTTTCTACACTTTGACAATAATTCAGTGATTCAGAGTGTTTATTTCACTCTTTGAAGATCAAGGTCAATTGTAGAAAGCATTGGAACCTCCTCTCTGGTTTTCTTCAACATCTGTAGAGCTTCAATTACAGGTTTCATGTCTGAACTTTGCTTGCTCGATTTCAACATTTTTTGATTGATTTGTGTTGTTTGAAGCTTACTAGAAGCAATTGATTCACTGGCTAGTTGATATGCAACTTAGGTGCTTAGTTTCAGTTTTAGGGAAAAAATTTCATCCTTTCGATTTGCATTGTGTATGCATGATAAATGGAATTTGAGATGTATTTGTGATGTGTGTGATCTCATGAACATTTTGATAGCCTTAGTTTTGATCTAAGTGAAGTTTCAGGTTTGCCTCACCTGAGGTTTACCGGAAGTCTTCTCTGGTCACCTAAATAGAAAATGTTAGGGTTCCCTAACTTTAAATCCCATCCCTTGATTGGTTTTCATCCAACGTCCATAAACATGGCCAACGCATTAATGAAGAGGTTGCCATTCACGTACGTACTTTGTGAGCCTGAGTGTTCTTGGGTGAGTGTCCCTACCCTAAGTTCCATGTGTCTCACTTGTGAGCCTCTTGATTGTTTTCCTTGATTAGCTTGTGAGCGTGAGATGTATCTCAGGGTCCATATTGAGTCTTTGTGTTGACTAAAGTCCACCATAAATTGGTGTAGCCAGCGCATCATTGCACCTGGGTCAGTTTTGCTATCATCACCCCTCAGTTTGAAAGCCCATTGCATTTGAACTAAGTTTTCGTACTGAATACACCTCATTCACAATTTCTTTTTCTTTTTAATTTCATTTTCTTTTCTTTTTCATTTATGATTTTAAAAAAATAGCAAATGGTCCTTAAAAATCCCTAGAAAATTCAGACATCCTTTTCACCATTTTATAAAATTTTCCACAAATTTTTTTTTAATTTTCTTTTAGTTTTGGTTTAGAAATTAATTTTCCTTTTTATTTCTTTTGGATTTTTCTCCCTCATGTGTACATGGTCTTCTCCATTTTATTTCTCTCAATACAAAAATAGTTTCAAGTCCATTCTTTTTACCTTATCCAGAGGACATGGTGAATCTCCTAAAAATATTTTTCCATGATTTTTAGGTCTTTTTTATATCATTTAGAGCCATTCCTTTGAGCCTTATCCACCCAAACCCTAATTGACTTTGCACATCCATTTGAAATGGTTTAATTGTGAACTTTTGTGATACTTTTTAGAGTGTTGTTTTCCTCTGATTGATGACCTTAGATACCAAATTTCATAATTTTATCATGTCCATAACCATTTGTTTGATACCTTGTTCCTCAAGTCATATTTTATGCCTTCTCCTTCCCTCTTTCTAGCCAAATTTTGGGTAAGGCATTTATGCCATTCATTAGGGGTCTTTTGCGGAAGTTCTTAGGGTACCATTAGTCATTTACAAGTCCCTTGTGTTCAATTATAGGTCCTTGGCTTGAATTGTTTGTTTGCTTGATTCATATGTTTCACCTTTGGTTACATGTATCATTTTTGACCAAATTCTACTCCTTCTTTCACTTTGATCATTCTAAACTTACTTTGTGAGTCTTGTATCCACCTCATATACTTTTTATACACATGATTTCACTTATGATCTCACATAATTTCATCAAATCAAAACGCCATTCATTTCATTTGTTAAACCTTTGAACATGATTATTTCTAATTCAAGTTTCCTTGTCCCATAACCATAAAATAGTTCATAGTTGCTAATTTGTGATTAAGTTTTGTTTCTAATTTACTTATTATCATCCCATCTAGCCTCTGGATTTTGTATGGAAGATTCATCCTTCATGGTTCATGTTTGATTTTTATTTCAAGTAATTTTTCTTCTTATGAAACCATTTGTCCATTTCTTCTCATTCCTTCTCCATTCATTCTCTTATACTTTAGTCTCTCTTCTATTGATTTGTTCACACTTTCATTTACTTTTCAACACACTTTTAAGTGATGTTATGTTCTGAGTTTATCATTCACCCATGGTTTAGTACATGTTTACCTTGCACTTTCATTTAACTTCTTCATCTAACTTCACCTTGAACTTCTTTAGGGTTTAGTGCTTAGTTAGGGCATAGTTTGTTAGTGTTTGATATTATAACCTTAGAACGCATTAATAAGGTTTAGCTACTGACATTAAAAGTATTTTATCATTTAGGATCCTTCTATTTTAGGATTTATCCTTAGGGAACCCTTAGTGCTTCTCCTTGACTAGTGTAGTCATTACTTGTGCTTTTGCCTAGTTGTATGCTCTCAATATGCATTGTTAATCTAACCTTTGTTTTGTAGGAGGTTGAGGTAAGCCACATACTACTTATTCCTTTATTTCTTTATACTTTCAAATTGTGTTTATCTTAGGACTTTGTGCGTTTGGATTGAATAGTAATATGGAAACTCATAGTTGGACTCTGGATAATTTAAGTGTTGTTTTGTGATGAATTATGTGGTATGAGGATTGAAGCTTTCTTGAGATGATTCAAGAGGAAAGTAGATGGAAATTTAAGACCATGATTTGAAAAGAATGTCATATAAAGTTGAGTTGCAAGTATTTGAAGAAGTGAAATTATAAGTTGGTTTATTAAAGTAAAATTTTTGGTTGGAAAAAGATGAGTTACTTGGTTGTGTTGACTCAGATGAGAACCTATGAAGCATGGTGTCGATATAAGTAGGAATCAATGATTTGGTTGTTGGATTAGTTGGAACCGAAAAAGATGATTTATCTTGTTGAAGCTATGTGAACTCAGATGTTATATGTTGTTTTAATGATGTTATGCACTTAAGATGAATTTAGAGGATGTGTTAATAAAAGATGGTAAAGTTGTAGTCTATGTTGATGATAATTGGGAATTCATGGAAGTACATGTATATCTCATCCAAGATTTGGAGTAGTCATAGTTGTAATTATATGGAATGTTCAGAGGTGTTGTCTTATGGATCTAAGTTTGAAGTATTTGGTAACTACAAGAGTTAGAATGTCTGTTGGAACAAAAATTCCATAGGGTTAAGTCGAACGCCTTGTTGATATGTCGATTTTTGGTGATTGGAAGTTGGAGTTAAACTCTGTAGACTTGATATTTTGTAAGTAATCAGAGTGTGCAGTAAACATGTGGTTTAGTGAAGTTTTTCATATGTGAATAACAACGATGTTGGTAGCTGGATGTGTTGATGTTGGGTTTAAGTTGTGTGTTCTTATGTTGCTGTGTTCTAGTTCTTAAACTGATGAATTCTTAAGTTGGTTACTCTTTATGTTGTGATGTTAGTTGTCAAGTGTATTACTGGAGTAGTATTCGTGTTGTTGTCTCCGTTGATGTTATGAATTATTGTTTATGGAGTTGCCTTTCTGGGACAAAAGTTGATTAGTCGGATGGAATAAGTAGTTGGAGTAGTTGAATCAGATAACTTTTCGAGGACGAAAATATTCTTTTTTTAATAGGCAAGTGATTCTATTAAAAAAGAGTACAAAGAGTACTCCACCATTACAAAAAAGGGGGGCCGAGAAAAAAGCTCGTCGAACAAAATCAATTACACGCCGAATTGCACCTAAGACAAGTAGAGCAAAGGAAACTTGTTAAAATCGTACAAGTTTCAATTAGGATGAGTAATTTCCCTCATCATGTTCCACTTTCAAATTGATATCTTGATCCTCCAAACAATTTCCATAATGTCCATAATCAACCAAATATTCTGACAAACCGCCATCCAAATGATGCCTTCTTTTCCTTTCTTGATTTGTTTTGATTTACAAAAGGCTATCCAATGTATACAATTTTTCTTCAAATTCGAACTCGCAGGAATCTTACAATCCACCCACTCTGAAATATCCATCCAAACTACCCTAGAAACTTTACTGAACAAAAGCATATGATCAAAGTTTCTCTCTTCTCCTCACAAAAGGGAACATTTCTTCATTAGCCTCCATTAACACTCCTCTACAAATCAAATTATCTTTTATGGGTAATCTGTTCAAGAAGAAACGCCACACAAAAGCTTTCACCTTGAACGGAGCCACCATCATCCAAACAAGATCAATAGCCCATTCGTCTCTATTTGACGGACCAAATGGGATGAACGTAGAAAAAGCCAACCGGTAAAACAAATTAACCAAGAATACCCCATCATCTTCCTTTTCCAAACTACAAAATCGATCATGTGCTGATTCAGCCTTAGAGAGGCTAGAGTGTTTTGTAACCTTTGAAGTTCAGAGCTTTGCACCGTCGCTGTTCCAATGCTGTCACCCCCGCCTAAGAAAATCTGACCTGCATATTCAGCACCAAAAACTGTTGCATCCTAAGCTGCTGTAATAGGCTCGGAAATCAGCCTGTCAAGCACTTCAAAACCAATGAGACCTCTATTTTATCTTGCTCCAGAATCTAACCGAATATATGGATTTGATTCGAACACTTCGACGACAGAAAAACCAGCAGAACCTCCTGAAGTTGATTCTACACAGGGCGAGGTTGCACTAGCGCCAAGACTGAAATGTCCATATGACCAGAATTATGCCATGCAGAGGTAGTATATGGTACCTCAGAAAAGGCCTACTGCTCCTGAAATGAGCAAGATAAATTATGGGCTACCAAAATAGCATTTCCGACAGTAACAGAATCCGCTAAAATAGAAACACCATATGACAATCCACGAGAATCTGAAACCACATGGTTATCCCTACTGTCCTGCCACAAACCCGAAATTCCAACATCACTCAAAATCCATGAAACATCCCTTCATCCGCCCATAGCCTCCACAAATACCTCCTTCAAAATGGATTCCTCAAAAGCCAATGGAAAAATGCGAGATAAAACCCCTTCACCGGTCCAATCCGTCTTCCAAAAAGAAGAACCAAAACCATCATTGATTTTAACCTTACACTTTTCCACCAAAACGTGTTCCGAACGCCCTTTCCGGTAAGAAAGAAAGTCTTTGAACCAATAAGAACAAGACCTTCCCTTAGCTACTTCTCCACAATTGTTCCACAACATCAACTGGATGTCTCAGTATCTAGCCTTAAGATTTTGAAACCAAAGACCGGCCATCAAGGACCGACTTGTTCTAATATTACATAAAAGGGGGAACATTCCCCCAAACAAGACAAAGGAACGGGCACGCAGGCCGGCCATCAAATTCACAAAGACTTACCAAATATATCAAACATATCAAACATTCTGCTGTACAATAGCATCGCCGATGGGCTGGTTCACGGTAGGGGTGTCACGGGAGGGCTTATCCTCCTTAATAGCCATATGTCCCTGGTCCTTCTCACCGAGGAAATCAGGCACAAAGATCTTTCCATCCACCACCTTGTATAGAAAGTTCATCCCATCTTTGTTGAATTTGACTCCGGGATTAAATACCTTCAATTGAGCCACAACATTTACAAAGGCTACCGCCGCCATTTGCTCGAGGTCCTCATACCCCTGGTCGATCTCGGCGATCATATCAGCCCAGGTTAGCAGCAAGGTTTGGTCATCAGTCTCATCTTCAGAGGGAGCCATGATCGTCTTAAGTCGAGCACTTTCCTCCTTCATTATTTTCCTTTGAGACTCAGTGGTGGCCAGGGCCTCCTTTAGCTCTTTGTTCTTCTTGACCGCATCCTTGCTCCTCGGAAGCCTTGTGAGCCATGACCTCAACAACAGACATCGAGGTTTATCAAATTTGGTATTTCTTGCTTCTGGGTTTCGCTCCCGGGATTTCCATCCTAGTACCGAAGCAAAACTGGCATGGAAAAGGAAAGTCGCCAACCAGGAATTTTTATCTCGAAGGAATGGTAATGTTGCACAAATCAGGAAGAATGAGGAAATGGGGTCTCGTGAACCAAAGAGAAAGGGTAAGGGAGTTAGTTACGAAATGGGAAGTATTAGCACCCCAGATCGTCTGTCGTACCCGACGTGATCCATGCTTGCTAGAATTATTTCAAAGGGTGAGGCTATCTGCTACTGCTACAACTGTTACTGGAAAGGACTGAAAAGAAATAGAGAAGAATAAGATGAAAGGCTAAGAAGATGAAATGGAACAAATAACAAGGAAAGAGACTGAAGGATTGTGTTCTCCTAGCGTCATCGCTTGTGCCCACTGTAAACACCCCAAATTTGCCCTCAATAAGTGAAACACCCCAAATTTGCCCTCTTCATTTTAAGCATTATATCATATCATATTCATCATGAACATACCATTTTCTTAGCATAATATCATGGAAAGATGAGGCATAACATCCTTCATGTCCTAGCATCAAGCATATGGTCATCTGTGGAGGTCCTTGAAGCATTCAGGCCATGACAAGGGTCCCAATGGTTGTATACAAGTTCTATGGTGATTCTACACTCCATTTATAAGTTCAATTCCATTGGCAAAAGCTTAGAAGATTGCATGATCATCAGAGATCTCAGGACAAGGCAAATCTCCTATACAAGGCACCCAAATTAGGGTTTGTGATTCAAGCACCAAGATCTCACAACTTTGGTCATTTCATTTGGGAAAAGTCTTATATATGTCAAGAGGATCCTAGGTGTCAATTTTCATGAGAAAATTCCATGTGGAAGTCAGACAATGCCTCAGTTGCTTGCAGATGAAGTAAAAAGTCAACTATGCCCTTAAAACGTCAACTGCTTGATTTCAAGGGGTCTAACCCATATTTTTTTGGCCAAGAGGGGTCCTTACAATGTTATAAGAGGTTTTGAATGATCAAAGTTCAATAATTATGGAGATTTGAAGGGTTTTGCAAAAATGGTACAAAGTTGGTTTTTGAAGTTTTCCAAATTTGGCAACTTTTGCCCTAATTTTCAAATGGCCTTAACATGATCAAAACTTATTCAAATGGACCAAAGTCAAACATGAAAGTTGGAGGGTAAGGGCTCCCATTTTCAAAAATTACAAGTACATTTTCATGGGATTCATATATGTTCCTATAGGCTCTTCGAAAATATCATGTTTTTAGGTTAAAATGCAACTTTTCATGTAGGCACCAAATGCAAAAGTGTCCAAAACTTAATTGTATGACTTGGTTTTGGTTCAAACTTGTTTCCAACTTAAAATACATCATATTTGAACCAATATTATCCAAAGAAATGCTCATTTTCGTGCACTACAAGAAAATCACTCCAAACATGCAAAATTGGCAAAATCATGAAATAAGTGTGAGGGCTTGATCTAAGGGCCAGGATTTGTTACATTTTAATCATGGGTGGTAAATGCATTGCACATGTGCTGAGAGGCCTAGGGGGGAAGAGCATGGCATGCTTATCTCACATGTTGCAAATTATGCAAATTCACACAAATCTCATGACTCACTCGTGCCAATCTCTTCATTCTTTCAGCAAGGGTTTGTGAGCTCATACAAAAAGCAACTAGGGTTTTAGCAAGCCTCAGATCTCTCTCATTCTCTCATTCACAAACTTCATGCAACTTTGCATTCTCTTCCATTTCTCTTCACACAAGCAAGCAAACTCAAAACAAATTGTGGATCTGTAATCAAGGAGAGCTAAGGATCATTAAACACACACTCATTGAAGCCATCTCTCAAGTTTAGCAAGCTTTCCATTTCAGGGCAGGTGTGAAAGAAACCTTAGATCCAGCTTGTATCAAGACCTTAGATGCATTTATTTTGCATCTAGGGAGTAAGTGGAGTGATTTGCACGCATTATCTGGTCTTATATCTCACTGAACCAGGATCTACACCTCAGGTATACCTTGAAACTTTGTGATCTAAAAATGGAATTAATGTGGTGTTTTGTGTTGTTTGAAGTTCACTGAGCAAGATGCAACTTTTAGATTTGAAATTGGTGCATTGTAGCCTAAGTTATGTGCATTTCAGTTTTCATGGTGCAAGATGTTTTGCTTCGATCCCTTAGATTCATGGAGTTTTAGGAGTTTTTGAGCTCATATTCTTGTTCAGCGTGGTTGGTTTAGTGAATCTGCACCTTTTTGTTCATTTATTTTGTGATTTGTGTGACTGTCATGAGTTCCGGTGCCGAGGCCCTAGCTCCGGTCACCGGAAGCTGCTTGTATTCATATTAGGGTTTGCGTTGAAGAAGATGAAGCCATAGCCTTTAGATCCAGCTATCCAAGCGTCCATATGCGTCCACATGTCCCTGAACACTTCTTTCCCATTTGTTGTTTTATTTATTTCATTTAAATCCTTCATATTTCACAACACATGTTAGTTAGCGTGTGTCCACCACTCATCTCTCTCCATTCTGCCAGCTCATTTAATGAGCTAGTGAACCACACGCATCAGATTGATCTCACGTCTCTCTTATTTTCCCTTTATTTTCCTAATTTCCACACTAAAAACCATGAGCCAGCGCCAGAAATGGGCTTTCCTCTTGCTATGCGCACCCCCACCTCCTTCTGGCCCAATTCATTTTCAATGTAATCCCTTCCTATTTGCACCCCAACCTCATTTTATTTTAATTTCTTTTCCTTATTTTTTATTCTTATTTCATTTTAGCTTTTATTTTTTATAAAATACTTCTGGTCATTAAAAAATTCTAAAAAAAATCATGAGTCTTCTTTTGAGTCTCTTTTATTTTGCCATATTTTTATTTTCTTTTTTTTCCATTTCCACGTGTCACAATTAATTCATTGTTTCGATTGACTTCTTTTGAATCCTCTTTTGACCACAATGCCTTGTCCAATTTGCATACACTTCATTATTTTGAATTTTGATCCCATTCTTTTTGATCTGGATTCTTAAGACATTGTACTTCTCATGTGAGTTTTCTCCTGATTTTTAGAAACTTATTTCTTGAGTCTTAGTCCTTTGACTTGTGATGGAAGTTTGTAACCCTAGCTTGTGTTTAATCCTCCATTTGACCTATTTTGCTTCTGAATTCTTTCAAACCCTTTTGGCCCATTGATATACTATGTTTTAAGATCATTTGGTTTAAGTTGTGGATTTTTTAGATGCTTGGTTGATTTAATGTGGATTTTATCTTGAACCTTGTCCTATTTTGCTTCCTTTGGACCTTTAGCTCTCATATAAGCTTAGAAGGGCACTTGTGCCAACTTCTTCTTCTCATTTGGGGTTCCTTTGGGGTGTGGGTACCTTCCTGGTCCTAGCTTAGGGTTTGAGTCTTAGGAATTTTTGTGTCTTACTTCCTTTTGATTCATTTATTTCCTTAAGTGTTTTCATTTCTTTCTTCATTTCTTCTTTCACTCCCATTTTGTAATTGTTTGGTCTTGTGTGTCCATTATTTTCATCTTGATGGCTTCTTAAGCCCTCTTTCATTTTGTTTTGGTTCTGATCTTGAGAATTGTGTCCATGGTTATACATTTTTGCTTTGCATCCTTCTTAAATGTGCATTTGTTTTCATATGTGTTTCATGTTGCATCTTTTGCTTGTAAGCTTCATGTCTCATCCCTTTGAGTTGCATTTGCATTTTGCATTTGTTCATATCATTTCACTTCTGATTGTGTGATGTTATCATGTTATCTTGCTCATTGTGTTTCATTTGTATGCTTATTACTAACCTTGCAGGGGCTATGGTAAGTGTGAGATGTGGGAAGAGTTCCACATCTCCAATCCTCATCTCCTCTTCTTATGTTTATTGAGCTAACTCTTTTGCTTGTTGGGCTTAGGCCTTTCTCATCCCTTCTTATATCCTCTTCTTCTCTTCTTCTTCTTTCTTCATTAGGATATAAACCTCACTAACCTAGGACATCCATGCATGTCAACACTTAGGATTATTTAGTCTCCTTTTAGAATTTTTCCTTTATGATCCTTTTGGTTCTTCTTCTTTTCTCATCTCATAACTCTTAAAAAGCATCTTAATAAGTTTGAAGTGATGTCTTGATCCATAGCCTTATCCCATGAGGTATGATTGTAGTCTTCCCATCTTGGGATAGTACAAGTTTACCTTGTGATTCACAAATCTGATCAAGGTATCTTCTTGATAAAGAAAAGCATAAAAAAAAACTTATTCATCTTTAAATACCAAAAACACTTAATAATTAACAAGTTAGTGAGCTTAGGCCCTAATCTTTGGGTTCAAGTTTTGGGGATCTTCTCCTTACTTGAGTGTACTTGTTCTATTATTCCATCTTGGAATGTAGTGACAGGTGCACATTCCATGGAAAAGAGCTTGAGTTCACTTTCTTGTGACACACTTCTAAAAGCTTCTAAAAAACACAAACAAATAATAAGCGTCTTTCCTTCGGGAATCCTTCTCTAATCTCATTCACTCCTTACGCGAGCTTGCTCCTACTTGTCACTTTGCAAGACGGTTACGCACTCGTCGTCCGAGTCTGCAACACCTGAGCAATGGCATAGGCAGTTCGAGCCTGAATTCATAAGCAATTCCCTTTTAGTACCCCTAGTTAGGGGAACTACGGCGTCTTTGATCCTCATTGTCCTGATGAGGTACGTAGGCAGCGGGGTAGGGCCCGTTCGAGCATAATCTTTATTTTCCCTACATTTTTTCTCTTTGTTCTCTTATTCAGTTCTTTTCCAGTTCCAGTTTCTTTTCATTTTCATTTCTTTTGCTGTAGTTTTCATACCCTCACCCTTTGAAACAGTTTCTTTGCAAGCGTGAATCCCGTCGGGTACGGCGGACGATCTGGGTGCTAATACCTTCCCAAGTCGTAACCGACTCCCGAACTCAGTCTCTTTGGTTCGTAGGACCTGTGTCCTTCCTCTTTCTTTCTTCTGGTTTGTGCATAATTACCATTCCCTTTCTTTTGGGATAAAAATGCCTGGCTGGCGACTCTTTTCTTTTCTTTTCCGCGCCACTTTCGCGTTTGTACCAGGATGGAAATCCGGGGAGCGACAGCTGGCGACTCTGCTGGGGACTGCACACCAGAAATCTCTGGTTCCCCTGTGAGTCTCTCCTAGCGCTTGTGTGTTTCTGTTTCTTTGGGTTATGTTTGTTCGCTGTGGCTTGTTGTATTGTTGTTTATTTACAGCTTTATTTACAGTTTTCAGTATTTATTTTCTGCATCATGTATATATATTGGACTATTTGGACTGGTTTCTGTTTGGTGGGATGGGTGTTACTTGTTTCTGAGAGATTAGCTCATTACCACGACTCGAGAGCACTTTAGGACTTAGAGTGGTTCCACTTTGGCCTCACGAGATCTTGTCATGGGAGTAGTAGTTAGTTCCACACCCAGGTTGCGATTGTCTTGGAAATGTCTTGATTTGGGGATCTTCCTCTCTCATTACATAACCTTGACAATTATGTGCAGCTGGGGACCAATCATTGAGAACCTTGTGGAAATATCCCTCTTTAGTGATGACAGTGGCAGCCCACATTTTGTGGCAAACCCATTCGCATCCGAGGGCCCACCTGGGGATCACATAGGATGACCTTGTGTCCTGGACTCAGCTGAGGCCTCCCTGCATAGTATATAATGCCAAACCGATTCCCTGATTTGGTCATGAGCCATTTCTCGGAGATGGTGACAGTATTATTGCTATTCGGCTTTGAGAGTCTGTGATGTCTGACCCGGAGCCTATTACCAGTGAGATTGGGAAGGGGTTTACAGGTGTGCAGGAACCCATGGCCTCAACATACACTCATTTATTCAGTGGTCCTTGTTATGATCTGTGGTCCTATGGTTATGATCTTTGGTTCTATGGTCCAATGGTTCTGGAGTTCTGGTTTTCTTGTTCTGGTATTCTTGATACTGTGATTCTGAGATCTTCTATTAGAGGGTTGTGATTATCAGAAAGTTGTAACTCAGAGGAATTTTGGTTTGTCAGTGATCAGAGGGGCCCTTGTCAGTGTCTAGTTCAGATGGTCCCAGTTGATCATATGCCTGCATTGCATTGCATTTGCATCATCTTTGCATTAACTGTTTATGTTTCCCATTTTTCAGGTCATTGTTCTTAATCTGTTCCCAGTTCTGGTAATCTTATCTTTATGGCAGAAATCAGAAGAGTTCCAAGAAAAAAGAATGTGCACTATACCTTTCTTCAGCCTGAAGTTAGAAGTGTTCAGAAGTTAGCAGGTCTAATGAATGACCAAGTCTTGGGCAATTTCAAGAAAAGATATGGCCAGATACTGAAGTTTGTGGACAAACCCACTGCAGACCAGAAAGACAGTTTGCATACTTTGTTGCAGTTTTATGATCCTCTGCTGAGTTACTTTGTTTTTCCAGGTTACATCTTAGCTCCTACATTGGAAGAGATCCCCAGCATGCTGAATGTTCCATTCAGAGAGACATTGCCATTTTATGGGTCTGAGGTTATGCTTAAAGATGAAGACATAGCCAAGGTTTGTAGGTTGCCAGCTGCTACAGTCAAGAGGGCTCTGAAGGAGAGTGAAGGAAAAGGACTCCCTTGGAGTATGATCATCCCAGAGGCAGAGAAGTATGCTACAGAGGCTAAGTGGAATGACTTTGGTGCTTTGTTTGCATTGATGGTGTATGGGTCCAGCTTGTTCCCAGGAGAGAAAGAATTTGTCAGCTTGGAGGTGATCTCAATCTTTGCAAAAGGCAATCCAGTGCCTACTCTTTTGGGTCACTTCTACTACAGTGTGCACTACAGGAATGAGAAGGGTAGGGGTGGTCTAGTGGTTTACTGTGCTCCTTTGTTTGCTGAGTGGTTTTCCAGACAACTGCCTAAATCAGGTGCCTTCAAGGAGATGGGGGATGAATGGAGATGGTCTAGAAGGTTGATGGGTCTGACTGCTGAAGATATTTCCTGGGGATATGACAGAGATCTGCTAGGTAAAGAGTTGCTGGTCAGTTGCAGAAGATTTGCTGGAGTACCTTTGCTGGGAAGGAAAGGTGTCATCAGTTACTATCCAACATTAGCCAGAAAACAATTTGGTTATCCTTTGAAAGATCCTCCTCAGATGGAAGAGTTCGCTGAATCTTTGTACTTTCCTGCTGAAGAGAACAAAGAGTTAGTTCAACAGGCAGTCCAAGCCTGGGCTCACAGGATAAGAAAGGGTAAGAAAGACTTCGGCAGAGTTGATCCCAAGACGTATCCACCATATGCTGCATGGCTGCAAAGACATATAGAAGCAGTTCTCATGTCTTTTTCAGTTGAGGCTCCACTTTATCCCAGAGAAGTGCCAAGTCAGAGTAGCACTGTCTCCCTTGAAGAGTACAAGAAGCTAGAGGCTCAGTTGCATGAAGTTAGAGTGGAGAATGCTGAAATGGTAAGCATGTACCATCATGCCAACAGGGCCAAGAATGAAGCTGAAGACAAGCTGCAGAAGCTCCAAGCCTCTCTGGAAGCCAAAGAGAAGGACTCTGCTGGCAGAGAAGCCCATTTCCACAAGTTGGGTCTAATGGAAGCCAAAAGAGAAGCTGAGCGCAAAAAGACTTTAAAGACTCTCAAGGATGCTCGTCATTCCATAGTTTGGTTGCAAGGCCAAAGGGAGGAAGAGCAGAAGAAGTTCAGAGAGAAAGAAGAGTTCTTTGAAGTTCAGATGGCCTTCAAGAAGGAAGAGGTGGAGTAAGTCCACACCATCCGGAGGGAAAAGACCCAACAGCTAGCACAAAGTCAGTTAGCTCTGGAGGAAGCAAGGAGAGAGATTGAAGAGCTCAAGCTGAGAGCGGGTGTCAAGAAGAGAAGAGCAGAGGTGGCAGAGCCTGGGTCCTTAGCTTAGTTTATTTTTCAGATTACCTACAGACTTGTTGTAGGAGTCTTGTTTTTATTTCTTCCGTCTCTTATGTATGTATTGGCTTGTAACCCTTAGGGGAATATTTCTGTTTGTATTCTGACTTTTAGCCGGTAGTGGTTTGTCCATATACAGTATTAATGTGCAAATTATCATTTCTGAATGTGCGAGACTCGTTTGTCTGATACTGGTAATGTCTGAACACTCATCAAAGAGAAAGCTTGAAAGATAATATCCAAAGTGACTGTCTGAGAATAGATTCCAGAACTGGGGCATGTAAATGCTTAAAATTGGGAACATGAACAGTTACATTGCATTGCATATAACATGTTTGTTTATTTTGCAGGTAGTGTCTTAGTTGCTAACGTTTCTTGTGTTTCAGGCACTATAGCTCCCTGGAAAGTTCGGGAACAACCAGTAGCACATAGATATCCAACAAAGATCAATAGAGAGAGAATCATGGACCAGATGCAAGCTGACTTAGCTGACCTGAGGCTGAGAATGGATAACTTTATGACATTGATGGCAGGAATGGGTCAGAACCAAGAGCGTCTGCGGGAGATGATAGAAAATGGTCCACCCAGGAACAACACTACTGTTGGTGATAATCGTAACGGTGCGGGTGCACGTCAGGTTGAAGCTCCTATAACACAACCAGGGGTAACTATTATCAATGATGGGTTGAATAATGTGCAAATGGATAATCAGGACGAGCAGTTCACTCTACTTGACGAAGCTAAGGGTCAGGGAGCTGAGATGAACAAGAGGTTTGAGGAAATGGCTGAGAAAATCAAAGTTATTTAATCCCAGAGCTCTTTGGGATTTGATATAACAGATTTGGGCTTGGTTCCTGGGGTCAGAATCTCATACAAGTTCAAAGTACCAACTTTTGAGAAATACAATGGCACTGGATGCCCGAAGACCCATCTTCAGTCCTTCATAGGAAGGATCGCTGCTCATACCGATGATGAAAAACTCTGGATGTACTATTTTCAAGATAGCTTGGTTGGAGCTTCTCTGGAATGGTATATGAATTTTAGCAGAGTCAATATCAAGAGTTGGAAAGACCTAGCAGAAGCTTTTGTGAGACAATACCAATAAAATTTAGACATGGCTCCAAACCGAACGCAATTGCAGCACATGGCTCAGACTGCTAAGGAAGGTTTCAAAGAATATGCTCAGAGGTGGCACCAGCTCGCTGCCAGAGTGCAACCACCGCTGCTTGAGAACGAAATGGCTGACATGTTTATGGGGACGTTGCAGGGTGTGTTTCTTAAAAGGTTGGCGTCCAGTTCTGCCACTAAATTCAATGACATTGTTATTGCTGGAGAGAGGGTTGAGACCATGCTAAAGATGGGGAAGATCCAAGATACAAGTGCTAGCAGCTCAAATGGAGCGAGGAAAGCTTTCAGTGGACCTCCTAGGAGAAGGGAGGGTGAGACAAATGCTGTATTTGGCCAAGGCCGGGGCCGTGGTTATAGAAGACCGTATGAGGATGTGGCACAGTCACAATTCCTTCTGCTCCAGTGCAACAGATGCAACCTCCACAACAACAATAGCAACAACAACAACCCCGTACAAACTATCAGCAGAGACCATATCAGCCAAGGCAAACACGCCCGTCTAATAGGGTGATTGAAGCCATCCCTATGACTTATACTGCTTTGCTTCCAAGACTGTTGGACTTGAATCTGATTCAACTGAGAACTTTGGCACCACCACCTCCTGGAGAGCTTCCAGTTGGTTATGATGTCAATGCACGATGCGCTTTCCACTCTAGAGCACCTGGGCACTCGACTGAGAAGTGCAGGGCACTCCATCACAAAGTTCAAGACCTTATAGACTCCAAAGCAATCAACTTTGCACCACCGCCGAATGTTAATTCGAACCCTATTCCGAATCACGGAGGGGCAAGAATCAATGCTGTTGAGGGTGGTGACAAGAGAGACTGCTGAGTGGTCAAGTTTTTCCTGGTTGGTGTGTTGCCTGTGAAGAATGTTCAAGTGCTGAGAATGGTTGTGAGAAGCTGAAGAGGGGTTTGCAGGGTTTGATTGATGATGGATCCTTGCAGTTCAACAAAGTGGGTAATGATGAAGATGATGATGTGTCAACAATTACCATCTTCTATGATGAAGCTGACATGCCTGTCAGAAGAGAGCCTGTTACAATCTATGCTCCTGAGATTAGTCCTGTGACTATCACCGTACCTGGGCCTGTTCCATACACAAACGATAAAGCCATTCCTTGGCATTATGGCTCAGAGGTATATGTGGTTGGGCAGAAGATTGAGAGCAAGTCTGTTGCTGTGGACCCGACTGTAGAGAATGTCGGAGGAGTTGGGGGTTTCACCAGAAGTGGTCGTTTATTTGCTCCACCTGTGTTGAGAGGGGATCTTGAGGCTGAGGCTTCGTCCAAAGCCAAAGGAAAACAAGTTGTGACTGGTGAGACAACTACTCCTGTGGCTGGGCAGGGTACATTTGAAAAAGAGGTCGAGGAATTCATGCGTATCATCAAAAAGAGTGACTATAAGGTGGCCGATCAACTGAACCAGACACCTTCCAAGATATCCATCTTATCACTGTTGATGTGTTCTCCCGCACACAGAGAGGCCTTATTGAAGGTGCTACAAATGGCCTATGTTCCTCAGGAAATCACTGTCAACCAACTTGAAGCTGTTGTAGGCAGTGTTAATGCAAGCCATGGCCTAGGCTTTATAGACAGAGACCTCACGTCAGAGAGCAGAAACCACAACAAAGCACTACATATCACTATGGAGTGCAAGGGTGTTGTGTTGTCGCATGTTCTTGTAGACACAAGATCTTCCCTTAATGTGCTTCTGAAGAAGGCATTAATGAAGCTCAATGTAGATGGGATAGTCCTGAGACCAAGTGATCTGATTGTCAAAGCTTTTGATGGTTCGAGAAAATCAGTTTTTGGAGAAGTTGAGCTTCCCGTCAAGATAGGTTCTCAAGTCTTCAAAAGTGTTTTCTACGTCATGGACATCCAGCCTGCATACAGCTACCTGTTGGGACGGCCATGGATACATGCTGCTGGAGCTGTCACTTCAACCCTGCATCAGAAGCTCAAATATGTGGTTGACGGCCAGGTTATCACAGTCTGCGGAGAGGAAGACATCTTCGTAAGCAACTTGTCAACGTTCAAGTATGTAGAGATGGATGGAGAGATCCATGAGACCCTATGCCAAGCCTTTGAAGCAGTCAACGTCAGCATCTTGACTCCTGTAGAGAAGGGCAGTGAGAAAGAAGGTACATTTATCCACTCCTACAAAGAAGCAAAAGAGGTTGTATAATCAGGCAGTTCCCAAGGCTGGGTAAGCTATTGGAGCTAGAAAAGAAGGATGATAAGTTTGGCTTAGGGTATCAGCCTGGTGGATCTACTCCAAGTGGTAAAGCCATCACCTTTTACAAGCACTGGGTTGCTCGACCACAATCAGATTTGTGCAACAAGCCAAGATGGGGACAGTGACGGTGACTGGGACAATTGGATTCACCCGTGCGCGCCCGGCGAGGAGCTAACAAATTGGTCTGCTGAAGACATTGTTCAAGTTACCTGGCACTCAGAGTAATTATTTTGTTTCCTTTTATTAGCATACTGCATTGTCAAATCCAGCATTCTGCCCAAGATGCTAGGATCCATTGTATGGGCCACCATGTTTTGTATGCATCTTTATTTTGCTATGAAATAAAAGGACATTTTCAGACAAACTGTGTTCCCTGTCTTTGTTTTTAAACTTTTTCAAAAATATAAAAATGGCAATGTGTTTTTCCTTTTTGTTTTTGTGTTAGCGTCTCTTTTTCAAAATAAGCAGATTCTGAATGAGCACATCATCTGTGCAGTGTTGATCATCCGGATTCCATTGATAACGTTCCTGCTATGACTATGCATGACTTTGACAATCCGGTATACCAAGCTGATGAAGGGGTTGAGGAAGACTGTGACCTCCCTAAAGAATTGGTCAGATTGTTGAAACAAGAGGAACAGGTTATTCAGCCTAATCAAGAAGAGATTGAGATCATCAACATTGGCAGTGAAGATGTGAAGAAAGAGATCAAGATTGGGGCCAGTCTGCAGGCCGACGTCAAGAAAGAGCTGATCAGTATGCTGAAAGAGTATGTGGATATCTTTGCTTGGTCATATCAAGATATGCCAGGGTTGGATACTAACATCGTTGTGCATAAGCTACCTCTGAGAGAGGATTGTCCTCCTCTGAAACAGAAATTGAGAAGAACTCGTCCTGACATGGCGATGAAGATTAAAGAGGAGGTTCAGAAGCAATGGGATGCCGATTTCCTTGCTGTGACTAGTTACCCACCTTGGGTAGCTAACATTGTACCTGTACCAAAGAAGGACGGCAAGGTCCGGATGTGCGTTGACTACCGGGATTTGAATAGAGCAAGCCCGAAAGATGACTTTCCGTTGCCACACATTGATGTGTTGGTAGACAATACTGCTCAATTCTCGGTATTTTCCTTCATGGATGGCTTCTCCGGATATAATCAGATTAAGATGGCGACGGAAGACATGGAGAAGACAACCTTCATTACCCCGTGGGGTACATTCTGCTATAAGGTCCCTTTGGTTTGAAGAATGCCGGGGCAACTTATCAACAGGCGATGGTCACATTGTTCCATGACATGATACCTAAGGAGATTGAGTGTTATGTGGACGATATGATTGCTAAGTTCCGAGACGAAGAAGAGCATCTGGTCAACCTGAAGAAGCTATTTGATAGACTGATCAAGTACAAACTGAGGTTGAATCCAAACAAGTGCACTTTTGGAGTGCCTTCCGGGAAACTGCTGGGTTTCATTGTTAGTCAGAGAGGAATTGAGGTAGATCCTGCTAAAGTAAAAGCTATTCAAGATATGCCTGAACCGAGAACAGAAAAAGAAGTGCGCGGGTTTTTAGGGA
The DNA here is from genome assembly GCA_963966055.1 of Lathyrus aphaca. Lineage (NCBI taxonomy): Eukaryota > Viridiplantae > Streptophyta > Magnoliopsida > Fabales > Fabaceae > Lathyrus > Lathyrus aphaca. The sequence continues at coordinate 283,002,046 of OZ014522.1, read as the reverse complement.
GGTTGAACTACATTTCTCGGTTCATATCTCATCTAACTGCCACGTGCGAACCAATATTCAAACTTCTAAGAAAAGAATATTTGCAGGAGCCTCCAATTCTAATGCCTCCAGTAGAAGGAAGACCTTTAATCATGTACTTGACCGTGCTAGAAGGGTCAATGGGGTGTGTTCTAGGCCAACATGACGAGTCTGGTCGAAAAGAGTACACTATTTATTACCTTAGCAAAAAGTTTACCGACTGTGAATCCCGTTACTCACTGCTCGAGAAAACTTGTTGCGCTTTGGTATGGGCTGCTCGCCGACTGAGGCAGTACATATTGACTCATACCACACTGCTCATTTCCAAAATGGATCCTGTCAAGTACATTTTTGAGAAACCAGCGTTAACCGGAAGGGTTGCTAGGTGGCAGATGATTTTAACTGAATATGACATCCAATATACTTCACAGAAAGCCATCAAGGGAAGTGTATTGTCGGATTACCTTGCGCAGCAACCTCTTGAAGATGATTATCAGCCAATGAGGTTTGATTTCCCTGATGAGGACATCATGTACCTCAAAGCAAATGATTATGAGGAACCACTTCCGGAGGAGGGGTCTGACCCTGAATCCAAATGGAAGTTGATGTTTGATGGGACAGTCAATATCAATGGACGTGGATTTGGTGCTGTTCTTATTACTCCCGAAGTGTTCGCTTACCCTTCGCTGCCAGAATCACTTTTGGCTGCACCAACAATGAAGCGGAATACGAGGCATGCATAATGGGAATAGAGGAGGCTATTAAACTTTGGTTTAAGAACCTCGATATATTCGGAGACTCAGCCCTCGTCATTAACCATGTTACCGGCAAGTGGTATACGCATCAAGAGCATCTAATTCCATACAGGGATTATGCTAGAAAACTGTTGACGTTCTACACGACAGTCAAGCTTCAACACATACCACGTGATGACAATCAGTTTGCCGACGCATTGGCCACTCTTTCTTCGTCTATCAAAGTATTGTGTCGGAATTATGTGCCCAGAATTGACATCTCCAGGCTTGACGCTCCAGCTCATGGTTTCTCGTTAGACGCCGTGTCTGACGAGAAACCTTGGTATTTTGATATCAAGTTATTCCTGGAAAAGTAAGACTACCCAACTGGGGCATCTTCCAATGACAAGAAAACCTTGAGGCGACTTGCTGCTAGCTTCTTCTTGAATACAGACGGGGTTTTGTACAAAAGAAACTTTGACATGGTCTTGCTCAGATGCGTGGATAGACACGAAGCAAGCCTCTTGATGTAGGAAGCACACGAGGGATCTTTTTGTACCCATGCAGGAGGGCATGCTATGGCTAAGAAATTGCTGAGATCAGGGTATTACTGGATGACAATGGATGCAGACTGTTGTTCATTCGCTCGTAAGTTCCACAAGTGCCAAATATATGTAGACAAAGTGCATATTCCTCCAAGCCCGCTCAACGTCATGTCATCTCCTTGGCCCTTTTCTATGTGGGGCATTGACATGATCAGGAAAATCGAGCCTACTGCTTCAAATGGTCATCGCTTCATCTTGGTCGCGATTGATTACTTCACCAAATGGGTGGAAGCAGCATCTTATGCCAATGTCACTCGTCAAGTGGTGGCAAGATTTTTGAAAAGGGATATCATATGCAGATATGGAGTGCCCGAAAGGATCATTACTGACAATGGTTCTAATCTCAACAACAAGATGATGGCAGACTTGTGTCGGGACTTCAAGATACAGAATCACAATTCTTCTCCTTACCGACCAAAGATGAATGGTGCGGTAGAGGCAGCAAACAAGAATATCAAGAAGATTGTGCAGAAAATGGTTGTCACCTACAAAGATTGGCATGAGATGTTACCGTTTGCGTCGCATGGGTACCGAACGTCAGTCAGGACGTCAACAGGAGCAACTCCCTTCTCTTTGGTATATGGCATGGAAGCAGTCCTGCCTGTTGAAGTAGAGATTCCTTCATTGCGTGTGATGATGGATGTTAAGTTGGATGAGGCTGAATGGGTGCGTGCTCGTTATAATCAGCTATGTCTAATTGAGGAAAAGAGATTAGCGGCTATCTGTCATGGCCAGCTTTATCAGAGGAGAATGAAGCGTGCATTCGACCAACGAGTACGTACTCGGGAGTATCAAGTGGGAGAGCTTGTGTTGAAGAGGATCGTTCCTCCAGGTTCAGATCACAGGGGCAAGTGGACCCCAAAATATGAAGGACCATTCATAGTGAAGAAATTCTTCTCAAGAGGAGCACTGATGCTCACCACTATGGATGGAGATGACTTCCAGTCCCCTGTTAACTCGGACGCAGTTAAAAAATACTTCACATAAAGAGACCCGCTGGACACAAAAACAGAATTATAGTCCAGGAAAAAAAAAGGGCATCCCGGCGAGCTAAAAACAGAATAAAAAGCTTGGGCAAAAGTTAGGGAAATAAATGAAAAAAATGTACACCCGCTGAGTTGAAAAGCCACATTGGACAGCTCAGGCAAAAAGGGGTATCCCGGTGGATTGAAATCCCGAAAGGGCGATCCACGCAAAACAAGGGAATAAGCGAACAACTGCGATCCGAGTAATCTGAACCATGTCATCGTTTTGTACAACTTGACAATATCAGAAGGATAGGAAACAGTCCCCTCATCCTCTCAGAAAGCCAAAGCAGAATGGAGAGTCTCGAAGACATGCTAGTCATAGCAGAAATGGAACTCCTTGGAATGCCGTGTACATTGCCATTAGAATATTTTCTTTTCTCAATTTTATAGTGGCTACCTCTTTCCAGGTGGTTGCTTCCTGATGTAAATCTTTGCCTATTCCGAGGCCATTCAATAAAAAGAATATTCAGTCAAAAAGCTGTGTTGTGTTTATTTTTGTTTGCAAAATGTCCTGAATTTTTGGAAAAAATAGCATTGCATTTTAAACATGGTGATAATTTTGAAAGAAAATGACATGCAGGGAAACTGTAACCCTCTTTGAGTGTCAGGTGACGATGGATGAACAGATCATACCATGCAAGTCCCCGGGGCACACTTGTGTTTTCTGTTGTTGCAGGTTGCAGGATGGCGTCACATTCTCCCAAGAAAATTTACTCTTCCCCAGTAGAGTATCTCCCCAAGCAGGGATTCCTTCCCCCAACAGGTACCTGAAAGCCTGATATCCCCAAGCAGAATTCTATCCCTAACAAGGGTCACAGCTAGAGCTTAGCATTGGCACAATGCTATCCCCAGCTAGAGTATGATTGAAGCATCTTTTCCAGCCAAGTATAAAGATGATTTTGTCCCCACAGAGTTCATAGTGGATTTTCACCTCTATCAGTGAAATATTTCCCAACAAAGTTGCCATACTTTTGGGATCATTTGACAATACAGCTAGGTATTCATCACCCCAGTCAGAGTGAAGTGTCCAGACCTCTTGACTTGTTTTCCCCTACAGAGTTGTAACTCTTGTGGCCAATCAGGCATTTGTTTGTTGCTCGTCTGCAATCCTCAACACTCGTCCGTGTTATCCTTAAGCGGAGTTTTCCCCGGCAGTGACATATTATTGCTTTATTGGTGCATGTCTGCATCTCTTAACACTCGTCTGTGTTATTACTTTGGTATGGCTCGTTTGTTTCACCCAGTAGTGGTCCATGATTACCTTGATATTGCTCGTCTGCAATTTCCAACACTCGTCTGTGTTTGGTATCCAGTATTTGTTGTTGCTCGTCTACAAGTTCCAACACTCGTCTGTGTTTGGCATATAATCCCTGATGTTGCTCGTCTGCAATTTTCAACACTCGTCTGTGTTATCACTTTGTTGTTTGCTCGTCTGCAATTTCCAGCACTCGTCTGTGTTTGATATCTATTTCTGATTGCTTGTCTACATTCCCCAGCACTCGTCTGTGTTGATTATATCTGTTTGAAGCTCGTCTTCTTTACTTGGATACTCGTCTGTATCATTCCCAGCACTCGTCTGTGTTAGGCTTGCATCTATATGTGAGGATTTAATGTTTATCCTGATATTCTTCTCTGACTACTTCAAATGCTCGTCTGTGTTTGAATTTCTGGTATTCGTCTGTAACAGCTGCTGATACTTGTCTGTATCATTGCTTGAAGCGCTCGTCTGTATCATTGCTTGAAGCGCTCGTCTGTGTTTCTCAGATCATCGTCTGATACTCGGCTGTATCATTGACTTTTGGCACTCGTCTGTGTTATTTTGATGATCATCCAATACTAGTCTGTATTGAAGAGGTTTAAAATCCTGACAGTGGGAATTAATGTCAAAATGATTATCGGTCCTGGCATAACAGGTAAATCCGAAGGAGGCTCGTCTGTCTCAAGCACCAATTATGGTTGCTGCACCTAGCGTAACAGGTTCGCTCGAAGAAGACTCGTCTGTCTTATACCATATATCCACGGATAATATATGAAGAAGGTTCGTCTACCTTGATTATGCATGTCTATCCCACAGACTTAAGTGCATTACCGGTCCTGGCGTAACAGGTAAATCCGAAGGAGACTCGTCTGTCTCAGATTATGTTCTTGCAGTATTTGAGGACTCGTATGTCCAGGTCCTGGCGTCACAGGATTGTTTGAAGACTCGTCTGTCAACGTATCCTTACTCCTAATATCAGTTTCAACTTGGAAGAAGCTCGTCTACTTTTCCCCCCCCTCTTATCCCCAAAGCGTCATCTGGTTGGGTTTATTTCCTAGTATTGGCATTCTTCGTCAGAGTGCAAATTTCTGGTCTTCTTGGTATTCAACCATAGTTTATCTTGAACGGTCGATAGCCCGTACTATCGTCCTTTTCAGATTAACTGATGATTGAATAGGGGCAGCTGTAACACCCCAAATTTTCCCTCTTCAGTTTAAGCATCATATCATATCATATTCATCATGAACATACCATTTTCTTAGCATCATATCATGGAAAGATGAGGCATAACATCCTCCATGTCCTAACATCAAGCATATGGTCATCTGTGGAGGTCCTTGAAGCATTCAGGCCATGACAAGGGTCCCAATGGTTGTATACAAGTCCTATGGTGAGTTTACACAACATTTACAAGTTCAAGTCCATTGGCAAAAGCTCAGAAGATTGCATGATCATCAGAGATCTCAGGACAAGGCAAATCTCCTATACAAGGCACCCAAATTAGGGTTTGTGACTCAAGCACCAAGATCTCACAACTTTGGCCATTTCATTTGGGAAAAGTCTTATATATGTCAAGAGGATCCTAGGTGTCAATTTTCATGAGAAAATTCCATGTGGAAGTCAGACAATGCCTCAGTTGCTTGCAGATGAAGTAAAAAGTCAATTGTGCCCTTAAAAAGTCAACTGCTTGATTTCAAGGTGTCTAACCCAAAGTTTTTGGCCAAGAGGGGTCCTTACAATGTTATAAGAGGTTTGGAATGATCAAAGTTCAAGAATTATGGAGATTTGAAGGGTTTTGCAAAAATGGTACAAAGTTGGTTTTTGAAGTTTTTCAAATTTGGCAACTTTTGCCCTAATTTTCAAATGGCCTTAACATGATAAAAAATTCTTCAAATGGACCAAAGTAAAACATGAAAGTTGGAGGGTAAGGGCTCCCATTTACAAAAATTACAAGTACATTTTCATGGGATTCATAGATTTTCCTATAGGCTCTTCGAAAATATCATGTTTTTAGGGCAAAATGCAACTTTTCATGTAGGCACCAAATGCAAAAGTGTACAAAACTTAATTGTATGACTTGGTTTTGGTTCAAACTTGTTTCCAACTTAAAATACATCATATTTGAACCAATTTGCTCCAAATAAATGCTCATTTTCGTGCACTACAAGAAAATCACTCCAAACATGCAAAATTGGCAAAATCATGAAATAAGTGTGAGGGCTTGATCTAAGGGCCAGGATTTGTTACATTTTAATCAAGGGTGGTAAATGCATTGCACATGTGCTGAGAGGCCCAAGGGAGCATGAGCATGGCATTCTTATCTCACATGTTGCAAATTATGCAAATTCACACAAATCTCATGACTCACTCGTGCCAATCTCTTCATTCTTTCAGCAAGGGTTTGTGAGCTCATACAAAAAGCAACTAGGGTTTTAGCAAGCCTCAGATCTCTCTCATTCTCTCATTCACAAACTTCATGCAACTTTTCATTTTCTTCCATTTCTCTTCACACAAGAAAGCAAACTCAAAACAAATTGTGGATCTGTAATCAGGGAGAGCTAAGGATCATTAAACACACACTCATTGAAGCCATCTCTCAAGTTTAGCAAGCTTGCCATTTCAGGACAGGTGTGAAAGAAACCTTAGATCCATCTTGTTTCAAGACCTTAGATGCATTTATTTTGCATCTAGGGAGTAAGTGGAGTGATTTGCACGCATTATCTGGTCTTATATCTCACTGAACCAGGATCTACACCTCAGGTATACCTTGAAACTTTGTGATCTAAAAATGGAATTAATGTGGTGTTTTGTGTTGTTTGAAGTTCACTGAGCATGATGCAACTTTTAGATTTGAAATTGGTGCATTGTATCCTAAGTTATGTGCATTTCAGTTTTCATGGTGCAAGATGTTTTGCTTCGATCCCTTAGATTCATGGAGTTTTAGGAGTTTTTGAGCTCATATTCTTGTTTAGCGTGGTTGGTTTAGTGGATCTGCACCTTTTTGTTCATTTATTTTGTGATTTGTGTGACTGTCATGAGTTCCAGTGCCGGAGCCCTAGCTCCGGTCACCGGAAGTTGCTTGTATTCATATTAGGGTTTGCGTTGAAGAAGATGAAGCCATAGCCTTTAGATCCAGCCATCCAAGCGTCCATATGCGTCCACATGTCCCTGAACACTTCTTTCCCATTCGTTGTTTTATTCATTTCATTTAAATCCTTCATGTTTCACAGCACATGTTAGTTAGCGTGTGTCCACCACTCATCTCTCTCCATTCTGCCAGCTCATTTAATGAGCTACTGAACCACACGCATCAAATTGATCTCACGTCTCTCTTATTTTCCCTTTATTTTCCTAATTTCCACACTAAAAACCATGAGCCTGCGCCAGAACTGGGCTTTCCTCTTGCTATGCGCACCCCCACCTCCTTCTGGCCCAATTCATTTTCAATGTAATCCCTTCCTATTTGCACCCCAACCTCATTTTATTTTAATTTCTTTTCCTTATTTTTTATTCTTATTTCATTTTAGCTTTTATTTTTTATAAAATACTTCTGGTCATTAAAAAATTCTAAAACAAATCATGAGTCTTCTTTTGAGTCTCTTTTATTTTTCCATATTTTTATTTTCTTTTTTTTTCATTTCCACGTGTCACAATTAATTCATTGTTTCCATTGACTTCTTTTGAATCCTCTTTTGACCACACTGCCTTGTCCAATTTCCATACACTTCATTATTTTGAATTTTGATCCCATTCTTTTTTCTCTGGATTCTTAAGACATTTTACTTCTCATGTGATTTTTCTCCTGATTTTTAGAAACTTATTTCTTGAGTCTTAGTCCTTTGACTTATGATGGAAGTTTGTAACCCTAGCTTGTGTTTAATCCTCCATTTGACCTATTTTGCTTCTGAATTCTTTCAAACCATTTTGGCCCATTGATATAATATGTTTGAAGATCATTTGGTTTAAGTTGTGGATTTTTTAGATGCTTGGTTGATTTAATTTGGATTTTATCTTGAACCTTGTCCTATTTTGCTTCCTTTGGACCTTTAGCTCTCATATAAGCTTAGAAGGGCACTTGTGCCAACTTCTTCTTCTCATTTGGGGTTCCTTTGGGGTGTGGGTACCTTCCTGGTCCTAGCTTAGGGTTTGAGTCTTAGGAAGTTTTGTGTCTTGCTTCCTTTTGAGTCATTTATTTCCTTAAGTGTTTTCACTTCTTTCTTCATTTCTTCTTTCACTCCCATTTTGTAATTGTTTGGTCTTGTGTGTCCATTCTCTTCATCTTGATGGCTTCTTAAGCCCTCTTTCATTTTGTTTTGGTTCTGATCTTGAGCATTGTGTCCATGGTTATACATTTTTGCTTTGCATCCTTCTTAAATGTGCATTTGTTTTCATATGTGTTTCATGTTGCATCTTTTGCTTGTAAGCTTCATGTATCATCCCTTTGAGTTGCATTTGCATTGTGCATTTGTTCATATCATTTCACTTCTGATTGTGTGATGTTATCATGTTATCTTGCTCATTGTGTTTCACTTGTATGCTTATTACTAACCTTGCAGGGGCTATGGTAAGTGTGAGATGTCGGAATTGAGTTCCACATCTCCAATCCTCATCCCCTCTTCTTATGTTTATTGAGCTAACTCTTTTGCTTGTTGGGCTTAGGCCTTTCTCATCCCTTCTTCTATCCTCTTCTTCTCTTCTTCTTCTTTCTTCATTAGGATAGAAACCTCACTAACCTAGGACATCCATGCATGTCAACACTTAGGATTATTTAGTCTCCCTTTAGAATTTTTCCTTTATGATCCTTTTGGTTCTTCTTCTCTTCTCATCTCATAACTCTTAAAAAGCATCTTAATAAGTTTGAAGTGATGTCTTGATCCATTGCCTTATGCTTGATCCATTGCCTTATCCCATAAAGAAAAGCATAAAAAAAACACTTCTTCATCTGTAAATACCAAAAACACTTAATAATTAACAAGTTAGTGAGCTTATGCCCTAATATTTGGGTTCAAGTTTTGGGGATCTTCTCCTTACTTGAGTGTACTTGTTATATTATTCCATCTTGGAATGTAGTGACAGGTGCACATTCCATGGAAAAGAGCTTGAGTTCACTTTCTTGTGACACACTTCTAAAAGCTTCTAAAAAACACAAACAAACAATAAGCGTCTTTCCTTCGGGAATTCTTTTCTCATCTCATTCACTCCTTACACGAACTTGCTCCTACTTGTCACTTTGCAAGACGGTTACGCACTCGTCGTCCGAGTCTGCAACACCTGAGCAATGGCATAGGCAGTTCGAGCCTGAATTCACAAGAAATTCCCTTTTAGTTCCCCTAGTTAGGGGAACTACGGCATCTCTGATCCTCATTGTCCTGATGAGGTACGTAGGCAGCGGGGTATGGCCCGTTCGAGCACAATCTTTATTTTCCCTACATGTTTTCTCTTTGTTCTCTTATTCAATTCTTTTCCTGTTCCAGTTTCTTTTCATTTTCATTTCTTTTGCTGCAGTTTTCATACCCTCACCCTTTGAAACAGTTTCTTTGCAAGCGTGGATTCCGTCGGGTACGACGGACGATCTGGGTGCTAATACCTTCCCAGGTCGTAACCGACTCCCGAACTCAGTCTCTTTGGTTCGTAGGACCTGTGTCCTTCCTCTTTCTTTCTTCTGGTTTGTGCAGCATTACCATTCCCTTTCTTTTGGGATAAAAATGTCTGGCTGGCAACTCTTTTCTTTTCTTTTCCGCGCCACTTTCGCGTTTGTACCAGGATGGAAATTCGGGGAGCGACACTAAGTTCACACCATGGCTTGTGATCTTTCATATTTGCATTAGTTAAAGCATACCATATCATATTGCATTTTTGCTTCACTGCATTAGTTCAAGTTCATCTGCATCTAGGGTTTGTGATCTGAGCAATCAAGGATCCATCTGAGCCACTCCAAAGGTCATCAATAATCTCAAGAGGGTCCATGTATGTTCAATCATCATACTTTATCCTCCAAAGATCAAGGAAGCCAAAGAATCACAAGAACTGGCAAAGCATGGAAGCAGAGCTAGGGTTTAACTGCACAAATGACGTGAAATTAGGGTTTTGGTTTCAGAGGCCATAACTCCAAAAATTTTGGCCATTCTTGTTTATAATTGTCTCAATATGTTATAAGGATCATGTATACCAAGTTTGATTAAGAAATTCATTGTGGAAGTCAACTGATCACTGGGTGACTTCTTGAGCAAGCCAGAGCAAAATTAGGGCATATGAGGCCCCCCAACATGGAATCAAAATGGATTTTTTTATCAAATTGAAGTTATATGATCTTTATTTGATCATTGAAGTGCTTGGAAGTTCACAAAATTGAAGAAAAGTGAGCTAAACCAAAAGTTGCCAAAAATGGAACTGACTTGTAATGTAAACTATCCATTTTGGGAAAGTTTTTCAACCTCCTCTTTCTCAACCAAAAATGCTTCAAATGAAAAATTGTTGGTCACGAAAGTTGTAGATTGGATCATTCCCTTTCCAAAAAGTACAAGAACAAGATCTAATTCATTTTGGAACTCAAGATATGACTTGTCAAAGTTGGAAAAATCACATAATTTCAAGTTTCATGCCAAAGAGGGATTTTTGCAAATTCAAGTTCTAAGCATTTTCATGACCTCTAAATGACTTCTAAGAATCATTACAACACAGTGCAACTTGCCAAGATCAGAATTGCACAAAATTCACAAGATTTCACGCCTTGGATCACAAGTTTCCATAAGCCATTTTTCATAAAATTCTCAAAAAGAGGGATTCTTGCAAGAATGATTTCTAAGGATTGGTATGACTTCTAAATGGTCACAAAACATCACAGCAACATCATGTAACACTTCATGACCAAAATTCAGCATTGAATGAGACATTTCCATGACCAAAAATCTCAAAGTGCACAAAGTTGGAAATTTGCAAAACATATGCTATCTTGCTATCCAAGTGTTGCAGTCCATCATAAACCATCCAAGGGTCATCCTCAAACTCAGCTGAAGAAGATACACCCTTTAGATCTCCTCTGCCATGGTCCATACTCTCAAGGACACATATTTGACTTTTTGGCAAAAACTCCCATACTCTTGGAATAGTGTTTTGCATCCATTTAGAACCTACCACATATTATATTCAAACAATATGGGAGAGATAAGAGGGAGGATTAGAGCCTGAAAACACACACAACATCAGATTCACAAATTTGTGCACATGACTTGTTCTCTTCGAAACAACCTCAAAACTTAACAAAATCCAGAAATTCCTTCACCAACAAATCACTCTTCATCCATAGAACAAAGCCCACCCCTTGAAATAGCCTGAATCACTACACACACAAACCTCCATTTCTGCTAAACCAGAACCACACAACACAAACCAGCCACTCTCAAAGCTTTTCAAGCTTCACATCATCCTCAGGGGGTTCATTGAAGCTGACTTGCACAAAGGAGAGGCCCTGAAAGCTCAGAATCTCAAAGCTTCAACTCAGGTAGCCATCTCAAACTTTTTTTTCCAGAAATCTCTTTTTAAGTTATAGAAATGTTCCCCATGTTCCCATGATCACACTGCACTTGTTATTTTGGAAAATGATGAAGAAACGAGCATGAACCGAATCTCTGAAATTTTTGACCTAAAAGAAGTTTGATTCGATTCATGCTTGTTTATGAAAATAAATGAATTTCGTGCTTGGATTCTTGTTTATTGTTGTTCACTAATCATTTCTGGAAAGTTTGATGCATTTTTGTGGTGATTTGAGAGAACTCAGGTGAGGGTTGCCCGGAGAAGATGACCGGAGATTAGCTCTGGTCACCTGAGTTTAATTAGGGTTAATTTCTCAGTTTTAACGTGGACCCTTGGATTGATTTTAATTTCGTGTTTGAACGGCCCAGATTTTGTCATTTAGCCCTAACCCAAATTAATTAATTAAAACCTGGATTAATTAGATTAATTAGGTCTGTAGATGTTAAGAATTGGCAGAATTTTTGACAAACAAGTAGTGTTGAACTTAGTTCAGGATGTCACACCAGATGTTGTGACATTGTCAAACAGAGTATAAGTTAATGAATTAAGTTTAGACATCAGGATGTCACACCAGATGTTGTGACATCTTAAACCTGCTACCAGACTTAAATGATGCATAACAGAACTGAGTAAATTCAGGGAATTTATCTGGAATTAATTGTGAATAGATAAACAATACAAGGCGCATCTGTAGGGAGCTTAGTTATCTGATTTTAGTATAACAGAATAACTAACTCATCTTGAATCAAGGAAGTAACAAACCCTAATTCAAGGTGATGACAATATGATTTATCAGGACTGGATAATCTACAGAAAGCCCAAAAACCAAGCATCTATTTAAGGAACCGAAACTCTCAGAATAGAGTACGAAATTAAGAAGACTGTAAAGGGTGTTTGTGTTTAATAGCAGGTTTTAGATGTGTATCACTTTATGAGCTTTTAAGCAAAAAGTGTATTGTGTCTTGATTGAAACTGTTAAGTAAAATCAAGTTGTTGTGTTTGAAGTGTGACTTCAATTTTATTAAACATTGTAACATATCACTGTGTGATTGAGGGGGAGTGAGTAGGTACTCATATCTAAGTTGTGTCTTAGGTAGAAATTGCCTTGGGTAGATATTAAGTGAATGATTAAACTGGTTGGTTTAATTCCAGAATTAATATTACTTATATTGGATTTCCTTCCTGGCTTGGTAGCCCCCAGATGTAAGTGTGGAGATACACTGAACTGGGTTAACAATTTCCTGTGTTATTTAATTTACCTGCACTTTAAGTTTTGTTTAAGTCTTCAAGTGTTTAAACATCTGATTCGACATCACGTACCTGATCCCAGAATTTCAATTGGCATCAGATCAGGCACCCTGCTTGTTTAACTGGGTGAGATCTAGGGACTGCAAATTTTGGGAACATGGACAGAGATGTAGGATCTGTGAATAGACCACCTATATTGGATGGATCCAACTATGACTACTGGAAGCCATGAATGGTAGCATTCTTAAAATCACTTGATAGCAGGGCTTGGAAAGCAGTCAACAAAGGATGGGAGCACCCTATCCAAGACAATAAGGATGGGGCAAAAGTGTTGAAGCCTGAAGAAGAATGGAGCAAGGAGGAAGAAGATTCAGCACTTGGAAATTCCAAAGCCTTAAATTCCTTATTCAATGGCATTGATAGGAACATATTTAGACTTGTGCATCATTGTGAGCTGGCCAAGGATGTTTGGGACACTCTCAAAACCACTCATGAAGGAACATCAAAGGTGAAGATGTCAAGACTTCAACTTCTCACCCCCAAGTTTGAAAACTTGAGAATGAAGGAAGATGAGACCATTCATGAGTTTTACATGAACATCCTTGAAATTGCTAATACTTCTGGTGCTTTGGGAGAGAAGATGAGTGATGAAAAGTTGGTAAGAAAGATTCTCAAATCGCTACCAAAAAGATTTGACATGAAGGTTACTGCAATAGAAGAAGCTCATGACATATGCACAATGAAGGTTGAAGAGCTCATTGGTTCCCTTCAAACATTTGAGATGGGAATGAATGATACAATTGTGAAGAAAAACAAAAGCATAGCCTTGGTCTCAAATGCTGATAAAGAAGAAGAAAGTCATGAAGCAGACTCTGAGGAAAATTTATCAGAAACAATTGCTATGCTTGGAAGACAATTCAACAAAATTCTCAAAAGAATGGAAAACAAGTCTAGACCAAGTGGAAGAAACTCAAACTCTTTTGAGAATAAAAGACCTTATGATTCTAATAGAAGGTCAAATTATGATGAGAAGACCAACCAAGAAAAAGGGATTCAATGTCATGGATGTGAAGGATATGGACACATCAGAAGTGAATGCCCTACCTATCTAAAGAAGCAGAAGAAAGGTCTCTCTGTGACCTGGTCAAATGAAGACTCAGGATGTGAGTCAGAAGAAGAATCTGCAAAGCACATCACTGCTCTAGCTGGAGTATGTGAAACTGAAGGAGGATCCAGTGATGCGGAGCTGACATTTGAAGAGCTTGAAGAATCATACAAGATGCGGTGTAAAAGGAGCACTAAAGTATGCATGGAGAATATACAGCAGAAGAAGCAGATTGAGAAATTAAAGGCTGAAAAGACAAGTAATCTAGAGATCATTGACACTTTGAAAAGTGAAGTAAGCATACTCAACTCCAAATTGGAGCATATGTCCAAATCTGTCAGAATGCTGAACAGTAGCTCAAACACATTGGATGTCATTCTCAACAACAATAAGCACTCAGGGGATAGGACTGGGCTGGGATTTAATAAAGCTCAAAAGTTTGAGGCTAACACCAGCAAAACAACTTCAAATCCCATGAAGTCAAACAAGATGTCCAAACAGATGTCTCAACATCATGACAAGAACATGATGAAAAAGAAGTATCAAAGATGGAGATGCCATCATTGTGGAAGGTTTGGTAACATCAAACCTTTTTGCTACAAGCTGCATGGACATCCAAATCAGAGGTATCAGCAACCCCCTAAGCAGAAGACAGAGGTCACTGTAAACACCCCAAATTTTCCCTCACCCATTCACACCATGGCTTGTGATCTTTTCATATGCATAGTTCAACAATACCATTCTCATATTGCATTTTTGCTTCACTGCATTGCTCCTAAGTCATCTGCATCTAGGGTTTGTGATCTGAGCCATCCAAGAGCTATTTGAGCCACTCCAAAGGTCTTAAATCACTTCAAAGGGGTCCATGTATGTTCAAGCATCATATTATATCCTCACAAGGTCAAGGAAGTCAAAAAATCACAAGAACTGAGAAAGGCATGGAAGCAGAGCCAGGTTTAACTGCACAAATGACCTAGAATTAGGGTTTTGGTTTCAAAGGCCATAACTCCAAATTTTTTGGTCATTCTTGTTTCTATTGGTCTCTATATGTTATAAGGATCATGCATATCAATTTTCATGAAGAAATTCCATGGGGAAGGCATCTAATCAAGAGTTGACTTCCTGAGCAAGTCAGTGCAAAATCAGGGCATCTGAGGCCCCCAATGACCCAACCAAAGGATGTTCATCATCATTTTGAATGTGTATAATCTTTATTTGATCATAGAAGATGTTAGAAGTTCACAAAGTTGAAGAATTTCAAGCCATTTGCAAAGTTGCCTTTTTGGGAAAGTGACTTGTAATGGAAACTTGCCATTTTGGGAAAGTTTTTCAACCTCCTCAAATTGATTCAAAAATGCTCCAAATGAGAAAACTTTGGTCATGAAAGTTGTAGAATGGATCATTCCCTTTTAAAAAAGTACAAGAAATCATTTTAATTCATTTTGGATCAAAAGATATGGCTTGTCAAAGTTGAGGAAAATCACATAATTTCAAGTTTTGCACCAAAGAGGCAAAGTTGCAAAACCTCTTGCCAAGGCAAATTGTGACTTCAAATGGATTTCTAACCTTTGCACAAACATAAACCAATGCCTAAAAATCAGAATGCATCAAAGACTTGTCCATTTTCATGACCCATGCTTCAAGTAATCACAAAAGGGCCAAAAGATCACAAAGTTGCAAAACCTCTCACAAACCCTAATCCACTTGCTAATTGGCCTCAAGACTGATTCCATGGCTCTCCTCAATCCTTGCTGCGCAGGACACCCCTTTGTCCTTGGCCTGCCATTGACCCATACCTCTCTTACACCTAGACTTGACTTTATGCAAAATGGCCCATACCAATCAAGCTAGGCCACACCAACTCCTCTGACCTATCCAAGTGTGATACATGTACCAAATGAGACTCAACACATAGCACAACTAAGCCTGATCTGTCTCATAAGCCATAGTTTCAAGATTTCACCTCTTATGCACTTTCCTTCGAAACTCATCACACAAGCATCAAACACCAAAACAAACTTCATAGAATCACTCAACATGTTCCTCTGATCATCTCCCAAGCCTCATTTGTCCCTGAAACCTCCTCAATCAGAAACACGATTCTCACCCTCACTGAACAGAACTTCATCAAACTCACAAATCAGCCACACTAAACTCCAACCAAGCCTTGCAAGCTTCTCAGGGGGATCATTGGAGGTGATTGGAAGCAAAGAGCTGGCCAAAAAGTTGCAAACTGAGAAAGCTCAAACTCAGGTACCTCAAGAACTTTTTTTCTAGAAATGAAAATTTAAGTTCCTAGATTATTCCTTATGCCTTGCTGATCATCCTGATGTTTTTACTTTTTGAAATGGTTAAGATTTGAGTGTGTACGGGTTGTCTGAAACTTTTGCCATTTTTAAGTTCTGATTCGAATCTTGTTTTGTAGGCCATAGAAATTTGTTGAGGGTAGGTTTGGATTCAGGGTGGTTAGAAGGTTTGATCTGGAGCTTTAGAGCTCCAGAAATGGCCTAGGGAGAGAGTTCTTTTTTCGTCTTGCCGGAGAAGATGACCGGAACCACTGTTCCGGTAATCTGAAAGTGATTAAATTAGGGTTAGGGTTTAGCTGAGTTTGAACGTAGGCCTTTGGATCCAACTTCCCGCGCGCTGTGAACGACCCAGATCCTTTGATTTAGCCCTAATCCAGTCATTAACATTAATTAATTAGGATTAAAATTTGAATTTTCCAGAATCAATCCCAGCCACTGAAGCACGCGCCAGTCAACTCCCGCCCTCTGACTTTGAATCTCATCCTCAGGATCTTCATACTTTTCATTTTATTTAATTTTATTTCATTTTATTTATACGAATTATTTAAAATAGTAAAAAAACATTTAAAAATTCTGAAAAAATTTTGTCAAGCCTTTTATTAATTTTCAGAACCCAAAAATATTTTTATTTTTATTTTTTTGCATTAAAAATCATTTTTAAATCATTTAAATGTTTATTTTTAATTAGTTAATGGAAATTAATTAATTAAAAATGCATTTAGGTATTTAAAAATCACCAAAAAATTCACATTGCATTTAGAAACATTTAGAAACATTATCAAACTCTCAAACCAAATTTCTTTTTTGTTCTTGATGCCTTTTGATCATTTTCATTGGAATTAAATTCATTTTGAGGCAATATTTTTGTGCAAACTTTGAAAAATCCATTCTGCCTAACCGTTGAGAGTTTGATGATGGTTCTTCTTGCATTGCATCCCTTATGACATGTAGTTTGTAGGATAAAATTGGTTTGATTTGATCTTGCATTTTCAATTTGTTTTGTATTTTTCTTGATAAGGTACCTTAAAACCCTAGCCAACTTAGGAAATTCATAACTTGCACTAGGTTAAGAGTTGATTCCCCTCCTTTGGGCAGTGAACTTGTATAGTTTTAGTGTATCTTTGATTGCATTTTCAATTTTTTTATCATGTCATATGCTTCTGATTTTGAATTTTGCTTTGTGTGTTGATCATAAACCCTAATTTATGCTTTCCTTTGCATCCATCTCTCATTTGTTTGCATCCAACAACTTGCCATGACATTTTGTGCATCCACATGATTCACAATACATCTTAGGGCATATTAGAATCATGTTTGATCATTGCATCTTTCATTTGCCATGTTGTATGTCCATTGCATTTCATAAACTTTTCTTGAACTTTCATGGTTCAAAGCATACCTCATTTGCATCCTTATGCTTGTTTGATCATTCTCATCTCTTGTCATGTGTTTGCATCATCTCTTAGCATCATTAACATAATGTGAATGCTTCTGACTTTGGTTTGCATCATGACATTTCATCTCATTTGCATTGCATTCCATCTCTTTTGCTAACTTTTCAGGTGGTAAGTTGTTTTGAGAAGTGAATTTGCCTTCACTTCTCACAATCTCTTCTCATCTCTCTTGCATCTTTGCTGCCTTTTATCTTGTGTATTGGATTGAGCTTGCTCATTCATGTTCATCTTACTTTCTTTCCTCAAGAAACTTATCTTCTTAAGTGAAGCAAGTTGTTTTGCTTCTCTTTGCTTCTTTCTCCTTTCATCTGCTCCTCTCCTTGGTGGTTCTTTGAAGATCTTTCTCTCTTAAGCCTCACAAACCCTAGGATCTCCAAGTATGTTAACAATTAGGGTTTGATTTGTCCCCCATTTAGCTTTTACCTTTGTGTCATCTTTGAGCTTTCTCTTCTCTTCTCATAATCAGGGACTAAACCCTAAAGGCTTTAAGGCTTTGTGATTAAGCTTATGCCTGCATCCTTCTATTAGGATGGAGTGTATAACTTTAATCCTAAGTGTTAAACCCTTAATGTGTTTAAATACTTTAATCAATTCACCTAATAATCATCAAGACATCAAGCTTGTAACTTGGGCCTTGCATTAGGGTTCTAATTCTTCCTTAATTGGTTAAGAAGGACTAACCCTAGTGTTAATGGACAAGTCCCCCTCAAGTTGTCTTACCAATTATAAAATCCACTTCTTAATCTTACCATTAACTAAAATCCACTTTAATAAAGGTTTTGTTTTGTCATGAGGTTAATCCCTAATCATGGATTAAGTTGAGGAGTCTTCCTCAGCTTAAATGTTCTCATATATTATCCTTCTATTAGGATGGTGTAATGGGTCCATTAAATCCTTGATTATGGCTTAAAATCATTACTTAACACTAAACGAAAACACCAAAAACATCTAAATAATCACAAGTAGGTTAAAGATCTTAGTCCTACACCATGGTGATTAAGTGTGAGGTGTTTACTTCATACTTAAGGTATTCTCATTACCCCTAATCAGAGGGAGGATGTGATGAGTTTACTAACCCTTGGTTTAGGCCTAAGCTCATTTTCTTATGACAAATTTCCAAAAGCAATAAAAGATTGAAAATCCAAAAAAACAAACAATAATCGTCTCCTCCGGGATTCTTTTCTCATCATCTTCACTCACAAACGAGAACTTGCTTCTTCCGTCTAATGCAAGACAGTTTGCACCTGAGCCAGACAGGTCATACACTTGAGCATATGCAAGTAAGCAGTTCATCAGTCAGTTTGTCTTTCAGTCTCTTTGGGTCGAACTACGGTGTTCTGACTTCCTCATTGCACGAGAGGATACGTAGGCATAACTTAACAGTTATCGAACAAAAGTCTCTGTATATTCCCCCTCCTCCAGCATTATTCTTTTAGCCTCATAGTCTCGAGCTTCTTACTCTTGTTCTTACACCGACACTTCTCTTATACACTTCACACTTCTTTTACACTGACACTTGCATTCTTTCCAGCTTTGATACACAAATAACACTGACACTACCCCTTTAAAACACAAATCTTTTGAGCGTGGATCCCGTCGAGTACGACGGACAATCTGGGTGCTAATACCTTCCCAGGTTGTAACCAACCCCCTTTCTCAGTCTCTCTGGTTCGCGACCGTCTTATCCATCTTTTCTTAGGTTTATGCAGCATTACCTTTCCTTTGGGATAAAAATGCCTAGATGGCGACTCTATTCATTCCCTCTCTTTCGCCGACCGTTCGCGTCTGTACCCCTTCTGACCGGGTGTCATTTGGTGGGAGCGACAGCTTGGCGACTCTGCTGGGGACCCTTATACTGTAACCAGGGCTTCTGGTTCTTTTTGTGGGTTCCTCCTAGCGCTTGTTTGATTTGTTTTTACTGGGGTGTTATGTGCTAATTGTGTTTATATATTTGCTTTATTTACTGCTTTATGTACAATTATTTATTGCTTTCTTTACAGCTTTATACATCAAACTGTCATACTGTCATCTTGCTGGATCTGGTTTTTGTTTTGGTGGGTGGGGTTCTACTGAGAGTTTAAGGTCCTATACCTGGGACCTGAGTGACACCTAGGCTAGATTGGTTCATGTTCTTTCCCATTCCATTTCGGTCTGGTGCGGGAATATGAAACACGGTTCAGATGTGGGTTTCTTCTTGAGAACTCTGTGCTACGGATTTCCTGTAATGCTAGGGCTATCTGGGAAGCCTGCTAAGTCTGGATGACCTTTATTATTGACCTTCAGAAACTGAGGTGAATTAGAGGATGATCCTTTATGGTTATTGTAAACACTGTACCTCCGGGTTAGAAGTGTTTACACTTCTCATAACTGATCCAAGTCTGAGGATCCTTGTTTTAGAACACCACCTGTGATGGGGTTGGGCTGTTTACAGGTTTGCAGGTACCATTGGCCACATCATACCCTGTTACTATTTGGTTTAAGAGTACCTCACTTTGGACAGTTCTTGTGATTTAAACCATGGACATGTGACTCTTTATTTGAGTCCCCCTTCTTGGTTACTGGATTTCTGAACCTCCATCTGGACTTCTTGAACATACATGGACTTATATCAAGACAGTGAAACAGATCCAGCTTGATCACAAACCCTTGCATATCATTTGCATACTCATCATTTGCATCATTTAACATTTGTTTATTTGTTTCTCAAGGTATCCACATTATATCTGGCTTGGTTTTGACCCCTTCATCTGCATAGACCTCTGTTCATCAGTTATCTGCTTCAGCTATCTTCATCAGCTGCCTGCTTCAGTTGCCTTCATCACCAGCATCAGCCTATCAGTGACTCATCTCCAGTACCAGTCTTGATCTTCATCAGCACTTATCTTCAGCATTCATGGCTACTCCTAGAAAAAGCAACATATCCTACCATTTCTTTGAGCCTGTGCTGACTAGCATCAGGCAGGTCCAGTCACTTATTACTCCTGACCACATCCCATTATTCAGAGAGCATTATGGAGGTATCCTGGATATGGTTATGGACCTAGACCCTTCTCAGAGGAGTATGATCCACACCTGCCTACAGTTTTATGACCCTCCTTTGAAATGCTTCACTTTCCAGAACTTTCAGTTAGGACCTCTGTTGGAGGAGTTCTCATCATTGATTGGAGTACCTGTCAGGGGTGGTGTCCCCTTCAACCCAGAGATGACTTCTCCCAGCAATGGAGAAGTGGCAAAGGCACTGTACCTAGAGTCTATATTGATTGAGCAGAATATGACAACAAAGGCTGGGATCCCTGGTTTGCACTTAGACTTTCGTATTTCTCAGGCCATCCTGAAGGCCTCCTTGGGAGAATGGAGGGCAGTTTGTGCATTGTTAGCCCTCAGTATATATGGGGTTATACTATTTGCAGATGAGCCCAAGTTTATCAGCAAGAATGCCATTCATCTTTTCCTTCTGAGGAACCCAGTACCCACCTTGCTGGGAGATTTCTATTATTCCATTCATCAGAGGAATGAGAAGCAAAGAGGAAAGTTGGTGAGATGTTGTGCTCCTCTATTTCACACCTGGCTGCTCAAACACTTACCTAGGACTGATGCCTTCTTGAATCCTCACCAACAGAAGAATTGAGCTAAGAGACTTATTTCTTTGACTTTAGATGACATCAGATGGTGCACCCAGAGTACCAAGGGCAAGGACATAATCACTAGCTGTGGGCAGTACCCCAATGTACCTCTAGTAGGAGTGAAGGGTTGCATCAACTACAATCCTTTGTTGTTTAAGAGACAATTGGGCTATGCTTTGGTCCACCCTCCTAGAGTGCAAGATTTAGCTGAAACCCTGTATTGTGAGATAAAGCCTAATCTCGTTGTTGTCAGACAAGCATCCTGGGCTTGGGACAACATCCAGACCAAAGGGATGGCCGTTCTTGGAAGGTGCAATAATGTGGCTTCAGCTCAGTACTATGAATGGTCCCATGCTAGAGCTCAGATTTCTAGGATGCCTTTCACCATTGAGGATATACCTGGACCATCCACAGTACAGCCACCAGCCACTGTCAGCCTTGAAGAATTTGAGAAGCTAAAGGAAAGGAATGAGAATCTGTCTCAAGCTCTGAAGAAGACCCTTTGGGAAAGGAGTGATGGTCGTCTGGACATTGAGAGGTTGGAAAAGCTTAAGTTGGAGCATCTGGCTAAGATTGAGAAAACAGAAGACTACATCAAGAAAGCAAGAGCTAGGGAGCAAATATTGAAGAATGCCTGTAAAGAGGCCAAGCATCAGAAGGCTAGGACTGATCTTTATCTGCAAGAAAGTCAGGCTAGGTGGGTCAGGATCACTGAAGCCCATACTCAAGAAGATCAGAGAACTCAAGCTAGGATTGAGCAGTTGGAGGTCATTGAAAAGAAGCAACAGGAAGCTTTGCTCGCAGCCCAGAAGGAGATTTCAGAGTTGAAGCTTAGGGCTGGTTTGAAGAGGTCAAAGGACCAGGACAGGCACAAGAAGCTGACCACTGCTATTGCCACCAGAAACCTCCTCATCAGGACTATTACAGAGCATCCAGCTGGTCCGGTGACTGAGGCACTTTTGAAGGAGGTTAAGGAGGATGAGTTTGGACTCGATGTCTGACTTTTTGTTTGTTGTTGCTTTCATTTGATGTACTTTTCTTTTATGTTGTATTTTGACCCCTCAGGGGCACGTGTTGTAAAAAACAAACTATGTATGATCCACCATTTGTAATGTATTTGTTAGTTTGTTTCAATGAGTTTCTTTTCTCAAGCAACATCAGAACATCTTCCTCGGGGTCTGGAAAGGTCAAAACCAAGAGCCAAGCCAGATACCTTGGAAAGCAAATAAGCATACTGCATTGCATGCTAACTTTTGTTTTGTTTTGTAGGTTTTTTTCGTCTTTATTTGTTTCTAACTCTGTTGTGGTTCAGGAATTATTGCTCGCCGCCGGGTGTTCCCTCTCAACCATCCGCACCGGTATCCTACTCGCAACAACCTTCCTGGTATCCAAATGGATCAAGTACAGCAGGACCTGACAGAGGTCAGAACTCAGATGGCTAACGAAAGAGTGGAGATGAGAAACCAAATGGCTCAATTCATGACTGTAATGACTAACTTGGCCCAAAGTCAAGAGAGGTTTAGGGAATTGGTAGAAAGACAAAACCCCGAGGAACCTCATCCTGGGACTGGAGGGACTAGTAACAATGAGGGAGGTCAGCCTTATGTTAACCCACCAGTATTTGGACCTCATCTAGATCCGGAAGTCAACATCCCAAGGAATGTACCGGGCAACACTGCTGCAAGCAGGATCTTGCAAGAAGATCCTCAAGAGGAGCAGTTTACTGTAATGGGAGCTGGGGATGAAGTCTATGATAGGAGGTTTGATGAAATTGCTGAGAAGTTGAGATCTCTGGAATCTCAAAATTCCTTAGGCTTCGATGTAATGGATATGAGGTTAGTGGATGGGGTAAAGATTCCCCACAAGTTTAAACCCCCGTGCTTCGAGAAGTACAATGGAACTTCCTGTCCACGAACTCACTTACAGTCCTTCCTGGGGAGACTTAAAGCATATACCATGGATGAAAAACTGTGGATGTTTTACTTTGAAGATAGCTTGACTGGAGCTTCAAGAGAATGGTATTCACACTTGACCAGAGCCACTATCAGATGCTGGAAGGACCTAGCTGAAGCTTTCATAAGGCAGTACCAATACAATCTGGACATGGCCCCTAACAGGACCCTTCTGATGGGAATGTCTATATCCTCCAGGGAGAGCTTCAGGGAATATGCCCAGAGGTGGAGACAGCTTGCTGCTGCTGTCCAGCCACCCATGTCGGAAAGAGAAATGGCCGACATGTTTATGAATACTCTTCAAGGAACATATATTGATAGGCTAGCCGCCTTTTCTTCCACTAGTTTTGCTGACGTAGTTATAGCTGTGGAAAGGATTGAAAGCCTTTTGAAGATGGGTAAGATTTCTGATAACGGTGCGAGTTCGTCCAGTAATCCTAGGAAGCCTTTTGTGGGACCTAGAAGAACCGGTGAGACAAATGCCATTCATGCCAACAGGGGCAGACCTCAGTATGTTCATAGATCAGTGGCAGCTGTCACTATTCCAGCTCCGATTCCTCAGCAACCAGCATATCAACCACAATAATGACCGCATTATCAACAGCAAGTCCAGTATCCGCCACAAAGAACCTACAACAACAACAGTAATCAACAACAAAGACCCTTCTAGCAAAGACCATCACAGGCAAATAGGGTGATTGATCCCATCCCTATGCCCTATGCTGCCATATTGCCACAACTCCTGAAACTTAACTTGGTTGAGTTAAGGACATTGGCACCTCCCGATCCCTCCAATCTCCCGAAGAATTACGATGTCAACGCCAGGTGTGCTTTCCATTCCAATGCACCTGGTCACAATACTGAGAAATGTAGGGCTTTGCAAATGAAAGTGCAAGATCTGGTGGATTCTAAAGCCCTCAACTTTGCACCCCCTCCAAATGTCAACAAGAATCCTATGCCTCATCATGGAGGACCAAGGATTAATGCCATAGAGGAAGACAAGCCATCTACTTTGATCACCAGTGTTGCACAGATTCGAACACCTCTGGTCGAAATTAAAGCTCAGCTTCTAGAGTACCAGATGTTCCCCGGGTGTGAGCTCGGTTGTGGGTATTGCAACATTGCAGTCAATGGGTGTGATAATTTGAGAAGCGGCATAGATGGTCTTATCAAGGATGGAATCCTTCAGATCTCAACAACGGCACCTACAAATCCAGCAATTCCTTTGACAAAAATTCCTGATTCTTCTACAACAGCAGCAACAATCATTCCTACTGATTCATCAATATCATCAACAATGGCTCCGTCCATCACTTCAACAAACCAAATGTCAACAACCCTTTCTTCTACAACATCAACATCCATTTATTCAACAGAATCTTCTACAACATCAACAGAAATTAATGAAGATATCTCAGCAATCACCATCTACTATGATCCATCAAATGTTCCTCCAAACAACAACTTTCAACAACAAACAGTGGCACCTCCTGCCAGGTCACCGGTCACAATTTACTACGATCCACACACCATTTCAATACCATCCTCTGCAGCAGTCAGTCCAGTTACCATCACGGTACCTGGACCAGTTCCCTATGAAAGCAGCAATGCCATACCTTGGCATTATGGCTCTGACCTCTACTGCAACGGGGAGAAAATCACTTTGGATTCTTCAACCTCTTCTCCACAAATTGATAATGTTGGGGGAGGCGGAGGCTTCACCAGAAGCGGACGCCTTTTTGCCTCACAATTGCAAAGACCTAATGCTGAAGCAAAAGCTGCTGCCAAAGCAAAAGGAAAGAGTGTGGCCCCTGAAGATCCAACTGTCAGAGAAACTCAGAAGACATCTTTTGAACAAGATGTAGACGAGTTTATGAGAATCATAAAGAGAAGTGATTACAAGGTGGTGGATAAGCTTCACCAAACTCCCTCAAAAATCTCCATATTATCCCTATTGATGTGTTCTGAAGCTCACAGGAATGCATTACTAAAAGTCCTGCACGCAGCATACGTGCCAGAGGAGATTACCGTTAATCAGCTAGAAACTGTGGTGGCAAATGTCAATACCAGTCACGGACTGGGCTTTACCAATGCCGACTTAACAACTGAGGGACGTAACCACAACAAGGCTTTACATATCACCTTGGAATGCAAGGGTGTTGTTCTATCTCATGTACTGGTGGACACTGGGTCATCGCTCAATGTTCTACCAAAGAAAGCCTTGGTGAAGCTGGAGTATGATGGCTTGGCATTGCGTCCAAGTAATTTGGTGGTGAGAGCATTTGATGGCTCTAAAAGATCAGTGCTTGGGGAGATTGATCTGCCTGTGATGATTGGCCTGCAGACTTTTAAGATTACCTTCTATGTGATGGAAATTCAGCCGGCCTACAGCTGTTTGTTGGGTAGACCCAGGATCCATGCCGCTGACGCTGTTACATCTACCCTTCACCAGAAGCTGAAATTCGAGTGGGAAGGCCAGATCATCACCATCTGTGGGGAAGAAGACATCTTTGTTAGCCATCTGGCTACATACAAGTACATAGAAATGGATTGAGAAATCCATGAAACCATGAGCCAGGGGTTTGAGGCCCTGAACATTAATGAAGCATCTGTTGTGCTGGGAACTTCCATGACATCTTATCAGCAAGCCCGAAAGGTTGTTGAAGAGGGTACTGCCCAAGGCTGGGGCAAGCTGTTGCCCGTGGAAAAGAAAGAAGACAGATTTGGGTTGGGTTACAAACCAAATCAACAAGATCAATCGGAGGCTGCCAAGAAGCCCAATTTTGTCAGCGGGGGAATGCTCACCCCGGATGCAGTGAACAACTTGGAAGACGAGGAGGAAAGCGACCGCAACCTGGAGAGCTGGATACGTCCAAGGATCCCGGGGAGCCAAGTCCTTAACTGGTCTTCCCATGAAATTATAAGGGTTACTCCTGCAGAGTAATTATTATTTCCTGTATTTTTAAGCATGCATCAAGTCTTGCATCTTGCACAAGATGTCAAGACTCATTTTGTAATCGGGCCATCTTGTAATTTTGTGCAAACAGATCAATCAATGAATATCGGACATCTTTTGCAAATGAGTCTTTTCCTTTTTCGCTCACTGTTTTTCATTTTTCTTTTTGTACAAAAATAAAATGGCAATGTTTTCCAAAATGATAACTTCATTTCACTTTTTCTAAACAAGATTAAAATTGATCACTAAAATGAACAATCTAAACCCTTGCAGAGAGTGCCTTTCAGACTGCACCGACAACAACACTGCTATGACTCCGTATGACTTTGACAATCCAATCAATCAAGCTGATGAAGGGGTTGAAGAAGATTATGAGCTTCCTGAAGATCTAGCCAGGTTGTTAAGGTAGGAGGAAAAGGTTATCACTCCTCATCAGGAGGAGATCGAAACGGTTAATCTTGGTACGGAGGAAGACGTGAAAGAAGTTAAGATCGGGGCCTGCCTACAGGATTCAGTAAAAGAGCAATTGATTGATATGCTTCGGGAGTATGTGGATGTATTTGCTTGGTCTTATCAGGATATGCCAGGGTTGGACACCGATATTGTCATGCACAAGCTGCCTTTAAAAGAAGACTGCCCGCCAGTAAAACAGAAACTGCGCCGTACTCGCCCAGATATGGCAATGAAGATTAAAGAAGAGGTACAAAAACAGTGGGACGTCGGGTTCCTTGCTGTAACTAGTTACCCGCCGTGGGTTGCTAATATTGTACCTGTGCCTAAGAAAGACGGCAAGGTGAGGATGTGTGTGGACTACCGGGACCTGAACAGAGCCAGCCCGAAAGATGACTTCCTTTTACCTCACATTGATGTATTGGTTGATAATACGGCTCAGTTCTCGGTATTCTCCTTCATGGACGGATTTTCAGGATACAATCAGATCAAGATGTCACCTGAAGACATGGAGAAGACAACTTTCATCACACCCTGGGGCACGTCCTGTTATAAGGTGATGCCATTCAGACTGAAGAATGCAGGTGCAACTTATCAACGGGCTATGGTAACATTATTCCACGACATGATCCACAAAGAAATTGAATGTTATGTGGATGACATGATTGCCAAGTCCCTCACAGAAGAAGACCACCTGGTGAATCTGCTGAAGTTATTCAAGCGTCTGAGGAAATACCAGCTGAAGTAAAACCCCAACAAGTGCACATTCGGGGTGCGATCCGGTAAGTTGCTGGGATTTATTGTAAGTGAAAAAGGGATTGAAGTTGACCCTGATAAAGTCAAAGCCATTCAAGAAATGCCTGCACCGAAGACTGAAAAAGAAGTTTGAGGGTTTCTAGGTAGATTGAACTACATTTCACGGTTCATATCTCACCTTACAGCAACCTGTGAGCCTTTGTTCAAGCTGTTAAGAAAAGAACAAACGGTCAGGTGGAACGAAGACTGCCAGAGGGCTTTTGACAAAATCAAGGAATACTTACAAGAGCCTCCAATCCTTATGCCTCCAGTTGAGGGAAGACCTCTAAT
Organism: Lathyrus aphaca; assembly: GCA_963966055.1. Classification (NCBI taxonomy): domain Eukaryota; kingdom Viridiplantae; phylum Streptophyta; class Magnoliopsida; order Fabales; family Fabaceae; genus Lathyrus; species Lathyrus aphaca. The sequence continues at coordinate 282,974,690 of OZ014522.1, read as the reverse complement.
CATGTACTTGACAGTATTAGAAGAGTCAATGGGGTGTGTGTTGGGCCAGCATGACGAGTCTGGTCGAAAAGAGTATGCAATATACTACCTGAGCAAAAAGTTTACCGACTGTGAACAACGTTATTCACTGCTCGAGAAAACTTGTTGTGCTTTAGCGTGGGCTGATCGCCGACTAAGGCAGTATATGTTGACCCACACTACCTTGTTTATTTCAAAGATGGATCCAGTCAAGTACATTTTTGAGAAGCCAGCACTTACCGGACGGGTTGCAAGATGGCAAATGATTCTCACAGAATATGATATTCAGTACACATCTCAAAAGGCCATCAAGGGCAGTGTATTGTCTGATTATCTTGCTGAGCAACCCATTGATGATTACCAGCCTATGAGATTTGACTTCCCCGATGAAGACATCATTTTCATAAAAGCAAAAGATCATGAAGAGCCTGTTCACACTGAAAGGCCTGACCTGGAAGAGGAATGGACTATGATGTTTGATGGGGCTGTTAATATGAATGGTCGTGGTGTTGGTGTAGTACTCATTACACCTAAGGGAGTTCACATGCCTTTCTCGGCAAAACTCACCTTTAACTGCACTGACAACGAAGCTGAATACGAAGCTTGTATTATGGGTCTTGAGGAAGCCATTGACCTCAGGATCAAGACTTTGACTGTATTCGGAGATTCAACTCTGGTAATTAATCAAACCAACGGCAAATGGTACACCCACCAAGATCATCTGATACCTTACAGGGATTATACAAGAAGATTATTGACTTTCTTCACAACAGTCAAGCTTGAGTATATCCCTCGAGATGAGAATCAGTTTGCGGATGCTCTTGCTACCATTTCATCCATGATCAAAGTTCAATCTGCCAATGTCGCTCCCACTAAATAAAGCCGGGTCAAATAGGGTACAGACGCGAACGATCGGCGAAAGAAATGGGAACACACAGGAGTGAACTCAGAAAGACAAGAGTCGCCAGCTAGGCATTTTTATCCCGGAGGAAAGGCAATGCTGCATAGACCTAGAAAGATACGGATAAGACGGTTGCGAACCAAAGAGACTGAGAAAGGGGGTTGGTTACAACCTGGGAAGGTATTAGCACCCAGATTGTCCGTCGTACACGACGGGATCCACATTTAAAAGATTTGTATTTTAAAGGGGTAGTGTCAGTACAATTTGTGTATGAAAGAGCTGGAAAAGGATGTACAGGTGTCAGTGTAAAAAGAATGTGAAGTGTGATATATACAGTGTCAGTGTAAGAATAAAAGTGGAATGCTCAAGATAATGAGGCTAAGAAAATAATGCTGGAAAGAGGGGGAATGTACAGAGACTTTTGTTCGATAACTGTTAGGTTATGCCTACGTATCCTCTCGTGCAATGAGGAAGTCAGAACACCGTAGTTCGACCTAAAGAGTCTGAAAGGTGAATTGACTGATGAACTGCTTACTTGTCTATGCGCAAGTGTATGACCTGTCTGGCTCAGGTGCAAACTGTCTTGCATTAGACGGAAGAAGCAAGTTCTCGTTTATGAGTGAATGAGATGAGAAAAGAATCCCGGAGGAGACGATTATTGTTTGTTTTTGTGTTTTCAGTCTTTTATTGCTTTTGAAAGTTTGTCATAGATTAATGAGCTTAAGCCTAAACCAATGGATTTAGTAAACTCATCACATCTTCCCTCTGATTAGGGGTAATGAGAATACCTTAAGTGTGAAGTCAGATTCTCACACTTAATCACCTTTGATGCAGGATTAAGATCATTAACCTACTTGTGATTATTTAGATGTTTTTTTGGTTTTTGTTTAGTGTTGAGTAATGGGATTAAGCCATAATCAGGGATTAAACAGACTCCTTACACCATCCTAATAGAAGGATAATAGATGAGAATGTTTAAGCTGAGGAAAGCTCCTCAACTTAATCCATGATTAGGGATTAAACTCATGACAAAACAAGCCTTTTATTAAGTGAATTTTATTTAATGGTGAGATGATGAAGTGATTTTTAGGGTTTGTAAGACAACTTGAGGGGGACTTGTCCATTAACACTAGGGTTAGTCCTTCTTAACCAATTAAGGAAGAATTAGAACCCTAATGCAAGGCCCAAGTTACAAGTGTGATGTCTTGATGATTATTAAGTGAATTGATTAAAGGAGTTAAACACATTAAGGGTTTAACACTTAGGATTAAAGTTATACACTCCATCCTAATAGAAGGATACAGGCATAAGCTTAATCACAAAGCCTTAAAGCCTTTAGGGTTTAGTTCCTGATTATGAGATGAGAAGAGAAGACTCAAAGAGACACAAAGGTAAAAACTAAGTGGGGGACTAATCAAAACCCTAATCATTGTCATGCTTGGTTGTTCCTAAGGTTTGTGAAGTTTAAGAAAGAAATCTTCAATGGAACCACCAGGGAGCAGATGAAAGGATCAGGAGAAGCAAAGGAACTTGCTTCATTCAAGAAGTCAAGTCACTTGAAGAAAGAAAGTAAGAAGAAGAAGAAAGAGCAAGCTCAATCTCAAACACAAGATAAAATGCAGCATGGATGCATAAAAGAGATGAAAAGAAGTTATGAGGAGTGAAGGCAAATTCACTTCTCAAAAATGCTTACCACCTGAAAAGTTAGCAAAGGAATGCAATGCAATGCAAAATGAAATGAAATGGCATGATGCAAACCAAAACCAGAAGCATGTATGAGATGATAATGATGCTATGAGATGATGCAAACTTGAAACAAGGCATGGGGATGATCATACAAACATATGGGTGCAAGAGAAGCATGCTTAGAACTATGAACATACATGAAAAGTTATGAAATGCAAATGACATACAAAAATGGCAAATGAAAGATGCAATGATCAAACATGCTTCTAATATGTCTTAAGATGTCTAATGAATCAAATGAGTGCACAAAATACTATGGCAAGTCAAGGTATGCAAGCAAATGCAAGATGGATGCATATGGAAGCTCAAATTAGGGTTTATGATCAATGCATCAAACAAAAACAAAAATCAGAAGCAAACAACAAGATAAAAAAATTGAAAATGCAATCAAAGGATCCCTAAACCTATACTAACTCACTGCCCAAAGGAGAAGTTCCAACTCTTAACCTAATAAAAGTTATGAATTTCCTAAAATTTCTAGGGTTTTTGGGTACCTTAACAAGAAAAATGTCAAACAAATGGAAAATGTAAGATCAATTCATGCCAAATTAATCTCACAAACTACATGATATGCATAACACAATGCAAAAAGAAACAAAGTCCAACTCTCAATGGTTAGGCAGAAATGATTTTTTGAAGTTTGGATCAAAATAATGCCTTGAAAATGAATTAATTCCATGGAAAATTCTCAAAATGCATCAAGATCAAAAAAGAAATTTGGTTTGAGGGTTGAACAATGTTTTTAAATGTTTTTAAAAGTTTCATGAATTTTTTGGTGATTTTTAAATACCTAAAAGTATTTTTAATTAATTAATTCTCATTAATTAATTAGAAATAAACTTTTACATATTTAAAAATATTTTTGAATGCAAAAAAATAAAAATAAAAATGTTTTTGGTTTCTGAAATTAAATAAAAGTTTGTACAAAAAATTTCAGAATTTTTGAAAATGATTTTGCTATTTTAAATAAATTAAACAAAACAAAACAAAAGAAATGAATTAAAAATGAAATAAAAAGAAAGTATGCGCAATGGAGGGCCAGGATTAATTCTGGGGAAGGAATTGTTGACTTGGCGCGTAATCCAGTGGCCTATATTCAAACTGAGCTAAATCATATTTAAATTAATTAAACTGAATTAAAAGGGTTAATGACGTGGATTAGGGTTAAGTGAATGGATATGGGCCCTTGAACACGCGCGGGAATGGACCAAGTCAACTCATCCAACGCTCACAATTCAAACTACATTTAATTACAGGGATTAGCCCTAATCTTTTTCAGGTGGCCGGAGAAGACCTCCGGTCGTCTTCTCCGGTGGGAACCCCACCTGAAAATCTCCAAAATCCTCAAAACCTCACTAAAATGAAATCTAAAAGAACAGAAATCATCCCCACATCCCCCTGAATCAAAACCCTAACTCAAAATTCATTTATCTTTCACCAATCAACTGAATCGAAACAAAACAATTTTTAGGGCAAAAGTTTCAGACATTGCATACATCTTGGTTTCTCAATCATTTTCAAAAATAATCACATATTCATGACCAGGGGAATGCATAGAAGCTATTAAGAACTTAAAATCATGCTTCTGGAAAAAAAGTTCATGAAGCTACCTGAGTTTGAAGCTTTTCAGTTTGCAACTTCCTGACCTCTTCTCTTTGTGCAATCCACTCCTTTTAGGCCCCTGATGAAGTCTTGATGCTTAGAAAGAGTTTGTGATGGTTGGTTTGAGAGTTTGCAGCAGTTCTGTTCAAGGTGGTGTGAGAATCGTGTTTTTGATTCTTTGAGTTTCAGGTTGTTTTGGAAGGTGCTTTGTGACCAGGGAGATGTGTTGAGTTGGTTTATGAAGTTAGTTTTTGTGTTTGTGAGTTGTGTGATGAGTTTCGAAAGCTTTTTCTCAAGAGGGTGAAAATGAGAATGTTGTGTTATGGCTGGTTTCAGGATTGCTTCTTGTGGTGTTTGGCTTGCATTTTCTTTGTATAAAACAAATGATATTGGTCAGATGAAGTGACATGTCCTTTATTGATTGGTATGGGTGCTTTTGCTAAAATGTCAAGTTTGTGTAAGAGAGGCATGGGCCACTTGCTAGCCTAGTACAAGGAGGGTGTGCTGCGCAGCATGATGTGAGGAAGGGCCTAGGATTGATCAGCCAACTAGCCAGCAAGTGGATGAGAAGTTATCATGAGTTTTGCAACTTGCCTTGCCTTTGGCTCTTATGAGAGAAACTTGATCCATGGGCCATAAAACATGTGATTCCTTGGGTGAATTCTGAACTTTAGATGTTGTGTGATCATGTTGTGTGGATTAGAAGTCCATTTGATGACTTAATTGGCCTTGAGAAGTGAATTTGCAACTTTGCCTCTTTGGTACATGACTTGAAATTTAGTGATTTTTGCCAACTTTGACAATCCATAACTTTTGATCCAAAATGAATTAGGTCATGTTCTTGTACTTTTTGAAAAGGGAAAGATCTATTCTATAACTTTCATGACCAAAGTTTTTCCATTTGAAGCTTTCTTGAATCAAAAAGTAAGGGTTGAAAAAGTTGCTTAAAATGACATTTTCATTAAAAGTCAAACTTGCCCAAAAAGTCAACTTTGCAAAAACTTGAAATTCTTCAATTTTGTGAACTTCCAACCTCTTCCATGATCAAATAAAGATCATATACAATCAAAATGATGAAGAACACCCTTTGGTTGGGTCATTGAGGGCCTCAGATGCCCTGATTTTGCACTGACTTGCTTGGAAAGTCAACTCTTGATCAGATGACTTCCCCATGGAATTTCTTCATGAAAATTGATATGCATACTCCCTATACCATATGGAGACCAATAGAAACAAGAATGACCAAAAAATTTGGAGTTATGGCCCCTGAAACCAAAACCCTAATTTTAGGTCAACTGTGCAGTCAAACCTGGCTCTGCTTCCACACCATCCTCAGTTCTTGTGATCCTTTGACATTCTTGACTTTGAGAGGATATAATATGATACTTGAACACACATGGACCCCTTTGAAGTGATTGATGGCCTTTGGAGTGGCTCAAGAAGCTCTTGGATTGCTCAGATCACAAACCCTAGGTGCAAATGACTTAGAATCTATGTAGTGAATCAAAATTGTGGTATGAGATGCTATGATTGAGTTTATGCTTATGAAATGATCACAAGCCATGGTGTGAATGGGTGAGGGAAAATTTGGGGTGTTTACAGCCAACTTTGTGCCTCGGATATCAATATCCAGACTTGACAGACCAGCATACGTATTTTCAGCAGACATTGTCAAAGATGATAAGCCTTGGTTCCATGACATTAAGTGCTTCTTGGAGGATCAAACATACCCACCTGGGGAAATTTTCCAATAATAAGAAGACATTAAGAAGGCTAGCTGCTAGTTTCTTCCTGAATACTGATGGTTCCCTGTACAAGAGAAACTTTGATATGGTACTACTCAGATGCGTTGATAAGGCAGAAACAGACTTGTTGATGCACGAGGTGCATGAAGGATCCTTTGGTACCCATGCTGGAGTGCATGCTATGGCTAAAAAATTGCTGAGATCAGGCTATTACTGGATCACAATGGATGCAGACTGTTGTACCTATGCCAGAAAATGCCATAAATGCCAGATTTATGCGGATAAAGTGCATGTACCTCCCAATCCTTTGAATGTGATGTCTTCACCCTGGCCCTTTGCCATGTGGGGGATTGATATGATTGGCAAGATTGAACCGACTGCTTCAAACGGCCACAGATTCATCCTGGTTGCTATTGACTATTTTACCAAGTGGGTTGAAGCAGCTTCTTATGCAAATGTTACAAGGCAGGTGGTAGCCCGATTTCTGAAGAGAGACATCATTTGTCGGTATGGAGTGCCCGAGCGAATCATTACTGATAATGGTTCCAACTTGAACAACAAAATGATGGCAGAATTGTGCAGGGACTTCAAGATCCAACACAACAATTCTTCTCCTTACAGGCCAAAGATGAATGGCGCTGTTGAAGCAGCTAACAAGAATATCAAGAAGATTGTGCAGAAGATGGTAGTCACTTACAAAGACTGGCATGAAATGCTACCGTTTGCCTTGCATGGGTACCGTACGTCAATCAGAACATCCACTGGGGCAACACCGTATCAGCTTGTTTATGGTATGGAGGTAGTCCTACCTATTGAAGTTGAGTTACCCTCCCTGCGGGTATTGATGGATGTTAAACTGAATGAAGCAGAATGGGTCCGGTCCCGATACGAACAACTGAATCTGATCGAAGAGAAAAGATTGGCTGCAATCTGTTATGGGCAGCTGTATCAGAAAAGAATGAAGAAAGCCTTCGATCAGAAAGTCAGGCTTCGAGAGTACCAAGTAGGAGATCTTGTGCTGAAAAGACTCCTTCCTCCTCATACAGACCACAGGGGCAAGTGGACTCCGAATTATGAAGGATCATTCATAGTAAAGAAAATTTTCTCTGGTGGAGCACTGATGCTCAGTACTATGGATGGTGAAGACTTCCTGTCCCCTGTGAATTCAGATGCAGTTAAAAAATACTTCGCATGAAAATGACCCGCTGGACATAAAAACAGAATGTAAGTCCAGGCAAAAATAGGGCATCCCGGCGAGTCAAAAACAGAATAAAAGACTCGGGCAAAAATAAGGGAAAATAAACAAAAAATGTACACCCGCTGAGTTGAAAATACGCGTTGGACAGCTTAGGCAAAAATGGGTATCCCGGTGGATTGAAAACCCGAAAGGGAGATTCACGCAAAATAAGGGAATAAGCGAACAACTGCATTCTGAATTCGTCTGTATCACTTACAACATGGCAAGCTTCGAAAGGTTCGAGCGTCAGTCAGAATCAGCCTTCTTCAGAAAGCAAGATGAGAAGAACGTCAATGTCATACGAGTCATAGCAAAAGGGAAGCTCCTTGAAGCGTCATCAACATTGCCAGCATCTTTTGTTTCTCAATTTGTAACAATCTCCTCATTTCAGGGGATTTGTTTCTTTGACTGTATCTTGCCAATTCAGGGCACACGAATTAATAAAATCAGATTTTTAGTCACACATTGTCTCGCACTCCTTCATTTGCTAAAATGTCCGATGTCATTATTTTGTTAATCGCATAAATACAGATGTGTCTTTCCTAAACTACATGCTTGCAGGAAATATGCATACTCCCGGGAGTGTCTAAACTCCTATGATGGAATCCAGTAAGGGATACCTCGGGGTACTTGTGCGTTTCTTTGTCTTTACAGGATTGCAGGTATTCAAAGCACAACATGGGGCATGAAAGTTTCTCCCCAGTAGGCTGCCAAATCATTGCTTCCTCAGCACACCTTCCAAACAGCACCAGAGATGCCATCTCCCCGTCAGAGTTGTCAGGCATCACTTCTCCAACACTTCCTTCAGAGCAGCACCAGAAGGTGTTCATATCCCCAGCTGAGTTGTCAAGTATCATCCTCAGCAGGATCCCCACAAAAATCTCTAAGAAGATCTTTCAGTGATCTTTCTTCCCCCCCAGCCAAATGCTAGACAGAGAACTACTTCCCCATAGAGTCTCAACCTCTATCCAGCAAAGCCATACCTGAAGATCTCACAACAGAATTGTGGTATGAGATGCTATGATTGAGTTTATGCTTATGAAATGATCACAAGCCATGGTGTGAATGGGTGAGGGCAAATTTGGGGTGTTTACAGCTGCCCCTATTCAAACATGAGTTAGCTGTGCAGGATGTAAGCAACGACTTAACAGGCAAACAAGATAACTTGTGGTTGAATACCAAAGACAGTCCAAAATTTGCACTCACAGAATGAAGAAGAAAAGGGATATAGATTGTAAAGGAAAATAAAGTATATTGTAAAGTATGGGCGACGGAGGACGATCGTCGAGCAGAGGACGACTGCTGGGTAAAGAGCAATGACGGGGACGGCCGACATGCTGGGAAAAGTGCGGGAAATAAAGCAATGACGGGGACGGCCGACATGCTGGGGATAAAAGGTATCATGATGGGGACGGCCATCAAGTAAAGCTATAAAATTCTCTGGGGATTAATGAAAAATGATGGGGACGGCCATCAAGTTCATAAAGTAAAGTAACCAATGATGGGGACGGCCATCGGGCTAAACTGATGAAGGACGATCATCAGGAAAAGGAAAAGGGACCACGACGGGGACGACCATCGGGTTAAAGAATAAATGAAATAAACAGATGATGAGGTACGGTCATCAAAGGTGATGGACGATCACCTAGCAGGGGACGACTGCTCTGTTGGGGATAAGATGAGGGACGGTCATCTAAGGTGGAGTACGACCACCTGGCAGGGTACGGCTGCCGAAAATACCGCGACATAGGACGAATGCCGGATAAAAGGTCAACGATGGGGACGGCCATCGGACGAGCATGATGGAGGACGACCATCAAGAGGTGGAGGACAACCACCTAGCAGGGGACGGCTGCTCTCAATGGTTTATCATGACGTGGGACGAACGCCAGATAACCAAAAATCAACAATGGGGACGGCCATCGGATAAAATGATGAAGGAAAATCATCAAAAGGTGGAGGACGACCACCTAGCAGGGTACGACTGCTAAAATATCACGACATAGGACGAATGTCGGATAGAGAAAGTCAACGATGGGGACGGCCATCGGATGAGCATGATGGAGGACGACCATCAAGAGGTGGAGGATGACCACCTAGCAGGGTACGGCTGCTCTCAAGGTTTATCATGACATAGGACGAATGTCAGATAAAAGAAAAATGTTTTACTGGGGAATAGTAAACACGGACGAGTGTTTTCAATCCAAGAAATAAAGGGTATAAGTGTTTAGATGTTGTGTATAGATTAAAGACGCGGACGAGCATCCTTAAGGCTATGATACGGACGGGTATCAGGTAGAAACAAAAACTGACACGTGTTCCGAGATGATGATACGGACGAGTATCAACTGGTTAACAAGGAACACGAACGAGTGTTGAATCTGAGAGAACTCTTCTGGGGAAAAGTAGACACAGACGAGTATCTATATTCAAGAAGACACAGTGTATGGATTAAAGATACGGACGAGCATCCTTAAGACTATGATACAGACGAGTATCATGTAGAAACAAACGCTTGACGCATGTTCTGAGATGACGATACGGACGAGTACCAACGGGTTAACAAAGAACACGGACTAGTGTCGAATCTGCGGGGATATAAATGGTGTATACAAGATACGAATGAGTATCTGTATAAGTATGAGTAGAAAGTATGAGTGATGTATAGATGAGTGTTTAATCTGCTGGGGAGAATGACGCGGGCGAGTGCCAAAAAGAGAAAGGTATAGTATAAACAAATATCTGGTATACAAAGTGTTTATGTTACTGTGCTGGGAAAATGACATGGACGGATGTCAAGGCAACGTATATATATAAGTATATGTGAGTGCAAAGAGGATGTCTTGGCTTTCTGCTGGGGATATGACACGGACGGGTGCCACAAGGAGTGTGTATTCGTATTGGTTAATGCGAGGCAACGGCTTTTGCTGGGGAATCTGGGGAGAATTCTGTATATTGTTGATTGGTTGATGATATCCACAAGTGTTTGATTCAGACCATGGCTTATGATTATGCAACATGTTTGACTTTTGCCGTAATGCTCCGTATCAAGGCGGAATGCTACGCTTTGTTTGGTGAATATGATGCGAATGCTATGATTACACAAAAGATACCAATCCGAGATTCGGATCCCAATGCTGTGAAGATCTCTGGTCGATCTTGCTTGAAGTGAACATCCCAGCTGGGGGTGAGATCATTGGTAGATCTGATGAAATGATCCTTCTTGGGGAAATGGGTCAATGATAGACCTATTCCTGACAATGAGGGACCCAACTGGGGTTTGTAGAAGCTTTCGTCACTCTGTTGTGATTCCTTCATGCGTTGTTCTTCCGGATAGAGGCTGAAACTCTGTGGGGAAGTGGTCCCCTGGCTTTTGTACTTGACTGAGGAAGAATGATTGGCAACTCGGTTGGGAGAAGCAACAAGTGACAACTCAGCTGGGGAGAAAACACCTTGAGTGCTAAGCCTGAGTGAGTGTTTATTTGCCAGCTTGCCGGGGTGAAGCTTTCATGCCCCGTGTCGCGCTTCGGATACCTGCAATCCTGAAAAGATAGAGAAACGTACAAGTAATCCCAAGGTATCCTTTGCCGGATTCCGTCATAGGAGTGAGACACTTCTGAGAGTAAGTATATTCCCTGTAAGCACGTGTTTTATTTTATTATTTTTTTTTTAAAGATAAACATCTGTATTCATGGACTCAGTTTTTCTTAAGACATCAGACATTCTTTGCAAATAAAAATGAAGTGTACGAGGCGAAACTTGACCGAAAATCTGTTTTTATTAATTCATATGCCCTGAATTGGAAAGATACAGTCAAAGAAACATATTTCCTGAAATGAGGAGATAGTTACAAATTGAGAAACAAAATGCTGGCAATGTTGACGACGCTTCAAGGAGCTTCCCTCTTGCTATGACTCGTATGACTTTTGACGTTCTTCTCGTCTTGCTTTTTGAAGAAGGTTGATCCTTTCGAAGCTTACCAAGTTGTAGGTGATACAGACGAATTCAGAATGCAGTTGTTCGCTTATTCCCTTATTTTGCATGGATCGCCCTTTCGGGTTTTCAACCCATCGGGATACCCATTTTTGCCTGAGCTGTCAAATGCGGCTTTTCAACTCAGCGGGTGTACAATTTGTTTATTCATTTCCCTTATTTTTGCCCAAGTCTTTTATTCTGTTTTTGACTTGCCGGGATGCCCTGTTTTTGCTTGGACTTACATTCTGTTTTTATGTCCAGCGGGTCATTTTTATGCGAAGTATTTTTTAACTGCATCTGAATTCACAGGGGACGGGAAGTCTTCACCATCCATGGTGCTGAGCATCAGTGCTCCACCAGAGAAAACTTTCTTTACTACGAATGGTCCTTCATAATTTGGAGTCCATTTGCCCCTGTGGTCTGTATGAGGAGGGAGGATTCTTTTCAGCACAAGATCTCCCACCTGGTATTCTCGGTGCCTGACTTTCTGATCGAAGGCTCTTTTCATTCTTTTCTGATACAGCTGCCCATGACAGATTGCAGCCAATCTTTTCTCTTCAATCAGACTCAGTTGTTCGTATCGGGACCGGACCCATTCTGCTTCGTTCAGCTTAACATCCATCAGTACCCGTAGGGAGGGTAGTTCAACTTCAACAGGTAGGACTGCCTCCATACCATACACAAGCTGATACGGTGTTGCCCCCGTGGATGTTCTGATTGACGTGCGGTACCCATGTAAGGCAAATGGTAGCATTTCATGCCAGTCTTTGTAGGTGACTACCATCTTCTGCACAATCTTCTTGATATTCTTATTAGCTGCCTCGACAGCGCCGTTCATCTTTGACCTGTAAGGAGAATAATTGTGGTGTTGGATCTTGAAGTCCCGGCATAGTTCTGCCATCATTTTATTGTTTAAGTTGGAACCATTATCAGTAATGATTCGCTCGGGAACTCCGTATCGACAAATGATGTCTCTCTTCAGAAATCGGGCTACCACTTGCCTTGTAACATTGGCATAGGAAGCTTCTTCGACCCACTTGGTGAAATAGTCAATGGCAACCAGGATGAATCTGTGGCCGTTTGAAGCAGTAGGTTCAATCTTGCCAATCATGTCAATGCCCCACATAGCAAAGGGCCAGGGTGAAGACATCACGTTCAGAGGATTGGGAGGCACATGCACCTTATCCGCATAAATCTGGCATTTATGGCATTTTCTGGCGTAGGCACAACAGTCGGCATCCATTGTGATCCAGTAATAACCTGATCTTAGCAGTTTCTTAGCCATGGCATGCCCTCCTGCATGGGTACCAAAGGATCCTTCGTGCACCTCGTGCATCAACAAGTCAGCTTCTGTTCTATCGACGCATCTGAGGAGTACCATATCAAAGTTTCTCTTGTACAGGGAACCATCAGTGTTCAGAAAGAAACTGCCAGCAAGCCTTCTCAAAGTCTTCTTATCATTGGAAGATGCCCCAGATGGGTATGTTTGATCCTCCAAGAAGCACTTAATGTCATGGAACCAAGGCTTATCATCTTTTACGGCGTCTGCTGCAAATACATATGCCGGTCTATCAAGTCTGGACACTGAAATCTGAGGTACAAAGTTGGCAGCTTGAACTTTGATCATGGATGAAATGGTAGCCAGAGCATCTGCAAACTGATTCTCGTCCCGGGGAATATACTCAAGCTTGACTGTTGTAAAGAAAGTCAATAACCTCCTTGTATAATCCCTGTAAGGTATCAGATGATCTTGGTGGGTGTACCATTTGCCGTTGGTTTGATTAACTACCAGAGCTGAATCTCCGAATACAGTCAATGTCTTGATCCTGAGGTCAATGGCTTCCTCAAGACCCATAATGCAAGCTTCGTATTCAGCTTCGTTGTTGGTGCAGTTGAAAGTGAGCTTTGCCGAGAAAGGCATGTGAACTCCTTTAGGTGTAATGAGTACTGCACCAACACCACGACCGTTCATGTTAACAACCCCATCAAACATCATAGTCCATTCTTCCTCCTGGTCAGGCCCTTCAGTGTCAATAGGCTCTTCATGATCTTTCGCTTTTATGAACATGATGTCTTCATCAGGGAAGTCAAATCTCATAGGCTGGTAGTCATCAATAGGTTGCTCAGCAAGATATTCAGATAGTACACTGCCTTTGATGGCTTTCTGAGAGGTGTACTGGATGTCATATTCCGTGAGAATCATTTGCCATCTTGCAACCCGTCCAGTAAGAGCTGGCTTCTCGAAAATGTACTTGACTGGATCCATCTTTGATATCAATAAAGTGGTGTGGGTCAACATATACTGCCTTAGTCGGCGAGCAGCCCACGCTAAAGCACAACAAGTTTTCTCGAGCAGTGAATAACGTTGTTCACAGTCGGTAAAATTTTTGATTAGGTAGTATATTGCATACTCTTTTCGACCAGACTCGTCATGCTGGCCCAGCACACACCCCATTGACTCTTCTAATACTGTCAAGTACATTATCAGAGGTCTTCCTTCGACTGGAGGCATAAGGATTGGTGGTTCTTGCAGGTATTCCTTGATCTTGTCAAAAGCCCTTTGGCAGTCTTCATTCCACCTAACCGTCTGTTCTTTTCTTAACAGCTTGAACAAAGGTTCACAGGTTTGAGTAAGGTGAGATATGAACCTTGAGATGTAGTTCAATCTACCTAGAAACCCCCAAACTTCTTTTTCAGACTTTGGTGCAGGCATTTCTTGAATGGCTTTGACTTTATCAGGGTCTACTTCAATCCCTTTTTCGCTTACAATAAAACCCAGCAGCTTACCAGATCGCACCCCGAATGTGCACTTGTTGGGGTTCAGCTTCAGTTGGTACTTCCTCAGACGCTTGAATAGCTTTAGCAGATTTACCAGGTGGTCTTCTTCTGTAAGGGACTTGGCAATCATGTCATCCACATAACATTCGATTTCTTTATGGATCATATCGTGGAATAATGTTACCATAGCCCGTTGATATGTTGCACCAGCATTCTTCAATCCGAATGGCATCACCTTGTAACAGAACGTGCCCCAGGGTGTGATGAAGGTTGTCTTCTCCATGTCTTCAGGTGACATTTTGATCTGATTGTATCCTGAAAATCCGTCCATGAAGGAGAACACCGAGAACTGAGCCGTATTATCCACCAATACATCAATGTGAGGTAATGGGAAATCATCTTTCGGGCTGGCTCTGTTCAGGTCCCGGTAGTCAACACACATCCTTACTTTGCCGTCTTTCTTAGGCACAGGTACTATATTAGCAACCCATGGCGGATAGCTAGTTACAGCAAGGAATCCGGCGTCCCACTGCTTTTGTACCTCTTCTTTGATTTTCATTGCCATGTCTGGACGAGTACGGCGCAATTTCTGTTTGACCGGTGGGCATTCTTCCCTCAAAGGCAGCTTATGCATAACAATATCGGTGTCCAACCCTGGCATATCCTGATAAGACCAAGCAAACACATCCACATATTCCTGAAGCAGGTCAATCAGTTGTCTCTTCACTGAGTCTTGTAAACAGGCCCCGATTTTAACTTCTTTCACATCATCATCTGTACCAAGATTAATCGTTTCTATCTCCTCCTGATGAGGAGTAATAACTTTCTCCTCTTGTCTCAACAATCTGGCTGGCTCTTCAGGAAGCTCGTAGTCTTCTTCAACCCCTTCATCAGCTTGATTGATCGGATTGTCAAAGTCATACGAAGTCATAGCCGTGCTGTTGTCGGTGCGGTCTGGAAGGCACTCTCTGCAAGGGTTCAGTTGGTTCATTTTAGTGATTGATTTTAATCTTGTTTAGAAAAGTGAAATAAAAGTTGTCATTTTGAAAACATTGCCATTTATTTTTTGTACAAAAAGAAAAATGGAAAAACAGTGAGCGGAAAAGAAAAAGACTCGTTTGCAAAAGATGTCTGATATTTCATTGATTAATCTTGTTGCACAAAAATTACAGATGGCCCGATTACAAAATGAGTCTTGTCATCTTGGGAAAGATGCAAGACTTGATGCATGCTTAAAATATACAGGAAATAATAATTACTCTGCAGGAGTAACTCTTATAATTTCCTGGGAAGACCAGTTTGAGATACTGTTCCCCGGGATCTTTGGACGAATCCAGCTTTCCAGGTTGCGTTCATCTTCCGACTCATCTTCCAAGTTGTTGACAGCATCGGGGGTGAGCATCCCCCCACTAACAAAGTTTGGCTTTTTAGCAGCCTCTGTTTGATCTTCTTGAGTTGGTTTGTAACCCAACCCAAATCTATCTTCTTTCTTCTCCACAGGCAACAATTTGCCCCAGCCTTGAGCATTTCCTTCTTCCACCACCTTCCGGGCCTGCTGGTAGGATGTCATGGAAGTCCCAAGTACAGCAGAGGTTTCATTAATATTCAGGGCCTCAAACCCTTGACTCATCGTTTCATGGATCTCCCCATCCATCTCAATGTATTTGTATGTAGCCAGATGGCTAACAAAAATATCCTCCTCTCCACAAATAGTAACGACTTGACCCTCCCACTCGAATTTTAACTTCTGGTGAAGGGTAGACGTAACTGCGCCAGCGGCATGAATCCATGGTCTACCCAACAAACAGCTGTAGGCAGGCTGAATGTCCATCACGTAGAAGGTCGTTTTGAAAGTTTGTGGGCCAATCGTTACAGGCAACTCAATTTCTCCCAGAACTGATCTCTTAGAGCCGTCAAAGGCTCTCACTACCAAGTTACTGGGACGTAATGCCAATCCTTCATACTCCAGCTTCACAAGGGCTTTTTTAGGCAAGACATTGAGGGATGACCCTGTGTCTACCAGTACATGTGAGAGAACTGCACCCTTACACTCCATGGTAATGTGCAAAGCCTTGTTGTGATTGCGGCCTTCCGTAGTAAAATCAGTGTTGGTAAATCCTAGTCCATTACTAGCATTAACATTTCCAACCACAACTTCCAACTGATTGACCGTGATCTCTTCCGGCACATAAGCTGCGTGCAAGACTTTTAGTAGTGCGTTCCGATGAGCCTCGGAGCACATAAGCAATGATAGAATGGAGATCTTGGAAGGCGTCTGGTGAAGCTGGTCCACTATCTTGTAATCACTTTTCTTGATGATTCTCACGAACTCATCAACTTCTTGATCAAAAGGGGTTTTCAAAGCTTCTCTAACAATTTGCTCTTCTTGCACCATGCTCTTCCCTTTTGCCTTGGCAGCAGCTTCTGCTTCAGCAGTGGTTCTTTGAATTTGCGGGGCAAAGAGACGTCCGCTTCGAGTGAAGCCTCCGCCTCCACCCACATTGTCTATTTGTGGTGAAGAAGTTGATGATTCGAAAGTGATTTTCTCTTCTTCGCAGTATAAATCAGAGCCGTAATGCCAAGGGATGGCATTACTGCTTTCATAAGGTACTGGCCCAGGCACTGTGATAGTGACTGGACTGATGGCAGCTGCAGAGGGGACCGTGATAGTCTGTGGATCATAATATATTGTGACTGGTGCTCTGGTAGGAGTGGCATTTTGTGAGTTGTAGGCAGAATCATTGGCAGGATCATAATAAATTGTAACTGTTGAGACACTTTCATTGTTGGTTGCTGATGTTGTAGGAGTCATTGTTGGAAGGATGGGTGTTGTTGTTGTAGGAGACTCTGAATGAAGGGGTGCTGAAGTTGTAGAAGGGATGTTTGCTGATATTTGGTCCGTTGAAGTAACAGATGAAGCATTTGTTGATGAAACTGAAAAATTGTTTGGAACAATGGTTGTTGCAGTTGTAGGAGACTCTGGAACTGTTGTTAAGGAGATTGCTGGATTGGTAGGTACTGATGTTGTGATTTGAAGCAGGCCACTCTGGATGAGACCATCTATGCCATCCCTCAAGTTATCACATCCATTCACTGAAATGTTGCAATAAGCACACCCTAGCTCACATCCCGGGAATATTTGACATTCAAGGAGTTGAGCTTTAATCTCCACCAAGGGTGTCCGAATCTGGCCCACGCTGGTTATCAAGTAAGACGGCTTGTCTTCTTCAATAGCATTGATTCTGGGACCACCATGGTGTGGCATAGGGTTCTTGTTAACATTTGGTGGTGGTGCAAAGTTCAGAGCTTTGGAGTCTACCAAGTCTTGTACCTTCATGTGCAAGGCTCTGCACTTCTCCGTACTATGGCCAGGTGCATTTGAGTGAAAAGCACATCTGGCGCTGGCGTCATAATTTCTGGGCATACTGGCAGGATCCGGAGGTGCCAATGTCCTTAGCTCAACCAGGTTGAGTTTCAGGAGTTGTGGCAGTAATGTGGCATAGGGCATAGGGATCGGATCGATCACCCTATTGGCCTGAGAGGGCCTCTGTTGAAATGGTCTTTGCTGATTGTTGTTGTTGGTGTTGCTGTTGTTATAATTTCTCTGAGGAGGATACTGAGTTTGTTGCTGGTAATTCTGTTGCTGAGGTTGATAAGCTGGTTGAGGATGAATTGGAGCGGGAATGGTGACTGCTGCCACAGACCTATGAACATATTGGGGTCTGCCCCTGCTGGTATGGATAGCATTGGTTTCACCAGTTCTTCTTGGGCCTACAAAAGGCTTTCTTGGGTTGCTGGATGAGCTGGCACGGTTGTAAGAAATTTTGCCCATCTTTAATAGGCTTTCGATTCTTTCCCCGGCTATGACTACATCAGCAAAGCTAGTGGAAGAAAAGGCAGCCAGCCTGTCAATGTATGTTCCTTGGAGGGTGTTCATAAACATATCAGCCATCTCCCTCTCTGACATGGGTGGCTGGACAGCAGCAGCAAGCTGTCTCCACCTTTGAGCGTACTCCCGGAAGCTTTCCCTGGATGATTGTGACATTCCCATCAGGAGGGTCCTGTTGGGGGCCATATCCAAGTTGTACTGATACTGTCTGATAAAGGCCTCTGCCAGGTCCTTCCAGCATCTAATGGTTGCTCTAGTCAGGTGAGAGTACCATTCCCTTGAAGCTCCTGTTAAACTATCCTCAAAATAAAACATCCATAGCTTTTCGTCCATGGTATATGCTTTCAGCCTTCCCAGAAAAGACTGTAAATGGGTCCGGGGACAGGAAGTCCCGTTATACTTCTCAAAGCATGGTGGTTTAAATTTGTGGGGTATCTTGACCCCGTCCACTAGACCCATGTCCATGACATCAAAGCCCAAAGAATTCTGGGACTCCAGGGACCTTAGTTTCTCAGCAATCTCATCTAGCCTTCTGTCATAGGCTTCCTCCCCAGCTCCCATCACCGTGAATTGATCTTCCTGGGGGTCTTCTTGCAGCACTCTACCTGCAGTGGCAGTCCCTTGCACATTAACAGGGATGTTGATCTCTGGATGCAGGTGGGGTCCATAGACTGGGGGATTAACATGAGGTTGGACTCTCTCATTGTTGCTTGTCCCAGCAGTCCCTGGATGAGGGTCTTCCTGATTCCTTCCCTCTACTAGTGCTCTTAACCTCTCTTGGCTTTGAGCCATATTATTCATCACCTCCATAAACTGTGTCATCTGATTCCTCATTTCCAACCTCTCGTTGGCCATTTGATTCCTGACCTCTGTAAGGTCCTGCTGTACTTGGTCCATTTGTATGCCCGGAAGATTGTTGCGGGTGGGATATCTGTGTGGAAGGTTGAGTGGAAACCCTCGACGTCGAGCAATAGTTCCTGAAGTCACAACAGAGTTAGTAACAATAAAACAAAAACCTACAAAACAAAACAAACAGGTTAGTATGCAATGCAGTATGCTTATTTGTATCCAAGGTATCCGGCTCGGCACTTGGTTTTGACCTTTCCAGACCCCTGAGAAAGATGCTTGTGATGTTGCTTTGGAAGAATTCAGATAAACAAACCCACACATATATTACAAAAAGTAAATGGTACATAGTTTGCTTTCTTACAATACATGCCCTCTGAGGGTCAAAAATACAACATAAAGAAAAGTACATGAAATGAAAGCAACAACAAACAAAAGTCAGACACCAAGACCAAACTCATCTTCCTGAACTTCCTTGAGAAGTGCTTCAGTCACAGGATCGGCTGGACGCTCTGTAAGGTTCCTGATAAGGAGATTCCTTGTAGTAACAGCTGCAGTTAGCTTCTTGTGTCGACTCTGGTCCTTTGACCTCTTTACACCAGCTCTAATCTTCAATTCTGAGATCTCTCTCCGGGCTGCTACCAGGGCTTCCTGTTGCTCTTTTGCACTAGCTTCCAGCTGCTCAATCTTATCCTGAGTCCTTTTATCCTCATGAGTAGGGGCTTCGGTGATCCTGACCCACCTAGCCTGACTCTCCTTCAGATACAAATCAGTCCTAGCTCTCTGGAATTGGGCCTCTTTGCAGGCATTCTTCAAGATCTGTTCTCCAGCCCTAGACTTCTTAATGTAATTTTCTGACTTTTCAATCTTGGCTAGATGCTCCACCTTTAGCTTTTCTAACCTCTCAATATCCAGACGACCATCACTCCTCTCCCAGAGGGTCTTCTGTAGAGCCTGAGTCAGATTCTCATTTCTCTCTTTCAATTTCTCAAACTCCTCTAAGCTGACAGTTGCTGGAGGTGGTGCTGTGGAGGGTCCAGGCACATCTTCAATAGTGAAGGGCATCCCAGAAACTTGAGCCCTGGCATGAGACCACTCATAGTACTGAGCTGAGGCCACATTATTGCATCTCCCAAGAATGGTTACCCCCTTAGTCTGCACATTGTCCCAGGCCCAGGATGCCTGCCTGACAGTAGCCAGATTAGGCTTGTTCTCACAATAAAAGGTCTCTGCCGGATCCTGTACCCTAGGAGGATGGACTAATGCATAGCCCAGTTGTCTTTTGAATAGCAGAGGGTTATAGTTGATGCAACCCTTCACTCCAATCAGAGGTACAATGGGAAATTGCCCACAACTTGTAATGATGTCTCTGCCCTTGGTGCTCTGAGTGCACCACCTGATGTCATCTGAGGTTAGAGCAACAAGCCTCTTAGCCCAGTTCTTCTGCTGGTGAGGGTTCAAGAATGCATCAGTCTTTGGCAAATGCTTGAGCAGCCAAGTATGGAATAAAGGAGCACAGCATCTCACTAACCTTCCCCTTTGCTTTTCATTCCTTTGATGAACAGAGTAGTAAAGATCTCCCAGTAAGGTGGGCACTGGGTTCCTCAGGATGAAAAGATGGATTGCACTCTTGCTAACAAACTTAGGCTCATCTGCAAATAAAATAACCCCATATATGCTAAGGGCTAATAATGCACAGACTGCCTTCCACTCCCCCAAGGAGGCCTTTAGAATAGCCTGGGAGGTCAAGAAATCTAGATAAAAACCAGAGACTCCAGCTTTAGTAGTCATGTTCTGCCCAATCAGAACTGGTTCTAGATACAAGGCCTTTGCTACCTCTTCATTACTAGGGCAAGCCATCTCAGGGTTGAAGGGGACTCCACCCCTGATAGGTACACCAATCAGTGATGAATACTCTTCCAACAATGGTCCCAACTGGAAATTCTGGAAGGTGAAGCACCTCAGAGGGGGATCATAGAACTGCAGGCAAGTATGAATCAGGCTCCTCTGTGAAGGGTCCAAATCCATAACCACATCAAGGATTCCTCCATAATGTTCTCTGAAAAGTGGTATATGGTCTGGAGTAATCAGGGTCTGAATCTTCCTGATGCTAGCCAGCTCAGGCTCAAAGAAATGATAGGAGATGTTGCTTTTCTTAGGTGCCATATTGCTGAAGAAGAGCTGAGTCAGATGCTGAGAATAACACTGAAGATAGGCCACTGACAGGCTGAGACTGGTGATACAGGTGACTGAAGCAGGTAGCTGATAACTGAAGTAGATACTGATGAATATAGGTCTATGCTGAAGAAGGGGTCAAAACCAAGCCAAAATGTATGATGGATACCTTGAAAAACAAATAAACACATGTTAAAATGATGCAATGAGGATGTATGCAAATGATATGCAAGGGTTTGTGACTGAGCTGGATCTGATTAACTGCTCTGATATGAGTCCATATATGTTCAAGAAATCCAGATGGAGGTTCATAAGTCCAGTAACCAAGGTGGGGGACTCAAATAGAGAGTCACATGTCCAGGGTTAAAAATCACAAGAACTGTTCCAACATGGAGTACTCTTAATCAATACAAAGTAACAGGGTATGCTGAGGTCAAGGGTACCTGCAAACCTGTAAACAGCCCAACCCCCTCACAGGTGATGTTCTAAAACAAGGATCCTCAAACTTGGATTAGTTATGAGAAGTGTAAACACTTCTAACCCGGAGGTATAGTGTTTACAATAACCATAAAAGATCCTCCTCTAATTCACCTCAGTTTCTGAAGGTCACTACTAAAGGTCATCCAGACTTAGCAGGCTTCCCAGATAGCCCTAGCACTACAGGAGATCTGTAGCACAGAGTTCTCAAGAAGAAACCCATATCTGAACCGTGCTTCATATTCCCGCACCAGACCGAAATGGAATGGGAAAGAACATGAACCACTCTAGCCTAGGTGTCACTCAGGTCCCAGGTATAGGACCTCAACTCTCAATAGAATACCCACCCATCAAAGCAACAAAACAGATCCAGCCAGCACAAGTATGATAATATGATGTATACAAAGCTATAAAGAAAGCAATAAAACAACTGTACATAAAGCAAAAATAAATACAAATACAAGTACAAATAGCACATAACACCCCAGTAAACACAAATCAATCAAGCGCTAGGAGGAACCCACAAAAAGAACCAGAAACCCTGGTTACAGTACAAGGTTCCCCAGCAGAGTCGCCAAGCTGTCGCTCCCACTAAATGAAGCCGGGTCAAATAGGGTACAGACGCGAACGGTCGGCGAAAGAAATGAGAACACACAGGAGTGAACTCAGAAAGACAAGAGTCACCAGCTAGGCATTTTTATCCCGGAGGAAAGGCAATGCTGCATAGACCTAGAAAGATACGGATAAGACGGTTGCAAACCAAAGAGACTGAGAAAGGGGGTTGGTTACAACCTGGGAAGGTATTGGCACCCAGATTGTCCGTCGTACTCGACGGGATCCACATTTAAAAGATTTGTATTTTAAAGGGGTAGTGTCAGTGCAATTTGTGTATGAAAGAGCTGGAAAAGGATGTACAGGTGTCAGTGTAAAAAGAATGTGAAGTGTGATATATACAGTGTCAGTGTAAGAATAAAAGTGGAATGCTCAAGATAATGAGGCTAAGAAAATAATGCTGGAAAGAGGGGGAATGTACAGAGACTTTTGTTCGATAACTGTTAGGTTATGCCTACGTATCCTCTCGTGCAATGAGGAAGTCAGAACACCGTAGTTCGACCCAAAGAGACTGAAAGGTGAATTGACTGATGAACTGCTTACTTGTCTATGCGCAAGTGTATGACCTGTCTGGCTCAGGTGCAAACTGTCTTGCATTAGACGGAAGAAGCAAGTTCTCGTTTATGAGTGAATGAGATGAGAAAAGAATCCCGGAGGAGACGATTATTGTTTGTTTTTGTGTTTTCAGTCTTTTATTGCTTTTGAAAGTTTGTCATAGATTAATGAGCTTAAGCCTAAACCAATGGATTTAGTAAACTCATCACATCTTCCCTCTGATTAGGGGTAATGAGAATACCTTAAGTGTGAAGTCAGATTCTCACACTTAATCACCTTTGATGCAGGATTAAGATCATTAACCTACTTGTGATTATTTAGATGTTTTTTTGGTTTTTGTTTAGTGTTGAGTAATGGGATTAAGCCATAATCAGGGATTAAACAGACTCCTTACACCATCCTAATAGAAGGATAATAGATGAGAATGTTTAAGCTGAGGAAAGCTCCTCAACTTAATCCATGATTAGGGATTAAACTCATGACAAAACAAGCCTTTTATTAAGTGAATTTTATTTAATGGTGAGATGATGAAGTGATTTTTAGGGTTTGTAAGACAACTTGAGGGGGACTTGTCCATTAACACTAGGGTTAGTCCTTCTTAACCAATTAAGGAAGAATTAGAACCCTAATGCAAGGCCCAAGTTACAAGTGTGATGTCTTGATGATTATTAAGTGAATTGATTAAAGGAGTTAAACACATTAAGGGTTTAACACTTAGGATTAAAGTTATACACTCCATCCTAATCAAAGAGACACAAAGGTAAAAACTAAGTGGGGGACTAATCAAAACCCTAATCATTGTCATGCTTGGTTGTTCCTAAGGTTTGTGAAGTTTAAGAAAGAAATCTTCAATGGAACCACCAGGGAGCAGATGAAAGGATCAGGAGAAGCAAAGGAACTTGCTTCATTCAAGAAGTCAAGTCACTTGAAGAAAGAAAGTAAGAAGAAGAAGAAAGAGCAAGCTCAATCTCAAACACAAGATAAAATTCAGCATGGATGCATAAAAGAGATGAAAAGAAGTTATGAGGAGTGAAGGCAAATTCACTTCTCAAAAATGCTTACCACCTGAAAAGTTAGGAAAGGAATGCAATGCAATGCAAAATGAAATGAAATTGCATGATGCAAACCAAAACCAGAAGCATGTATGAGATGATAATGATGCTATGAGATGATGCAAACTTGAAACAAGGCATGGGGATGATCATACAAACATATGGGTGCAAGAGAAGCATGCTTAGAACTATGAACATACATGAAAAGTTATGAAATGCAAATGACATACAAAAATGGCAAATGAAAGATGCAATGATCAAACATGCTTCTAATATGTCTTAAGATGTCAAATGAATCAAATGAGTGCACAAAATACTATGGCAAGTCAAGGTATGCAAGCAAATGCAAGATGGATGCATATGGAAGCTCAAATTAGGGTTTATGATCAATGCATCAAACAAAAACCAAAATCAGAAGCAAACAACAAGATAAAAAAATTGAAAATGCAATCAAAGGATCCCTAAACCTATACTAACTCACTGCCCAAAGGAGAAGTTCCAACTCTTAACCTAATAAAAGTTATGAATTTCCTAAAATTTCTAGGGTTTTTGGGTACCTTAACAAGAAAAATGTCAAACAAATGGAAAATGTAAGATAAATTCATGCCAAATTAATCTCACAAACTACATGATATGCATAACACAATGCAAAAAGAAACAAAGTCCAACTCTCAATGGTTAGGCAGAAATGATTTTTTGAAGTTTGGATCAAAATAATGCCTTGAAAATGAATTAATTCCATGGAAAATTCTCAAAATGCATCAAGATCAAAAAATAAATTTGGTTTGAGGGTTGAACAATGTTTCTAAATGTTTTTAAAAGTTTCATGAATTTTTTGGTGATTTTTAAATACCTAAAAGTATTTTTAATTAATTAATTCTCATTAATTAATTAGAAATAAACTTTTACATATTTAAAAATATTTTTGAATGCAAAAAAATAAAAATAAAAATGTTTTTGGTTTCTGAAATTAAATAAAAGTTTGTACAAAAAATTTCAGAATTTTTAAAATGATTTTGCTATTTTAAATAAATTAAACAAAACAAAACAAAAGAAATGAATTAAAAATGAAATAAAAAGAAAGTATGCGCAATGGAGGGCCAGGATTAATTCTTGGGAAGGAATTGTTGACTTGGCGCGTAATCCAGTGGCCTATATTCAAACTGAGCTAAATCATATTTAAATTAATTAAACTGAATTAAAAGGGTTAATGACGTGGATTAGGGTTAAGTGAATGGATCTGGGCCCTTGAACACGCGCGGGAATGGACCAAGTCAACTCATCCAACGCTCACAATTCAAACTACATTTAATTACAGGGATTAGCCCTAATATTTTTCAGGTGGCCGGAGAAGACCTCCGGTCGTCTTCTCCGGTGGGAACCCCACCTGAAAATCTCCAAAATCCTCAAAACCTCACTAAAATGAAATCTAAAAGAACAGAAATCATCCCCACATCCCCCTGAATCAAAACCCTAACTCAAAATTCATTTATCTTTCACCAATCAACTGAATCGAAACAAAACAATTTTTAGGGCAAAAGTTTCAGACATTGCATACATCTTGGTTTCTCAATCATTTTCAAAAATAATCACATATTCATGACCAGGGGAATGCATAGAAGCTATTAAGAACTTAAAATCATGCTTCTGGAAAAAAAGTTCATGAAGCTACCTGAGTTTGAAGCTTTTCAGTTTGCAACTTCCTGACCTCTTCTCTTTGTGCAATCCACTCCTTTTAGGCCCCTGATGAAGTCTTGATGCTTAGAAAGAGTTTGTGATGGCTGGTTTGAGAGTTTGCAGCAGTTCTGTTCAAGGTGGTGTGAGAATCGTGCTTTTGATTCTTTGAGTTTCAGGTTGTTTTGGAAGGTGCTTTGTGACCAGGGAGATGTGTTGAGTTGGTTTATGAAGTTAGTTTTTGTGTTTGTGAGTTGTGTGATGAGTTTCGAAAGCTTTTGCTCAAGAGGGTGAAAATGAGAATGTTGTGCTATGGCTGGTTTCAGGCTTGCTTCTTGTGGTGTTTGGCTTGCATTTTCTTTGTATAAAACAAATGATATTGGTCAGATGAAGTGACATGTCCTTTATTGATTGGTATGGGTGCTTTTGCTAAAATGTCAAGTTTGTGTAAGAGAGGCATGGGCCACTTGCTAGCCTAGTACAAGGAGGGTGTGCTGCGCAGCATGATGTGAGGAAGGGCCTAGGATTGATCAGCCAACTAGCCAGCAAGTGGATGAGAAGTTATCATGAGTTTTGCAACTTGCCTTACCTTTGGCTCTTATGAGAGAAACTTGATCCATGGGCCATAAAACATGTGATTCCTTGGGTGCATTCTGAACTTTAGATGTTGTGTGATCATGTTGTGTGGATTAGAAGTCCATTTGATGACTTAATTGGCCTTGAGAAGTGAATTTGCAACTTTGCCTCTTTGGTACATGACTTGAAATTTAGTGATTTTTGCCAACTTTGACAATCCATAACTTTTGATCCAAAATGAATTAGGTCATGTTCTTGTACTTTTTGAAAAGGGAAAGATCTATTCTATAACTTTCATGACCAAAGTTTTTCCATTTGAAGCTTTCTTGAATCAAAAAGTAAGGGTTGAAAAAGTTGCTTAAAATGACATTTTCATTAAAAGTCAAACTTGCCCAAAAAGTCAACTTTGCAAAAACTTGAAATTCTTCAATTTTGTGAACTTCCAACCTCTTCCATGATCAAATAAAGATCATATACAATCAAAATGATGAAGAACACCCTTTGGTTGGGTCATTGAGGGCCTCAGATGCCCTGATTTTGCACTGACTTGCTTGGAAAGTCAACTCTTGATCAGATGACTTCCCCATGGAATTTCTTCATGAAAATTGATATGCATACTCCCTATACCATATGGAGACCAATAGAAACAAGAATGACCAAAAAATTTGGAGTTATGGCCCCTGAAACCAAAACCCTAATTTTAGGTCAACTGTGCAGTCAAACCTGGCTCTGCTTCCACACCATCCTCAGTTCTTGTGATCCTTTGACATTCTTGACTTTGAGAGGATATAATATGATACTTGAACACACATGGACCCCTTTGAAGTGATTGATGGCCTTTGGAGTGGCTCAAGAAGCTCTTGGATTGCTCAGATCACAAACCCTAGGTGCAGATGACTTAGAATCTATGTAGTGAATCAAAATTGTGGTATGAGATGCTATGATTGAGTTTATGCTTATGAAATGATCACAAGCCATGGTGTGAATGGGTGAGGGAAAATTTGGGGTGTTTACAGCCAACTTTGTGCCTCGGATATCAATATCCAGACTTGACAGACCAGCATACGTATTTTCAGCAGACATTGTCAAAGATGATAAGCCTTGGTTCCATGACATTAAGTGCTTCTTGGAGGATCAAACATACCCACCTGGGGAAATTTTCCAATTATAAGAAGACATTAAGAAGGCTAGCTGCTAGTTTCTTCCTGAATACTGATGGTTCCCTGTACAAGAGAAACTTTGATATGGTACTACTCAGATGCGTTGATAAGGCAGAAACAGACTTGTTGATGCACGAGGTGCATGAAGGATCCTTTGGTACCCATGCTGGAGTGCATGCTATGGCTAAAAAATTGCTGAGATCAGGCTATTACTGGATCACAATGGATGCAGACTGTTGTACCTATGCCAGAAAATGCCATAAATGCCAGATTTATGCGGATAAAGTGCATGTACCTCCCAATCCTTTGAATGTGATGTCTTCACCCTGGCCCTTTGCCATGTGGGGGATTGATATGATTGGCAAGATTGAACCGACTGCTTCAAACGGCCACAGATTCATCCTGGTTGCTATTGACTATTTTACCAAGTGGGTTGAAGCAGCTTCTTATGCAAATGTTACAAGGCAGGTGGTAGCCCGATTTCTGAAGAGAGACATCATCTGTCGGTATGGAGTGCCCGAGCGAATCATTACTGATAATGGTTCCAACTTGAACAACAAAATGATGGCAGAATTGTGCAGGGACTTCAAGATCCAACACAACAATTCTTCTCCTTACAGGCCAAAGATAAATGGCGCTGTTGAAGCAGCTAACAAGAATATCAAGAAGATTGTGCAGAAGATGGTAGTCACTTACAAAGACTGGCATGAAATGCTACCGTTTGCCTTGCATGGGTACCGTACGTCAATCAGAACATCCACTGGGGCAACACCGTATCAGCTTGTTTATGGTATGGAGGTAGTCCTACCTATTGAAGTTGAGTTACCCTCCCTGCGGGTATTGATGGATGTTAAACTGAATGAAGCAGAATGGGTCCGGTCCCGATACGAACAACTGAATCTGATCGAAGAGAAAAGATTGGCTGCAATCTGTTATGGGCAGCTGTATCAGAAAAGAATGAAGAAAGCCTTCGATCAGAAAGTCAGGCTTCGAGAGTACCAAGTAGGAGATCTTGTGCTGAAAAGACTCCTTCCTCCTCATACAGACCACAGGGGCAAGTGGACTCCGAATTATGAAGGATCATTCATAGTAAAGAAAATTTTCTCTGGTGGAGCACTGATGCTCAGTACTATGGATGGTGAAGACTTCCTGTCCCCTGTGAATTCAGATGCAGTTAAAAAATACTTCGCATGAAAATGACCCGCTGGACATAAAAACAGAATGTAAGTCCAGGCAAAAATAGGGCATCCCGGCGAGTCAAAAACAGAATAAAAGACTCGGGCAAAAATAAGGGAAAATAAACAAAAAATGTACACCCGCTGAGTTGAAAATACGCGTTGGACAGCTTAGGCAAAAATGGGTATCCCGGTGGATTGAAAACCCGAAAGGGAGATTCACGCAAAATAAGGGAATAAGCGAACAACTGCATTCTGAATTCGTCTGTATCACTTACAACATGGCAAGCTTCGAAAGGTTCGAGCGTCAGTCAGAATCAGCCTTCTTCAGAAAGCAAGATGAGAAGAACGTCAATGTCATACGAGTCATAGCAAAAGGGAAGCTCCTTGAAGCGTCATCAACATTGCCAGCATCTTTTGTTTCTCAATTTGTAACAATCTCCTCATTTCAGGGGATTTGTTTCTTTGACTGTATCTTGCCAATTCAGGGCACACGAATTAATAAAATCAGATTTTTAGTCACACATTGTCTCGCACTCCTTCATTTGCTAAAATGTCCGATGTCATTATTTTGTTAATCGCATAAATACAGATGCGTCTTTCCTAAACTACATGCTTGCAGGAAATATGCATACTCCCGGGAGTGTCTAAACTCCTATGATGGAATCCAGTAAGGGATACCTCGGGGTACTTGTGCGTTTCTTTGTCTTTACAGGATTGCAGGTATTCAAAGCACAACATGGGGCATGAAAGTTTCTCCCCAGTAGGCTGCCAAATCATTGCTTCCTCAGCACACCTTCCAAACAGCACCAGAGATGCCATCTCCCCGTCAGAGTTGTCAGGCATCACTTCTCCAACACTTCCTTCAGAGCAGCACCAGAAGGTGTTCATATCCCCAGCTGAGTTGTCAAGTATCATCCTCAGCAGGATCCCCACAAAAATCTCTAAGAAGATCTTTCAGTGATCTTTCTTCCCCCCCAGCCAAATGCTAGACAGAGAACTACTTCCCCATAGAGTCTCAACCTCTATCCAGCAAAGCCATACCTGAAGATCTCACAACAGAGTGACGAAAGCTTCTACAAACCCCAACTGGGTCTCTCATTACCAGGATAGGTCTATCAGTGACCTACTTCCCCATACAGAGTCATACATGACAGATCTACCAATGATCTCATCCTCAGCTGGGATATCCTTCAAGTAGATCAGCCGGAGACCTCCACAACAACGGGATCCGAATCCCGGATCAGTATCTTTGCATAATCATAGCATTCGCATCATACTCTCCCCACAGAGCGTAGCATTCCGTCTAATATGGAGCATTACGGCAAAAATCAAACATATTTCATAATCATAAGCCATGTTCTGAATCAAACACTTGTAAATACTGACAATCCATCAACGATATATAGAAAACTACCCAGATTCCCCGGCAGAGAGCCAAGGCATTTTCCCTAAAGATACAGATACTTCCTAACACCCGTCCGTGTCATATCCCCAGTAGAAAGCCAAAGTGCCCCCTTTGCGCTCACAGATACTTATACATAACTTCCTTGGTACACATACACTTGTTTATATCACACTTTTCTCTTTTTGACACTCGTCCGTGTCACTCTCCCCAGCAAGTTAAACACTCGTCTGTATACCACTCATACTTGTTACTCCTGTTTTACTCATACAGATACTCGTCCGTATCTTGTATACACCACTTATATCCCCTCAGATTCGACACTCGTCCGTGTTCTTTGTTAACCAGTTGGTACTCGTCCGTATCATCATCTCTGAACATGCGTCAGCGTTTGTTTCTACTGATATTCGTCCGTATCATGGTCTTAAGGAGGCTTGTTCGCATCTTTAATCCATACACAATTTCAGATACTTTTATCTCTTTTTAGAGTTTAGACACTCATCTGTGTCTATTATTCCCCAGAAGAGTCCCCGCAGAATCAATACTCGTCCGTGTTCTTTGTTAACTAGTTGATACTCGTCTGTATCATCATCTCCGAACATGTGTCAGCATTTGTTTCTACCTGATACTCGTCCGTATCATAGTCTTAAGGATGCTCGTCCGCATCTTTAGTCTATACACAGTACCCAAACACTTATACCTCTCATTTCTTGGATGTAGACACTCGTCCGTGTTTACTTTTCCCCAGCGAAGTCCCCAACAAAACTTGTTAAACTATTTCCTTTCTATCTGACATTCGTCCTATGTAATGATACCTTTTCGGCAGCCGTACCCTGCCGGGTGATCGTCCTTCACCTTTTTGATGATCTTCCTTCATCAACCCCAATGGAGTCTCTATTCATTAGAACCCCTTCTTATCCGACATTCGTCCTATGTCGTGATATCTTTAGCAGTCGTCCCCTGCTAGGTGATCGTCCTTCACCTTAGATGACCGTCCCTCATCTTAACCCCGAGAGCAGCCGTACCCTGCTAGGTGATCGTCCTTCACCTCTTGATGATCGTCCTTCATCATGCTTATCCGATGGCCGTCCCCATCGTCGACCTTGTTACCCGACATTCGTCCTATGTCGTGGTACATTCGGCAGCCGTACCCTGCCCGGTGATCTTCCTTC
Source organism: Lathyrus aphaca (assembly GCA_963966055.1). Lineage (NCBI taxonomy): Eukaryota > Viridiplantae > Streptophyta > Magnoliopsida > Fabales > Fabaceae > Lathyrus > Lathyrus aphaca. Next base: position 282,943,920 of record OZ014522.1, on the reverse strand, counting down.
ACCTTAGATGACCGTCCCTCATCTTATCCCCAACAGAGCAGCCGTCCCCTGCTAGGTGATCGTCCTTCACCTTTGATGACCGTACCTCATCATTTTATTTCGTTTACCTATAATTCCCAGAGAGTCTTATAGCTTTACCTGATGGCCGTCCCCATCACAATCTCTCATATCCCCAGCTTGTCGGTCGTCCCCGTCTTTGCTTTATTTCCTACATCTTCCCCAGCATGTCGGTCGTCCCCGTCATCGCTTTATCCCCATCAGTCGTCCTCTGCTCGAAGGTCGTCCTCCATTGCCCGCACTTTATAATATACTTTATTTTCTTTTACAATCTATATCCCTTTTCTTCTTCATTCTGTGAGTGCAAATTTTGGACTGTCTTTGGTATTCAACCACAAGTTATCTTGTTCGCCTGTTAAGTCGTTGCTCACATCCTGCACAGCTAACTCATGCTTGAATAGGGGCAGATGTAAAAACCCCAAATTTTCTCTCACCCATTCACACCATGGCTTGTGATCTTTTCATATGCATAGTTCAACAATACCATTCTCATATTGCATTTTTACTTCACTGCATTGCTCCTAAGTAATCTTCATCTAGGGTTTGTGATCTGAGCCATCCAAGAGCTATTTGAGCCACTCCAAAGGTCTTAAATCACTTCAAAGGGGTCCATGTATGTTCAAGCATCATATTATATCCTCACAAGGTCAAGGAAGTCAAAAAATCACAAGAACTGAGAAAGGCATGGAAGCAGAGCCAGGTTTAACTGCACAAATGACCTAGAATAAGGGTTTTGGTTTCAAAGGCCATAACTCCAAATTTTTTGGTCATTATTGTTTCTATTGGTCTCTATATGTTATAAGGATCATGCATATAAATTTTCATGAAGAAATTCCATGGGGAAGGCATCTAATCAAGAGTTGACTTCCTGAGCAAGTCAGTGCAAAATCAGGGCATCTGAGGCCCCCAATGACCCAACCAAAGGATGTTCTTCATCATTTTGAATGTGTATGATCTTTATTTGATTATAGAAGATGTTAGAAGTTCACAAAGTTGAAGAATTTCAAGCCATTTGCAAAGTTGCCTTTTTGGGAAAGTGACTTGTAATGGAAACTTGCCATTTTGGGAAAGTTTTTCAACCTCCTCAAATTGATTCAAAAATGCTCCAAATGAGAAAACTTTGGTCATGAAAGTTGTAGAATGGATCATTCCCTTTTCAAAAAGTACAAGAACTCATTCTAATTCATTTTGGATCAAAAGATATGGCTTGTCAAATTTGAGGAAAATCACATAATTTCAAGTTTTGCACCAAAGAGGCAAAGTTGCAAAACCTCTTGCCAAGGAAAATTGTGACTTAAAATGGATTTCTAACCTTTGCACAAACATAAACCAATGCCTAAAAATCATAATGCATCAAAGACTTGTCCATTTTCATGACCTATGCTTCAAGTAATCACAAAAGGGCCAAAAGATCACAAAGTTGCAAAACCTCTCACAAACCCTAATCCACTTGCTAATTGGCCTCAAGACTGATTCCATGGCTCTCCTCAATCCTTGCTGCGCAGGACACCCCTTTGTCCTTGGCCTTCCATTGACCCATACCTCTCTTACACCTAGACTTGACTTTATGCAAAATGGCCCATACCAATCAAGCTAGGCCACACCAACTCCTCTGACCTATCCAAGTGTGATACATGTACCAAATGAGACTCAACACATAGCACAACTAAGCCTGATCTGTCTCATAAGCCATAGTTTCAAGATTTCACCTCTTATGCACTTTCCTTCGAAACTCATCACACAAGCATCAAACACCAAAACAAACTTCATAGAATCACTCAACATGTTCCTCTGATTATCTCCCAAGCCTCATTTGTCCCTGAAACCTCCTCAATCAGAAACACGATTCTCACCCTCACTGAACAGAACTTCATCAAACTCACAAATCAGCCACACTAAACTCCAACCAAGCCTTGCAAGCTTCTCAGGGGGATCATTGGAGGTGATTGGAAGCAAAGAGCTGGCCAGAAAGTTGCAAACTGAGAAAGCTCAAACTCAGGTACCTCAAGAACTTTTTTTCCAAAAATGAAAATTTAAGTTCCTAGATTGTTCCTTATGCCTTGCTGATCATCCTGATGTTTTTACTTTTTGAAATGGTTAAGATTTGAGTGTGTACGGGTTGTCTGAAACTTTTGCCATTTTTAAGTTCTGATTCGAATCTTGTTTTGTAGGCCATAGAAATTTGTTTTGAGGGTAGGTTTGGATTCAGGGAGGTTAGAAGGTTTGATCTGGAGCTTTAGAGCTCCAGAAATGGCCTAGGGAGAGAGTTCTTTTTTCGTCTCGCCGGAGAAGATGACCGGAACCACTGTTCCGGTCATCTGAAAGTGATTAAATTAGGGTTAGGGTTTAGCTGAATTTGAACGTAGGCCTTTGGATCCAACTTCCCGCGCGCTGTGAACGGCCCAGATCCTTTGATTTAGCCCTAATCCAGTCATTGACATTAATTAATTAGGATTAAAATTTGAATTTGCCAGAATCAATCCCAGCCACTGAAACGCGCGCCAGTCAACTCCCGCGCCTCTGACTTTGAATCTCAGCCTCAGGATCTTCATACTTTTCATTTTATTTAATTTTATTTCATTTTCTTTTCATTTTATTTATACGAATTATTTAAAATAGTAAAAAACATTTAAAAATTCTGAAAATTTTTGTCAAGCCTTTTATTAATTTTTCAGAACCCAAAAATATTTTTATTTTTATTTTTTTGCATTAAAAATCATTTTTAAATCATTTAAATGTTTATTTTTAATTAGTTAATGGAAATTAATTAATTAAAAATGCATTTAGGTATTTAAAAATCACCAAAAAATTCACATTGCATTTAGAAACATTTAGAAACATTATCAAACTCTCAAACCAAATTTCTTTTTTGTTCTTGATGCCTTTTGATCATTTTCATTGGAATTAAATTCATTTTGAGGCAATATTTTTGTGCAAACTTTGAAAAATCCATTTTGCCTAACCATTGAGAGTTTGATGATGGTTCTTCTTGCATTGCATCCTTCATGGCATGTAGTTTATAGGATAAAATTGGTTTGATTTGATCTTGCATTTTTAATTTGTTTTGCATTTTTCTTGATAAGGTACCTTAAAACCCTAGCCAACTTAGGAAATTCATAACTTCCACTAGGTTAAGAGTTGAGTCCCCTCCTTTGGGCAGTGAACTTGTATAGGTTTAGGGTATCTTTGATTGCATTTTCAATTTTTTTATCATGTCATATGCTTCAGATTTTGAATTTTCCTTTGTGTGTTGATCATAAACCCTAATTTATGCTTTCCTTTGCATCCATCTCTCATTTGTTTGCATCCAACAACTTGCCATGACATTTTGTGCATCCACATGATTCACAATACATCTTAGGCCATATTACAATCAGGTTTGATCATTGCATCTTTCATTTGCCATGTTGTATGTCCATTGCATTTCATAAACTTTTCTTGAACTTTCATGGTTCAAAGCATACCTCATTTGCATCCTTATGCTTGTTTGATCATTCTCATCTCTTGTCATGTGTTTGCATCATCTCTTAGCATCATTAACATCATGTGAATGCTTCTGACTTTGGTTTGCATCATGACATTTCATCTCATTTGCATTGCATTCCATCTCTTTTGCTAACTTTTCAGGTGGTAAGTTGTTTTGAGAAGTGAATTTGCCTTCACTTCTCACAATCTCTTCTCATCTCTCTTGCATCTTTGCTGCCTTTTATCTTGTGTATTGGATTGAGCTTTCTCATTCATGTTCATCTTACTTTCTTTCCTCAACCAACTTATCTTCTTAAGTGAAGCAAGTTGTTTTGCTTCTCTTTGTTTCTTTCTCCTTTCATCTGCTCCTCTCCTTTGTGGTTCTTTGAAGATCTTTCTCTCTTAAGCCTCACAAACCCTAGGATCTCCAAGTATGTTAACAATTAGGGTTTGATTAGTCCCCCATTTAGCTTTTACCTTTGTGTCATCTTTGAGTTTTCTCATCTCATCTCATAATCAGGGACTAAACCCTAAAGGCTTTAAGGCTTTGTGATTAAGCTTATGCCTGCATCCTTCTATTAGGATGGAGTATGTAACTTTAATCCTAAGTGTTAAACCCTTAATGTGTTTAAATCCTTTAATCAATTCACCTAATAATCATCAAGACATCAAGCTTGTAACTTGGGCCTTGCATTAGGGTTCTAATTCTTCCTTAATTGGTTAAGAAGGACTAACCCTAGTGTTAATGGACAAGTCCCCCTCAAGTTGTCTTACCAATTATAAAATCCACTTCTTTATCTTACCATTAACTAAAATCCACTTTAATAAAGGTTTTGTTTTGTCATGAGGTTAATCCCTAATCATGGATTAAGTTGAGGAGTCTTCCTCAGCTTAAATGTTCTCATCTATTATCCTTCTATTAGGATGGTGTAATGGGTCCATTAAAACCTTGATTATGGCTTAAACTCATTACTTAACACTAAACGAAAACACCAAAAACATCTAAATAATCACAAGTAGGTTAAAGATCTTAGTCCTACACCATGGTGATTAAGTGTGAGGTGTTTACTTCATACTTAAGGTATTCTCATTACCCCTAATCAGAGGGAGGACGTGATGAGTTTACTAACCTTTGGTTTAGGCTTAAGCTCATTTTCGTATGACAAATTTCCAAAAGCAATAAAAGATTGAAAATCCAAAAAAACAAATAATAATCGTCTCCTCCGGGATTCTTTTCTCATCATCTTCACTCACAAACGATAACTTGCTTCTTCCGTCTAATGCAAGACAGTTTGCACCTGAGCCAGACAGGTCATACACTTGAGCATAGGCAAGTAAGCAGTTCATCAGTCAGTTTGTCTTTCAGTCTCTTTGGGTCGAACTACGGTGTTCTGACTTCCTCATTGCACGAGAGGATACGTAGGCATAACTTAACAGTTATCGAACAAAAGTCTCTGTATGTTCCCCCTCCTCCAGCATTATTCTTTTAGCCTCATAGTCTCGAGCTTCTTACTCTTGTTCTTACACCGACACTTCTCTTATACACTTCACACTTCTTTTACACTGACACTTGCATTCTTTCCAGCTTTGATACACAAATAGCACTGACACTACCCCTTTAAAACACAAATCTTTTGAGCGTGGATCCCGTCGAGTACGACGGACAATCTGGGTGCTAATACCTTCCCAGGTTGTAACCAACCCCCTTTCTCAGTCTCTCTGGTTCGCGACCGTCTTACCATCTTTTCCTAGGTTTATGCAGCATTACCTTTCCTTTGGGATAAAAATGCCTAGTTGGCGACTCTATTCATTCCCTCTCTTTCGCCGACCATTCGCGTTTGTACCCCTTCTGACCGGGTGTCATTTGGTGGGAGCGACAGTCACTAAGAAAGTGCTGCATGGACATCAAAATCAAAGATATCAGCAACCCCCTAAGCAGACGACAGAGGTCATCAAGAAAGTATGGGTACCTAAAGCTAGTCTTCATACTGATCAAAGCTACAAATACATGCCCAAGAACAAGTTCAACAATCAACCTTGGAGCTCTAAAGATGGACACTACACAGGGCAGAGGCATCAAAGGAAACCTCACAACAGGAAAAAATGGTCAAAGAAGGTTGTTGCCTATATAGCTCATACATCTCTCAGAGTATCAGCTAAGGAAGACTGGTACTTTGACAGTGGATGCTCAAGGCACATGACTGGATTGAAGAATCTGCTGGTAGACTTAAAGTCACACTCATCCAGATTTGTAACCTTTGGAGATGGGGCAAAAGGAGAAATCAAGGGAGTTGGGACTTTGGACTGCCCAGATGTACCAAGACTAGATGATGTGCTGCTGGTAAAAGGATTGACTGCTAACTTGATCAGCATAAGCCAATTATGTGATCAAGGTTACAGTGTAAACTTTACCAAAACTGAATGCATAATGTCTAATAAAGAACAGAAGGTTGTCATGAGAGGAGCCAGATCAAAAGACAACTGCTATATGTGGGAACCTCAAGATTTCAGTCTCACATCAACTTGTTCCTTAGCCAAAGAAGAAGAAGTGAAGCTGTGGCACCAAAGACTGGGTCATCTTCATCTCAGAGGAATAAAGAAGATCATATCTATGGAGGCTGTAAGAGGTATTACAAGACTGAAGATTGATGAAGGTAAAGTGTGTGGTGAATGTCAAATAGGCAAGCAAACCAAGATGTCACATCCAAAGCTCCAACATCTGACAACTTCCAAAGTTTTGGAATTATTGCATATGGATCTTATGGGACCAATGCAGGTTGAGAGTCTTGGTGGAAAAAGATATGCCTATGTGGTTGTTGATGACTTTTCAAGATATACATGGATAAGTTTCATCAAAGAAAAGTCTGATGTGTTTGATGTATTCAAAGATCTGTGCCAAAGAATACAAAGAGAAAAAGCAAGTTGTGTGGTCAGAATAAGAAGTGACCATGGAAAGGAGTTTGAGAATCAAAAATTCTCAGATTTCTGTTCTTCAGAAGGAATCAATCATGAGTATTCTTCTCCTATCACCCCTCAACAGAATGGGATTGTTGAGAGGAAAAACAGAACTATCCAAGAGTCAGCAAGAGCTATGATTCATGCTAAAAAGTTACCACTGTACTTTTGGGCTGAAGCTATGAACACAGCTTGTTACATTCACAATAGAGTCACTCTAAGAAAGGGAACTTTGTCCACCATCTATGAAGTCTGGAAGGGCATAAAACCTACAGTCAAATACTTTCATGTGTTTGGAAGTAAATGTTACATTCTGGCTGATAGGGATCAAAGAAGGAAGATGGATCCTAAGAGTGATGAAGGGATTTTCCTTGGATACTCCATAAATAGTAGAGCCTATAGAGTATTTAACTCCAGAACCAAGGTTATAATGGAGTCAATAAATGTGATTATTGATGATGCCTCTTCAGATGTTGCAGATGATGTTGGAACATCTGCTGACAATCAGACTGAAGTTGAAATAAAGAGTGATAATCCTGACTTCACTCTAACTGAGGCAAGGACAGAACAATCCAACAAACCTCCCTCCATCAGAATCCAGAAAGATCATCCTAAAGATCTGATAATTGGTGATCCCAATAGTGGTGTAATCACTAGATCAAGATAGATGATTTCAGGCTCCTGCTTTGTTTCAAAGATAGAACCTAAAAACATCAAGGAAGCTCTGAATGATGAGTACTGGATCTTTACTATGCAAGAAGAATTAGGCCAGTTTACAAGGAATGAAGTGTGGGATCTTGTTCCTAGGCCTGATGACATAAATGTGATTGGCACTAAATGGGTGTTACAAAGAACAAGGCTAGACTTGTAGCTCAAGGAATCACACAAATTGAGGGAGTAGACTTTGATGAAACCTTTGCACCAGTAGCAAGGCTTGAATCAATCAAACTACTTCTAGGAATTGCTTGTATCCTAAAGTTCAAGCTATTTCAAATGGATGTTAAAAGTGCCTTTCTAAATGGGTACCTTAATGAGGAAGTATATGTGGAGCAGCCTAAGGGATTTGTTGATCCAAGCTGTCCAGATCATGTATACAAACTAAGGAAGGCTCTGTATGGTCTGAAGCAAGCCCCAAGAGCATGGTATGAAAGACTGACCACTTTTCTCATAAAACAAGGGTACAGGAAAGGTGGAATAGACAAAACCTTGTTTGTGAAGGATGAAGAAGGAAATGTCATGATTGCTCAAATATATGTATATGACATAGTCTTTGGTGGGATGTCAGACAGGATGGTTAAACATTTTGTTACTCAAATGGAATCTGAGTTTGAGATGAGCCTAGTAGGAGAACTAACCTACTTTCTTGGACTGCAAATCAAGCAAATGGAGGACTCCATGTTCATATCCCAAAGCAAGTATGCAAAGAACACTGTCAAGAAGTTTGGGATGGACAATGCAAGTCACAAAAGAACACCTGCCCCCACTCATTTAAAGCTGACAAAGGATGACAAGGGTGAGAATGTGGACCAAAGCTTATATAGAAGCATGATTGGAAGCCTATTATATCTGACTGCTAGCAGACCAGATATAGCTTTTGCAGTAGGTGTATGTGCAAGATATCAAGCTGAGCCAAAAGTAAGCCATCTAAACTAGGTTAAGAGGATTTTGAAATATGTCAATGGTACTTGTGACTATGGCATAATGTACTCTCATGGATGTGAACCAATTCTCACTGGCTTTTGTGATGCTGACTGGGCTGGAAGTGCTGATGATAGAAAGAGCACATCAGGAGGATGCTTCTTTTTAGGAAACAATTTGATTTCTTGGTTCAGTAAGAAACAAAATTGTGTATCCTTATCCACTGCTGAAGCTGAATATATTGCAGCTGGTAGCAGTTGTTCACAGTTGGTATAGATGAAGCAAATGATCACATAATACAATGTCCCACAAGATGTCATGACATTGTACTGTGACAATTTAAGTGCTATTAACATCTCAAAAAATCCTATCCAACACAGCAGGACTAAGCACATTGATATCAGGCATCATTTCGTCAGAGATCTTATGGAAGAGAAGGTGATATCATTAGAACATGTAGCCACAGATCTGCAATTGGCTGACATATTTACTAAAGCCTTGGATGCTACCCAATTTGAAAACCTAAGGGGTAAATTGGGAATCTGCTTATGTGAAATATAGCAGTTATGGAGAAGTGCCAACATGTCCTATGACATCGTGTGGCATGATCACCAGATGGCAGCACCAGTCTGGTCAGTAACTATGTGTATTCCACTCTTAAGAATTCCAATAGTAACGGATTTTATAAAAGCTCAAACATGCTCTCAGGTCTTCATCTCCTCACTATCTCCTCAAAACGATTTGCATGCTAAAACTGATTTTCTGAGCTCATCAAAATCAATCAAACCCAAACTCATCTTCCACTACATTCGAAAAATGTCTCAACATCAAAACCCTAACATCATGGATGAGGGTCTCAACCAAGAAGATGTGGTGCATGCAACCCCAATCTCTATAGTGCCAATGGATACTACTCCTGTAGACGAAATCAGAGGAAGTGTCCCTATTGCTCAAAATCCTAGAACTCCAAATGTGAGAAGAGTAAAGGAACCTGTGTTCAGCAAAAGCAAGGGGACTCCTTTATCTACAAGCACCACCTCCAAAGCTTCTGACTATGTGGATGCATCCATCAAGCATCTTTTGAATAGGATTCTATCTGAACAAAGAGTGGTGCGTGGGGTATCTGTTCCCCTGAACAGCATGCCTGCTCCACAAGAAGAACAAAGCAATCAGGCTGAAGAGGACACTCCTGCTCAACAGGATGTCCCAATAAATGTTGAAGCTTCTGAGGACCAGAACAAGGCCTCAACTGATGATGATGAAGCCTCTAATGATCAAGCTTATGTTGATCAAACTGCTGAAAAGGAGGCCTCCCAACCTCCTCCTGTTGAAACCATAGATGATGACTCTGACATAGAGATCATTGCATCTGTTGACCCTAGCATAGCCAAAAGGCTTAGGGCTAGGAAGGAGAAGAAGCCTGCTGCACATGCAACACCTGAAAAGAAACAATCAACTCCAAAGAAAGACAAGGTCAAAGTTGCATTTGGACCTACTAAGCAATGGAGCAAGGTGATTACCCAAAAGAGGAAAGCTGCAACTCCACCTGACTCAGATGTTGAGGAGGATGTCCCAACATCCCAACCAAGAAAGAAGCCAGCACCTCCCAGGTCTACCTCTGCTGTTCCTGAAGCTTCTCTGGACAATGTGTCCTTTCATCATGTTTCCAGTGTGAGCAAATGGAAGTATGTCTACCAAATAAGGGTAGCTCTGGAAAGAGAGTTGGGCAGCAATGCACTGGAGTGCACTGAGGTAATAGACTTAATATCCTCTGCTGGTTTATTCAAGACAGTTTCAAATTTTTCACCCTGCTATGAGCTGCTGGTCAAGGAGTTCATTGTCAATCTGCAAGAAGGGTGTGCTGATGGAAAGTCAGAAGATTTCAGAAAGGTCTATGTAAGAGGGAGATGTGTTGAATTCTCTCCTAGGATTATAAATCATTACCTAGGGAGAGAATCTGATGGGCCTAATGAGCTGGGGAAAACTGACAACCAAGTCTGCAAGATCATCACTGCCAACCAGGTCAAAACTTGGCCAGTTAAAGGCAAACTTTCTGTCAGTTTGCTAACAAGGAAGTATGCTATGCTGCATAGAATTGGTACTGTCAACTGGGTCCCTACCAACCATACTTCTTCAATAGCTACTGGACTGGGTAGATTCATCTGTGCTGTAGGCACCCAAACAAAGTTGGACTTTGGGGCTTACATCTTTGATCAAACCCTAAAGCATGTAGGAACATCAGAAACCAAGCTTCCTATTGCTTTTCCCTCTCTGCTCTGTGGAATCATCCTCAACCAATATCCAGGCATCCTCACTGAGAAGGATTCAGTCTGCAAGAGGGAAAGTCCACTGGCCTTCCACTACAAACTGTTCTTAAGCCATCATGCTGCTGATGTTGAAGCTCCCAGTGGGACATCTGCTGGACCATCAAATGCAAAGACTCCTATATCCAAAGCAGCCTTGATTGCAGAACTCAAGACCACTTGCAAAGAGCTGGATGCCAGGAAGAAAAAGCTTGAGGAAGTAATTCAAAGACTGGAGCTGGAAGAGGTTGCTCAGAATGCTGATGAATCTGAAGATGAAGAGGATACTGAGTATGATGAGTCTGAGTAAAGCTGGGTGTGATGGAAGCTGTATTACCTGTTCTGAATTGTAATTTTGGCTTTGTAATTTTGAATGTTTTTTTCTCTCTGCTTGTGTAAAATTTGGCCCCAATTTATGTCTAACAAGGGGGAGAAGTAATGAACAATGCCTGCTGCTGCTGTTTGTCTGTTTAATGCCTGCTTCTGAACTAAGTTTTTTTAATAGAAAATTATGTTGAACAAGTCAGTATACATACAGGTTTGAGGGGGAGAAAATTATTATAACTCTCACATGAATCAACAGAAAAGAACTCTGCTGCACTCTGATAAATAAAAATCTGCTGCAACCAGAAGATTGTGTTAGCCAAAAATTAGCCAAAGGGGGAGTTTGTAGATGTTAAGAATTGGCAGAATTTTTGACAAACAAGTAGTGTTGAACTTAGTTCAGGATGTCACACCAGATGTTGTGACATTGTCAAACAGAATATAAGTTAATGGATTAAGTTCAGACATCAGGATGTCACACCAGATGTTGTGACATCTTAAACCTGCTACCAGACTTAAATGATGCATAACAGAACTGAGTAAATTCAGGGAATTTATCTGGAATTAATTGTGAAGAGATAAACAATACAAGGCACATCTGTAGGGAGCTTAGTTATCTGATTTCAGTATAACAGAATAACTAACTCACCTTGAATCAAGGAAGTAACAAACCCTAATTCAAGGTGATGACAATATGATTTATCAGGACTGGATAATCTACAGAAAGCCCAAAAACCAAGCATCTATTTAAGGAACAGAAACTCTCAGAATAGAGTACGAAATTAAGAAGACTGTAAAGGGTGTTTGTGTTTAATAACAGGTTTTAGATGTGTATCACTTTATGAGCTTTTAAGCAAAAAGTGTATTGTGTCTTGATTGAAACTGTTAAGTAAAATCAAGCTGTTGTGTTTGAAGTGTGACTTCAATTTTATTAAACATTGTAACATATCACTGTGTGATTGAGGGGGAGTGAGTAGGTACTCATATCTAAGTTGTGTCTTAGGTAGAAATTGCCTTGGGTAGATATTAAGTGAAGGATTAAACTGGTTGGTTTAATTCCAGAATTAATATTACTTATATTGGATTTCCTTCTTGGCTTGGTAGCCCCCCGATGTAAGTGTGGAGATACACTGAACTGGGTTAACAATTTCCTGTGTTATTTAATTTACCTGCACTTTAAGTTTTGTTTAAGTCTTCAAGTGTTTAAACATCTGATTCGACATCACGTACCTGAGGGTTAAGAGTTAGGTCTTCTCCTTTGGGGTGTGATATCATATGGGGTTAGGGTTATTTTGATTGCATTTTAAATTTTTTATCTTGGCATTTGCTTCTGTTTTTGAGTTTTGCATCTCATGTTGCATGAAAACCCTAATTTCTCATCTTCCTTTGCATAACTTTTGCATATGCTTGCATTCATGAACTTTCCATGACATTTCTTGCATCCACATGACATATAAGACATCATAGGTCACATTAGACTCATGCTTGATCATTTCTTCATCCATTTGCCATGTTATGCATTCATTACATTCCATGAGCATTCATGAACTTTCATGTTCCTTTCATGCTTCATTTGCATTCTCATCTCTTGTATGATCATTCACAACTCTTGATATACATTTGAATCATCTCTTAGCATCATTTACACCATGAACATGCTTCTGGTTTTGGTTTTCATCCTTGCATTCATTTCATTTTCATGTTCACTTCATTTAGTTATGCTAACCTTTCAGGTGGTAAGTATTTGGGAAGTGAATTTGCCTTCACTTCTCACAATCTCTTCTAATCTCTCTTATGCATTCATTGCTGCATTTTTCTTTTGCTTTAAAGTGAGCTTGCTCATTCATGTTCTTTCTTCACTTTCTTTCTTCAAGCAACTTATCTTCTTAAGTGAAGTAAGTTGACTTGCTTCTTCTGCTTCTCCTCCTTTCATCTGCTTCTTCCTTGGTGGCTCTTCTTGAAGATCTCTTGCAAGCCTCATGAACCCTAGGAACACCCAAGCATGTTAACAATTAGGGTTTGATTAGTCCCCCATTAGTTTTACCTTTGTGACATCTTTTGTGTCTCTCTTCTCACCTCTTAATCAGGGACTAAACCTTTAAAGTTTTAAGGCTTTGTGATTAAGGTTATGCCTGCATCCTTCTCTTAGGATGGAGTGTATAACTTTAATCCTAAGTGTTAAACCATTAATGTGTTTAAATCCCTTAGTCAATTCATCTAATAATCACTAAGACATCAAGCTTGTAACTTGGGCCTTGCATTGGGGTTCTAATTCTTCCTTAATTGGTTAAGAAGGACTAACCCTAGTGTTAATGGACAAGTCCCTCTCAAGTTGTCTTACAAACCATAAAATTGACTTCTTAATCTTATTATTAATTAAAATCCACTTTAATAAAGGTTTTGTTTTGTCATGAGGTTAATCCCTAATCATGGATTAAGTTGAGGTATCTTCCTCAGCTTAAATGTTCTCATCTATTATCCTTCTATTAGGATGGTGTAATGATTCCATTAAATCCTTGATTATGGCTTAAACTCATTACTTAACACTAAACAAAAATACCAAAAACATATAAATAAATGAAAGTAGGTTAATGATCTTAATCCTACATCATGGTAATTAAGTGTGAGGTGTTTACTTCATGCTTAAGGTATTCTCATTACCCCTAATCAAAGGGAAGATGTGATGAGTTTACTAACCCTTGGTTTAGGCTTAAGCTCATTTTCTTATGACAAACACACAAAAAAAGCAATAAAAGATTGAAATTGTCAAAAACAAATAATAATCGTCTCCTTCGGGGTTCTTTTCTCATCTCATTCACTCATAAGCGAGAACTCGCTTCTTCCGTCTAATGCAAGACAGTTTGCACCTGAGCCAGACAGGTCATACACTTGAGCATAGACAAGTAGGCAGTTCACAAGTCAATTTATCTTTCAGTCTCTTTGAGTCGAACTACGGTGTTCTGACTTCCTCATTGCACGAGAGGATACGTAAACATAACTTAACTGTTATCGAACAAAAGTCTCTGTGTCTTCCCCACCTCTTTCAGCATCCTTTTCCTAAGCCTCAATCCTGAGCACCTCACTTCACTTTCTTGCACTGACACTTGTACATTCTTTTCCAGCTTTTGCACACAGACAACACTGACACCTACCCCTTTAAGCACAAATCTTTCAAGCGTGGATCCCGTCGAGTACGACGGACAATCTGGGTACTAACACCTTCCCAGGTTGTAACCAATCCCCTTTCTCAGTTTCTCTGGTTCGCGACCGTCTTATCCATTTCTTTTCTAGGTTTATGCAGCATTACCTTTCCTTCGGGATAAAAATGCCTAGCTGGCGACTCTTTTTCAGTTCATCTTCATGTTCTCTCCTTTCGCCGACCATTCGCATCTGTACCCCGTCTGACCTAGGTGTCATTTGGTGGGAGCGACACCCACGTATTCCCTTTATGCAATAGGAAAGTCAGAACACCGTAGTTCGACTCAATAAGACTGACACAACTTGCTTATGTTGTTGGGATTAAATTTCTTATGCCTATGCTCAGGTGTTGCAGGCTTGTCTGGAAAGAGTGTGTTTACTGTCTTGTGAATGATAAGTCGAAGTGAGTTCTTTCGTTTAGAATGCGGGAGATGATAAGAGAATTCCCGAAGTAAAGATGCTTATTGTGTGTTGAAGTTTTTTAGAAGATTTTTAATTATGAGTTTGCATAGAAGAGTCTACTCAAGTCTTATTCAATGGAGTGTGTACTTCTTACATCACTCTGAGATGGAATGAATAAGAAGCACACCTAAGTATGGAGGAGATCCAAAAACCTAGTTCCAAATATTAAGGCTCAACCACACTAGCCTACTTTATTTATTAAGTGTGTTTGTTGTTTTTGAAATGAAGAAGTGTTTTTTAGATTATTTTGTGAAACATCTTCATGCTAATACTTATTCATCATGATAGATACCTTACACCTCATACCTATATGGAATGAATGCAAGTTTCCCATGGCAAAGTCTCTTGGCACATGAAGAGATTCAACATTTATTAGGTGTTTTGATTTTGTTTAGAGATGAGAAAGAAAGGACTCAAAGAGGGCAAAATGAAAACTCTAAGGGGAACTAAGACTAATCCTATTTTATCATGCAATGGATATCCTAGGGTAAGTGAGGTATAAGAACTTTATCCTAAAAGAAGGGAGAAGAGGAGAGAAGACAAAAGAAGATGAAGATGAATAAAAAGAAGAAAGCAACTTACCTCCAAGATGGAGGTTAAGTTGTTTCTAATAAGGATGAGAGAAGATTGTACAAGCAAAGCATCTTAAATGCTTAATCAAACACAAATTGAAAGATTAAAAAGGCAAGGTAATAGGTTAGAATGTGGATGCACATCCACACTCTTATGACTTACCATAGCCCCTGAAAAGTTAGCAAATGAAACACAAATGTTCATAAGAAGTAAAAGAGAAGTCAATCAATTAAAGAAGTCACATGAGAAGGATCCTAACGTATAAGAGCCTTACACATCAGAACCAAACCACAACAAAGCTCTAAGAAGCTCAAAGTTTCTCAAAGAGACCAAACTAGGTTAAAGAAGAACAAAAGAAGCACACAAGCTCACCAAAAGCACAACTAAGGAATCATGAAAGCATATGTGGTATGGCATGGATGAAAGAATGTATGAATCATTAGAGTCATAATGGTATGACATATTATAATTCCTAAGATGATATGAGATGAACAGACAAAAGGATGCAAGAATTAGTTCATTATGAGATGAGATGAAGAAAAGAAAACAATTTCATGTTCACATAAGAAGAAAACAAACAAGTTAAGGTTTCAATTCAAACATGAAATATGAGTATGAAATGATGTAAGTCAGTAGAATATGACAAATATGACATTATAAGAATGCAAATATGATCATACCAAATGCACATGGAAAACAAGTCAAGACAAATCAAACAAGGATGCAAAAGATGAACACATAAGGAATGGATGTCACATACTTGAGATACATATTTCAAATGCAATATGACATACCAAGATGAATGAATATGAATGAAGTTGGTAGCATACATAACATTTAATGCTTATGTAATGTATGGATGATCATATTTAAGGCAAACAAGAAGCATATGAAGCATAAGAAGAGATGAAGTGAGATGATTGGGTCAAAGTTCAAACATGGATGCATAACACAAACCAAAAGCAAACACAAACAAAAGAGGACTTATAACATGCAAATGGAAGTCCTATAAGTGTCTAAAATATTTCTATAAACTCACACAAGGGAACTCATACAATGGCATAAAGGCCCCATAATGGATTAGGTTTAAGAGATGAAGAGAAAGGGTCATAAAAGTTGACTTCAAACACAAGGCACTAAATAAATACCAAGCAACAACAAAAAATTATGAAAATGTACCTCAAGTGACCTAGGTCATAAGCAAACAACATGTCAAAAGATCACATAAAATTTCAAAAGCAAACCAATTCAAATAAATGCTCGAAGTTGCATAAAGAGAAAGGAGAACAATCCACAAGATGAGGACTAAAATGCAATATGAAATGAGTTTAAAAATATGACAAACATGTTTTTAGACACTTCAAGATGTTATTGAAATAATGCAAATTGATTAGATGCAAAATGTTTTAGGATCTATGCAAAATAAATTCTCAAAGTTCAACTATTAAAGAAAGGAACAAATGCAAAAGAAAAAAAATAAAAATCTCAAAATATGATGAAAATTTATCAAAGTCAGAAATAAAAATGATCAAAAATTATTTAAATGTAAAAGGATGCTTCATGAATTTTTTTGGTGATGTTAGAAGCTTAGAAGTAATTTTAAAAAATAAAAATGGAAACTATGCAAAAATATGAAATAGTATGAGAAACAACCAATGAGAGGTGTCACGCTAGCAAATAACACGTTCAAAATGACAAATGGGCTCAGCAAGGGTGTGCAAAAAGCAAGTCAATGGCATGGGTCCAGAAGTGCAGTCAACAAAAATTTATGGTGGAATGGTCAACAAAATGGACTCTCATCTGAACCATAAGATGAATATAACGCGTAACAACAAGTCATACAAATGCTAAGTATGATAGATGAAGAGCTATGATTAAATGTGCATGCTAACCAACCTAAGGAGCCAAAACACACGCGCTATCAAAATTCAAATCTATAAAATGGAGCACGTACCACACATCCTCCTCATTAATTCGTTGTCAAGACAAAGAGCGTAGGATCAAAAGCAATCGGACGACCATGTTTTAAACTCACCACAAAACCCTAGCTAAACCCTGCTGGCCGGAGAAGGACCTCCGGTCATCTTCTCCGACCTACCTCCGACGAACTACAACTATGAAAAACTCCAGAAATACACAAATGTGATGCCAATAGAAAGAGGAGCTCACACACAATCCAAATCCATGCACAAAACACACTAATCAAGCACAAACAGAGAGCATCATTTACTTTAAATTTGCCCTAAAATATTCAAATACCTCTAAGAGGTCTAGTTACTAACCAACAACAGTTCATTCTTGTTATTAAGCTCAAATCAAGTAAAAAATAGGTCTCAAATCAGTGATAATCGAGGCAAAAAGTTGAAGCAAATTAAACCAGGAAATTGAAGAAGATGAAGATCGAAAGAAAACCAGAGGTGTTGACTTGAACTTGAGATTCAGAGAGCAAAATAAATACTCTTAGAACTTCTAATCTTAAAGAAAATAGAGAGAGAAATAAAACTCAATTCAAAGCTATTCTTGAGGATTTGCTCAATTCTTTTCCTGATCTTGACCATAGATACTTGAGGATGACGAATTGATGAATGTTATGGTGAAATAGTGAGGGATTCGTGTGAAACCAGAGAGAAAATTGAGAGAAACTTTTGAGAGAAAAATGTAAAAATGTGAGAGAATAATCAAAGATGAACTAAAATTATGTTATGACAAACTTATATACCCTGAGTTAACTGTTAACCAAAGGTACATTGAGAAAGAGAGGTTGAAGTGAGACTTTGAAATGTGAGATTGATGAATCCATTTAAAGCTTGTGATCCAATGTAATACGGTATATGGAGCTTGCAATGTAGCTGAGATTGATGATGTATGATGGTGACATGATGAGTCTATGGGGATGCCTTGCCATGTAAGCTTCTCATTTTCTCCTCTGGTGTTATGGCTCGTATATTTCTGCATGTGTATGTCAAATCATGCTGGCTCAAATGAGGGAAAAAATGCACATGATTACATGAAAGTGTTTGTAATAACCTGAACCAAAACAATGCCTAAACTCCCAACAAACTCCTTCAATGCATCAATGAAAATTTGAAGTTTAAACATAGAATTATCCTTGACCAATGCATGAAAATGACCGTACTTGATGTCAATGGAAAGAAGATGCATCATATAGTATGTTTGATGTTCAATCTAAGATGAAATGAAGCCTCTAAACCATTCAAAATTGTCAATGAACATGATGGAACATGATTGCATGCAGGGGCCTAAGGAGGTGGGCATGTAAAACCAATATGCCCATGGGACATAACCAGCTTTGGAACCATACTATGACTCTCCCTAACTCCCAAACCAATGACCCTATGAAAAATATCTAAACATGGAAGTTGTAGAGAAGAGAAAAATGAACAACATTGATGTTTAGAAAAAAAATCATTTGAAACTTTCTTGATGGAGAAAATTGGACTTGAAAATGGCACACCATGTGTTTGACAAATTACCCAGCATCTGGTATAGCGCCCCGATTATTTATTTAACTATTTTAATTTAAATACTTAGAATTGTTGTGTATTGTGTGTTGTGTGAAGTTGGTAGTGTGTTGAGGGAGGTATTATATTTTAATATTATATGAATTTAAATAATTTATATTATATTGAATAAATATTGGAAATATGAAGAGAAATTATAAGATGGTAATTAGGCGATGGAATGGTGAGGGAAAGGTGGGAAATACTTAGTTGGGGTATAAGGGTTATGTTTGGAATTTAGGAAAAAGGAAATCAATTCGTGAAAACTGATCATGAATTCAGAACGTGTGAACAGAGGAAGCAAGAAGAAGGAGCTAGGGTAATAGCTTGTAGAGGATAATTCCGGAAAGGGGAAGAAATCTTCTGTCAAATTAAGGTAAGGGTGGGATTTCTTTCATCTCCTAAGGGTATTATAATATGAATTGTAGGCATATGATTGTTAAGTGAGAATCCATGAAGTTAGAGAGGAATTTAATGAAAAGCATGTTAGAACAATTAGGAATTGTTGAAATTGTTTGAGTTAGGTGATTAGCTGTATGAAGAATGGTTGAAATTCTGTGTTTTCTGGCCTTAAGAAGGGTTTTAGAGAGGTGAAATTGTAGCAAAATCGGGCTGAGTTCACAGAGGAAAATCAGCTGAAATCGCATTTCTCGCTTAGCAAGGTGTAGTTCGCTTAGCGAGCGTTTGGAAAATTTGGACCTGTAACGCCCAAATATTTAAGTATTTATTTTATTCGATATTTAATTATTTATCTATGTTTATTCGCTAGATTTTATGTTGTGGTCGATTAAGTCGTTAAGTCAGAAATTTAAGTCGGAAAGTCGTGGAAATAATATTAGAGGTAATATTATGGTTGTTGAAGTGTGTTGTGAAATGGACTAGATTTTGTGTCTGAATTAGTAAATAAAGGGGTGAAATTGTTAGGCCCATTAGTTAATTATTAGAATTATACTATTCGATAAAAATAAAATAAAAGAAATAGAAGTTAGGTTTTTGGTCAGAACGTGAAAATTAGTAGAGAAAGTAGCATGATCGTGAGAGAAGAGACTGCGGGAGAGAAACTACAATCCGAAGTGATTTCCAGAATTCAATCGTCTAGGGCTGCCTTCAATCCAATCCAATGTAAGGGTGGGTTCGATCTTTATAACCGGGTACGATAATCAGTAATAGGATTTGGTAGTTGTATGTTGCTAAGGATTTGTTGATGTTGATGCTAGTTTATGAAATTCTGATATCGTGTTGCTGTGATGGTATTCTTGTGTGAAATTGTTGATTGGTTGATGATGATATAGTTTTTCATAAGTTGGTTCTGTAAAATGTTGATTTTGGTTGTTGTTGCAATGTCGAAATTTTTCTGGAAAATTGGAATTGGGGGTGATGAGGTTATGCACAAGTACACGGGTGGCGCATGCCACCCACCATTTAATTAAAGGTGGCGCAGGCCACCCAAATGAAGGGACAAACATGTGGCGGGAGCCACATTGTGAAAGTGGTGGGAGCCACATCCCACCCACCTAGATGGCGTAAGCCATGGGTACTACTGGGGAGGGTGACGCAAGCCACCCTGTATTGGGAAGAGATCATTTAATTCCTTAATACATGAATCTCATTAAATAATTCATTTGTGGTGTTTTTATAGTTAGGTGATTTTTTGTAATTCTAAGTAAAAACTATTCTCTAGAAGTACTTAATATATTATTTATATTATTTACTTAGATTGTAATTCTGATTAATATAAAAGAATCAGGTTTTTGTGTTAGAGGTTAGAAATAGAAAGCAGATAACTTGCGAAGAGAAAACAAAATAGTTTAGTAATTAACATTGTGTTGTACTTTTTGATGACTGTAGGAATTTATCAGAAAACCAATTCTTATTGAATTTTTGTAAAGAGTTTGTATCTTATCATAAAACATTAAAAAAATATTTGTTTAGTCGGTTTAGCCGAATTAGGCGAAAAACTTAGTTGCCCAGAATTTAACGAAAATCGTCGGGGTAAGTTGGGTGGTTTAGTAGTGATTTTGTTGTATTGTTTTTGTTGAAATATTGTTGGAAAAGTCAAGTTCCAGGTACAATTGAGTTGGTATGTTGTTCTGGTTTACAGAGAAATTCCTAAGTTATTTATGTTGGAGGCTTGATAAGCCAACGTTGATTTTAAGTTGTTCTTGTCGTATAAGTTATTTGTGTTGCTGATATTGTTATGTTGTTTGTATTGTGAAGTCGTGTATGTCATAAAGCACATTTTCATTTTATGTCGGAGCCGTTGCTCACACCACGTTGGCCTGGATTGGCACTAAGTTGAAAGTTGAAGGCTTATGCCTTGATGCCTCGATAATCTGGCATGAATTTTAAGTTGGGAGTTTTACTTCTAATGGTACCACATGCATAATTAGTTGAGTCGCATTAAAGTTGCATCTTTCGAGTTGTTGTTGATTTTTGTTTAGGTTGATGTTGTGAAGTGGTGATTTGTTTATGATACTTGTCTATGTATTATTTATCATATATCGTCTATAACTATTGATATCTCACCCCTTCAGTTTGAATGTTATCCCTATGTTGGTAATATGCAGGTAATCATAAGGAGTATCCGGTTACCTTTAGTCGAGTCGGTGGTCATTACTCTGATACGTAGCACTCGAGAGGATGACGTGTGTCTTGTTTTGTTGCATTGTTTACATGCTGAATTTTGTTTTAGTTGGAGTACTTATACTACTTGTTGCTTATTTTGAAGTTGTTTTATGTTGGATAAAGATGCAAATACTTTGTTTATGAATCTACTGCGTAGAATTTCATAAAGTTGAATTATATGAAGATTATATGTTAGTTTTATGATTTCTCCTGGAATGTGTTATGTATTAAACATGATTATCTTTTAAGTTAGGATTTTTAGAAGTTGAAAATGTGATATCCCGTTTATGTTGAAAATTTTATAACTTTGATTTTATTATATTCTTCGGGTAGAAAATGGGGAGTTAAATTAATGGTATCAAAGCAGGTCGGTATGTACGGCCAAATTTCGTGTCTTAGTTATTTAACAATCAAGTATTGTTATTTGGTTCTATCTTTTGGTTGTGTTGTAGTGATATGTTGAGATGGCTGGAAGGAATGACGTTGCGATGGATACTGCAATGCAAGCGATGGCTCAGGTTGTGCAGAACTTGCCAAATGCTGGTGAAAATGCTGGATCACGTAGCTTGGCGACTTTTAAGAGGGAGAATTCGCTGGTCTTTAAAGGAAATCATGATCCAGATGCATCATTAGGATGGTTGAAGGAGATTGAGAGAATCTTCCATGTTATGGAATGTACTCCAATGTAGAAGGTTCGGTATGGTACACACATGCTAGCAGTTGAGGCTGATGATTGGTGGCTAAAGACTCGTGAGAGGTTAGGTGTTGCAGGTGAAGTAATCACTTGGAATGTGTTCCGTAGGGAATCCATGAGAAAGTATTATCTAGAGGAAGTCTGTGGAAAGAAGGTGATTGAGTTCCTTGAGCTTAAGAAAGGAAACATGTCTGTCATCGACTATGCTGCAAAGTTTGTGGAACTGACCAAATTTTATCCTCATTATACTGGTGCTAGTGCTGAATTTTCAAAGTGCATCAAGTTTGAAAACGGGTTGCGCTCTGAAATCAAGAAAGTTGTTGGGTATTATAAGATCCGCGTATTTTCTGAGTTGGTTGATAGTTGCAGAATATATGAAGAAGACAATAATGCTCATTACAAGATTCTCAATGACAGAAGAGGCAAGCAACAATAGAACCGTGGAAAGCCTTATGATGCTCCACCTAGAAAAGGTAAACAGAAAGTTGCTCCAACTCAGAGGACTAGTAGGGGATGTGCTCCTGTTGGTATAGTTTTCTTTAAGTGTGGTCAGGCTGGTCATAAGAGTAATGTGTTCACTGCTGAGGTAAAGAGTTGTTTTCGTTGTGGTAAGACTGGGCATGCAATAGTTGATTGCAAGCATAAGGAAATGGCTGCATTGGCAGGAACTCGGACAGATAACGAGGAAAGGCTTATCAAAGGTACATGTTTCATTAATAGTACTCCCTTAATTACTATTATTGATACTGGTGCTACAAATTGTTTTATTGTTACAGATTGTGTTAAAAGATTGGGTCTTGAATTGTCTGCTATGAATGGTGAATTGATTGTCGAGATTCTAGCTAAGGGATTAGTATCTATTTATCTTGTGTGTTTAAAGTTTCCTTTATCGATCTTTGATAAAGACTTTTATGTTGTTTTCGTGTGCTTACCATTGACTGGGATGGATGAAATTCTTGGTATGAACTGGTCAGAGTATAACTACGTTCATATAAACTTTTGTCGCAAGTCAGTGGGGTTTTCTACTCTTGAAGAGAAAGGATTTGGATTGTTATATTTCAGAGAGCTACAACAATTGATGAAAGAAGAAGCTCAGATGTTTTCTCTAATGCAAACATTGTTTGTTGAGAGTAAAGCTAAGATTGAGGAATTGTTAGTAGTGAAGGAATTTCCTGAAGTTTTCCCTGATGAAATTCCCGATGTACCGCTGGAGAGAGAGGTTGAATTTGCAATTGATCTGGTACCTGGTACTAGGCTTGTTCCAATATCACTGTACAAAATATAGGCATTCAAGTTGTATGAATTAAAGAAGCAGTTGGAATATTTACTTGAGAAGAAGTTTGTAAGACCAAGTGTATCACCGTGGGGAGCTACAGTGTTGCTAGTGAAGATGAAAGATGGTAGTATGCGACTTTGTGTTGAATATAGACAACTGAATAAAGTGATGATCAAGAATAAGTATCCACTTCCGAGAATAGATGATTTTATGGACCAGTTGGTGGGTGCTTGTGTGTTTAGTAAGATCGATTTAAGATTGGGTTATCATCAGATCAAAGTGAAAGATGAGGATATTCAGAAGACGGTGTTCATAACACGGTATGGACATTATGAGTATTCTGTGATGCCTTTCGGTGTGACTAATGCGCTGTGAGTATTTATGGAATACATGAACGGTATTTTTCATACTTATCTGGACCATTTTGTAGTTGTATTCATTTATGATATTCTGATTTACTCTAAGTCAGAAGAAGAGCATAAGGAACATTTGAGAACAGTGTTGGAAGTTTTGAAAGATAAGAAGTTATATGCGAAGTTATCCAAGTGCGAGTTTTGTTTGAAAGAAGTCAGTTTTCTTGGCCATGTGATTCCAGGTAGTGGTATTGCTGTAGATACTTCAAAGGTAGATGTTGTGTTGCAATGGGAAACTCCAAGGTCGGCTATTGAGATTAGAAGATTTTTGGGGTTAGCTTGTTATAGAAGGTTTATTGAAGGATTTTCTAAGTTGGAACTTCCATTAACTAGATTAATTTGTAAAAGTAAAGCTTTTGTGTGGGATGTTCAGTGCGAAGAAAGTTTTACCAAATTGAAGAAGAGGTTGACGTCAGCTCCGGTTTTGACTTTACCAAATCCAGAAGAACCGTTTGTTGTTTATTGTGATGCCTCGTTGATGGGTCTAGGAGGTGTGCTTATGTAGAACAACAAGGTAATTGCTTATGCGTCACGACAGTTGAGAACTCATGAGAAGAACTATTCTACATAAGATTTAGAATTTGATGCAGTTGTTTTTGTGCTGAAGATTGGAGGCATTATCATTATGGTTCCAAATTCGAAGTTTACAATGATCATAAAAGCCTAAAGTATTTGTTTGACCAGAAAGAGCTGAATATGAGACAACATAGATTGTTGGAGTTGCTGAAAGATTATGATTTTGGTTTGAATTATCATCCAGGAAAAGCTAATGTTGTGGCTGATGCTTTAAGCCGAAAGAACTTTCATATGTCAGCAATGATGATTAAGGAGTTAGAATTAATTGAGCAGTTTCAAGATATGAGTTTGGTTTGAAAAGTGACATCGCAGAGTGTTATGTTGGGCATGTTAAAGATTAATAATGATTTTCTGGATAGTATTTGAGAGGCTCAGAAGTTGGATGTGAAACTAGTGGACAACAAGAATAGTTGTGGTCAATCATAGAAGAGTGACTTTAAGATAAATGCAAGAGGTGTGTTGAGACTGCATGATCGAATTTGTATTCCTGATGATGTAGATATGAAAAACAAGATTCTTGAAGAGTCATAGGAGTAATTTGAGTATTCATCCGGGAGCTACTAAAATGTATCAAGCTTAAAGAAAATATTTTGGTGGTCCAGAATGAAAGAAGATGTGGCACGATTTGTGTATGCATGTTTGACTTGTTAGAAGTCGAAAAATGAGCATTAGAAGCCTGTAGGGTTGATGCAACCGTTGGAAGTTCCAGAATGGAAATGGGATAGCATTTTATGGATTTTGTGATAGGGCTGCATGTTACTCAAAGAGGGCATGATCCAATTTGGGTGATTGTTAATAGGCTTACAAAGTCGGCTCATTTCATACGTATTAACATCACATATCCAATTGCATAGTTGGTAGAGATTTATTCCGAGTAATTGTGAAGCTGCATGGTGTTACTTTGTGTATTATGTCGGATAGAGATTCGAGGTTTACGTCGGAGTTTTGGAAGATTCTGCAAGAGGCGTTGGGTTCTAAGTTGAGGTTGAGTTCGGCATAACATCCTCAGACATATGGTCAAACTGAGAGAACTATTCAGTCGTTAGAGGACTTGTTTAGAGATTGTGTTCTTGAGCAGGGAGGTTTTTGGGATGCTTATATTTCATTGATCTAGTTCACTTATAATAATAGTTACCATTCTAGTATCAAAAAGGCACATTTTGAAGTGTTGTATGGTCGGAGGTACAAAACTCCATTGTGTTGGCATGAATCTGGTGAACGTGTAGTACTTGGACGAGAGTTAGTTCGATAAACTACCAAGAAAGTAAAGTTGATCCAAGAGAAGATGAAGGCTTCTCAAAGTAGGCAGAAGAGTTACCATGACAAGCGAAAGAAGGTTTTAGAATTCAAAGCTGGTGATCATGTGTTTTTGAGAGTCACGCCTGTGACTGATGTTGGGAGAGATTTGAAGTCTAAAAAGCTCACTCCTAGTTTTATTGTTCTGTATCAGACATTGGACAGAGTTGGGAAAGTTGCTTATCGGATGGCGTTACTGTCGCTCCCGATAAATGGTAATGGCCCAGATAAAGGTACAGACGCGAACGGTCGACGAAGGGAGGACGTGAGAACACACAGGAGTGAACTCACAGGGAATGAAAAGAGTCGCCAGCTAGGCATTTTTATCCTGAAGGAAAGGTAATGTTGCATGAACCTAGAAAAGATATGGATAAGACGGTTGCGAACCAGAGAGACTGAGAAAGGGGGTTGGTTACAACCTGGGAAGGTATTAGCACCCAGATTGTCCGTCGTACTCGACGGGATCCACGCTTAAAAGATTTGTGTTTTAAAGGGGTAGTGTCAGTGCAATTTGTGTATAAGAGAGCTGGAAAAGAATGTACAGGTGTCAGTGTAAAAGAAGTGAAGTGTATAAGTGAAGTGCCAGTGTAAGGACAGGAGTGAAATGCTCAAGACATGAGGCTAAGAGAATAAAGCTAGAAAGAGGGGGAATATACAGAGACTTTTGTTCGATAACAGTTAAGTTATGCCTACGTATCCTCTCGTGCAATGAGGAAGTCAGAACACCTTAGTTTGACCCAAAGAGACTGAAAGATGAATTGACTTGTGAACTGCTTGCTTGTCAATGCTCAAGTGTATGACCTGTCTAGCTCAGGTGCAAACTGTCTTGCATTAGACGGAAGAAACAAGTTCTCGTTTATGAGTGAAGATGATGAGAAAAGAATCCCGGAGGAGACGATTATTGTTTGTTTTTGAGTTTTCAGTCTTTTATTGCTTTTGAAATTTGTCATAAGTTAATGAGCTTAAGCCTAAACCAATGGGTTAGTAAACTCATCACATCTTCCCTCTGATTAGGGGTAATGAGAATACCTTAAGTGTGAAGTCAGCTTCTCACACTTAATCACCTTTGATGCAGGATTAAGATCATTAACCTACTTGTGATTAGTTAGATGTTTTTGTTGTTTTTGTTTAGTGTTAAGTAATGAGGTTAAGCCATAATCAAGGATTAAACAGACTCATTACACCATCCTAATAGAAGGATAATAGATGAGAATGTTTAAGCTGAGGAAAGCTCCTCAACTTAATCCATGATTAGGGATTAAACTCATGACAAAACAAACCTTTGATTAAGTGGATTTTGATTAATGGTATGATGATGAAGTGAATTTTATGGTTTGTAAGACAACTTGAGGGGGACTTGTCCATTAACACTAGGGTTAGTCCTTCTTAACCAATTAAGGAAGAATTAGAACCCTAATGCAAGGCCCAAGTTACAAGTATGATGTCTTGATGATTATTATGTGAATTGATTGAAGGAGTTAAACACATTAAGGGTTTAACACTTAGGATTAAAGTTATACACTCCATCCTAATAGAAGGATACAGGCATAAACTTAATCACAAAGCCTTAAAGCCTTTAGGGTTTAGTCCCTGATTATGAGATGGGAAGTGAAGACTCAATGAGACACAAAGGTAAAATCTAGATGGGGGACTAATCAAAACCCTAATCATTGTCATTCTTGGTTGTTCCTAAGGTTTGTGAGGTTTACAAGAGACATCTTCAGAGGAACCACCAGGAAGCAGATGAATGGAGCAAGGAGAAGCAAAGTAACTTGCTTCATTCAAGAAGACAAGTCACTTGAAGAAAGAAGGTAAGAAGAAGGAGAATGAGCAAGCTCAATCTCAAACACATAACAAAATGCAGCAAGGATGCATAAAGGAGATGAAAAGAAATTGTGAGAAGTGAAGGCAAATTCACTTCTCAAAGTTGCTTACCACCTGAAAAGTTAGTGAAAGGAATGCAATGCAATGCAAAATGAAATGAAATGGCATGATGTAAATCAAAACCAGAAGCATATATGAGATGATAATGATGCTATGAGATGCTGCAAACATGTAACAAGGCATGGAGATGATCATATGAACAAATGGATGCAAATGAAGCAAGTTTAGAACCATGATCATACATGAAAAGTTATGAAATGCAAATGACATACAACATGGTAAATGCAATATGCAATGATCAAACATGCTTCTAATATGTCTTAAGATGTCAAATGAATCAAATGGATGCACAAAATGCTATGGTAAGTCAAGGTATGCAAGCAAATGCAAGATGGATGCATATGGAAGCCCAAATTAGGGTTTATGATCAATGCATCAAACAAAAACCAAAATCAGAAGCAAACATCAAGATAAAAATTTGAAAATGCATTTAAAAGAACCCCAAACCTATACTAACTCACTGCCCAAAGGAGAGGTTCCAACTCTTAACCTAATAAAAGTTATGAATTTCCTAAGTTTTCTAGGGTTTTTGGGTACCTTAACAAGAAAAATGTCAAACAAAATGGGAAATGAAAGATCAAATCATTCCAATTTAATCTTACAAACTACATGATATGCTAAACACAATGAAAAAATAATCAAAGTCCAACTCTCAATGGTTAGGCAGTAATGATTTTTGGAAGTTTAGATCAATATAATGCTTTGAAAATGAATTAATTCCATGAAAAATTATCAAAATGCATCAAGATCAAAAAAGAAATTTGGTTTGAGGGTTGGACAATGTTTCTAAATGATTTTAAAGGTTTCATGAATTTTTTGGTGATTTTTAAATACCTAAAAGTATTTTTAATTAATTAATTCTCATTAATTAATTAAAAATAAACTTTTAAATGATTTAAAAAATATTTTTTAATGCAAAAAATAAAAATAAAAATGTTTTTGGTTTCTGAAAATTAATAAAAGTTTATACAAAAAATTTCAGAATTTTTAAAATGATTTTACTATTTTAAATTAAATGGACAAATTAAATGAAATAAAAAGAAAATAAAATGAATTAAATGGGTGGTAATCAGATCCAAGGGCCTAGGTTTGAACTGGCAGCGCGCGCGTTTGACTTCGCGCCATATCCAAGGGCTGGCATTCAAATTCACTAATTAACTGATTAAGCCCTAATTCGTGCCCTAATGACTTTCAGGCGACCGGAACACTGTTCCGGTCGTCTTCTCCGGCTAGGTCATCTCCCAATCTCTCTCAATACGTCATGAAATCATGCCAAACTCTCCAGATCAACTAAACTAACATCCCTAAACATTAATCCAGCAACAAAATCCATTTATTTCAACACAAAATCAAGATACGAATCAAACATCAAAAACTGCCAAAATTTCAGAAACACAATACAACCTCATTTCTCAATCTTTTTCAAAAGTAACAAGTTCAGTGAACTCAGGGAAGCATGCTTTATCATTTAGAAACTTAAAAAGCAAGTTCTGGAAAAAAAGTTCATGAAGCTACCTGAGATTGAGCTTTCGATTCAGGAGCTTTCTGGCTGTTTCTTTGGCTCAAACAAGTCCCAATGATCCTCCTTAGAAGCTTTTGACCCTTAGTTGGAGTTTATGTGGCCTCTAGAGAAAGTTGGCAGAAGCTCAGGCCAAGGGAGTGTGAAAATCGTATTTGTGATGTGGGAGGTTTCAGGCCAAAACAATGGTTGGTTTGTGATCAAGGGAACCTCTTGAGATCAATGGTGAAGTTTGTTTTTGTGTTTGATGCTTGTGCTGTGTGTTTCGAATGGTTTTGCATAAGAGGTGAAAAATGAGAATGCTGACTTATGGGAGCTTTCAGGCTTAGTTGTGTTATGTGTTGGGTTGCTTTTGGTACACATTTCAATCCTTGATAGGTCAGAGAGTTGTTGTGGAGCAGTGTGATTGGTATGGAGCAAAATGCACAAAGTCAACTTTTTGTGTAAGAGAGGTATGGGCCATTTCTGTCAAGGTACAAAGCATGGCTTAGCTGCAACTTGAAACAAGGAGAACCATGGAAGAGGTTTTGAGGCAATTCAGCAACTTGCATAAAGTTTATGATGTGTTTTGCAAATTTCACAAGTTTTGGCCCCTTTATGGATTCTTGAGTTTCAAGGCATGAAATGATATAATTCTTTGGTGAAATCTGACTTTTAGGGGTTACATGATCATGTTGTGAAGATTATAAGTGCATTTGATAGCTTTATAACACTTGATCAAGTCATTTTGCAAAATGCCTCTTTGGTAGAAACTTTGAAATTTTGTGATTTTTGCCAACTTTGACAAACCATAACTTTTGATCCAAAATGAATTAGGTCATGTTCTTGTACTTTTTAAAAAGGGAATGATCCATTCTACAACTTTCATGACCAAAGTTTTTCCATTTGAAGCTTTCTTGAATCAAAAAGTAAAGGTTGAAAAAGTTGCTTAAAATGACAATTTCATTAAAAGTCAAACTTGTCAAAAAAGTCAACTTTGCAAAAGACTTGAAATTCTTCAATTTTGTGAACTTCCAACATCTTCCATGATCAAATAAAGATCATATACAATCAAAATGGTGAAGAATGCCCTTTGGTTGGGTCATTGAGGGCCTCAGATGCCCTGATTTTGCACTGACTTGCTTGAAAAGTCAACTCTTGATCAGATGACTTCCCCATGGAATTTCTTCATGAAAATTGATATGCATACTACCTATACCATATAGAGACCAATAGAAACAAGAATGACCAAAAAATTTTGAGTTATGGCCTCTGTAACCAAAACCCTAATTTTAGGTCATCTAGGCAGTCAAGCCTGGCTCTGCTTCCATACCATTCTCAGTTCTTGTGATTTTTTGACATTCTTGACTTTGAGAGGATGTAATATGATATTAGAACATACATGGACCCCTTTGAAGTGATTGATGGCCTTTGGAGTGGCTCAAGAAGCTCTTGGATTGCTCAGATCACAAACCCTAGATGCAAATGACTTTGAATCTATGCAGTGAATCAAAAATGTGGTATGAGATGCTATGATTGTGTTTATGCATATGAAATGATCACAAGCCATGGTGTGAATGGGTGAGGGAAAATTTGGGGTGTTTATAGCTGCCCCTATTCAAACATGAGTTAGCTGTGCAGGATGTAAGCGACGGCTTAACAGGCAAGCAAGATAACTTGTGGTTGAATACCAAAGACAGTCCAAAATTTGCACTCACAGAATGAAGAAGAAAAGGGATATAGATTGTAAAAGAAAATAAAGTATATTGTAAAGTATGGGCGGCGAAGGACGACCATCGAGCAGAGGACGACTGCTGTTTAAGGAGCAATGACGGGGACGACCGACATGCTAAAAAGTGCGAAAAATAAAGCAATGACGGGGACGGCCGACATGCTGTGAAAAGGAATTATGATGGGGACGGCCATCAAGAAAAGTTGTAAGATTCTCTGGGGAGTAATGAAAAATGATGGGGACGACCATCAAGTTCGTAAAGTAATGTAACCAACGATGGGGACGGCCATCGGGCTAAAAAGAAAAGGGACCACGACGGGGACAGCCATCGGGTTAAAGAATAAATGAAATAAACAGATGATGAGGTACGGTCATCAAAGGTGAAGGACGATCACCAAAAAAGTGAAGGACGACCACCTAGCAGGGGACGGCTGCTCTGTTGGGGATAAGATGAGGGACGGTGTAAACACCCCAAATTTGCCCTCACCCATTCACACCATGGCTTGTGATCATTTCATATGCATAAACTCAATCATAGCATCTCAATTTACATTTTTGATTCACTGCATAGGTTCTAAGTCATCTGCATCTAGGGTTTGTGATCTGAGCAATCCAAGAGCTTCTTGAGCCACTCCAAAGGCCACCAATCACTTCAAAGGGGTCCATGTGTGTTCTTATATCATATTACATCTTCTCAAAGTCAAGAATGCCAAAGAATCACAAGAACTGGGATTGGTGTGAAGGCAGAGCCAGGCTTGACTGCACAGTTGACCTAAAATTAGGGTTTTGGTTTCAGAGGCCATAACTTCAAATTTTTTGGTCATTCTTGTTTCTATTGGTCTCTATATGGTATAGGGAGTATGCATATCAATTTTCATGAAGAAATTCCATGGGGAAGTCATCTGATCAAGAGTTGACTTTCTGGACAAGTCAGTGCAAAATCAGGGCATCTGAGGCCCCCAATGACCCAACCAAGGGGTGATCTTCATCATTTTGAGTGTATTTGATATTTATTTGATCATGGAAGAAGGTTGAAGTTCACAAAATTCAAGAATTACAAGTTTTTGCAAAGTTGACTTTTTAGGGCATGGTTGACTTTTAATGAAATGTCATTTTATGCAACTTTTTCAACCCTCACTTTTTGATCCAAAAATGCTTCAAATGGAAAAACTTTGGTCATGAAAGTTGTAGATTAGATCTTTCCCTTTTCAAAAAGTACAAGAACATGACCTAATTCATTTTGGATCAAAAGTTATGGTGTGTCAAAGTTAGCAAAAATCACTAATTTTTTAAAATATGCACCAAATGGAAAACTTGCAAAAAAACTTTGTACCAAGGCATTTGTGACTTCTAATTCATGTCTAACCATCACACAAACATCACATGTACCCTAAAGTTCAGAATGGACTAAGAATTTCTCATGTTTCATGGTTTGTGAAGCAAGACATTTCCATGTGAACCAAAGGTGATCAAGTTGCAAAACCATCATAACACTTCCATCCACTTGTTGCCTTGGATGCTGAACCAGCCCTAGCCTTTCCCCTCACCATGCTGCGCCAGCCCACACCCTTGTACTCTGCTAGAAGTTGCCCATGCTTTCTCTTACACAAGAGTGGACTTTTTGCAAAAGCTAGCACACCTATCACAAAAGGCCAAGTCACATCACCTGACCAATAAGCTTTCTTTATGTGGATCAAATGCCAGCCATTTTCATACACCAAGCAAGCCTGAAGCAAGCCATAGCATCACATTCCCATTTTCACTCCCTCAAGCAAAAGCCTTCGAATCTCATCTCACAAGCCATAAACACTCAAACAAACTCCACTAATCTTCTCACCATGCCTCACTGAACCCAAACCAGCAAGACATAAGCCTGGAACAAGCAAGAATTCAACTCCCCCATTTTTCACCCTCAAAGCCAAAGCCTTCGAAACTCATTCCACAGGCCACAAACACTTGAACAAACTTCACAAACCTTCTCAAATCATCATCCTGATCACAAAGAACCCCTCACCTTTGCCTGAAACTGCCTAAATCACAAACACCATTCTCACCTGAGCTTGAACAGAACTTGTTCAATCTCCCTAACCAGCCAGCATAAACTTCTTCTAAGCATCCAGGAAACATCAGGGGACCAAAGGGAGTGGTTTGCATCAAAGGAAGGAGGCAGAAAGTTGCAAGATTGAAAGCTTCGAAACTCAGGTAGCTCAAGAACATTTTTTTCCAGAAATCCTTTTTTAAGTTCTCAAGTTGTTATTCATGCTTCCCTGATCATAAATATGTCATTGGTTTTGAAAATGGTGAAAAAATAAGGATGTAATCGTGTTCTGAAAGTCTTGCCCTAAAATTTTGTTTGTTTCGATTCATGAGATTGATAAAATATAAATGATGTTTGGGTTAGGGTTTTGATTCAGTGGGTTATGGGGATCATTTCTGTGTTCTTAGATTTCATTTTAGTTACGTTTTGAGAGTTTTAGAAATTTTCAGGTGGGGTTCCCACCGGAGAAGACGACCGGAGGTCTTCTCCGGCCACCTGAAAATAATTAGGGTTTTAATCCTGCAATTAAGGGAGTTTGAATCTGGTACGTTGGATCCTTTGACTTTGTTGACTTCGCGCGCGTGTGTGTGGCTGTGATTCATCATTAGAAACCCTAATCACATTTATTTATTTAATAATTCAGATTAACCAAGTTTGAATGTGGGCCTTTGATCTGCGCGCGCAGTCAACCCTTTCCTGGCCAGACTCAATCTCAGCCATCCATCCAGCATACTTCCATTTATTTTGATTTTAATTTCATTTTTTTCTCATTTAATTTGTACAATTTATTTAAAATAGTAAAAACCATTTAAAAATTATGAAACTTTTTGTCAAGAGTTTCATTAATTTTTAAAACACAAAAATATTTTTATTTTTATTTTTCAGCATTAAAAAGTATTTTTAAATATTTAAAAGTTTATTTTTAATTGATTAATGAAAATTAATTTATTAAGAATACTTTTAGGTATTTAAAAATCACCAAAAAATTCATGAAATGTTTTAAGACATTTAGAAACATTGTCCAACCTTCAAACCAAATTTATTTTTTGACCTTGATGCATTTTGAGAATTTTTCATTGAATTAAAATCATTTTTATGCATTATTTTGATCCAAACTTCCAAAAATCATTTCTGCCTAACCCTAAAGAGTTGGACCTTGATTCTTTTTGCATTGCATTGTGTTTAGCATGTAGTTTGTAAGATTAAATGGCCATGATTTGATCATTCATTTTCGATTTGTTTGATAATTTTCTTGTTAAGGAACCCTAAAACCCTAGAAAACTTAGAAAAATCATAACTTGGAATTGGTTAGGAGTGGGGACCTCTCCTTTGGGCAGTGGGTTAGTATAGGATTAGGGGTCCTTTGAGTGCATTTTCAATTTTTTGTAATGTTGTTTGCTTCTGATTTTGGTTTGTGTTTGATGCTTTGTTCATAAACCCTAATTTGGGCTTCCATATGCATCCATCTTGCATTCTCTTGCATAACATGACTTGCCATGACATTCCATGCCTCCATTTGATTCATTTAACATCATAAGACATATTGAAAGCATGTTTGATCATTGCACCTTGCATTTGTCATGTTGTATGCCATATGCATCTCATAACTCTTCATGTATGTTCTTGGTTCTTAACTTGCTTCATTTGCATTCATAAGCTTGTATGATCACCCACATGTGTTTGTTTCTGATTTATAGCATCTCATAGCATCATTAACATCATAAACATGCTTCTGGTTTTGATTTACATCATACCATTTCATCTCATTTTGCATTGCATTGCACTTTCTTTTCTAACTTTTCAGGTGGTAAGTGGCTTTGAGAAGTGAATTTGCCTTCACTTCTCATAACTTCTCTTCATCTCTCTCTTGCATCCATGCTGCATTTTTATATGTGTTTGAGTGTGAGCTTGCTCATTCTTCTCCTTCTTACTTTCTTTCTTCAAATGACTTGACTTCTTGAATGAAGCAAGTTGCTTTGCTTCTCTTGATCCTTTCATCTGCTTCCTGGTGGTTCCATTGAAGACTTCTCTTGTAAACCTCACAAACCTTAGGAACAACCAAGCATGACAATAATTAGGGTTTTGATTAGTCCCCCATTTAGTTTTACCTTTGTCTCTGTTGAGTCTTCTCTTCTCACCTCATAATCAGGGACTAAACCCTAAAGGCTTTAAGGCTTTGTGATTAAGCTTATGCCTGCATCCTTCTATTAGGATGGAGTGGATAACTTTAATCCTAAGTGTTAAACCCTTAATGTGTTTAAATCTCTTAATCAATTCACTTAATAATCATCAAGACATCACACTTGTAACTTGGGCCTTGCATTAGGGTTCTAATTCTTCCTTAATTGGTTAAGAAGGACTAACCCTAGTGTTAATGGACAAGTCCCCCTCAAGTTGTCTTGCAAACCCTAAAAATCACTTCATCATCATACCATTAACTAAAATCCACTTAATCAAAGGCTTGTTTTGTCACGAGTTTAATCCCTAATCATGGATTAAGTTGAGGAGCTTTCCTCAGCTTAAACAGTCTCATCTATTATCCTTCTATTAGGATGGTGTAATGAGTCTGTTTAATCCCTGATTATGGCTTAATCTCATTACTTGACACTAAAAAAAAACCACAAAAACATTTAAATAATCACAAGTAGGTTAATGATCTTAATTCTACATCAAAGGTGATTAAGTGTGAGAATCTGACTTCACACTTAAGGTATTCTCATTACCCCTAATCAGAGGGAAGATGTGATGAGTTTACCAAATCCATTGGTTTAGACTTAAGCTCATTAATCTATGACAAACTTTCAAAAGCAATAAAAGACTGAAAACTCAAAAACAAACAATAATCGTCTCCTCCGGGATTCTTTTCTCATCACCTTCACTCATAAACGAGAACTTGCTTCTTCCGTCTAATGCAAGACAGTTTGCACCTGAGCCAGACAGGTCATACACTTGAGCATTGACAAGTAAGTAGTTCACAAGTCAATTCATCTTTCAGTCTCTTTGGGTCGAACTACGGTGTTCTGACTTCCTCATTGCACGAGAGGATACGTAGGCATAACTTAACGGTTATCGAACAAAAGTCTCTGTATATTCCCCCTCCTTCCAGCATTATTATTTAAGCCTCATGATCTTGAGCATCCTATTCTTGTTCTTACACTGACACTGTATATTCACACTTCACACTTCTCATACACTGACACCTGTACATCCTTTTCCAGCTATTTTATACACAGATTGCACTGACACTACCCCTTTAAAACACAAATCTTTTAAGCGTGGATCCCGTCGAGTACGGCGGACAATCTGGGTGCTAATACCTTCCCAGGTTGTAACCAACCCCCTTTCTCAGTCTCTCTGGTTCGCAACCGTCTTATCCATCTTTTTCTAGGTCTATGCAGCATTGCCTTTCCTCCGGGATAAAAATGCCTAGCTGGCGACTCTATTCATCTCCAGTGAGTTCACTGCTGTGTGTTCTCATTGTCCCTCTCGCCGACCGTTCGCGTATGTACCTTTATCTGGGCCATTCCCCATTTATCGGGAGCGACAGCTTGGCGACTCTGCTGGGGAACCTTATATTGTAACCAAGGCTTCTGGTTCTCTTTGTGGGTTCCTCCTAGTGCTTGTTTGATTTGTCTTTACTGGGGTGTTATGTGCTATTTGTGTTTGTATATTTATTTTTGTTTATTGCTTTATGTACAGTTGCTTTATTGCTTTCTTTATAGCTTTTGTGTATATCATACTGTCATGTTGTCTGGCTGGATCTGGTTTTGCTTTGGTGGGTGGGGTTCTATTGAGAGTTTAAGGTCCTATACCTGGGACCTGAGTGACACCTAGGCTAGAGTGGTTCATATTCTTTCCCATTCCATCTCGGTCTGGTGCGGGAATATGAAACACGGTTCAGATATGGGTTTCTTCTTGAGAACTCTGTGTTGCAGATTTCCTGCAATGCTAGGGCTATCTGGGAAGCCTGCTAAGTCTGGATGACCTTTAGTATTGACCTTCAGAAACTGAGGTGAATTAGAGGAGGAACTTTTATGGTTATTGTAAACACTGTACCTCCGGGTTAGAAGTGTTCACACTTCTCATAACTGATCCAAGTCTGAAGATCCTTGTTTTAGAACATCACCTGTGAGGGGGTTGGGCTGTTTACAGGTTTGCAGGTACCCTTTGACCTCAGCATACCCTGTTACTTTGTTTTGTTTAAGAGTACTCCATGTTGGGACAGTTCTTGTGATTCTAAACCCTGGACATGTGACTCTTTATTTGAGTCCCCTACCCTGGTTACTGGACTTATAGACCTCCATCTGGATTTCTTGACACACATGGACTTATATCAGAGCACTTGATCAGATCCAGCTCAGTCACAAACCCTTGCATATCATTTGCATACATCCTCATTGCATCATTCTAACATGTGTTTATTTGTTTTTCAGGGTATCCATCCTATCATTTTGGCTTGGTTTTGACCCCTTCTTCAGCTTAGACCCATCTTCATCAGCACTTGCTTCAGTTATCAGCCATTTGCTTCAGTCACTTGCATCCTCAGTCTCAGCCTATCAGTGGCCCATCTTCAGTGTTGTCTTCAGTCATTATCATCAGCACCCATTCTTCAGCAACATGGCACCTAAGAAGAGTAACATCTCCAACCACTTCTTTGAGCCTGAGCTAGCCAGCATCAGGAGGATTCAGACCCTGATTACTCCAGACCACATACCATATTTCAGAGAACATTATGTAGGGATCCTTGATATGGTATTGGATTTGGACCCTTCACAGAGGAGCCTGATACATACTTGCCTGCAGTTCTATGATCCCCCCCTGAGGTGCTTCACATTTCAGAATTTTCAGTTGGGACCCTTGCTGGAGGAATATTCATCATTGGTTGGTGTACCCATCAGGGGTGGAACCCCTTTCAACCCTGAGATGGCTTTCCCAAGTAATGAGAAGATAGCAAGAGCATTACATCTGGAACCAGTTCTAAATGGGAAGAATTTGACATCTAAAGCTGGAATCTCTGGTTTTCATCTGGATTTCTTGACTTCTCAAGCTAGTCTGAAGGCCTCCCTGGGGGAGTGGAAGGAAGTCTGTGCTCTGTTGGCCCTCAGCATATATGGGATCATACTTTTTGCAGATGAGCCTAGGTTTGTTAGCAAGAATGCAGTCCATCTTTTCATCCTGAGAAACCCAGTGCCCACCTTACTGGGAGATCTTTACTACTCAGTCCATCAAAGGAATGAAAAGCAAAGGGGGAGATTAGTGAGATGCTGTGCACCTTTGTTCCATACTTGGTTGCTCAAGCATTTGCCAAAAACTGATGCATTCTTAAGCCCTCACCAGCAGAAGAACTGGGCTAGGAGGCTTGTTGCTCTAACCTCAGATGATATCAGATGGTGTACTCAGAGCACCAAGGGCAGAGACATCATTGCAAGTTGTGGGCAATTTCCCAATGTGCCTCTGATTGGAGTGAAGGGTTGCATCAATTACAACCCTCTGCTTTTCAAAAGACAACTGGGCTATGCCTTAGTCCATCCTCCTAGAGCACAAGATCTGACTGAGACCCTTTATGTTGAAATCAAGCCTAATCTGGCTGTTGTCAGGCAAGCAGCCCGGGCCTGGGACAATGTGTAGACTAAGGGGGTAACTGTTCTTGGAAGATGTAATAATGTAGCCTCTGCCCAATACTATGAGTGGTCACATGCCAGGGCTCAAATTTCTGGAATGCCCTTCACTATTGAAGATATGCCTGGACCTTCCACAACCCCACCTCCAGCAACTGTTAGCTTAGAGGAGTTTGAGAAGTTGAAAGAGAGAAATGAGAAGTTGACTCAAGCTCTACAGAAGACCCTCTGGGAGAGGAGTGATGGTAGGTTGGATATTGAGAGGTTAGAAAAGCTGAAGGTAGAGCATTTGGCTAGAATTGAGAAGTCTGAAGATTACATTAAGAAGTCTAGGGCTGGAGAACAAATCTTGAAGAATGCCTGCAAGGAAGCTCAGTTCCAGAAAGCCAGGACTGATTTGTATCTAAATGAGAGTCAGGCTAGGTGGGTCAGGATCACCGAAGCCTGTACTCAGGAGGACAAAAGGACTCAGGATAAGATGGAGCAGATGGAAGCTAGTGCAAAAGAGCAACAGGAAGCCCTGGCAGCAGCCCAGAGGGAGGTCTCAGAGCTAAAGATCAGAGCTGGTGTG
Organism: Lathyrus aphaca; assembly: GCA_963966055.1. Taxonomy (NCBI): domain Eukaryota; kingdom Viridiplantae; phylum Streptophyta; class Magnoliopsida; order Fabales; family Fabaceae; genus Lathyrus; species Lathyrus aphaca. The sequence goes on along the minus strand of OZ014522.1, from coordinate 282,905,143 downwards.
AAGAGGTCAAAGGACCAAAGTCAGCACAAGAAGCTAACAGCAGCTATTGCTACAAGGAATCTCCTTATCAGGAATCTTACAGAGCGTCCGGCTGATCCTGTGACTGAAGCACTTCTCAAGGAAGTTCAGGAGGATGAATTTGGCCTTGGTGTTTGACTTTTTGCTTGTTGTTGCTTTCATTTTATGTACTTTTTTTTATGTTGTATTTTTGACCCCCCAGAGGGCTTGTATTGTAAAAGAAACAAGTTATGTACCATTTACCTTTTTGTAATATATGTGCTGGTTTGTTTCATCTGAATTCTTCAAGCAACATCACAAGCATCTTCTTCAAGGGGTCTGGAAAGGTCAAAACCAAGTACCAAGCCGGATACCTTGGAAACAAATAGACACACTGCATTGCATACTAACCTTTTGTTTTGTTTTGTAGGTTTTGTTTTATTGTTACTAACTCTGTTGTGATCTCAGGAATTATTGCTCGACGTCGAGGGTTTCCACTCAACCGACCACACAGATACCCCACCCGCAGCAATCTTCCGGGCATACAGATGGATCAGATGCAGCAGGACCTTACAGAGGTCAGAAATCAAATGACCAACGAGAGGTTGGAAATGAGGACTCAAATGACACAGTTTATGGAGGTAATGAACAATATGGCTCAAAGTCAGGAGAGGTTGAGAGCACTGGTAGAAGGGAGAAACCAGGAAGACCATCAGCCAGGGACTGCTGGGACAAGCAACAATGAAAGAGTCCAACCTCATGTCAATCCCCCAGTCTTTGGACCCCACCAGCATCCGGAGATCAACATCCCTGTCAATATACAAGGGACTGCCACAGCAGGGAGGGTATTACAAGAAGACCCCCAGGAAGATCAGTTCACAGTAATGGGAGCTGGGGAGGAGGCATATGATAGAAGGCTGGATGAGATAGCTGAGAAATTAAGATCCTTGGAGTCTCAAAACTCTTTGGGTTTTGATGTTATGGATATGGGCTTGGTAGACGGGGTCAGGATCCCCCACAAATTTAAACCACCATGCTTTGAGAAGTATAATGGGACTTCCTGTCCCCGGACCCATCTACAATCTTTTCTCGGGAGGCTGAAGGCCTATACCATGGACGAGAAGCTGTGGATGTTTTATTTCGAGGATAGCTTGACTGGAGCTTCGAGGGAATGGTACTCCCATCTGACAAGAGCAACTATTAGATGCTGGAAGGACCTGGCAGAGGCCTTCATCAGACAGTATCAGTATAATCTGGATATGGCACCCAACAGGACCCTTCTGATGGGGATGTCTCAGTCATCCAGAGAGAGCTTCCGTGAATACGCTCAAAGATGGAGACAGCTTGCTGCTGCTGTCCAGCCACCTATGTCAGAGAGGGAGATGGCTGATATGTTCATGAACACCCTCCAGGGGACTTACATTGATAGGCTAGCTGCCTTCTCATCTACCAGCTTTGCAGATGTAGTCATAGCCGGAGAGAGAATTGAAAGCCTATTGAAGATGGGTAAGATCTCAGACAACGGTGCAAGCTCATCCAGTAATGCAAGAAAGCCTTTTGCAGGCCCAAGAAGAACTGGTGAGACTAATGCTATCCACACCAACAGGGGCAGGCCCCAATATGTTCATAGATCTGTGGCAGCAGTCACCATTCCCGCTCCAGCTCATCCACAACCAGCTTATCAACCACCGCAACAAAATTATCAGCAACGACCTCAGTACCAGCAACAAACTCAGTATCCTCCGAGAAATTACAACAACAGCAACACCAACAACAATAATCAGCAGAGACCGTTCCAACAGAGGCCCTCCCAGGCCAATAGGGTGATCGATCCGATCCCTATGCCCTATGCCACATTACTGCCACAACTCTTGAAACTCAACCTAGTTGAGCTAAGGACGTTGGCACCTCCGGATCCTAACAGTCTGCCCAGAAACTACGACGCCAGCGCCAGATGTGCCTTTCACTCAAATGCACCTGGTCATAGTACAGAGAAGTGCAGAGCCTTGCACATGAAGGTACAAGACCTGGTAGACTCCAAAGCTCTGAACTTTGCACCACCACCAAATGTCAACAAGAACCCTATGCCACACCATGGTGGTCCCCGGATCAATGCTATTGAAGAAGACAAGCCGTCTTATTTGATAACCAGTGTGGGTCAGATTCGGACACCGTTGGTAGAGATCAAAGCTCAGCTCCTCGAATGTCAAATGTTCCCAGGATGTGTGCTAGGGTGTGCTTACTGCAACATTTCAGTGAATGGTTGCGATAACTTGAGGGATGGCATAGATGGTCTCATCCAGAGTGGCCTGCTTCAGATTAGAACATCATTCCCAACAAATCCAGCAATCTCATCAACAACGGTTCCAGAACCTCCTACAACCGCAACAACCATTGTTCCAGATAACTCTTCAGCTTCATCAACAAATGTTCCATCTGCCATTTCAACTGATCAGATATCAACGAACACTCCTACTACAACTTCAGCACCACTTCATTTTGAATCTCCTACAACAACAACATCCATCCTTCCGACAATGTCTCCTACAACATCAGCAGCAAACCATGAAGATGTCTCAACTGTCACAATTTATTATGATCCTGAAAACAACTCCGCCTACAACTCAGAAAGTGCTACTCCTACCAGAGCACCAGTCACAATATACTATGATCCGCAGACTATCACAGTTCCTTCTGCAGCTGCCATCAGTCCAGTCAGTGTCACAGTGCCTGGGCCAGTACCTTATGAAAGCAGTAATGCCATCCCTTGGCATTACGGCTCTGACGTATACTGCGAAGGAAATAAAATCACTCTTGAACCACCAACACCTGCACCACAAATAGACAATGTGGGAGGAGGCGGAGGCTTCACTCGAAGCGGACGTCTCTTTGCTCCACAAATTCAAAGACCCACTGCCGAAGCAGAAGCTGCTGCCAAGGCAAAAGGAAAGAGCCCGGTGCAGGAAGATCAAGCTACTAGGGAAACTTTGAAAACATCCTTTGATCAAGAAGTTGATGAGTTCATGAGAATCATCAAGAAGAGTGATTACAAAATAGTGGATCAGCTTCATCAGACGCCTTCCAAGATCTCCATTCTATCATTGCTTATGTGCTCCGAAGCCCATCGGAATGCACTACTCAAAGTCCTGCACGCAGCTTACGTGCCTGAAGAGATCACCGTCAATCAGTTGGAAACTGTGGTTGGAAATGTTACTGCTAGCAATGGGCTAGGGTTCACCAATACTGATTTGACTACGGAAGGCCGCAACCATAACAAGGCCTTGCACATCACCATGGAATGTAAAGGTGCAGTCCTTTCCCATGTGCTGGTAGACACGGGGTCATCCCTCAATGTCTTACCGAAAAAGGCTTTGGTGAAGCTAGAATGTGAAGGATTGGCATTGCGACCCAGTAACTTGGTAGTGAGAGCTTTTGACGGCTCTAAGAGATCCGTTCTGGGAGAAATTGAGTTGCCTGTGACGATTGGCCCACAGACTTTCCAAACGACCTTCTATGTGATGGACATTCAGCCTGCCTACAGCTGTTTGTTGGGTAGACCATGGATTCATGCCGCTGGCGCAGTAACGTCTACCCTTCACCAGAAGTTAAAATTTGAGTGGGAAGGCCAAGTTGTTACAATTTGTGGAGAGGAGGATATTTTTGTTAGCCATCTGGCTACTTATAAGTATATTGAGATGGATGGGGAGATCCACGAGACCATGAGCCAAGGGTTTGAGGCCCTGAATGTTAATGAAACCTCCGCTGTGCTTGGGACCTCTATGACATCCTACCAACAAGCCCGGAAGGTGGTGGAAGAAGGAAACGCTCAAGGCTGGGGCAAACTGTTGCCTGTGGAGAAGAAAGAAGATAGATTTGGGTTGGGTTACAAACCAACTCAAGAAGATCAAACAGAGGCTGTTAAGAAGCCCAACTTTGTTAGTGGGGGGATGCTCACCCCTGATGCTGTCAACTACTTGGAAGACGAGTCGGAAGAAGAACGCAACCTGGAAAGCTGGATTCGTCCAAAGATCCCGGGGAGCAGTATCTCAAACTGGTCTTCCCAGGAAATTATAAGAGTTACTCATGCAGAGTAATTATTATTTCCTGTATTTTTATAGCATGCATCAAAGTTTTGCATCTTGCCCAAGATGACAAGGCTCATTTTGTAATCGGGCCATCTGTACTTTTTGTGCAACAAGATTAATCAATGAAATATCAGACATCTTTTGCAAACAAGTCTTTTTCTTTTCTGCTCACTATTTTTCCATTTTTTCTTTTTGTACAAAAAATAAATGGCGATGTTTTCAAAATGACAACTTTCTTTCACTTTTCTAAACAAGATTAAAATCAATCACTAAAATGAATAAACTGAACCCTTGCAGAGAGTGCCTTCCAGACAGCACCGACAACAGCACGGCTATGACTTTGTATGACTTTGACAATCCGATCAATCAAGCTGATGAAGGGGTTGAAGAAGATTACGAGCTTCCTGAAGAGCTAGCCAGACTGTTGAGACAAGAGGAGAAGTTTATCACTCCTCATCAGGAGGAAGTGGAAACGATTAATCTTGGTACAGATGAAGACGTGAAAGAAGTCAAGATCGGGGCCTGCTTACAAGACTCAGTGAAGAGACAACTGATTGACCTGCTTCAAGAGTATGTGAACGTGTTCGCTTGGTCTTATCAAGATATGCCAGGGTTGGACACCGACATTGTTGTGCACAAGCTGCCTTTGAGAGAAGAATGCCCGCCGGTTAAACAGAAGCTGCGCCGTACTCGCCCTGACATGGCAATGAAAATCAAAGAAGAGGTACAAAAGCAATGGGACGCCGGGTTCCTTGCTGTGACTAGTTACCCGCCGTGGGTTGCTAACATAGTACCCGTGCCTAAGAAAGACGGCAAAGTAAGGATGTGTGTTGACTACCGGGATCTGAATAGAGCCAGCCCGAAAGATGACTTCCCATTACCTCACATTGATGTATTGGTGGATAATACGGCTCAGTTCTCGGTATTCTCCTTCATGGACGGATTTTCGGGATATAATCAGATTAAAATGTCACCTGAAGACATGGAGAAGACAACCTTCATCACACCCTGGGGCACGTTCTGTTACAAGGTGATGCCATTCGGATTGAAGAATGCTAGTGCAACATATCAACGGGCTATGGTGACGTTATTCCACGATATGATCCATAAAGAAATTGAATGTTATGTGGATGACATGATTGCCAAGTCCCTTACTGAAGAAGACCACCTGGTAAATCTGTTGAAGTTATTCAAGCGTCTGAGGAAGTACCAACTGAAGTTAAACCCCAACAATTGCACATTCGGGGTGCGATCCGGTAAGTTGCTGGGATTTATTGTAAGTGAGAAAGGGATTGAAGTTGACCCTGATAAAGTTAAAGCCATTCAAGAAATGCCTGCACCGAAAACAGAAAAAGAAGTTCGGGGTTTCTTAGGTAGATTGAACTACATTTCACGGTTCATATCTCACCTTACAGCAACTTGTGAACCTTTGTTCAAGCTATTGAGAAAAGAGCAAACGGTCAGGTGGAACGAAGACTGCCAGAGGGCTTTTGACAAAATCAAGGAATACTTACAAGAGCCTCCAATCCTTATGCCTCCAGTCGAAGGAAGACCTCTGATAATGTACTTAACAGTATTAGAAGAGTCAATGGGGTGTGTGCTGGGCCAGCATGACGAGTCTGGTCGAAAAGAGTATGCAATATACTACCTAAGCAAAAAGTTTACCGACTGTGAACAACGATATTCACTGCTCGAGAAAACTTGCTGTGCTTTAGCGTGGGCTGCTCGCCGACTGAGACAGTATATGTTAACCCACACCACTTTATTGATCTCCAAAATGGACCCAGTCAAGTACATTTTCGAGAAGCCAGCTCTTACCGGACGGGTTGCAAGATGGCAAATGATTCTCACAGAATATGACATCCAGTACACATCTCAGAAAGCCATCAAGGGCAGTGTACTATCTGAATATCTTGCTGAGAAACCTATTGATGACTACCAGCCTATGAGATTTGACTTCCCTGATGAAGACATCATGATCATTAAAGCAAAAGATCACGAAGAGCCTGTTCACACCGAAGGGCCTGACCCGGAAGAGGAATGGACTATGATGTTTGATGGGGCTGTTAACATGAATGGTCGCGGTGTTGGTGCAGTACTCATTACACCTAAAGGAGTTCACATGCCTTTCTCGGCAAAACTCACCTTCAACTGCACTAACAACGAAGCTGAATACGAAGCTTGCATTATGGGTCTTGAGGAAGCCATTGACCTCAGGATCAAGACTTTAACTGTGTTTGGAGATTCAGCTCTGGTAGTCAATCAAACCAACGGCAAATGGTACACACACCAGGATCATCTGATACCTTACAGGGATTATACAAGGAGGTTACTGACTTTCTTCACAACGGTCAAACTTGAGTATATCCCTCGGGACGAGAATCAGTTTGCAGATGCTCTGGCTACCATTTCGTCTATGATCAAAGTTCAAGCTGCCAACGTTGTACCTCAAATATCAGTGTCCAGACTTGACAGACCGGCATATGTATTTGCAGCAGACGTTGCCAAAAATGATAAGCCTTGGTTTCATGATATTAAGTGCTTCTTGGAGAATCAAACATACCCATCTGGGGCATCTTCCAATGATAAGAAGACTTTGAGAAGGCTTGCTGGTAGTTTCTTTCTGAACACTGATGGATCCCTGTACAAAAGAAACTTTGATATGGTACTCCTCAAATGTGTTGATAAAACAGAAGCAGACTTGTTAATGCATGAAGTGCACGAAGGATCTTTTGGTACCCATGTAGGAGGGCATGCCATGGCTAAGAAATTGCTAAGATCAGGTTATTACTGGATCACAATGGATGCAGATTGTTGTGCCTATGCCAGAAAATGCCATAAATGCCAGATCTATGCAGACAAGGTGCATGTGCCTCCCAATCCTTTGAACATAATGTCTTCACCATGGCCCTTTGCCATGTGGGGCATTGATATGATTGGCAAGATTGAGCCGACTGCTTCGAATGGACACAGATTCATCCTGGTCGCCATTGACTATTTCACCAAGTGGGTTGAAGCAGCCTCGTATGCAAATGTCACAAGGCAAGTGGTAGCCCGATTTCTGAAGAGAGATATCATCTGTCGGTATGGAGTTCCCGAGCGAATCATTACTGATAATGGTTCCAACTTGAACAACAAAATGATGGCTGAGCTATGCCGGGACTTCAAGATCCAACACCACAATTCTTCTCCTTACAGGCCAAAGATGAACGGCGCTGTTGAGGCAGCTAATAAGAATATCAAGAAGATTGTGCAAAAGATGGTAGTCACCTACAAAGACTGGCATGAAATGCTACCATTTGCCTTGCATGGGTACCGTACGTCAATCAGAACATCCACTGGGGCAACACCGTATCAGCTTGTGTATGGTATGGAGGCAGTCCTACCTGTTGAAGTTGAATTACCCTCCTTACGGGTACTGATGGATGTTAAGCTGAGTGAAGCAGAATGGGTCCGATCCCGATACGAACAACTGAGTCTGATTGAAGAGAAAAGATTGGCTGCAATCTGTCACGGGCAGTTATATCAGAAAAGAATGAAGAGAGCCTTCGATCAGAAAGTCAGGCACCAAGAGTACCAAGTAGGGGATCTTGTGCTGAAGAGAATCCTCCCTCCTCATACAGACCACAGGGGCAAATGGACTCCAAATTACGAAGGACCATTTGTAGTAAAGAAGGTTTTCTCTGGTGGAGCACTGATGCTCAGCACCATGGATGGTGAGGATTTCCCGTCCCCTGTGAATTCGGATGCAGTTAAAAAATACTTCGCATAAAAATGACCCGCTGGACATAAAAACAGAATGTAAGTCTAGGCAAAAATAGGGCATCCCGGCGAGTCAAAAACAGAATAAAAGACTCGGGCAAAAATAAGGGAAATAAACAAAAAAATGTACACCCGCTGAGTTGAAAAGCCGCATTGGACAACTCAGGCAAAAATGGTTATCCCGATGGATTGAAAACCCGAAAGGGCGATCCAGGCAAAATGAGGGAATAAGCGAACAACTGCATGCTGAATTCGTCCGTATCACCTACAACTTGGTAAGCTTCAAAAGGATCAAGCTACTTTCAGAATCAGCCGACTTCAGAAAGCAAGATGAGAAGAACGTCAAATGTCATACAAGTCATAGCGAGATGGAAGCTTCCTGGAGCGTCGACAACATTGCCAGCTTTTTGTTTCTCATTTTGTAACAATCTCCTCATTTCAGGAGATTTGTTTCTTTGACTGTATCTTGCCGATTCAGGGCACATAAATTGAATAAAATCAGATTTTTGCAGTCATGTTTCGTCTTGAACATTTTTATTTGCAAAAAAAATGTGTCTGATGTCTCTAAAAAACTAATTGCATAAGTACGGATGTTTTTCTTCAAATAATAATAAAAGCACATGCTTGCAGGGAATATACTTACTCTCAAGAGTGTCTAAACTCCTATGACGGAATCCAGTAAGGGATACCTCGGGATCACTTGTGCGTTTCTCTATCTTTGCAGGATTGCCGGTATCCAAAGCACAACTTGGGGCATGTAAGCTTCATCCCAGCAAGCTGACAAATCAACACTCATTCTCAGCACCCGAGGTGCTTTCTCCCCAGCTGAGTTGCCACTGATAACTTCCCCCAGCTAAGTTGCCACTTGTCAATCCCCCCAGCCGTGGTGCCGGTCATTCTTCCTCAGCAGAATACAAAAGTCAGGAAGCCATCTCCCCACAGAGTCCTCAGCCTCTGTTCAGAAGAGCAACGCATGAAGGAATCACAACAGAGTGACGAAAGCTTCTACAAACCCCAGTTGGGTCCCTCATCACAAGGATATGTCTATCATTGACCCATTTCCCAAGCAGAATCATCTCATCAGATCTACCAATGGTCTCATCCCCAGCTGGGATGCTCATTTCAAACAGATCAACCAGAGATCTCCACAGCAACGGGATCCGCATCCCGGATCGGTATCTTTTGCATAATCATGGAATTCGCATCATATTCACCCACAAAGCGTAGCATTCCGTCTAATACGGGGCATTACGGCAAAAATCAAGCACATAGCATAATCATAAGCCATGTTGTGAATCGAACGCTTGTGGATAATAACCGTTCATCGACAATATACGGAAAAATCCCCCAGATTCCTCAGCAAAAGCAGTTGCCTCACAATTCACAAACACCAGTATATACTCCTTTTGACACCCGTCTGTGTCATCTTTCCCCAGTAAAGTCGCCTGAACACTCTTTACAAACAAGACTACCTGTATTACAGATACTTCCTGACACCCGTCCGTGTCATACCCCCAGCAGAAAGCCAAAGACATCATCTTTGCACTCACCTATACTTGTATATACATTTTCTTGACACCCGTCCGTGTCATATCCCCAGCGCAGTCACCTACACTTTTACACCCCATATACTTGTTGATACCATACTTTTCTCCTTTTTGACACTCGTCCGTGTCACTCTCCCCAGCAATTAAAATACTCATCTATACAATATTCACACTCATACTTATACAGATACTCGTCCGTATCTTGTATATACCGCTTATATCCCCACAGATTCGGCACTGGTCCATGTTCTTTGTTAACCAGTTGGTACTCGTCCGTACCATCATCTCAGAATATGCGTCAAGTGTTTGTTTCTACATGATACTCGTCCGTATCATAATCTTAAGGATGCTCGTCCGCATCTTTAATCCATACACTTTGTCAAATACTCTTGTCTTCTTGAATATAGATGCTCGCCTGTGTCTACTATTCCCCAGAAGAGTCCCTTCAGATTCAACACTCGTTCGTATTCTCTGTTAACCCGTTGATACCCGTCCGTATCATCATCTCTGAACACGTGTCAGTTTGTTTCTACCCGATACTCGTCCGTATCGTCGTCTTAAGGATGCTCGTCCGCATCTTTAATCTATACACAAACCCCTAAACACTTATACCTTTTGTTTCTTGGATATAAACACTCGTCCGTGTTTACTATTCCCCAGCAAAGCAAATTTTCCTTTTATCTGACACTCGCCCTGTGTCATGATAAACTTTGAGAGCAGTCGTACCCTGTTAGGTGGTCGTCCTCCACCTCTTGATGGTCGTCCTCCATCATGCTCATCCGATGGCCGTCCCCATCGTTGATATTTAGCAGCTGTCCCCTGCTAGGTGGTCGTCCTCCACCTCTTGATGATCGTCCTTCATCGTTTTATCCAATGGCCGTCCCCATTGTTGATCTTTGGTTATCTGACATTCGTCCTATGTCATGATAAACCTTGAGAGCAGCCGTCCCCTTCTAGGTGGTCGTCCTCCACCTCTTGATGGTCGTCCTCCATCATGCTCATCCGATGGCCGTCCCCATCGTTGACCTTTATCCGGCATTCGTCCTATGTCGCGATATTTTCGGCAGCCGTACCCTGCCAGGTGGTCGTCCTCCACCTTAGATGACCGTTCCTCATCTTATCCCCAACAGAGCAGCCGTCCCCTGCTAGGTGATTGTCCTTCACCTTTGATGACCGTACCTCATCATCTGTTTATTTCATTTATTCTTTAACCCGATGGCCGTCCCCGTCGTGTTCCCTTTTCTTTTTAGCCCGATGGCCGTCCCCATCGTCGGTTACTTTACCTTTATGAACTTGATGGCCGTCCCCGTCATGTTTCATTCGATCCCCAGAGAATCCTGCAGCGTTATCTTGATGGCCGTCCCCATCATAATATCTTATTTTCCCCAGCATGTCGGCCGTCCCCGTCATTGCTTTATTTTCCGCACTTTTCCCAGCATGTCGGTCGTCCCCGTCATTGCTCTTTACCCAGCAGTCGTCCTCTGCTCGACGGTCGTCCTCCGTCGCCCACACGTTACAATATACTTTATTTTCCTTTTACAACCTATATCCCTTTTCTTCTTCATTCTGTGAGTGCAAATTTTGGGCTGTCTTTGGTATTCAACCACAAGTTATCTTGTTTGCCTGATAAGCCGTCGCTTACATCCTGCACAGCTAACTTATGTTTGAATAGGGGCAGCTGTAAACACCCCAAATTTGCCCTCACCCATTAACACCATGGCTTGTGATCATTTCATATGCATAAACTCAATCATAGCATCTTAATTTACATTTTTGATTCACTGCATAGGTTCTAAGTCATCTGCATCTAGGGTTTGTGATCTGAGCAATCCAAGAGCTTCTTGAGCCACTCCAAAGGCCACCAATCACTTCAAAGGGGTCCATGTGTGTTCTTATATCATATTACATCTTCTCAAAGTCAAGAATGCCAAAGAATCACAAGAACTGGGATTGGTGTGAAGGCAGAGCCAGGCTTGACTGCACAGTTGACCTAAAATTAGGGTTTTGGTTTCAGAGGCCATAACTTCAAACTTTTTGGTCATTCTTGTTTCTATTGGTCTCTATATGGTATAGGGAGTATGCATATCAATTTTCATGAAGAAATTCCATGGGGAAGTCATCTGATCAAGAGTTGACTTTCTGGACAAGTCAGTGCAAAATCAGGGCATCTGAGGCCCCCAATGACCCAACCAAGGGGTGATCTTCATCATTTTGAGTGTATTTGATCTTTATTTGATCATGGAAGAAGGTTTAAGTTCACAAAATTCAAGAATTACAAGTTTTTGCAAAGTTGACTTTTTAGGGCATGGTTGACTTTTAATGAAATGTCATTTTATGCAACTTTTTCAACCCTCACTTTTTGATCCAAAAATGCTTCAAATGGAAAAACTTTGGTCATGAAAGTTGTAGATTAGATCTTTCCCTTTTCAAAAAGTACAAGAACATGACCTAATTCATTTTGGATCAAAAGTTATGGTGTGTCAAAGTTAGCAAAAATCACTAATTTTCAAAATATGCACCAAATGGAAAACTTGCAAAAAAACTTTGTACCAAGGCATTTGTGACTTCTAATTCATGTCTAACCATCACACAAACATCACATGTACCCTAAAGTTCAGAATGGACTAAGAATTTCTCATGTTTCATGGTTTGTGAAGCAAGACATTTCCATGTGAACCAAAGGTGATCAAGTTGCAAAACCATCATAACACTTCCATCCACTTGTTGCCTTGGATGCTGAACCAGCCCTAGCCTTTCCCCTCACCATGCTGCGCCAGCCCACACCCTTGTACTTGGCTAGAAGTTGCCCATGCTTTCTCTTACACAAGAGTGGACTTTTTGCAAAAGCTAGCACACCTATCACAAAAGGCCAAGTCACATCACCTGACCAATAAGCTTTGTTTATGTGGATCAAATGCCAGCCATTTTCATACACCAAGCAAGCCTGAAGCAAGCCATAGCATCACATTCCCATTTTCACTCCCTCAAGCAAAAGCCTTCGAATCTCATCTCACAAGCCATAAACACTCAAACAAACTCCACTAATCTTCTTACCATGCCTCACTGAACCCAAACCAGCAAGACATAAGCCTGGAACTAGCAAGAATTCAACTCCCCCATTTTTCACCCTCAAAGCCAAAGCCTTCGAAACTCATTCCACAGGCCACAAACACTTGAACAAACTTCACAAACCTTCTCAAATCATCATCCTGATCACAAAGAACCCCTCACCTTTGCCTGAAACTGCCTAAATCACAAACACCATTCTCACCTGAGCTTGAACAGAACTTGTTCAATCTCCCTAACCAGCCAGCATAAACTTCTTCTAAGCATCCAGGCAACATCAGGGGACCAAAGGGAGTGGTTTGCATCAAAGGAAGGAGGCAGAAAGTTGCAAGATTGAAAGCTTCGAAACTCAGGTAGCTCAAGAACATTTTTTTCCAGAAATCCTTTTTTAAGTTCTCAAGTTGTTATTCATGCTTCCCTGATCATAAATATGTCATTGGTTTTGAAAATGGTGAAAAAATAAGGATGTAATCGTGTTCTGAAAGTCTTGCCCTAAAATTTTGTTTGTTTCGATTCATGAGATTGATGAAATATAAATGATGTTTGGGTTAGGGTTTTGATTCAGTGGGTTATGGGGATCATTTCTGTGTTCTTAGATTTCATTTTAGTTACGTTTTGAGAGTTTTAGAAATTTTCAGGTGGGGTTCCCACCGGAGAAGACGACCGGAGGTCTTCTTCGGCCACCTGAAAATAATTAGGGTTTTAATCCTGCAATTAAGGGAGTTTGAATATGGTACGTTGGATCCTTTGACTTTGTTGACTTCGCGCGCGTGTGTGTGGCTGTGATTCATCATTAGAAACCCTAATCACATTTATTTATTTAATAATTCAGATTAACCAAGTTTGAATGTGGGCCTTTGATCTGCGCGCGTAGTCAACCCTTTCCTGGCCAGACTCAATCTCAGCCATCCATCCAGCATACTTCCATTTATTTTGATTTTAATTTCATTTTTTTCTCATTTAATTTGTACAATTTATTTAAAATAGTAAAAACCATTTAAAAATTATGAAACTTTTTGTCAAGAGTTTCATTAATTTTTAAAACACAAAAATATTTTTATTTTTATTTTTCAGCATTAAAAAGTATTTTTAAATATTTAAAAGTTTATTTTTAATTGATTAATGAAAATTAATTTATTAAGAATACTTTTAGGTATTTAAAAATCACCAAAAAATTCATGAAATGTTTTAAGACATTTAGAAACATTGTCCAACCTTCAAACCAAATTTATTTTTTGACCTTGATGCATTTTGAGAATTTTTCATTGAATTAAAATCATTTTTATGCATTATTTTGATCCAAACTTCCAAAAATCATTTCTGCCTAACCCTAAAGAGTTGGACCTTGATTCTTTTTGCATTGCATTGTGTTTAGCAAGTAGTTTGTGAGATTAAATGGCCATGATTTGATCTTTCATTTTCAATTTTCTTGTTAAGGAACCCTAAAACCCTAGAAAACTTAGAAAAATCATAACTTGGAATTGGTTAGGAGTTGGGACCTCTCCTTTGGGCAGTGGGTTAGTATAGGATTAGGGGTCCTTTGAGTGCATTTTCAATTTTTTGTAATGTTGTTTGCTTCTGATTTTGGTTTGTGTTTGATGCTTTGTTCATAAACCCTAATTTGGGCTTCCATGTGCATCCATCTTGCATTCTCTTGCATAACATGACTTGCCATGACATTCCATGCCTCCATTTGATTCATTTAACATCATAAGACATATTGAAAGCATGTTTGATCATTGCACCTTGCATTTGTCATGTTGTATGCCATATGCATCTCATAACTCTTCATGTATGTTCTTGGTTCTTAACTTGCTTCATTTGCATTCATAAGCTTGTATGATCACCCACATGTGTTTGTTTCTGATTTATAGCATCTCATAGCATCATTAACATCATAAACATGCTTCTGGTTTTGATTTACATCATACCATTTCATCTCATTTTGCATTGCATTGCACTTTCTTTTCTAACTTTTCAGGTGGTAAGTGGCTTTGAGAAGTGAATTTGCCTTCACTTCTCATAACTTCTCTTCATCTCTCTCTTGCATCCATGCTGCATTTTTATATGTGTTTGAGTGTGAGCTTGCTCATTCTTCTCCTTCTTACTTTCTTGCTTCAAATGACTTGACTTCTTGAATGAAGCAAGTTGCTTTGCTTCTCTTGATCCTTTCATCTGCTTCCTGGTGGTTCCATTGAAGACTTCTCTTGTAAACCTCACAAACCTTAGGAACAACCAAGCATGACAATAATTAGGGTTTTGATTAGTCCCCCATTTAGTTTTACCTTTGTCTCTTTTGAGTCTTCTCTTCTCACCTCATAATCAGGGACTAAACCCTAAAGGCTTTAAGGCTTTGTGATTAAGCTTATGCCTGCATCCTTCTATTAGGATGGAGTGGATAACTTTAATCCTAAGTGTTAAACCCTTAATGTGTTTAAATCTCTTAATCAATTCACTTAATAATCATCAAGACATCACACTTGTAACTTGGGCCTTGCATTAGGGTTCTAATTCTTCCTTAATTGGTTAAGAAGGACTAACCCTAGTGTTAATGGACAAGTCCCCCTCAAGTTGTCTTGCAAACCCTAAAAATCACTTCATCATCATACCATTAACTAAAATCCACTTAATCAAAGGCTTGTTTTGTCATGAGTTTAATCCCTAATCATGGATTAAGTTGAGGAGCTTTCCTCAGCTTAAACAGTCTCATCTATTATCCTTCTATTAGGATGGTGTAATGAGTCTGTTTAATCCCTGATTATGGCTTAATCTCATTACTTAACACTAAACAAAAACCACAAAAACATTTAAATAATCACAAGTAGGTTAATGATCTTAATTCTACATCAAAGGTGATTAAGTGTGAGAATCTGACTTCACACTTAAGGTATTCTCATTACCCCTAATCAGAGGGAAGATGTGATGAGTTTACCAAATCCATTGGTTTAGACTTAAGCTCATTAATCTATGACAAACTTTCAAAAGCAATAAAAGACTGAAAACTCAAAAACAAACAATAATCGTCTCCTCCGGGATTCTTTTCTCATCACCTTCACTCATAAACGAGAACTTGCTTCTTCCGTCTAATGCAAGACAGTTTGCACCTGAGCCAGACAGGTCATACACTTGAGCATTGACAAGTAAGCAGTTCACAAGTCAATTCATCTTTCAGTCTCTTTGGGTCGAACTACGGTGTTCTGACTTCCTCATTGCACGAGAGGATACGTAGGCATAACTTAACGATTATCGAACAAAAGTCTCTGTATATTCCCCCTCCTTCCAGCATTATTATTTAAGCCTCATGATCTTGAGCATCCTATTCTTGTTCTTACACTGACACTGTATATTCACACTTCACACTTCTCATACACTGACACCTGTACATCCTTTTCCAGCTATTTTATACACAGATTGCACTGACACTACCCCTTTAAAACACAAATCTTTTAAGCGTGGATCCCGTCGAGTACGGCGGACAATCTGGGTGCTAATACCTTCCCAGGTTGTAACCAACCCCCTTTCTCAGTCTCTCTGGTTCGCAACCGTCTTATCCATCTTTTTCTAGGTCTATGCAGCATTGCCTTTCCTCCGGGATAAAAATGCCTAGCTGGCGACTCTATTCATCTCCAGTGAGTTCACTGCTGTGTGTTCTCATTGTCCCTCTCGCCGACCGTTCGCGTCTGTACCTTTATCTGGGCCATTCCCCATTTATCGGGAGCGACAGACGGTCATCTAAGGTGGAGGACGACCACCTGGCAGGGTACGGCTGCCGAAAATATAGCGACATAGGACGAATGCCGGATAAAAGGTCAACGATGGGGACGGCCATCGGATGAGCATGATGGAGGACGACCATCAAGAGGTGGAGGACGACCACCTAGCAGGGGACGGTTGCTCTCAAGGTTTATCATGACGTAGGACGAACGCCAGATAACCATAATCAACAATGGGGACGACCATTGGATAAAATGATGAAGGACGATCATCAAAAGGTGAAGGACGATCACCTAGCAGGGGACGGCTGCTAAATATCACGACATAGGACGAATGTCGGATAGAAAATCAACGATGGGGACAGTCATCGGATGAGCATGATGGAGGACGACCATCAAGAGGTGGAGGACGACCACCCAGCAGGGTACGGCTGCTCTCAGGGTTGATCATGACATAGGACGAATGTCAGATAAGAAGAAAATTCACTTTACTGGGGAGTAGTAAACACGGACGAGCGTTTACATCCAAGAAATAAAAGGTATAAGTGTTTGGTATTGTGTATAGATTAAAGATGCGGACGAGCATCCTTAAGACTATGATACGAACGAGTATCAGGTAGAAACAAATACTGACACGTGTTCAGAGATGATGATACGGACGAGTATCAACTGGTTAACAAGGAACACGGACGAGTGTTGAATCTGAGGGGACTCTTCTGGGGAATAGTAGACACAGACGAGTATCTATATTCAAGAAGACATGAGTGTATGGATTAGAGATGCGGACGAGCGTCCTTAAGACTATGATACGGACGAGTATCAAGTAGAAACAAACGCTTGACGCATGTTCCGAGATGATGGTACGGACAAGTACCAACTAGTTAACAAAGAACACGGACGAGTGTCGAATCTGCGGGGATGTAAATGGTGTATATAAGATACGGACGAGCATCTGTATAAGTGTGAGTATGAAGTATGGGTGATGTATATTTAAGTGTTCAATCTGCCGGGGAAGTGACACGGACGAGTGTCGAAAGGAGAAGAGCATAGTATAAACAAATATCTGGTATACAAAGTGTTTATGTTACTGTGCTGGGGAAAATGACATGGACGGACGTCAGGAAAGTTATATATATATCTGTATTTGTGAGTGCAAAGGGGACGCTTTGGCTTTCTGCTGGGAATATGACACGGACGGGTGTCAAGAAGTGTCTGTGATATACAAGTGTTTGTTTGTAAAGAAAAGTTTGGGCGACCTTACTGGGGAATGATGACACGGGCGAGTGCCACAAGGAGGGTGTATTCGTATTGGTGAATGTGAGGCAACTGCTTTTGCTGGGGAATCTGGGGGGGTATTCCGTATATTGTTGATGGATTGTTAATATTCACAAGTGTTTGATTCAGACCATGGCTTATAATTATGCAATATGTTTGATTTTTTCCGTAATGCTCCGTATTAAACGGAATGCTACGCTTTGTGGGGTGAATATGATGTGAATGCCATGGTTATGCAAAAGATACTGATCCGGGATTCGGATCCCGTTGCTGTGAAGATCTCTGGTCGATCTGTTAAATTGAACATCCCAGCTGGGGATTAGATCATTGGTAGATCTGATGAAATGATTCTGCTTGGGGAAATGGGTCAATGATAGACCTATTCCCGGTAAATGAAGGACCCAACTGGGGTTTGTAGAAGCTTTCGTCACTCTGTTGTGATTCCTTCGTGCGTTGCTCTTCTGGATAGAGGCTGATACTCTGTGGGGAGATGGTTCCCTGGCTTTTGTACTTGACTGAGGAAGAATGATTGGAAACTCGGCTGGGAGAAGCAACAAGTGGCAACTCAGCTGGGGAGAAAACGCCCTGAGTGTTAAGACTGAGTGAGTGTTGATTTGCCAGCTTGCTGGGGTGAAGCTTTCATGCCCCATGTTGCGCTTTTGAATACCTGCAATCCTGCAAAGACAGAGAAACGCACAAGTAGTCCCGAGGCATCTCTTACCGGGTTCCGTCATAGGAGTGAGACACTCCTGAGAGTAAGTATATTTCTTGCAGGCACGTAGTTTTTATTTTTTGAGGATAGACATCTGTATTCATGCAATCAGTATTTTAAAGATATCAGACCTTCTTTGCAAATAAAATGAAGTGTACGAGGTGAAACTTGACTGAAAATCTGTTTTTATTAATTCATATGCCCTGAACTGGCAAGATACAGTCAAAGAAACGAATCTCCTGAAATGAGGAGATTGTTACAAATTGAGAAACAAAATGCTGGCAATGTTGTCGATGCTTCAAGGAGCTTCCCTCTTGCTATGACTCGTATGACTTTTGACGTTCTTCTCGTCTTGATTTCTGAAGAAGGCTGATTCTGACAGAAGCTTGATCCTTTCGAGGTTTACCAAGTTGCAGGTGATACAGACGAATTCAGAATGCAGTTGTTCGCTTATTCCCTTGTTTTGCATGGATCGCGCTTTCGGGTTTTCAATCCATCGGGATACCCATTTTTGCCTGAGCTGTCCAATGCGGCTTTTCAACTCAGCGGGTGTACAATTTTTTTGTTTGTTTCCCTTATTTTTGCCCAAGTCTTTTATTCTGTTTTTTACTTGCCGGGATGCCCTATTTTTGCCTGGACTTACATTCTGTTTTTATGTCCAGCGGGTCATTTTTATGTGAAGTATTTTTTAACTGCATCTGAATTCACAGGGGACGGGAAATCTTCACCATCCATGGTGCTGAGCATCAGTGCTCCACCGGAGAAAACTTTCTTTACTACAAATGGTCCTTCGTAATTTGGAGTCCACTTACCCCTGTGGTCTGTATGCGGAGGGAGGATTCTCTTCAACACAAGATCTCCTACTTGGTACCCTCGGTGCCTAACTTTCTGATCGAAGGCTTTCTTCATTCTTCTTTGATATAACTTCCCATGACAGATTGCAGCCAATCTTTTCTCTTCAATCAGACTCAGTTGTTCGTATCGGGATCAGACCCATTCTGCTTCGTTCAGCTTAACATCCATCAGTACCCGTAGGGAGGGTAGTTCAACTTCAACAGGTAGGACTTCTTCCATACCATACACAAGCTGATACGGTGTTGCCCCAGTGGATGTCCTGATTGACGTGCGGTACCCATGCAAGGCAAACGGTAGCATTTCATGCCAGTCCTTATAGGTGACTACCATCTTCTGCACAATCTTCTTGATATTCTTGTTAGCTGCCTCAACAGCGCCGTTCATCTTTGGCCTGTAAGGAGAAGAATTGTGGTGTTGGATTTTGAAGTCCCGGCATAGCTCTGCCATCATTTTGTTGTTTAAGTTGGAACCATTATCAGTAATGATTCGCTCGGGCACTCCATATCGACAGATGATATCTCTCTTCAAGAATCGGGCAACCACTTGTCTTGTAACATTGGCATAAGAAGCTGCTTCGACCCACTTGGTAAAATAGTCAATGGCTACCAGGATGAATCTGTGGCCATTTGAAGCAGTCGGTTCAATCTTGCCAATCATATCAATGCCCCACATGGCAAAGGGCCAGGGTGAAGACATCACATTCAAAGGATTTGGAGGCACATGCACCTTATCCGCATAAATCTGGCATTTATGGCATTTTCTGGCGTAGGCACAACAGTCTGCATCCATTGTGATCCAGTAATAGCCTGATCTTAACAACTTCTTGGCCATGGCATGCCCTCCAGCATGGGTACCAAAGGATCCTTCGTGCACTTCATGCATTAACAAGTCCGCTTCTGTTCTATCAACACATCTGAGGAGTACCATATCAAAGTTTCTCTTGTATAGGGAACCATCAGTGTTCAGAAAGAAACTACCAGCAAGCCTTCTCAAAGTCTTCTTATCATTGGAAGATGCCCCAGATGGGTATGTTTGATCCTCCAAGAAGCATTTAATGTCATGGAACCAAGGCTTATCATCTTTGACAATATCTGCTGCAAATACATATGCTGGTCTGTCAAGTCTGGATACTGAAATCTGAGGTACAAAGTTGGCAGCTTGAACTTTGATCATGGATGAAATGGTAGCCAGAGCATCTGCAAACTGATTCTCGTCCCGAGGGATATACTCAAGCTTGACTGTTGTGAATAAAGTCAATAACCTTCTTGTATAATCCCTGTAAGGTATCAGAGGATCCTGGTGTGTGTTTACCATTTGCCGTTGGTTTGATTAACTACCAGAGCTGAATCTCCGAATACAGTTAAAGTCTTGATCCTGAGGTCAATGGCTTCCTCAAGACCCATAATGCAAGCTTCGTATTCAGCTTCGTTGTTAGTGCAGTTGAAGGTGAGTTTTGCCGAGAAAGGCATGTGAACTCCCTTAGGTGTAATGAGTACTGCACCAACACCACGACCATTCATATTAACGGCCCCATCAAACATCATAGTCCATTCTTCTTCTGGGTCAGGCCCTTCAGTGTGAATAGGCTCTTCATGATCTTTCGCTTTTATGAACATGATGTCTTCATCAGGGAAGTCAAATCTCATAGGCTGGTAGTCGTCAATAGGTTGCTCAGCAAGATATTCAGACAATACACTACCCTTGATGGCTTTCTGAGATGTGTACTGAATGTCATATTCTGTGAGGATCATCTGCCATCTTGCAATCCGTCCGGTAAGAGCTGGCTTCTCGAAAATATACTTAACTGGGTCCATTTTGGATATCAACAAAGTGGTGTGGGTCAACATATATTGTCTCAGTCGGAGAGCAGCCCACGCTAAAGCACAACAAGTTTTCTCGAGCAGTGAATAACGTTGTTCACAGTCGGTAAACTTTTTGCTCAGGTAGTATATTGCATACTCTTTTCGACCAGACTCGTCATGCTGGCCCAGCACACACCCCATTGACCCTTCTAATACTGTCAAGTACATTATCAGAGGTCTTCCTTCAACTGGAGGCATAAGGATTGGAGGCTCTTGTAAGTACTCTTTGATCTTGTCAAAAGCCTTCTGGCAGTCTTCGTTCCACCTGACCGTTTGTTCTTTTCTTAACAGCTTGAACAAGGGCTCACAGGTTGCAGTAAGGTGAGATATGAACCTTGAGATGTAGTTCAATCTACCTAGAAACCCTCGAACTTCTTTTTCAGACTTCGGTGCAGGCATTTCTTGAATGGCTTTGACTTTATCAGGGTCGACCTCAATCCCTTTCTCGCTTACAATAAAACCCAGCAGCTTACCGGATCGCACCCCGAATGTGCACTTGTTGGGATTCAGCTTCAGTTGATACTTCCTCAGACGCTTGAATAGTTTCAGCAGATTTACCAGGTGGTCTTCTTCTGTAAGGGACTTGGCAATCATGTCATCCACATAACATTCGATTTCTTTATGGATCATATCGTGGAATAATGTCACCATATCCCGTTGATATGTTGCACCAGCATTCTTCAGTCCGAATGGCATCACCTTGTAACAGAACGTGCCCCAGGGTGTGATGAAGGTTGTCTTCTCCATGTCTTCAGGTGACATCTTAATCTGATTGTATCCTGAAAATCCGTCCATGAAGGAGAATACCGAGAACTGAGCCGTATTATCAACCAATACATCAATGTGAGGTAATGGGAAATCATCTTTCGGGCTGGCTCTGTTCAGATCCCGGTAGTCAACACACATCCTTACTTTGTCGTCTTTCTTAGGTACAGGCACAATATTAGCAACCCACGGTGGGTAGCTAGTTACAGCAAGGAACCCGGCGTCCCACTGCTTTTGTACCTCTTCTTTGATCTTCATTGCCATGTCTGGGCGAGTACGGCGCAGTTTCTGTTTAACCGGTGGGCAATCTTCTCTTAAAGGCAGCTTATGCATAACAATGTCGGTGTCCAACCCTGGCATATCCTGGTAAGACCAAGCAAACACATCCACATATTCTTGAAGCAGGTCAATCAGTTGTTTCTTCACTGAGTCTTGTAAGCAGGCCCCGATCTTAACCTCTTTCACGTCTTCATCTGTACCAAGATTAATCGTTTCCACCTCCTCCTGATGAGAAGTGATAACCTTTTCCTCTTGTCTCAACAATCTGGCTAGCTCTTCAGGAAGCTCGTAATCTTCTTCAACCCCTTCATCAGCTCGATTGATCGGATTGTCAAAATCATACGAAGTCATAGCCGTGCTGTTGTCGGTGCTGTCTGGAAGGCACTCTCTGCAAGGGTTCGGTTTGTTCATTTTAGTGATTGATTTTAATCTTGCTTTAGAAAAGTGAAATAAAGTTGTCATTTTGAAAACATTGCCATTTATTTTTTTGTACAAAAAGAAAAATGGAAAAACAGTGAGCGGAAAAGAAAAAGACTCGTTTGCAAAAGATGTCTGATATTTCATTGATTAATCTTGTTGCACAAAAATTACAGATGGCCCGATTACAAAATGAGTCTTGTCATCTTGGGCAAGATGCAAGACTTGATGCATGCTTAAAATATACAGGAAATAATAATTACTCTGCAGGAGTAACCCTTATAATTTCCTGGGAAGACCAGTTTGAGATTCGGCTCCCCGGGATCCTTGGACGAATCCAGCTTTCCAGGTTGCATTCATCTTCCGACTCATCTTCCAAGTTGTTGACAGCATCAGGGGTGAGCATCCCCCCACTAACAAAGTTGGGCTTCTTAGCAGCCTCTGCTTGATCTTGTTGAGTTGGTTTGTAACCCAACCCAAATCTATCTTCTTTCTTCTCCACAGGCAACAGTTTGCCCCAGCCTTGAGCATTCCCTTCTTCCACAACCCTCCGGGCTTGCTGGTAGGATGTCATGGAAGTCCCAAGTACAGCAGATGTTTCATTAATATTCAGGGCCTCAAACCCTTGACTCATCGTTTCATGGATCTCCCCATCCATCTCAATGTATTTGTATGTAGCCAGATGGCTAACAAAAATATCTTCCTCCCTACAGATAGTAACGACTTGGCCCTCCCACTCGAATTTTAACTTCTGGTGAAGGGTAGACGTAACTGCGCCAGCGGCATGAATCCATGGTCTACCCAACAAACAGCTGTAGGCCGACTGAATGTCCATCACGTAGAAGGTCGTTTTGAAAGTTTGTGGGCCAATCGTTATAGGCAACTCAATTTCTCCCAGAACTGACCTCTTAGAGCCGTCAAAGGCTCTCACTACCAAGTTACTGGGGCGTAATGCCAATCCTTCATACTCCAGCTTCACAAGGGCTTTTTTAGGTAAGACATTGAGGGATGATCCTATGTCTACCAGCACATGGGAAAGAACTGCACCCTTACACTCCATGGTAATGTGCAAAGCCTTGTTATGGTTGCGGCCTTCCAAAGTCAAATCAGTGTTGGTAAATCCTAGTCCATTACTAGCATTAACATTTCCAACCACAGCTTCCAACTGATTGACCGTAATCTCCTCTGGCACATAAGCTGCGTGCAAGACTTTTAGTAGTGCGTTCCGATGAGCCTCGGAGCACATAAGCAATGATAGAATGGAGATCTTGGAAGGCGTCTGGTGAAGCTGGTCCACTATCTTGTAATCACTTTTCTTGATGATTCTCATGAATTCATCAACTTCTTGGTCAAAAGGTGTTTTCAAAGCTTCTTTAACAACTTGCTCTTCTTGCACCATGCTCTTCCCTTTTGCCTTGGCAGCAGCTTATGCTTCAGCAGTGGGTCTTTGAATTTGCGGGGCAAAGAGACGTCCGCTTCGAGTGAAGCCTCCGCCTCCCCCCACATTGTCTATTTGTGGTGAAGAAGTTGATGATTCAAAAGTGATTTTCTGTCCTTCGCAGTATAGGTCGGAGCCGTAATGCCAAGGGATGGCATTACTGCTTTCATAAGGTACTGGCCCAGGCACTGTGATAGTGACTGGACTGACGGCAGCTGCAGAAGGGACCATGATAGTCTGTGGATCATAGTATATTGTGACTGGTGCTCTGATAGGAGTGGCATTTTGTGAGTTGTAGGCAGAATCATTTGCAGGATCATAATAAATTGTAACTGTTGAGACGTTTTCATTGTTTGCTGTTGATGTTGTAGGAGACATTGTTGAATGGATGGGCGTTGTTGCTGTAGGAAACTCTGAATGAAGGGGTGCTGAAGTTGTAGAAGGGATATTTGTTGATGTTTGGTCCGTTGAAGTAACAGATGAAGCATTTGTTGATGAGATTGAAGAGTTGTTCGGAACAATGGCTGTTGCAGTTGTAGAAGACTCGGGAACTGCTGTTAGGGGGATTGATGGATTGGTAGGTACTGATGTTGTGATTTGAAGCAGACCACTCTGGATGAGACCATCTATGCCATCCCTCAAGTTATCACACCCATTCACTGAAATGTTGCAATAAGCACACCCTAGCTCACATCCCGGGAACATTTGACATTCAAGGAGTTGAGCTTTAATCTCTACCAAGGGTGTCCGAATCTGGCCCACACTAGTTATCAAGTAAGACGGCTTGTCTTCTTCAATAGCATTGATTTTGGGGCCACCATGGTGTGGCATAGGGTTCTTATTAACATTTGGTGGTGGTACGAAGTTTAGGGCTTTGGAGTCTACCAGGTCTTGTACCTTCATGTGTAAGGCCCTGCACTTCTCTGTACTATGGCCAGGTGCATTTGAGTGAAAAGCACATCTGGCGCTGGCGTCATAATTTCTGGGTAGACTGGCAGGATCTGGAGGTGCCAATGTCCTTAGCTCAACCAGGTTGAGTTTCAGGAGTTGTGGTAGTAATGTGGCATAGGGCATAGGGATCGGATCGATCACCCTATTGGCCTGAGAAGGTCTCTGTTGGAATGGTCTTGGCTGATTGTTGTTGCTGGTGTTGTTGTTGTTATAATTTCTCTGAGGAGGATACTGAGTTTGTTGCTGGTAATTTTGTTGTTGTGGTTGATAAGCTGGTTGAGGATGAATTGGAGCGGGAATGGTGACTGCTGCCACAGACCTATGAACATATTGGGGTCTGCCTCTGCTGGTATGGATAGCATTGGTCTCACCAGTTCTTCTTGGGCCCACAAAAGGCTTTCTTGTGTTGCTTGATGAGCTGGCACCGTTGTCAGAAATCTTACCCATCTTTAATAGGCTTTCAATTCTTTCCCCGGCTATGACCACGTCAGCAAAGCTAGTGGAAGAAAAGGCAGCTAGCCTGTCAATGTATGTCCCTTGGAGAGTGTTCATAAACATATCAGCCATCTCCCTCTCTGACATGGGTGGTTGGACAGCAGCAGCAAGCTGTCTCCACCTCTGAGCGTACTCCCGTAAGCTTTCCCTGGATGATTGAGACATCCCCATCAGGAGGGTCCTGTTGGGAGCCATATCCAAGTTGTACTGGTATTGTCTAATGAAGGCCTCTGCCAAGTCCTTCCAACATCTGATGGTTGCTCTGGTCAGATGAGAGTACCATTCCCTTGAAGCTCCTTTTAAGCTATCCTCAAAATAAAACATCCATAGCTTTTCGTCCATGGTATATGCCTTCAGCCTCCCCAGAAAGGATTGCAAGTGGGTCCGTGGACAGGATGTTCCGTTGTACTTTTCAAAGCACGGAGGTTTAAATTTGTGGGGAATCCTGACCCCGTCCACTAAGCCCATGTCCATAACATCAAAACCCAAAGAATTCTGGGACTCCAGGGATCTTAGTTTCTCAGCAATCTCATCTAGCCTTCTGTCATAGGCTTCCTCCCCAGCTCCCATCACTGTAAATTGATCTTCCTGGGGGTCTTCTTGCAGTACTCTGCCTGCAGTGGCAGTCCCTTACACATTAACAGGGATGTTGATCTCTGGATGAAGGTGGGGTCCATAGACTGGAGGATTAACATGGGGTTGAACCCTCTCATTGTTGCTTGTCCCAGCAGTCCCTGGATGGGGGTCTTCCTGATTCCTCCCCTCTACCAGTGCTCTTAATCTTTCTTGGCTTTGAGCCATATTATTCATCACCTCCATAAATTGTGTCATCTGATTCCTCATTTCCAATCTCTCATTGGCCATTTGAGTCCTGACCTCTGTAAGGTTCTGCTGTACTTGGTCCATTTGTATACCTGGAAGGTTGTTGCGGGTTTGATATCTGTGTGGACGGTTGAGTGGAAACACCCGACGTCGAGCAATAGTTCCTGAGATCACAACAAAGTTAGTAACAATAAAACAAAAACCTACAAAACAAAACAAAAGGTTAGTATGCAATGCAGTATGCTTATTTGTTTCTAAGGTATCCGGCTTGGCACTTGGTTTCGACCTTTCCAGACCCTTGAGGAAGATGCTTGTGATGTTGCTTGAAAGAAACTCAGATGAAACAAACTAATGAATATATTACAAAAAAGAAGAACATACATAGTTTGTTTTTCACAATACATGCCCTCTGAGGGGTCAACAATACAACATGAAAAAGGAAAAATACAAAGAAATGAAGGCAACAACAAGCAAAAAGTCAGACACCAAGACCAAATTCATCCTCCTGAACTTCCTTGAGAAGTGCCTCAGTCACAGGATCAGTTGGACGCTCCGTGAGGTTCCTGATGAGAAGATTCCTTGTGGTGACAGCAGCAGTTAGCTTCTTGTGTCGACTCTGGTCCTTTGACCTCTTCACACCAGCTCTGAGTTTCAATTCTGAGATCTCCCTCTGGGCTGCTACCAGGGCTTCCTGTTGCTCCTTTGCATTAGCCTCCAACTGCTCAATCTTATCCTGAGTCCTTTTATCCTCCTGAGTACGAGCTTCGGTGATCCTGACCCACCTAGCTTGACTCTCCTTCAGATACAAATCAGTCCTAGCTCTCTGGAATTGGGCCTCTTTGCAGGCATTCTTCAAAATCTGTTCTCCAGCCCTTGACTTCTTGATGTAATCCTCTGACTTCTCAATTCTGGCCAGATGCTCCACCTTTAGCTTTTCTAACCTTTCAATGTCCAAGCGACCATCACTCCTGTCCCAGAGGGTCCTCTGTAGAGCCTGAGTCAGATTCTCATTTCTCTCCTTCAATTTCTCAAACTCCTCTAAGCTGACAGTTGCTGGAGGTGGTGCGGTGGAGGGTCCAGGCACATCTTCAAGGGTGAAGGGCATTCCAGTAATTTGAGCCCTGGCACGAGACCACTCATAGTACTGAGCTGAGGCTACATTGTTGCATCTCCCAAGAATGGTTACCCGTTTAGCCTGTACATTGTCCCAAGCCCAGGATGCTTGTCTGACAATAGCCAGATTAGGCTTGTTCTCACAATAAAGGGTCTCAGCTAGATCTTGTACTCTAGGAGGGTGGACCAGTGCATAGCCCAATTGTCTTCTGAATAGCAGAGGGTTGTAGTTGATGCAACCCTTCACTCCTATCAAAGGTACATTAGGAAATTGCCCACAACTAGTAATGATTTCTCTGCCCTTGGTGCTCTGAGTGCACCACCTGATATCTTCTGAGGTTAGAGCAACAAGCCTCCTAGCCCAATTTTTCTGCTGGTGAGGGTTCAAGAATGCATCAGTCTTTGGCAAATGCTTGAGCAGCCAAGTATGGAACAAAGGTGCACAGCATCTCACTAATCTTCCCCTTTGCTTTTCATTCCTTTGGTGAACAGAGTAGTAAAGATCTCCCAGTAAGGTGGGCACTGGGTTCCTCAGGATGAAAAGATGGATTGCACTCTTGCTAACAAACTTAGGCTCATCTGCAAAAAGTATGAACCCATATATGCCAAGGGCCAACAAAGCACAGACTGCCTTCCACTCCCCCAAGGAGGCCTTCAGGGTGGCCTGAGAGGTCAAGAAATCCAGATGTAGACCAGAGATTCCTGCTTTAGTAGTCATATTCTGCCCAATCAGAGCTGGTTCCAGATATAAAGCTTTTGCCACCTTTTCATTACTAGGGAAAGCCATCTCAGGGTTGAAGGGGACTCCACCCCTAATAGGTACACCAATCAGTGATGAATACTCTTCCAACAAGGGTCCAACTGAAAATTCTGGAAGGTGAAACACCTCAGAGGGGGATCATAGAACTGCAGGCAAGTATGAATCAAGCTCCTCTGTGAAGGGTCCAAATCCATAACCACATCAAGGATCCCTCCATAATGTTCTCTGAAAAGTGGTATATGGTCTGGAGTAATCAGGGTTTGAATCTTCCTGATGCTAGCCAACTCAGGCTCAAAGAAATGATAGGAGATGTTGCTCTTCTTGGGTGCCATGTTGCTGAAGAAGAGCTGAGACAGATGCTGAGAATAACACTGAAGATGGGCCACTGACAGGCTGAGACTGGTGATGCAGGTGACTGAAGCAGGTAGCTGATAGCTGAAGTAAGCACTGATGAAGATAGGTCTATGCTGATGAAAGGGGTCAAAACCAAGCCAAAATACAGTATGGATACCCTGAAAAACAAATAAACACATGTTAAAATGATGCAATGAGGATGTATGCAAATGATATGCAAGGGTTTGTGACTGAGCTGGATCTGATTAACTGCCTTGATATATGTCCATGTATGTTCAAGAAATCCAGATGGAGGTTCAAAAGTCCAGTAACCAAGGTGGGGGACTCAAATAAAGAGTCACATGTCCAGGGTTAAAAATCACAAGAACTGTTCCAAAATGGAGTACTCTTAATCAAAACAAAGTAACAGGGTATGTTGAGGACAAGGGTACCTGCAAACCTGTAGACAACCCAACCCCCTCACAGGTGATGTTCTAAAACAAGGATCCTCAGACTTGGATCAGCTATGAGAAGTGTAAACACTTTTAACCCGGAGGTACAGTGTTTACAATAACCATAAAAGATCCTCCTCTAACTCACCTCAGTTTCTGAAGGTCAATACTAAAGGTCATCCAGACTTAGCAGGCTTCCCAGATAGCCCTAGCACTACAGGTAATCTGCAGTACAGAGTTCTCAAGAAGAAACCCATATCTGAACCGTGTTTCATATTCCCGCACCAGACCGAAATGGAATGGGAAAGAACATGAACCACTCTAGCCTAGGTGTCACTCAGGTCCCAGGTATAGGACCTCAACTCTCAATAGAACACCCACCCACCAAAGCAACAAAACAGATCTAGCCAGCACAGTATGACAGTATGATATATGTAAAGCTATAAAGAAAGCAATAAAACAACTGTACATAAAGCAAAAATAAATACAAATACAAGCACAAATAGCACATAACACCCCAGTAAACACAAATCAAGCAAGCGCTAGGAGGAACCCACAAAAAGAACCAGAAGCCCTGGTTACAGTATAAGGGTCCCCAGCAGAGTCGCCAAGCTGTCGCTCCCGATAAATGGTAATGGCCCAGATAAAGGTACAGACGCGAACGGTCGGCGAAGGGAGGACGTGAGAACACACAGGAGTGAACTCACAGGGAATGAAAAGAGTCGCCAGCTAGGCATTTTTATCCCGAAGGAAAGGTAATGCTGCATGAACCTAGAAAAGATATGGATAAGACGGTTGCGAACCAGAGAGACTGAGAAAGGGGGTTGGTTACAACCTGGGAAGGTATTAGCACCCAGATTGTCCGTCGTACTCGACGGGATCCACGCTTAAAAGATTTGTGTTTTAAAGGGGTAGTGTCAGTGCAATTTGTGTATAAGAGAGTTGGAAAAGAATGTACAGGTGTTAGTGTAAAAGAAGTGAAGTGTATAAGTGAAGTGCCAGTGTAAGTACAGGAGTGAAATGCTCAAGACATGAGGCTAAGAGAATAAAGCTAGAAAGAGGGGGAATATACAGAGACTTTTGTTCGATAACAGTTAAGTTATGCCTACGTATCCTCTCGTGCAATGAGGAAGTCAGAACACCGTAGTTCGACCCAAAGAGACTGAAAGATGAATTGACTTGTGAACTGCTTGCTTGTCAATGCTCAAGTGTATGACCTGTCTGGCTCAGGTGCAAACTGTCTTGCATTAGACGGAAGAAACAAGTTCTCGTTTATGAGTGAAGATGATGAGAAAAGAATCCCGGAGGAGACGATTATTGTTTGTTTTTGAGTTTTCAGTCTTTTATTGCTTTTGAAATTTGTCATAAGTTAATGAGCTTAAGCCTAAACCAATGGGTTAGTAAGCTCATCACATTTTCCCTCTGATTAGGGGTAATGAGAATACCTTAAGTGTGAAGTCAGCTTCTCACACTTAATCACCTTTGATGCAGGATTAAGATCATTAACCTACTTGTGATTAGTTAGATGTTTTTGTTGTTTTTGTTTAGTGTTAAGTAATGAGGTTAAGCCATAATCAAGGATTAAACAGACTCATTACACCATCCTAATAGAAGGATAATAGATGAGAATGTTTAAGCTGAGGAAAGCTCCTCAACTTAATCCATGATTAGGGATTAAACTCATGACAAAACAAACCTTTGATTAAGTGGATTTTGATTAATGGTATGATGATGAAGTGAATTTTATGGTTTGTAAGACAACTTGAGGGGGACTTGTCCATTAACACTAGGGTTAGTCCTTCTTAACCAATTAAGGAAGAATTAGAACCCTAATGCAAGGCCCAAGTTACAAGTATGATGTCTTGATGATTATTATGTGAATTGATTGAAGGAGTTAAACACATTAAGGGTTTAACACTTAGGATTAAAGTTATACACTCCATCCTAATAGAAGGATACAGGCATAAACTTAATCACAAAGCCTTAAAGCCTTTAGGGTTTAGTCCCTGATTATGAGATGGGAAGTGAAGACTCAATGAGACACAAAGGTAAAATCTAGATGGGGGACTAATCAAAACCCTAATCATTGTCATGCTTGGTTGTTCCTAAGGTTTGTGAGGTTTACAAGAGACATCTTCAGAGGAACCACCAGGAAGCAGATGAATGGAGCAAGGAGAAGCAAAGTAACTTGCTTCATTCAAGAAGACAAGTCACTTGAAGAAAGAAGGTAAGAAGAAGGAGAATGAGCAAGCTCAATCTCAAACACATAACAAAATGCAGCAAGGATGCATAAAGGAGATGAAAAGAAATTGTGAGAAGTGAAGGCAAATTCACTTCTCAAAGTTGCTTACCACCTGAAAAGTTAGTGAAAGGAATGCAATGCAATGCAAAATGAAATGAAATGGCATGATGTAAATCAAAACCAGAAGCATATATGAGATGATAATGATGCTATGAGATGCTGCAAACATGTAACAAGGCATGGAGATGATCATATGAACAAATGGATGCAAATGAAGCAAGTTTAGAACCATGATCATACATGAAAAGTTATGAAATGCAAATGACATACAACATGGTAAATGCAATATGCAATGATCAAACATGCTTCTAATATGTCTTAAGATGTCAAATGAATCAAATGGATGCACAAAATGCTATGGCAAGTCAAGGTATGCAAGCAAATGCAAGATGGATGCATATGGAAGCCCAAATTAGGGTTTATGATCAATGCATCAAACAAAAACCAAAATCAGAAGCAAACATCAAGATAAAAATTTGAAAATGCATTTAAAAGAACCCCAAACCTATACTAACTCACTGCCCAAAGGAGAGGTTCCAACTCTTAACCTAATAAAAGTTATGAATTTCCTAAGTTTTCTAGGGTTTTTGGGTACCTTAACAAGAAAAATGTCAAACAAAATGGGAAATGAAAGATCAAATCATGCCAATTTAATCTTACAAACTACATGATATGCTAAACACAATGCAAAAAGAATCAAAGTCCAACTCTCAATGGTTAGGCAGTAATGATTTTTGGAAGTTTAGATCAAAATAATGCTTTGAAAATGAATTAATTCCATGAAAAATTATCAAAATGCATCAAGATCAAAAAAGAAATTTGGTTTGAGGGTTGGACAACGTTTCTAAATGATTTTAAAGGTTTCATGAATTTTTTGGTGATTTTTAAATACCTAAAAGTATTTTTAATTAATTAATTCTCATTAATTAATTAAAAATAAACTTTTAAATTATTTAAAAAATATTTTTTAATGCAAAAAATAAAAATAAAAATGTTTTTGGTTTCTGAAAATTAATAAAAGTTTATACAAAAAATTTCAGAATTTTTAAAATGATTTTACTATTTTAAATTAAATGGACAAATTAAATGAAATAAAAAGAAAATAAAATGAATTAAATGGGTGGTAATCAGATCCAAGGGCCTAGGTTTGAACTGGCAGCGCGTGCGTTTGACTTGGTGCCATATCCAAGGGCTGGCATTCAAATTCACTAATTAACTGATTAAGCCCTAATTCGTGCCCTAATGACTTTCAGGCTACCGGAACACTGTTCCGGTCGTCTTCTCCGGCTAGGTCATCTCCCAATCTCTCTCAATACGTCATGAAATCATGCCAAACTCTCCAGATCAACTAAACTAACATCCCTAAACATTAATTCAGCAACAAAATCCATTTATTTCAACACAAAATCAAGATACGAATCAAACATCAAAAACTGCCAAAATTTCAGAAACACAATACAACCTCATTTCTCAATCTTTTTCAAAAGTAACAAGTTCAGTGAACTCAGGGAAGCATGCTTTATCATTTAGAAACTTAAAAAGCAAGTTCTGGAAAAAAAGTTCATGAAGCTACCTGAGATTGAGCTTTCGATTCAGGAGCTTTCTGGCTGTTTCTTTGGCTCAAACAAGTCCCAATGATCCTCCTTAGAAGCTTTTGACCCTTAGTTGGAGTTTATGTGGCCTCTAGAGAAAGTTGGCAGAAGCTCAGGCCAAGGGAGTGTGAAAATCGTATTTGTGATGTGGGAGGTTTCAGGCCAAAACAATGGTTGGTTTGTGATCAAGGGAACCTCTTGAGATCAATGGTGAAGTTTGTTTTTGTGTTTGATGCTTGTGATGTGTGTTTCGAATGGTTTTGCATAAGAGGTGAAAAATGAGAATGCTGACTTATGGGAGCTTTCAGGCTTAGTTGTGTTATGTGTTGGGTTGCTTTTGGTACACATTTCAATCCTTGATAGGTCAGAGAGTTGTTGTGGAGCAGTGTGATTGGTATGGAGCAAAATGCACAAAGTCAACTCTTTGTGTAAGAGAGGTATGGGCCATTTCTGTCAAGGTACAAAGCATGGCTTGGCTGCAGCTTGAAACAAGGAGAACCATGGAAGAGGTTTTGAGGCAATTCAGCAACTTGCATAAAGTTTATGATGTGTTTTGCAAATTTCACAAGTTTTGGCCCCTTTATGGATTCTTGAGTTTCAAGGCATGAAATGATATAATTCTTTGGTGCAATATGACTTTTAGGGGTTAAATGATCATGTTGTGAAGATTAGAAGTGCATTTGATAGCTTTAGAACACTTGATCAAGTCATTTTGCAAAATGCCTCTTTGGTAGAAACTTTGAAATTTTGTGATTTTTGCCAACTTTGACAAACCATAACTTTTGATCCAAAATGAATTAGGTCATGTTCTTGTACTTTTTGAAAAGGGAATGATCCATTCTACAACTTTCATGACCAAAGTTTTTCCATTTGAAGCTTTCTTGAATCAAAAAGTAAAGGTTGAAAAAGTTGCTTAAAATGACAATTTCATTAAAAGACAAACTTGTCAAAAAAGTCAACTTTGCAAAAGACTTGAAATTCTTCAATTTTGTGAACTTCCAACATCTTCCATGATCAAATAAAGATCATATACAATCAAAATGGTGAAGAATGCCCTTTGGTTGGGTCATTGAGGGCCTCAGATGCCCTGATTTTGCACTGACTTGCTTGAAAAGTCAACTCTTGATCAGATGACTTCCCCATGGAATTTCTTCATGAAAATTGATATGCATACTCCCTATACCATATAGAGACCAATAGAAACAAGAATGACCAAAAAATTTGGAGTTATGGCCTCTGGAACCAAAACCCTAATTTTAGGTCATCTGGGCAGTAAAGCCTGGCTCTGCTTCCATACCATTCTCAGTTCTTGTGATTTTTTGACATTCTTGACTTTGAGAGGATGTAATATGATATT
Source organism: Lathyrus aphaca (assembly GCA_963966055.1). NCBI lineage: Eukaryota > Viridiplantae > Streptophyta > Magnoliopsida > Fabales > Fabaceae > Lathyrus > Lathyrus aphaca. The sequence goes on along the minus strand of OZ014522.1, from coordinate 282,871,193 downwards.
AGAACATACATGTACCCCTTTGAAGTGATTGATGGCCTTTGGAGTGGCTCAAGAAGCTCTTGGATTGCTCAGATCACAAACCCTAGATGCAGATGACTTTGAATCTATGCAGTGAATCAAAAATGTGGTATGAGATGCTATGATTGTGTTTATGCATATGAAATGATCACAAGCCATGGTGTGAATGGGTGAGGGCAAATTTGGGGTGTTTACAGTTACCACCAAATCTTTTGAATTTGCATGATGTGTTCCATGTGTCACAACTTCTGAAATATATTTCAGACCCGTCTCATTTGGTTAGTATGGATGATATGCAAGTGCAGGATAATCTCACTATTGAGACGAAGCCTGTGCGAATTGAGGATCGTGAAACAAGTCTTCTTCGGGGGAATAAGATCGTGTTGGTTAAAGTTGTCTTGTTGGGAGCTGCTGGAGAAAGCATGACCTGGGAATTGGAGAGCAAGATGCGAGACTCCTATCCCGAGTTGTTTGAATCAGGTAAATTTTCGAGGACAAAAATATTCTAAGTGGGGGAGAGTTGTAATGCCCAAATATTTAATTATTTATTTTATAAAATATTTAATTATTTATTTGTGTTTATTTGGTCGATTTTATGTTGTGGTTGATTAAGTCGTTAAGTCAGAAAGTCGTGGAAATAATATTAGAGGTAATATTATGGTTGTTGAAGTGTGTTATGAAGTGGGCTAGATTTTCTGACCGAATTAGTAAATAGAGGGGTGCAATTGTTAGGCCCATTAGTTAATTATTAGAATTATATTATTTGATAAAATGAAAATAAAAGAAATAGAAGTTAGATTTTTTGTCAGAACGTGAAAATTAGTAGAGAAAGTAGCAAAATCGTGAGAGAAGAGACTGTGGGAGAGAAACTGCAAACGAAAGAGATTTTTGGAATTTGATCATTTAGGGTTGGCTTCAATCCAATCCAAGGTAAGGGTGGGTTCGATCTTTATAACCAGGTATGATAATCGGTACTAGGATTGGGTAGTTGTACGTTGTTGTAGTTTGTTGATGTTAATGCTAGTTTATGAAATTCTGATATCGGGTTATTGTGATGGTATTCTTGTGTGAAATTGTTGATTGGTTGATGATAATACAGTTGTTCATAAGTTGGTTATGTAAACTGTTGATTTTGGTATGTTTCTACGATGTTGAAATTTTTCTGAAAAATTGGAATTGGGGACGATGAGGTTGTGCACAAGTGCACGGATGGGGCAGGCTACCCACCATTTAATTATGGGTGGCACTTGCCACTTAAATGAAGGGACAAACATGTGGCGGGAGCCACAAACCACCATTTCTTATATGTAAGGAACAATGATATAGCTTAGTTTAAATAAAAACAAAATTGTGTTTCTTGTCTACAACTAAAGCTAAGCACATAACAACTAGAGATAGTTGTTCACAATTGATAAAACAAATTCTGGCTAATTTTAATGTCAAATAGAATCTCATAACATATGTTGGTGACAATCTGATTGATATAAACATCTTCAACAAACACAACAAGTTTAAATCTAGTGATGTTGTCGCTCCCACCTGATGACACGGGGCCAAGAGGGGTACAGACGCGAAGGGTCGGCGAAAGGAGAGGGAATGAATAGAGTCGCCAGCTAGGCATTTTTATCCCGAAGGAAAGGTAATACTGCATAAACCTAGGAAAAGATGGATAAGACGGTTGCGAACCAGAGAGACTGAGAAAGGGGGTTGGTTACAACCTGGGAAGGTATTAGCACCCAGATTGTCCGCCGTACTCGACGGGATCCACGCTTAGAAGACTTGTGTTTAAAGGGGTAGTGTCAGTGCTATCTGTGTACCAAAGCTGGAAAGAATGCAAGTGTCAGTGTAAAAGAAGTGAGAAGTGTATAAGTGAAGTGTCAGTGTAAGAATAAGAATTAAATGCTCAAGACCATGAGGCTTAAAGAATAAGGCTGGAAAGAGGGGGAATATATAGAGACTTTTGTTCGATAACCGTTAAGTTATGCCTACTTATCCTCTCGTGCAATGAGGAAGTCATAACACCGTAGTTCGACCCAAAGATACTGAAAGATAAATTGACTTGTGAACTGCTTGCTTGTCTATACTCAAGTGTATGACTTGTCTGGCTCAGGTGCAAACTGTCTTGCATTAGACGGAAGAAGCAAGTTCTCGTTTATGAGTGAATGAGATGAGAAAAGAATCCCGGAGGAGACGATTATTGTTTGTTTTTGTGTTTTCAATCTTTTATTGCTTTTTTGAAGTTTGTCATAAGTTAATTAGCTTAAGCCTAAACCGAAGGTTAGCAAACTCATCACATCCTCCCTCTGATTAGGGGTAATGAGAATACCTTAAGTATGAAGTAAGCACCTCACACTTAACCACCATGGTGTAGGATTAAGATCATTATCCTACTTGTAATTATCTAGATGTTTTTGTTGTTTTTGTTTAGTGTTAAGTAATGAGTTTAAGCCATAATCAAGGATTTAATGGACTCATTACACTATCCTAATAGAAGGATAATAGATGAGAACATTTAAGCTGAGAAAGACTCCTCAACTTAATCCATGATTAGGGATTAACCTCATGACAAAACAAGGCCTTTATTAAAGTGGATTTTAGTTAATGGTAAGATGAAGAAGTGATTTTAATGATTTGTAAGACAACTTGAGGGGGACTTGTCCATTAACACTAGGGTTAGTCCTTCTTAACCAATTAAGGAAGAATTAGAACCCTAATGCAAGGCCCAAGTTACAAGCTTGATGTCTTGATGATTATTAAGTGGATTGATTGAAGGATTTAAACACATTAAGGGTTTAACACTTAGGATTAAAGTTATACACTCCATCCTAATAGAAGGATGCAGGCATAAGCTTAATCACAAAGCCTTGAAACCTTTAGGGTTTAGTCCTTGGTTATGAGATGAGAAGAGAAGACCCAAGGATGACACAAAGGTAAAACTAAATGGGGGACTAATCAAACCCTAATTATTATCATGCTTGGTCATTCCTAGGGTTAATGAGGCTTAAGAGAGAAAGATCTTCAGAGAAACCACCAGGAAAGAAGCAGATGAAAGGAGAAAGAATCAAGGAGAAGCAAAACAACTTGCTTCACTTAAGAAGACAAGTTTCTTGAAGAAAGAAAGCAAGATGAACATGAATGAGCAAGCTCAATCCAATGCACAAGATAAAATTCAGCAAGGAAAATATGAAAGAGATGAAAAGAGATTGTGAGAAGTGAAGGCAAATTCACTTCTCAGAACAACTTACCACCTGAAAAGTTAGCCAAAAGAAATGAAATGCAATGCAAATGAGATGAAATGTCATGATGCAAACCAAAGTAAGAAGCATTTACATGATGTTAATGATGCTAAGAGATGATGCAAACATAAGGCAAGACATGAGAATGATCATACAAGGCAATGGATGCAGATGAAGCATGCTTTGAACCATGAATGTACATGAAAAGTTATGGAATGCAATGGACATATAACATGGCAAATGAAAGATTGCAATGATCAAACATGATTCTAATATGTCCTAAGATGTATCATGAATCATGTGAATGCACAAAATGTCATGGAAAGTCATTGGATGCAAGCAAATGAGAAATGGATGTAAAGGAAGGCACAAATTAGGGTTACATGCATCATGCAATGCAACAAATCCAAAACCAGAAGCACATGACATGATAAAAAATTGAAAATGCAATCAAAGATACCCTAAACCTATACAAATTCACTTCCCAAAGGAGGGGATCCAACTCTTAACTTAGTGAAAGTTATGAATTTCCTAAGATTACTAGGGTTTTGGGGTATCTCATCATGAAAAATGCAAAACAAATTGAAAATGAAAGATCAATTCAAACCAATTTTATCCCATAAACTACATGCTATGTAGGATGCAATGCAAAAAGAATCATCATCCAACTCTCAATGGCTAGGCAGAATGAATTCTTCAAAGTTTGAAACAAAATATTGCCTTAAAATGAATTTAATTCAAATGAAAATGATCAAAAGGCATCAAGAACAAAAAGAGATTTGGTTTGAGAGTTGGATAATGTTTCTAGATGTTTCTAAATGCAATGTGAATTTTTTTGTGATTTTTAAATACCTAAATGTATTTTTAATTAATTAATTTTCATTAACTAATTAAAAATAAACATTTAAATGATTTAAAAATAATTTTTTATGCAAAAAATAAAAATAAAAGTATTTTTGGGTTTTAAAAATTCATGAAATCTTTGACAAAAATTTTCATAATTTTTAAATGATTTTTGCTATTTTAAATAAAATGTATAAATAAATGCAAAGAAAATGGAAATAAAAATTAAAATAAATGGAAGTATGCGCAATGAAGGGATCAGATGCAATCTGGGCTGGGAGAGGTTGACTTGGCGCCACATCCAATGGCCCAAGTTCAAACCTGGCTAATTTAAGTTTTATAATTAATTAAACTGGATTTAATTAATTAATCAGGGATTAGGGTTTAATGACAAGATCCTGGCAACACACACGCGCGGGAGTCAACCCCAGTCCACCTCATCTACAGTCCAAATTCAAACTCTCATTAATGACGCTGCTAAACCTAATTAGGGTTAAACAAATTCAGACGACCGGAACAGTGTTCCGATCGTCTTCTCCGGCGAAACCAAAAACCTAGCTTCCTCTACAGGCCACCCCAACCAAAATTAACTGCCCAGAAACATTCTCCTATCCAAACTAAACTCAAATCCATCATCAAACATCATTTATCTAGCATGAACAAATAGAATCGAAGCCAAACATTTTCACGGGCAAAATTTCAGAGAGGCACAAAATGTTCATTTTCACACCATTTTCAAAACTAAAAGCATCAGAGTGATCCCCATGATGTGTATTTTCATTTTGTAACAAAAAAAGCAAGCTCTAAAAAGTTTGAAATTCGAAGCTACCTGAGGTGAAAAGCTATGGATATGAGCTTTCCTGACTCTTCTCTTGTGCAAAATGTCTCCCCTAAACCTCCTGAGCTCAATGGGATGCTTCAAACCGCTTGTTGGTGGCTGATTCGTGAGCTTGTGTTCTGATGTGGCAGGTTTCACAGTTATGATACAGGGGGTTTCAGGCTGTTTTGATGGTGGGCTTTTGTTCTATGGAGAGTGTGTGGTTCATTGATGAAGAAAGAATTAAGGTTTGATGGCTGTGTTGAGTGATTCTAAGAGGGAAAGGTTTTGACAGATTTTTGTGTGTGCTGCAATGTGGGAGGATTCAGCTTGTGTATGGTGTGTTTTTGGGTTGCTTGATGTCCACATATCATAATCTGGTTGGGCAGAGAGTTGGTGGTGGCACTGTGGGATTGGTATGGGCAAAATGCAAGAAAGTCAAGATTTGTGTACTCTAAGCATGGCTCGGGTCAGAGGCAATCTTAGGGCTTGTCCTGCCTCAGCTTGAGTCAAGGATGGCCCTTGGATGATTCATGAAGGACCGCAACATTTGGATCACAAGTTGGAAGTGTTTTTGCAACTTGGCAACTTGTTACATTTCATGCTTTTTGGCCATGAACATGTGATAAGTCTTTCTGAATTTTTGGTGTGAGATGCTTCATGAGGTCATGGCAATTTCTTGAGACCAGCTAGAGATCATACAATCCCTTTGAGAATCATTTTGCAAGAAATCCCTCTTTGCACTTTCATGAAGAATGGCTTATGGTTACTTGAAACTCAAGGCATAGAAAAGGGAAATTCTTTGGGCCAAAATGAATTTTAAGTCATGCCTTGTGTTTGTATGATGATTAGAGGTCACATTGAAGTCACATAAAGGCTTGCCATGAGAATTTGCAAGTTTTCCATTTTGTGCAAAAGTGAAATTTCAATGATTTTATCCAACTTTGCAAGGCCATAACTTTTGATCCAAAATGAATTAGAATGAGTTCTTGTACTTTTTGAAAAGGGAATGATCCATTCTACAACTTTCATGACCAAAGTTTTCTCATTTGAAGCATTTTTGAATAAAAAAGAAAGGGTTGAAAAACATTCCCAAAATGGCAAGTTTACATTACAAGTCACTTTCCCAAAAAGGCAATTTTGCAAATGGCTTGAAATTCTTCAATCTTGTGAACTTCTAACATCTTCTATGATCAAATAAAGATCATACACATTCAAAATGATGAAGAACACCCTTTGGTTGGGTCATTGGGGGCCTTAGATGCCCTGATTTTACACTGACTTGCTCAAGAAGTCAACTCTTGATCAGATGCCTTCCCTATGAAATTTCTTCATGAAAATTGATATGCATTATCCTTATGACATTTATAGACCAATAGAAACAAGAATGACCAAAAAATTTGGAGTTATGGCCTTTGAAACCAAAACCCTAATTCTAGGTCATCTGTGCAGTTAAACCTGGCTCTACTTCCATGCCTTTCTCAGTTCTTGTGATTTTTTTGACTTCCTTGACCTTGTGAGGATATAATATGATGCTTGAACATACATGGACCTCTTTGAAGTGATTGATGACCTTTGGAGTGGCTCAAATAGCTCTTGGATTGCTCAGATCACAAACCCTAGATGCAGATGACTTAGAAGCAATGCAGTGAATCAAAAATGCAATATGAGAATGATATGATTAAATTCATGCACATGAAAAGATCACAAGCCATGGTGTGAATGGGTGAGCGCAAATTTGGGGTGTTTACAGCTGCCCCTATTCAAGCATGAGTTAGCTGTGCAGGATGTAAGCGACGGCTTATCATTCAAACAAGATACTTGTGGTTGAATACCAAAGACAGTCCAAAATTTGCACTCACAGAATGAAGAAGAAAAGGGATATAGATTGTAAAAGGAAGTAAAGTATGTTTATAAAGTGCGGGCGATGGAGGACGACCATCGAGCAGAGGACGACTGCTGGGGATAAAGCGATGACGGGGACGACCGACATGCTGGGGAAGATGCGGGAAATAAAGCAGTGACGGGGACGGCCGACAAGCTGGGGATATGAGAGATTATGATGGGGACGGCCATCAGGTAAAGATATAAGACTATTTGGGGATTATAGGTAAACGAAATAAAATGATGAGGTACGGTCATCAAAGGTGAAGGACGATCACCTAGCAAGGGACGACTGCTCTGTTGGGGACAAGATGAGGGAAGGTCATCTAAGGTGAAGGACGATCACCGGGCAGGGTACGGCTGCCGAATGTACCACGACATAGGACGAATGTCGGGTAACAAGGTCGACGATGGGGACGGCCATCGGATAAGCATGATGAAGGACGATCATCAAGAGGTGAAGGACGATCACCTAGCAGGGGACGGCTGCTAAAAAATCACGACATAGGACGAATGTCGGATAGGAAGGGGTTCTAATGAATAGAGACTCCACTGGGGGTGATGAAGGACGATCATCAAAAAGGTGAAGGACGATCACCTGGCAGGGTACGGCTGCCGAAAAGGTATCATGACATAGGACAAATGTCAGATAGATAGAAAATAAATCAACAAGATTTGTTGGGGATTCTTCGCTGGGGAAAAGTAAACACGGACGAGTGTCTACATCCAAGAAATGAGAGGTATAAGTGTTTGGGTACTGTGTATAGACTAAAGATGCGGACGAGCATCCTTAAGACTATGATACGGACGGGTATCAGGTAGAAACAAATGCTGACACATGTTCGGAGATAATGATACGGACGAGTATCAACTAGTTAACAAAGAACACGGACGAGTATTGGTTCTGCGGGGACTCTTCTGGGGAATAATAGACACAGACGAGTGTCTAAACTCTAAAGAGAGGTAAAAGTATCTGACATTGTGTATGGATTAAAGATGCGAATGAGCCTCCTTAAAACCATGATACGGACGAATATCAGTAGAAACAAACGCTGACGCATGTTCAGAGATGATGATACGGACGAGTACCAACTGGTTAACAAAGAACACAGACGAGTGTCGAATATGAGGGGATATAAGTGGTGTATACAAGATACGGACGAGTATCTGTATGAGTAAAAGAAGAGTAACAAGTATGAGTGGTGTACAGACGAGTGTTTAACTTGCTGGGGAGAGTGACACGGACGAGTGTCAAAAAGAGAAGAGTGCAATATAAACAAGTGTATGTGTACCAAGGAAGTTGTGTAGCCATGCTGGGGAAGGGTGACACGGACGAGTGTCAAGGAATTGTATATATATGTATTTGTGAGTGCAACGGGGGCGCTTTGGCTTTCTACTGGGGATATGACACGGGCGGGTGTCAGGAAGTATCTGTATCTTTAGGGAAAGTGCCTTGGCTCTCTGCCGGGGAATTTGGGAAGTTTTCTGCATATCGTTGATGGATTGTCAGTATTTACAAGTGTTTGATTCAGAACATGGCTTATGTTCATGCAGTATGTTTGACTTTTGCCGTAATGCTCCGTATTAGACGGAATTCTACGCTCTGTGGGGAGAATATGATGCGAATGCTATGATTATGCAAAGATACCGATCCGAGATTCGGGCCCCGTTGTTGTGGAGATCTCCGACTGATCTACTTGAAGGATATCCCAGCTGGGGATGAGATCATTGGTAGATCTGTCATGTATGACCTTGTATGGGGAGTTAGATCATTTGATAGACCTATCCCGGTAATGAGGGACCCAGCTGGGGTTTGTAGAAGCTTTCGTCACTTTGTTGTGAGATCTTCAGGTATTGCTTTTCCAGATGGAGGTTGAGACTCTGTGGGGAAGTAGTTCTCTGTCTAGCATTTGGCTGGGGAAGAAGAAAGATCTTAGAGATTTTTGCGGGGATCCTGCTGAGGGTGAAGCCTCCGCCTCCCCCGACATTTACCACTTGTGGGGTAGGACCTGAAGAATCAAGAAGGACTTTTTCTCCGTTGCAGTAAAGGTCAGCACCATAATGCCAAGGTACAACACTGTCTTTATCGTATGGAATTGGCCTTGGAACCGTGATGGTGACTGGGCTTACCGCTGCATAGGTTGGAACCATAATTGACTGTGGATTATATAAGATAGTGACAGGGCTTCTTGTGGATGTTGGTGGTGGTGAACTGAAGCTTGGTTGAAACCGTTGTTGAGATTGTTGAAAGTTGCTGGAGTCTGGGACCGTTGTCGGGTCATAATAGATAGTAACTGTGGAGACATCATTGTTGGTGGTTGCTGGAGTTGTAGAAGAAGATGAAATGGAACTGTTGTTTGTTGAAGTGACGAAAGAAATGGTTGCTGGAGTTGTAGATGAATCAGTAGGAACAATAGTTGTTGCAGTTGTAGGAGAGACACTTGTTGTTGACAAAAGAGTTGCTGGTGTTGTAGAAGATGTTGTGGTAATTTGCAGAATGCCTTCTCTGATCAAACAATTAATGCCATTCCTCAAGCTTGGACACCCATTCTCGGAAAGTTTGCATGATTCACAACAGGCCTCACAACTTGGAAACACTTGGCTTTTCAAAAGTTGGGCTTTAACCTCTACCAGAGGTGTCTGAATACTTGCAATATCTTCTATTAAACTCATGGGTGAGCCTTCCTCTATAGCATTAATCCTTGGCCCACTGTGGCTTGGTATAGGATTTTTCATTACATTGGGAGGAGGTGCAAAGTTCAGGGCTTTTGAATCTACCAGATCCTGGACCTTCATATGCAGAGCTCTGCATTTTTTCGTAGAGTGACCAGGTGCATTAGAATGAAAAACACACCTAGCATTGACGTCGTAATTTCTCGGAAGGTTCTGAGGGTCAGGTGGAGCCAATGTCCTTAACTCGACAAGATTGAGCTTTAGGAGTTGTGGCAGTAGTGTAGCATATGGCATTGGAATAGGATCAATCACCCTGTTGATCTGAGATGGTCGTTGTTGAAAAGGGCGTTGTTGTTGATTGTTGTTATTATTGTTGTATGATCTCTATTGTGGAAATTGTGGTTGTTACGGAAAGTGTTGTGGTTGTTGAATATACTGAGGAGGTGGAGCAGGGATAGTAACAACAGCAACTGATCTGGGTAGATATTGGGGTCTCCCTCTTCCCATGTGTACAGAGTTTGTTTCACTAGATCTATGGGGCCCATTAAATGGCTTCCTTGCACTGCTTGAACTGGCACCGTTGTCAGAGATCTTTCCCATCTTTAGTAGGCTCTCAATTCTTTCCCCAGCTATCACCACATCTACAAAGCTGGTGGAAGAAAATGCAACCAATTTGTCAATATAGGTATCCTAGAGAGTATTCATGAACATGTCTTCCATCTCCCTTTCAGACATCGGGGGCTGAACGGTAGCAGCTAGTTGCCTCCACCTTTGGGCATATTCTCTAAAGATTTCACGGGAAGATTGCGACATTCCCATCAGGAGGGTCCTGTTTGGAGCCATGTCTAGAATATATTGATACTGACGGATAAAAGCTTCAGCCAAGTCTTTCCAGTTTCTTACTGTGGCTCTGGTCAAATGAAAATACCATTCTCGGGATGCCCCTGTCAAGCTATCCTCGAAGTAAAACATCCACAGCTTCTCGTCCATGGTGTATGCTTTTAATCTTCCCAAGAATGACTGAAGGTGGGTGCGTGGGCAGGATGTGCCATTATATCTTTCAAAACACGGGGGTTTGAACTTGTGAGGAATTCTCACCCCTTCCACCAATCCCATGTCCATGACATCAAAACCTAGAGAGTTTTGGGATTCAAGTGACCTCAGTTTCTTTGCAATTTCATCCAACCGACGGTCGTAAACTTCATCTCCAGCCCCGACCACAATAAACTGCTCTTCCTGAGGATCTTCCTGCAAGACCCTTCCTCCAGCAGTGTTACCCTAAGTATTTCTTATGGCATTCATGTCTGGGTTCAGGTGAGGTCCAAACTCTGGTGGATCAGTGCAAGGTTGCACGTGATCGTTGTTACTGGTAGCCCCTGTACCTGGATGGTGTTCCTCAGGGGTTTGTCGCTCAACTAACTCCCTCAGTCTTTCCTGGCTCTGAGTTAGGCCAGTCATCACTGTCATAAATTGATTCATCTGATTTCTCATCTCAACCCTTTCATTGGCCATCTGGGCCCTCACTTCATTCAGGTCTTATTAACTTGATCCATCTGTAGCCCCGGAAGGTTGTTTCTTGTCGGGTACCGGTGTATTCTGTTGACAGTGAACACTCTTCTACGAGCAATGTTTCCTGAATCCACAACAAAGTGAGAAACAACAAAAACAAAAACCTACAAAACAAAGAAATGAGTTTAGTATGAAATGCAAGATGCCTATTTGTCTTCCAAGGGTATCCGGTTTGGTTCTTTGGTTTTGACCTTCCAGACCTCAAGGAATGATGATGTTGAAGAGAGATAAAGCCCACCAAAAATAATACAAACCACATATATTACAAAGAGTGAAGATACATAGTTTGATTACAACAACATTCCCATGGTGGGTTAAAATACATTAACAAAAAGAAAATACAATCAAAATGAAGTACAAACAAAAATAGTCAAACATCCAGCCCAAAGTCATCTTCTCTGACTTCCTTCAGGAGGGCCTCAGTCACTAGACCAATCGGGTGCTCTGTTATAGTCCTGATGAGGAGGTTCCTGGTAGCAATGGCACTGGTCAACTTCTTATGCTTATCCTGATCCTTTGACCTCTTTAACCCTGCTCGGAGCTTCAACTCAGAGATCTCCTTCTGTGCGGCTATCAAAGCTGCCTGATTCTTCTTCTCACTAGCCTCTAGTTTCTCTATCTTAGCTTGGGTCCTTTGATCTTCTTGTGCACGGGCCTCAGTGATCCTGATCCACCTAGCCTGGCTCTCCTCTAAGTAGTGCTCTGCCCTAGCCTTTGGAGTCTTTGCTTCCTTGCAAGCATTCTTCAGTACTAACTACCCTGATCTAGCCTTTCTGATGTAGTCGTCCGTCTTCTCAATCTTGGTTAAGTGCTCAATCCGGAGCTTCTCTAAACTCTCATTATATAGACGGCTGTCATTAATCTCCCAGAGGGTCTTCTTCAAAGCTTCAGAGAGTTTATTATTCCTTTCTTTCAGTTTCTCAAACTCTTACAAACTGACAGTAGCTGCAGGTTGCACTATTGAAGGTCCAGGTACATCTTTTAGGGTGAATGGCATTCGGGTGATCTGCCCCATGACACGAGACCAGTCAAGATACTGTGCTGAAGCTATATTGTTGCATTTGCCCAAAATAGTTGTCCCTTTGGTATGGATATTGTCCCAGGCCCAGGCTGCCTGTCTGACAACAACAAAGTTATGCTGGATTTCACAATAGAGGGTCTCAGTCAGGTCTTACCCTCTGGGAGGATGAACCAAAGCATACCCTAACTGTCTCTTGAAGAGCAAAGGATTGTAGTTTATGCAACCTTTTACTCCAATCAAAGGCACATTAGGATACTGCCCACAGCTAGTAATGGTGTCTTTGCCCTTGGTTCTCTGAGTGCACCATCTGATGTCTTCTGATGTCAGGGCAATCAACCTCTTAGCTCAGTTCTTTGGCTGATGAGGGTTCAGGAAAGTGTCTGATTTTGGCAAGTGTCTTAGCAACCAACAGTAATAGAGGGGAGCATAACATCTGACCAGTCTTCCTCTTTGTTTCTCATTCCTTTGGTGTACTGAATAGTAGAAGTCCCCAAGCAAGGTAGGAACTGGGTTCCTCAGTAAGAACAAGTGAATGGCATTCTTTCTTACAAACTTTGGTTCATCTGCAAACAAGATAACCCCATATATACTGAGGGTTAAGAGTGCACAAACATCATCCCACTTCCCTGCTGCAGCATGCAGGGTGGCCTGGGAGATCAAGAAATCCAAGTGAAGGTCTGGAACCCCAGCCTTGGTGGTCATGCTCTAATCAATGAGGGCAGGCTCCAAATGCAATTCCTTAGCAAGGTCTTCATTCTTGGGAGTAACCATCTCAGGGTTGAAAGGAATCCCTCTCCTGATAGGAACTCCTAACAACATGGAAAATTCTTCTAGCAGAGGTCCCAATTGAAAATCAGGGAATGTGAAGCATCTGAGAGGAGGATCATAAAACTGCAGGAAGGTGTGAATCATTCTCCTCTGGGATGCATCCAGGTCCATGACCATGTCCAATATGCCCCCATAATGTTCTCTGAATAGTGGGACATGATCAGGAGTAATGAGAGACTGGATCTGTCTGATGCCTGTCAGAGTAGGCTCAAAAAAGTGGTAAGTGATGTTGCTCTTCCTGGAAGTGTCCATGCTGATAATGGATGCTGGTGAAGAAGATTGAGATAAACCCTGATGAAGGTAACTGCTGAAGGAGATGCTAAAGAAGTCTCTCTGATGAAGACAGCTGGAGAAGAATCTCTAACAAACTGATAAAGGTGCTGGAGAAAGTAACTGAAGAAGTCTGAGTAGCAGAATGGGTCAAAACCAAACCAAAGATAATAAGGTGGATACCCTGTAAAACAAATAGGAAAATGTTAAATGATGCAAAAATGATGTATGCAGGATGATATGCAAAGGGTTTGTGATCAAGGGCTGGATCTGTTATCTGTCTTGATAAGGACCATGTGTGTTCATAAGTCCGGATGGAGGCTCAGAAAACCAGTAACCAGGTGGGGGACTCAAATAAAGAGTCACAAGTCCAGGGTATCACAAGAACTGTCCAAAGTGGTGCATTCTTAAAACAAAACTGGTAACAGGGTATGACGAGGCCAAGGGTTCCTGCAAACCTATAAACATCCCAACCCCCTCACATGTAATGTTCTAGAACAAGGATCCTCAGACTTGGATCAGTTATGAGAAGTGTAAACACTTCTAGCCCGGAGGTACAGTGTTTACAATAACCATTAAAAATCCTCCTCTAATTCACCTCAGATGCTGAAGGTCATAAAAGGTCATCCAAACTTAGCAGGCTTCCCAGATAGCCCTAGTACTATAGGAAATTTGTAGCACAGAGTTCTCAAGAAGAAACCCATGTATGAACCGTGTTTCATATTCCCGCACCAGACCGAAATGGAATGGGAAAGAATATGAAGCCACTCTAGCCTATGCATCACTCAGGTCCCCGGTATAGGACCTTAATCGCTCAATGATCCCCCACCCACCAAGGAAACAGCAGATCCAACACATATGATAATGATAGTATGAAATGCATAAAAACTGTAAATGAAAGCAATAAATAAAGCTGTACATAAAGCAATAAATAAAGCAAAAAATAAGCACAAGTAGCAAATAACACCCCCGTAAACACAAATCAAACAAGTGCTAGGAGGAACGCACAAAAAGAACCAGAAACCCTGGTTGCAATATGAGGTTTACCCAGCAGAGTCGCCAAGCTGTTGCTTTCCCGAAAAGACACCGGGTCAAATAGGGTGCAGACGCGAACGGTCGGCGAAAAGAGAAATGAAGTGAAGATGAATAGAGTTGCCAGCTAGGCATTTTTTTCTCGAAGGAAAGGTAATGCTGCATAAACCTAGAAAAAGATGGATAAGACGGTTGCGAACCAGAGAAACTGAGAAAGGGGGTTGGTTACAACCTGGGAAGGTATTAGCACCCAGATTGTCTGTTGTACTCGACGGGATCCACGCTTAAGAGATTGTGTTAAAGGGGTAGGTGTATGTGCTATCTGTGCATAAAAAGCTAGGGAAGGAATGTACAGTGTGTCAGTGCAAAAAGAGAGGGGGAATGACAAAGAGACTTTTGAATGATAACAGTTAAGTTATGCCTACGTATCCTCTCGTGCAATGAGGAAGTGAGAACACCTTAGTTCGACTCAAAGAGACTGAAAGATGAATTGACTGTGAACTGCTTACTTGTCTATGCTCAAGTGTATGACTCGTCTGGCTCGAGTGCTAACTGTCTTGCATTTAGACGGAAGAAGCAAGTTCTCGCTTATGAATGAGTGTGATGAGAAAAGAATCCCGAAGGAGATGATTATTGTTTGTTTTTGTGTTTTCAATCTTTTATTATTTTTGGTGTTTGTCATAAGTTAATGAGCTTAAGCCTAAATCAAAGGTTTGTAAACTCATTATATCCTCCCTGATTAGGGATAATGATAATACTTTAAGTATGAGATAAGCATCTCAACTCAATTACCATGATGATGTAGGATTAAGATTATTAAATTACTTGTGATTATTTAGATGTTTTTGTTTTTTTGCTTAGTGTTAAGTAATGAGTTTAATCTCTAATCACATATTAGTGAACTCATTACACCATCCTAATAGAAGGATAATAGATGAGAACACTTAAGATGAGGAAGATACCTCAACTTAATCCATGGTTAGGGATTAAATTCATTATATAACAAGCCTTTATTAAATGGATTTTAATTAAAGATGGGATTAAGAAATAGATTTCATGTTTGTAAGACAACTTGAGGGGGACTTGTCTATTAAAAACTAGGGTTACTCCTTCTTAACCATAAAGGAAGAATTAGAACCCTAATGTATGTTCCAAGTTACAAGATGAAGTCTTAGTGATTATTATGATGATTTGATTAAGAGGTTTAAACAAATTAAAGGTTTAATACTTAGGATTAAAGTTATACACTTCATCCTAAGAAAAGGATGCAGGCAAAACCTTAATTCCAAAGTCCTAAAACTTTAAGAGTTTAGTCTCTGATTATGAAGATGAGAAGAGAGATTCAAGGAGACTCAAAGGTAAAAGATAAGGGGGACTAAACACAACCCTAATTATTATCATGCTTGGATGTTCCTATGGTTTATGAGGCTTGAGAAAGATCTTCAGAGAAGCCTCCAATGGAAGAAGCAGATGAAAGGAGGAAGAAGCAAGAGAATAAGTTACTTACTTCATTGAAGAAGATAAGTAACTTAGAGAAAGAAAATGAGAGATGAAAATGAGTGAGCAAGCCCACTCAAAGACAATTAAAAATGCAGCAAAGATGCTTATGAAGAAGATGAAGAGAAATGAGAAGTGAAGGCAAATCCACTTCTCAAATTAACTTACCACCTGAAAATGTTAGCACATGATGCATAAAGAAAGAAGTGAGATGGAATGATGCATATGCAAAGACAAATATCAAAATCAGAATCATACACATGATTCAAATGATGCTATGACATGATGCAAAAGCATACAAAGTATATATGAATGATCATACAAAGAATGAATGCAAATGAAGCATGCTTTGAAGTTTGAAAGTTCATGAAAGTTAATGAATGGAAATGAATGAAAATTATGGAAAATGAATGAAGAAATGATCAAGCATGATTCTAACATGTCTTAAAATGTCTAATATGACATATGAATGCATGTAATGTCATGGCAAGTTCATGCATGGATGCATATGCTAGATGAATGCAAATGAAGATGCAAGATTAGGGTTATATGGAAGCATGAGATGCATATGACCAAAACAGAAGCAAATAACATGATAAAAAATGAAAATAAGTTTCCTAAGTTTCTAGGGTTTTTTGGGTAATCCTCAATGTAAAATGCTAAACAAATTGAAAATGAAAGATAAATTCATGCCAAAAATAACCTAAAAACTACATGATATGCACAAAACAAAGCAAAAATAATCATCTTCAAACTCTTCTTGGTTAGGCAAAAAAGATTTTTCCAAGTTAGGGTTCAAAAAATAGGATTTAAATGACCCTTAATTCAAATAAAATTCTCAAATGATCATCAAACCTAAAAATAAATTTGTGTGAAGAGTTTGAAAATGTTTCTAAATGCAAAGGGATGATTTATGATTTTTTTGGTGATTTTTAAATACTTAAATGTATTTTTAATTAATTAAAATCAATTAACTAATTAAATAAAACATTTAAATGATTTAAAAATACTTTTTAAATGCAAAAAATAAAATTAAAGATATTTTTGGTTTCTGAAAATTAATAAAAGGCTTGATAGAAAATTTCAGATTTTTTTGATGATTTTTGCTATTTTAAAATAAATGTGGAAGAAAATGTAATAAAATGAAAAATAAAAATGAAATAAAAAGAATGTAATCCAATCTGATGGTTGGGATTCAAAAGGGGGAAGACTGCGCGCGTTATCCTAAGGCCCAGATTGAGTCTGGCTAATTAATTTTAATTAATTTAATTAATCTGATTAGGGTTTAAGTGAACGCCTCCTGGCCATCCAAACGCGCGGTAAACATGATCTAAAGGCCAGAATTCAAACTAACCTAATTAACCATAAAATTAACCCTAATGACTTTCAGATGACCGGAATAGTGCTCCGGTCTTCTTCTCCGGCGAGACCGGAACAGTGCACCTGACCTTGCTCAAATCAACACCCCAGGCCCCCAAAATCTCCAAAAATGATCTACTAACTACCCTAAACAATAATCCAGCCTCAAAAATCATTTATCATTCATCATCATCAAGATTCGAATCAAAACATTCAAACGGAAAATTTTTTAGACAGTCATGAAATATTCAATACGCAACCATTTTCAATTCTAAACACATCAGCATGATCAATGAATCATAAAGAATCATTTAGGAACTTAAAAACACATTTCTGGAAAAAATGTTCTTGAGGTTACCTGAGTTGAAGCTTTCAAAACTGGAACTTTCTGGGCTCTTCTTTGGTACTTTTCCACTCTCCTTGATCCCCTTATGCTTCTGGAATGCTGGAAAGGAGTTTATATGGAGTGTTTTGAAGGTTTCAATTCTGAAGTTCAAGAAATCGTGTTTTGGTTTGAGAGATTTTCAGGCCATTGTGAAGGGTGGTTTGTGTTCCTTGAGTGATTTTGAGATGAATGGTGAAGAGAGTATTGAGTTTCTATGCTTGTGTGATGAAATTCGAAGAGGTGAAGGTATGAGGTGATTTTTTGCAATTTGAGCTATGGCTGTGTTTCAGGCTTGTGTGTTATGTGTTATGGCTTACTTTTGATTTGTATAATGTATTGTGATTGGTCAGAAAGTTGGTAATGGCACAACTTGATTGGTATGTCTTGTTTTTCCAAAAAGTCAAAAGGTTGTACCATAAGCATGGGCTCGGGTCAGAGGAAATCTAAAGGGTGGATTGGCCTCAGCTGAGTTTGTGGAGGTCCCATGGATCAGATTTCATGAGCTGTGATGATTGAATGGTGAGATTGAAGAGGTTTTGCAAATTTCCCTCTTTGGAATTTCTTGTGAATCAAGGCATGAAATGTTGTGATTCCTTGGGCAATTCTGAGTAAAATGAGCCATGTGATGTTGTTATGATTTTTAGAAGTCAATTAGAGGTCTCTTAGAAGCTTGGAAAGTGAATTTGCAAAAATCCCTCTTTGGCATGAATGTGAAAATTATGTGATTTTTGCCAACTTTGAAGGATCATAACTTGAGTTCCATAATGAATTAGAACATGTTCTTGTACTTTTTGAAAAGGGAAAGACCTAATCTACAACTTTCATGACCAACAAAATTTTCATTTGAAGCATTTTTGGATGAGAAAGAGGAGGTTGAAGAACTTTCCTAAAATGGAAAGTTTCCATTACATGTCATTTCCATTTTTGGCAACTTTTGGTTTAGCTCAAATTTCTTCAATTTTGTGAACTTCCAAGCACTTCAATGATCAAATCAAGATCATATAACTTCAATTGGATGAAAATACCCCTTTGGTTCCATTGTTGGGGGCCTCAGATGCCCTGATTTTGCTCTGACTTGCTCAAGAAGTTACCCAGTGAACATATAACTTCCACAATTAATTTCTTCATCAAACTTGGTACACATGATCCTTATAACATCATAAGAACATTAGAAACAAGAATGACCCAAATATTTGGAGTTAAGGCCTCTGAAACCAAAACCCTAAATTTGGTCATCTATGTAGTGAAAACCTTAGCTCTGTTCCATGCTTTCCCAGTTCTTGTGATTTCTTTGACTTCCTTGAACTTTGAGGGATATAATATGATGATAGAACACACATGGACCCACTTGGAACACTTGGAGGCCTTTGGAGCGGCTCAAATGGATCCTTGGATTGCTCAGATCACAAACCCTAGATGCAGATGAACTTTGAACTATGCAGTGAAACAAAAATGCAATATGAGATGGTATGCTTATAGTAATGCAAACATGAAAGATCATAAGCCATGGTGTGAAATTAGTGAGGGAAAATTTGGGGTGTTTACACATAAGGCGGGTCAGCACCGAAAGGATAAGAAAGCTTTGACGAAGCCAATGAAGTTGTAACGCTTTGGCAAGAGAAGTGGGAGGGCCATTTGAGAGAACAAAAGGAGATGGAGATTGGGTATAAGCTGAAGATCAAGAGCCTTCAAGAGACTTTGGATGAGCAGGGAGAGCTACTATAGAAAGCCCATGAGGAACAAAAAGATTACCTTCAGGAGATGGCCAAGAGTCAACGAGCAGCTGAAGACATCTAGAAGGAGTTAGAAGAGCTGAAGTTTCGGGACGATGTCAAGAAAGTCAAGACTGAGTCGAGCCTTAGAAAAGAAAGGGAAGATGTATTCCTACAACAGATTGATGAACTGCATGCTTCCTTTGATCTAAGGGATCTTCTTATCCAGAAGCTTATCCAGGAGCCGGAACATCTAGAAGTAGCCCAGTTGTTCCAGGATGTCAAGTGTCTTAGTTGGAGGCTGCAAGACATGGAGCTTCCTAGGGTTTAGTCTCATTCTCTTGTACCTAGATTACCCACATGCTTGTTGTGGGATTCCTCTTTA
Source organism: Lathyrus aphaca (assembly GCA_963966055.1). Lineage (NCBI taxonomy): Eukaryota > Viridiplantae > Streptophyta > Magnoliopsida > Fabales > Fabaceae > Lathyrus > Lathyrus aphaca. The sequence continues at coordinate 282,851,664 of OZ014522.1, read as the reverse complement.
CTTTACTTTGATATTTTCTTGATGTATGGATTGGCACCCTTCGGGGACGTTGTTATCTTCAGTTCTCAGTTTATGAAATGTTCAACATGGTTGGAATCTCTGGTTGTTATCTCTTGCCCTAACACGGGGTATTAAGCACCATTTCTATATGATTATCATCTCATTTGAACGTCATACGGGGTCTTCTTCTTCCCTAAAATCTGAAAAGGCTATCTGAATTCTCAAATACCGGAACGGGAATAAAAAATAATAATGAAAAACCTTGAGAATGAAAAGAACAGAGAATTGCATGCATTCATGTCATTTATATTTTTCTTTTGCAGTTTATCCAGGTTGCTTAACTTATATGCATTTTTAGGAAAGATTTCGAGAGTCTCAAAGACTCGTCTTCTCAGGCACCATCTCCCTTCACACTGGTACGCTACTTGCAGAAATCAAAGGCATGTCATGGATACAGTACAAACCGAGTTGAACGAACATCGCACCCGGATGGGGGAGTTCATTACAATGATGCAGGGAATAGCTCTGGGGCAGCAAGAGATGAGGGCTACTATGCAAAGGCTCAACCACCCACAGACAGATCCTCCATTGGTCACCTTGGATGCTCAAGAAAATCCAATCAACAACAGAGGAGATGGATCTCCAACTCTAGAAACTGGTGGCCCTACTCCTATCCTCGTACAGGACCGTCAAGAAGACCAGTTCACCCTGGTCAAAGAAGACATGGGATTTGGTACTGGAGCTAAAAATCAAGATTTCCAAATGTTGGTTGAGAAGGTGTGAACATTGGAATGCAAAGATACTCTTGGTATAGATGTTTCTGATATGGGTTGGTTTCAGGGGTAGTCATCCCTCCAAAGTTTAGACCACCAGATTTTGACAAGTATAACGGTAACTCTTGCCCTAAGACCCACTTGCAAGCCTTCTATAGAAAAATCGTTGCACATACAAAAGACAAGAAACTTTGGATGTACTACTTCTAGGACAACCTGTCTGGGGGCTCGTTGGAGTGGTACTTGAAACTGGAAAAGAATTTTGTCCGGAATTGGAAGGAGCTTGGGGAAGCCTTTCTCAAGCAGTACCAATATAATATCAACATGGCTCCCAGCCGGACACAACTTCAAAACCTGTCTCAGAAGAGTTCTGAATGTTTCAAAGATTATGCGCAGAGATGGCGTGAGGTTGCTTCCAGAGTTCAACCACCGTTGTTGGAAAGGGAGATAATTTATCTCTTCATGGATACCCTCTCGGGGCTCTTCATGGAGAGGTTAGCTAGCTATTCCTCCAGTGGATTTTCTGATATTATCTTAATAGGCGAAAGAATCGAGAGCTGGATGAAACAAGGTAAGATTCAAAGCAGCGGAGCGTCAACCTCCGGGGTTAAGAAGCCTTTCGTGAAGAGAAGGGAAGGAGAAGTCGGGGCCGTATATACTCAGAAGAACAGGGGAAATAAGAATGTTTATCATCAGGCTGCTCTCGTCACTATTTCTGCTCTTGCTAACCAGCAACAGGTTCAACAACCGCAACAACAGCGCCAACACAATTATCAACAATAAAGGGCTCCCCAGAAATACTATCTTCCTAGATCAAAGGATAGGAATTTTAAGGCGCCTCCGATGTCGTACTCCCAACTACTACAGAATCTTCTCCAACTCCAGATGGTCCAGTTGAGAACCATGCAGCCTCCGAGGTATGGTCAGCTCCCAGTAGGCTACGATACTAATGCCCGTTGTGAGTTCCATTCTGGGGCTCCTGGCCATAGCACCGAAAATTGCCAGGATCTAAAGCATGTTGTTCAAGATCTGATAGACTCTAAGGCGATCAAATTCGCTCTAACCCCGAATGTGCTACAGAATCCCATGCTTTATCATGTAAAGACTGTAAGAGCTATTGTTTGCTGTAAAGGCTTGCTTGGCTAAGAAGGACATATTTACAGGTTTTGAAGTGGGTTGTTTGAACTGTGTTAATTCTAACGATGGTTGTGATCTGTTGAGGTTAGGAATACATAGAATGGTGGACAAAGGGAGTATACAGTTTGAAAAGGTCATGAAAGATGACGAAGTATCAACTGTTACGATTTTCTACAATCCGGCACAAGTTCATGCACCAGCAAGGGTGGCTCCGATAACCATTACTATTGTTGGACCAGTTATGTACCTAAGTGATAAGGCTATCTGTCGCTCCCCGGATTTCCATCATGGTACAAACGCGAAAGTGGCACAGAAAAGAATATAGTCGCCAGCCAGGCATTTTATCCCGAAGAAAGGGAATGGTAATGCTGCATAAACCAGAAGAAAGAAGAGGAAGGATACAGGTACTACGAACCAAAGAGACTGAGTTCGGGAGTCGGTTACGACCTGGGAAGGTATTAGCACCCAGATCGTCCGCCGTGCCCGACGGGATCCACGCTTGCAAAAGAAACTGTTTCAAAGGGTGAGGGAATGAAAGCTGCTGCTAAAGAAAATGAAAAGAAACTGGAACTGGAAAATAAATTGAAAGAGGAACTGAATGAGAAAACAAAGAGAAAAAATGTAGGGAAAATAAAGATTATGCTCGAACGGGCCCTACCCCGCTGCCTACGTACCTCATCAGGATAATGAGGATCAGAGACGCCGTAGTTCCCCTAACTAGGGGTAGCAAGGAAATTGCTTGTGAATTAAGGCTTGAACTGCCTATGTCAATGCTCAGGTGTTGCAGACTCGGACGATGAGTGCGTAACCGTCTTGCAAAGTGACAAGTAGGAGCAAGTTCGCGTACGGATCGAATGAGATGAGAAAATAATTCCCGAAGGAAAGACGCTTATTGTTTGTTTGTGTTTTTTAGAAGCTTTTATGAGTGTGTCACAAGAAAGTGAACTCAAGCTCTTTTCCATGGAATGTGCACTTGTCACTACATTCCAAGATGGAATAATAGAACAAGCACACTCAAGTAAGGAGAAGATCCCCAAAACATGAACCCAAAGATTAGGGCCTAAGCTCACTAACTGATTAACTTATTAAGCTTTTTTGGTATTTGCAATGAAGAAGGTTTTTTATGCTTTTCTTGGTGAAGAAGATACCTTGATCAGACTTGTGCATCACAAGGTAAACTTGTACTATCCCAAGATGGGAAGACTACAAGTACCTCATGGGATAAGGCTATTTCTCAAGGTATTGCTTAAAACATTATTAAGATGTTTTCTTTATGGTTATGATATGAGAAGAGAAGAAGAACCAAAGGATCACAAAGGCAAAATTCTAAAGGGGGACTAAAGAAATCCTAAGTGTTATCATGCATGGACATCCTAAGGTTAGTGTTGTTTTCTATCCTAATGAAGAAAGAAAGAAGAAGAGAAAAAGAAGAAGAGAGATGATATGAGTAATGCCTAAGCCCAACAAGCAAAGAGTTAGCATAAGTAAGAAATAAGAAGAAGAGATGAGATTTGGAGATGTGGAACTCACTTCCACACCTCACACTTACCATAGCCCCTGCAAGGTTAGTAACATAAGCATACAAGTGAAATAAAATGAAACAAATGACATGCCAACATCATACAAACAGAAATGAAGTCATATATACAAATGCTCAATGGATATGCAACTCACAATAATGAGGAATGAAGCATGCAAGCAAACTATGAGACAACATGAATCACATGGCAAAACAAATGCAAACTTAAGAAAATGCAAAGCAAAATGCACAAAACAAGGACTCAATGCACAAGACCAGAACAAAAAACAAATCAAAGAAGAGCTTATGAAGCTAGAAAGATGAAGAGAAGAGACACACAAGACCAAACAATCACATAATGAGGTGAAAGAAGTAAGGAAGTGAGATGAAAACACTTAAGAAAAGATGATTTCAAAAGATAAACAAAACACAAAAGTTTCTAAGACACAACCCCTAAGTTAAGACCAGAATGCAACCCATACCCCAAAAGGACCTCAAATGAGAAGAAGAAGTTGGCACAAGTGCCCTTCTAAGCTTATAAGAGAGCTAAAGATCAAAAGGAAGCAAAATGGGACAAGGTGAGAACAAAAATTCACATCAATTCAACAATGCATCTAAAAATTACACAACTCAAGACAAATGATCCACAAATATGATATAACAATGATCCAAAAGGATTGGGAAAGATTCAGAAGCTAAATAGGTCAAATGAAGGCAAGAACACAAACTAGGGTTAATAACTCCCAACACAAGTCAAAGGACCAAGACCCAACGAAAAAGTTTCTACAAATCAGGGGAAAAATCACACAAGAACTAAATCATCCTAGGAATCCAGAGCAAAAAGAATGAACACAAAACTCCAAATAATGAAACCTATGGAAAATGAACAGGGCAGTGTACTTAAAAAAAGACTTAAAAGGAATTAATTAAAATGAAGAATTAATTGCCACGTGGATGATAGGAATAAATTGAAAATAAAAATATAGAAAAATAAAGAAAACTCAAATTGACTTACAAGAATTAATTTGGGATTTTTGGATAATTGGAAGTATTTTTAATAATTAGAAAGTAAAATGAAATAAAGAAATTAAATGAAAAAAGAAATAATAAATAGAAATGAGGTTGGGGTGTGGATAGTAAGGGATTTGCGTGTAAATGGTTTGGGCTTAAGAATTTGGGGGGTGTGGATAGGAAATTGAGCCCATTAGCTGCGCTGGTTTATGAAACATATGGTGGGAATTTATGAAAATTAAAATGGGAAAATAACAGAGTCATTGGATTATTTGGACGCATCTGGTGGACTCTTCATTAATTGACGTGGCAATTTACTGGATTATGAGTGGAGACGCATGATAACTAATGGTAAGATGCGCAACATACTAATTTAAAATAGAATAGAAAGAACACGTGAATGGGAGGGTGGTGTTATGAACGTGTGGCAACATCCTGGACAAAGAGAGCCAAGATCCAAAGGCTAGAAGTTCTTCTTCTTCCTCACAAACCCTAAAGCTGGCAAATGCAGTTTCCGGTGACCGGAGCTAGGGCTCCGGCACCGGAAATTAAACCAGAAGAGCAAACATCCATGGAAATAAGTGATAAGCTCTAGATTAACTAAACAAGATGTGCTGAACTAAAAAATGGTGATGAAAAGTTCTAAAACTCAAAGAAACAACCGGATCGAAGAGAAACAAGAATGACCATGAAACTTAAACTTTAAATATCTCACTCATTAATGCATCATTTTCGAAACTAAAACTTGCAGAATGCTCAGTGCACATCAAAGATCATAAAACACACAATCAATTTCATTTTCAGAGGTGAAGAATTTGAAGCTTACCTGAGTTGCAGATCTTGAAAAAAGGTGCTAGAAGACCAGATGATGGATGCAAACCACTCCAACTTCACTCTAGATGCAAAATAAATGCATATAAAGCCTTGAATGTGGCTGGATCTGAAGCTTTGCCAGCACCTGCCCTGAAATGGCAAGGTTGTTGATCTTGAAGGAAAGCTTGAACAATGGTGATGTTTGTGATCCTAAGCTTGCACTGATCAATGATCTACAATTTGTTTTCTGATTGAGCAAGTGTATGATGAGATATGAGAGAAATTGCAAGTTGTGCAAGAAGTTTGAAATGAGATAATGAGAGAGAGTTGTGCAATTCTGAAACCCTAGCTTCTTTTATATCATGCCCTAAACCAATGTTGAAAAACTTGTGTGATTTGCACGTGGGAATGAGGAGAATTTTTTATACTTGCAAATTTTGCAAATTGGTGTGAGAGCATGCAATGCTCATGCTTTCTTTGGCCTTCATCCCCATGTGCAATTCAAATCCAACCCTTAACTTGAATCCACAAGATTTTGGCCATTGGATCAAGGTTGTCACACTTTTCTCATGAATTTGCAAAATATCTACTTATGAAGCAACTTCCTTGTGGTGCACGAATTTGTGACTTTCTCTTGAGAAAAGTATGACAAATACAATGAATTGTAACATTGGAAACATAATTAATCCATACCAAGCCTTGAAATTAAGTTTTGTGACAATTGGCTTTGATGCATGCATGGAATTTTTGGTTTTGCCCTAATTTTAAGCCAATTTTTGAGGGCCTTATAGAACAAACGAAGAATCCCATGAAAAAGTACTTGTACTTTTTGAAAATGGGAGACCTTAATCTCCAACTTTCAAGTTTGACTTGGGTCCATTTGAAGAATTTTTGATCATGTTAAGCTCACTTGAATTTTAGGGCAAAAGTTGCCAAAAATGGAATTTTCCAAAAACCAACTTTGTACCATTTTTGCAAAACCCTTCAAATATTCATGATTCTTGAACTTTGATCTTTCCAAACCTATTATATCATTGTAAGGACACCCCTTGGCCAAAAAAGTTGGGTTGGACCCCTTGAAATCACACAGTTGACTTTTTAAGGGCACAGTTGACCAATTACTTCATCTGCAAGTAACTGAACAATTTCTTGACTTCCACAAGGAATTTTCTCATGAAAATTGGTACCTAGGACCCTCTTGACATATAGAAGACTTTGCCCAAATGAAATGGCCAAAGTTGTGAAGTTTTGATGCTTGAATCTCAAACCCTAGTTTAGGTGCCTTGTGTAGGAGCTTTGCCTTAGCCTGGAATCTCTGATGATCCTCCAACCTTCTGTGATTTTGTAAGTGAACTTGATCTTGTAAATGCAATGTCGACTCATCATAGGACTTGTACAAAACCATTGGGACCCTTGTCATGGCTTGAAATGCTTCAAGAACCTCCACGGATGATCATATGCCTAATGCTAGGTCATGAAAAATGTTATGCCTCATCTTTCCATGCTAGGATGCTAAGAAAATGATATGTTCATGATGAATATGATGTGATATGATGCTTAAAATGAAGAGGGTAAATTTGGGGTGTTACAGCTGCCCCTATTCAAACAATTGTTAATCTGAAAAGGACAGTAGCACGGGCTATCGACCGTTCAAGATAAGCTGTGCTTGAATACCAAGAAGACCTGAAATTTGCACTCTGACGAAGAATGCAACACTGGGAAATAAACCCAACCAAATGACGCTTTGGTGACTGAAGGGGAGAAAAAAACAGACGAGCTTCTTCCAAGTTGAAACTAGTATCTAGAATAAGAGTACTTTGACAGACGAGTCTTCTTCGAACAATCTTGTTACGCCAGGAACTGGACATACGAGTCCTCACTGCAAAACATATGACTTGAGACATACGAATCTCCTTCGGATATACCTGTTATGCCAGGACTGGGATGCACTTAAGTCTGTGGGATAGACATGCATAATCAAGGTAGACGAACCTTCTTCATATATTATTCGTGGATATATGGTATAAGACAGATGAGTCTTCTTCGAGAAAACCTGTGACGCCAGGTGCAACAATAATAATTGGTGCCTGAGAGAGACGAGCCTCCTTCGGATAATCCTGTTGCGCCAGGACCGGTAACCATTTTGACATTTATTCCCACTGTCAGGATTTTAAACCTCTTCAATACAGACGAGTATTGGATGATCATCAAGATAAAACAGACGAGTGCCAACAGTCAATGATACAGACAAGTATCAGATGATGTTCTAAGAAACACAGACGAGCGCTTCAAGCAATGATACAGACGAGTATCAACAACTGGTATAGACGAATACCAGAAGATTCAAACACAGACGAGCGTTTGGAGTAGCAACAGACAAGTACCAGGATAATCAGCAAATCCACACATACAGATATAAGCTAACACAGACGAGTGTTAGGGATGATACAGACGAGTATCGGGGATGATACAGACGAGTATCCAAACAAAGCAGACAAACTTCAAACAGATAACACACAGATGAGTGTTAGGGATGATACAGACGAGTATCCACAAATATCACATATCAAAACACAGACGAGGGTTTAATCATCAAACACCAAACACATACGAGTGCTGGAAATTGCAGACGAGCAAACAACAAAGATCATTAAACATCCAACACAGACGAGTGTTGGGAAGTTGCAGACGAGCAACAACAGAAAATACATAGCAAACACAGACGAGTGTTGGCAATTGCAGACGAGCAATAACAAAGTAATCATAGACCAAAGTGATAACACAGACAAGTGTTGAAAGATGCAGACGAGCAGCAATAAAGCAAAAGCACAGACGAGTGCTGGGAAGTTGCAGACGAGCAACAAACAAATGCCTGATTGGCCACAAGAGTTACAACTCTGCAGGGGAAGAACAAGTCAGGAGGCCTTGGCACCTAAACCTGACTGTGATGATGAATACCTGACCGTATCATCAAATTAACCAACAGAATGGCAACATCGCTGGGGAATATTTCACTGTGGGGAAGGATCATCTTCAGACTTGGCTGGGAAAGATGCTTCAACAATGCTCTGGCTGGAGAGAGAATTTTGCTAATTCTGAGCTCTGTGGGGAACATCAGGCATTCAGCTTCCTATTGGGCACTCCACTGGGGAAGAAAAAACTGCTTGGGTTACCTGCCAAGGCTTAGCTGGGGAAGAATTCTATTCGGGAGAATGTGACGCCATCCTGCAACTTGCAACAACAGAAAACACAAGTGTGCCCCGGGGATTTGCATGGTATGAATTGTTCATCCATTGTCACCCGAAACTCTAAGAGGGTTTACAGTGTTTCCCTGCAATGTCATTTTCTTTCAAATTATCACCATGTTTTAATGCAATGCTATTTTTGCCAAAAATTCAGGACATTTTGCAAACAAAAATAAACACGACACAACTTTTTGACTGAATATTCTTTTTATTGAAAGGCCTCTGAATAAGCAAAGATTTTACATCAGGAAGCAACCACCTGGAAAGAGGTAGCCACCATAAAATTGAGAAAATAAACTATCCTAATGGCAATGGGAACGGCATCCCAATGAGTTCCATTTCTGCTATGACCAACATGTCTTCAAGACTCTCCATTCTTGCCTTTGCTTTCTGAGAGGATGAGGGGACTGTTTCTTATCCTTCTGATATTGTCAAGTTGTATGAAACAATGATGTGGTTCAGATTACTCGGATCGCAGTTGTTCGCTTATTCCCTTATTTTGCGTGGATCGCCCTTTCGGGTTTTCAATCCACCGGGATACCCTTTTTTGCCTGAGCTGTCCAATGTGGCTTTTCAACTCAGTGGGTGTACATTTTTTTCATTATTTTCCTTAACTTTTGCTCGAGCTTTTTATTCTGTTTTTAGCTCGCCGGGATGCCCCTTTTTTGCCTGGACTTTAATTTTGTTTTTGTGTCCAACGGGTCTTTTTATGCGAAGTATTTTTTAACTGCGTCCGAGTTAACAGGGGATTGGAAGTCATCTCCATCCATAGTGGTGAGCATCAGTGCCCCTCCTGAGAAAAATTTCTTCACTATGAATGGTCCTTTGTAATTTGGGGTCCACTTGCCCCTGTGATCTGAACCTGGAGGAATGATCCTTTTCAGCACAAGCTCTCCCACTTGATACTCCCGAGTACGTACTCGTTGGTCGAATGCACGCTTCATTCTCCTCTGATAAAGCTGACCATGATAGATAGCCGCTAATCTCTTTTCCTCAATTAGACATAGCTGATTGTAACGAGCATGCACCCATTCAGCCTCATCAAGCTTCACATCCATCATCACTCGCAATGAAGGAATCTCTACTTCAACAGGCAAGACTGCCTCCATACCATATACTAGAGAGAAGGGAGTTGCCCCTGTAGACGTCCTGACTGACGTTCGGTACCCATGCAACGCGAATGGTAACATCTCATGCCAATCTTTGTAAGTGACAACCATTTTCTGTATAATCTTCTTGATATTCTTGTTTGCTGCCTCTACCGCACCATTCATCTTTGGTCGGTAAGGAGAAGAATTGTGATGCTGAATCTTAAAGTCCCGGCACAACTCTGCCATCATCTTGTTGTTAAGATTAGAACCATTGTCAGTAATGATCCTTTCGGGCACTCCGTATCTGCATATGATATCCCTTTTCAAAAATCTTGCCACCACTTGACGAGTGACACTGGCATAAGATGCTGCTTCAACCCACTTTGTGAAAAAATCAATCGCGACCAAGATGAAGCGATGACCATTTGAAGCAGTAGGCTCAATCTTCCCGATCATGTCAATGCCCCACATAGAAAAGGGCCAAGGATATGACATGACGTTGAGCGGGCTTGGAGGACCATGCACTTTGTCTGCATATATTTGGCACTTGTGGCACTTACAAGCGAATGAACAACTGTCTGCATCCATTGTCATCCAGTAATACCCCGATCTCAGCAATTTCTTAGCCATAGCATGCCCTCCTGCATGGGTACCGAAAGATCCCTCGTAGACTTCCTGCATTAACAGGCTTGCTTCGTGTCTATCCACGCATCTGAGCAAGACCATGTCAAAGTTTCTCTTGTACAAGACCCCATCTGTGTTCAAGAAGAAGCTAGCAGCAAGTCGCCTCAAGGTCTTCATGTCATTGGAAGATGCCCCAACTGGGTATTCTTGCTTTTCCAGGAATAACTTGATATCAAAGTACCAAGGTTTCTCGTCATACACGGCGTCTACAGAGAAGGCATGAGCTGGAGCGTCAAGCCTGGAGATGTCAATCCTGGGCACATAATTCCAACATAAGACTTTGATAGACGAAGAAAGAGTGGCCAATGTGTCGGTAAACTGATTTTCATCACGTGGTATGTACTGAAGCTTAACTGTTGTGAAGAACGTCAACAGTTTTCTAGCATAATCCCTGTAAGGAATTAAATGCTCTTGATGCGTATACCACTTGCCGGTAACTTGATTGATAATGAGGGCTGAATCTCCGAATATATCGAGGTTCTTAATCCGAAGATTAATAGCCTCCTCTATTCCCATTATGCATGCCTCGTATTCCGCTTCATTGTTGGTGCAACCAAAAGTAATTCTGGCAGCGAAGGGAAAGTGAACACCTTCGGGAGTAATAAAAACGGCACCAACTCCACGTCCATTGATATTGACTGCCCCATCAAACATCAACTTCCATTTGGATTCAGGGTCTTGCCCCTCCTCCGGAAGTGGTTCCTCGCAATCATTTGCTTTGAGGTACATGATGTCCTCATCAGGGAAATCAAACTTCATTGGCTGATAATCATCTTCAAGAGGTTGCTGTGCAAGGTAATCCGACAATACACTTCCTTTGATGGCTTTCTGAGAAGTATACTGGATTCACAGTCGGTAAACTTTTTGCTAAGGTAATAAATAGCATACTCTTTTCGACCAGACTCGTCATGTTGGCCTAGAACAATCCCCATTGACCCTTCTAGCACGGTCAAGTACATGATTAAAGGTCTTCCTTCAACTGGAGGCATTAGAATTGGAGGCTCCTGCAAATATTCTTTTATCTTGTCGAAAGCTCTTTGGCAGTCTTCGTTCCACCTGACCGTTTGCTCTTTTCTTAGCAGTTTGAATATTGGTTCGCACGTGGCCGTTAGATGAGATATGAACCGAGAAATGTAGTTCAACCTCCCTAAAAAACCGCGCACTTCTTTTTCTGTTCTCGGTGCAGGCATATCTTGAATTGCTTTTACCTTTGCAGGATCTACCTCAATTCCTCTCTAACTAAGAATGAAACCCAGCAGTTTCCCGGAACGCACTCCGAAAGTGCACTTGTTTGGATTCAAACTCAGCTTATATTTGATCAGTCTATCAAATAGCTTCTTCAGGTTGACCAGATGTTGTTCTTCGTCTCGGGACTTAGCAATCATATCGTCCACATAACACTCAATCTCCTTGTGTATCATGTCGTGGAACAATGTGACCATTGCCCGCTGATAAGTCACCCCGGCATTCTTCAAACCAAAGGGCATGACCTTATAGTAGAATGTACCCCACGGGGTAATGAACGTTGTTTTCTCCATGTCTTCCGGTGCCATTTTAATATGATTATATCCAGAGAAGCCATCCATGAAGGAAAATACCGAGAATTGAGCAGTATTTTCTACCAACACGTCAATGTGTGGTAACGGAAAGTCATCTTTTGGGCTCGCTCTATTCAAATCCCGGTAATCAACGCACATCCGGATCTTGCCGTCCTTCTTTGGCACATGTACAATGTTAGCTACCCAAGGTGGGTAACTAGTTACAGCAAGGAACCCGGCATCCCATTGCTTCTGAACCTCCTCTTTGATCTTCATCGCCATGTCAGGACGAGTTCTTCTCAACTTCTGCTTCACAGGAGGACAATCCTCTCTCAATGGTAGCTTATTCACAACGATGTCGATATCCAACCCTGACATATCTTCATATGACCAAGCAAAGATATCCACATACTCTCTTAGCATACTGATCAGCTCTTTCTTGACGTCGGCCTGCAGACTGGCCCCAATTTTGATCTCTTTCTTCACATCTTCACTGCCAATGTTGATGATCTCAATTTCTTCTTGATGAGGCTGAATAACCCGTTCCTCTTGTTTCAACAGTCTGACCAATTCTTCAGGGAGTTCACAGTCTTCCTCAACCCCTTCATCAGCTTGATAGACAGGATTGTCAAAGTCATGCGTGGTCATAGCAGGAACATTATCAATGGAATCCGGATGATCAACACTGCACAGATGATGTGCTTATTTCAGAATCTGCTTATTTTGAAAAAGAGACGCTAACACAAAAACAAAAAGGAAAAACACATTGCCATTTTTATATATTTTTTTTGTGAAAAGTTTAAAAACAAAGAAAGAGAACACAATTTGTCTGAAAATGTGCTTTTATTTCATGGTAAAATAAGATGCATACAAAACATGGTGGCCCCTACAATGGATCCTAGCATCTTGGGCAGAATGCTGGATTTGACAATGTAGTATGATAATAAAAGGAAACAAAATGAATTACTCTGAGTGCCAGGTAACTTGGACAATGTCTTCAGCAGACTAGTTCTTTAGCTCCTCTCCGGGCGCACACGGGTGAATCCAGTTGTCCCAGTCACCATCACTGTTCCCATCTTGGCTTGCTATACAGATTTGCTTGCGGTCGAGCATCCCAGCGCTTGTAAAGGTAATGGCTTTACCACTTGGAGTAGATCCGCCAGGCTGATAACCCAAGCCAAACTTGTCGTCTTTCTTTTCCAGCTCCAACAATTTACCCCAGCCTTGGGCACTTCCTGACTGAACTACCTCCTTTGCCTGCTTGTAGGAATGGATGGGGGTACATTCTTTCTCACTACTCTTCTCCACGGGAGTCAATATGATGACGTTAACTGCTTCGAAGGCTTGGCATAGAGTCTCATGGATCTCTCCATCCATCTCCACATACTTGAACGTTGACAAGTGGCTTACAAAGATGTCTTCCTCTCCGCACACTGTGATTACCTGGCCATCAACCACATATTTGAGCTTCTGATGCAGGGTGGAAGTAACAGCTCCAGCAGCATGAATCCATGGGCGTCCCAACAAGAAGTTGTAGGCAGGCTGAATGTCCATGACGTAGAAGATACTTTTGAATACTTGAGAACCAATTTTCACGGGTAACTCAACTTCTCCAAAAATTGACCTTCTCGATCCATCAAAAGCTTTTACAATCAAATCACTTGGTCTCAGGACTATACCATCAACATTGAGCTTCATTAATGCCTTCTTCAGAAGCACATTAAGGGAAGAGCCTGTATCAAAAAGAACATGTGACAACACAGCACCCTTGCACTCCATAGTGATATGTAGTGCTTTGTTGTGGTTTCGGCCCTCTGACGTGAGGTCTCTGTCTATAAAGCCCAGTCTGTGGCTTGCATTAACACTGCCCACTACAACTTCAAGTTGGTTGACAGTGATTTCCTGAGGAACATAGGCCATATGCAGCACTTTTAACAAGGCCTCTCTGTGTGCGAGAGAACACATCAGCAAAGATAGAATGGATATCTTGGAAGGTGTCTGGTTCAACTGCTCGACCACCTTATAATCACTCTTTTTGATGATCTGCATAAATTCCTCGACCTCTTTTTCAAACGTACCCTGTCCAGCAACAGGAGTTGTTGATTCATCAGTCACAGCTTGCTTTCCCTTAGCCTTTACCGAAGCCTCAGCCTCAGAATCCCCTCTCAGAACTGGGGGAGCAAATAAACTACCACTTCTTGTGAAACCTCCAACTCCTCCGACGTTCACTACAGTCGGGTCAATAGCAACAGACTTGCTCTCAACTTTTTGTCCAACCACGTATACATCTGAGCCATAATTCCATGGCATGGCTTTATCGTCGGTATATGGAACAGGCCCAGGCACGGTGATAGTCACAGGACTAACCTCAGGAGTATAGATGGTTACAGGCTCTCTTCTGGCAGGCATCTCTGCTTCGTCATAGAATATGGTAATGGTGGACACATTCTAAACTTCACTACCAACCTTGTTAAATTGCAAAGATCCCTCATCAATCAAACTCTGCAATCCCATCTTCAGATTCTCACACCCATTCTCAGAACTCAAACATTTCTCGCAATCAGCACTGCATCCAGGAAACACTTGACCATTCAGCAACCTCTCTTTCACTACCAATAGAGGAGTGCCCGGGTGCCCCTGAGTGGATAGCGCATCTTGCATTGACATCATAACCCACTAGAAGCTCTCCAGGTGGTGGTGGTGCCAAAGTTCTCAATTGAATCAGATTCAAGTCCAGCAGTCTTGGTAGCAAAGCAGCATAAGTCATGGGGATTGCCTCAAGCACCCTATTAGCCGGGCAAGTTTTCCTTGGCTGATAAGGTCTCTGTTGATAGTTAGTATGTTGTGGCTGCTTTTGTTGTTGTTGTTGTTGAAGTGATGCCTGCTGCACAGGATTTGAAGGAATTATGACTGCTGCCACATGCTCACATGGTCTTCTGTAACCTCGGCCCCGTCCTCGGCCAAACAAAGCATTTGTCTCCCCTTCTCTTCTTCTAGGAGGTCCACTGAAATCCTTTCTTGCTCCATTTGAGCTGCTAGCACTTGTATCTTGGATCTTTCCCATCTTCAACAAGGTCTCAACCCTCTCTCCCGCAATTACAATGTCATTGAATTTAGTGGCAGAACTGGAAGCCAATCTTTCAAGAAACACACCTTGCAGAGTCCCCATAAACATGTCAGCCATCTCGTTCTCAAGCAGCGGTGGTTTCACTCTGGCAGCGAGCTGACGCCACCTCTGAGCATATTCTTTGAAACCCTTCTTAGCAGTTTGAGACATATGTTGCAATTGAGTGCGATTTGGAGCCATGTCCAAATTATACTGGTATTGTTTCACAAAAGCTTCTGCCAGGTCTTTCCAGCTCTTTATGTTGACTCTGCTAAGCTTCATATACCATTCCAGAGAAGCCCCGACTAGACTGTCTTGGAAATAGTACATCCAGAGTTTTTCATCATCGGTGTGAGCAGCAATCCTTCCTACGAAGGACTGAAGATGTGTCTTTGGGCATGCAGTGCCATTGTATTTCTCAAAAGTTGGTACCTTGAACTTGTAAGGGATTCTAACCCCTGGAACTAAGCCCAAGTCAGTAATGTCAAATCCCAAAGAGCTCTGGGATTGAATAGCTTTGATTTGTTTTGCCATTTCCTCAAACTTCCTGTTCATCTCAGCCCCCTGACCTTCAGCTTCGTCAAGCAGAGTGAACTGTTCGTCCTAGTTATCCATTTGCACATTATTTAGCCCATCATTGATTATAGTCACCCCTGGCTGTGTTACAGGGATTTCCACTTGACGTGCGCCCACACCGTTACGATTATCAGCAGCAACAGTGTTGTTCCTGGCTTGATTCTCAACCAATTCCCACAGACGCTCTTGATTCTGACCCATGCCTGCCATTTGAGTCATGAAATTATCGATCCTTAACCTCAGGTCAGCTAAGTCAGCTTGCATCTGATCCATGATTCTCTCTCTGTTGACCTTTGTTGGATATCTGTGTGCGACTGGCTGTTCCCGAACTTTTCTGGGAGCTATAGTGCCTGAAACACAAAGAACATTAGAAACTGAAGCACTACCTGCAAAACAAACAAACAGGTCATATGCAATGCAATGTAACTGCTCATGTTCCCAAGTTTTAAGCATTTGCAATGCCCCAGTTCTGGCATCTACTCCAGACAATCACTTATAGGATTAACTTTCAAACTTTCTCTTTGAAGAATGTTCGGATATTAGCAGTATCAGACAAACGAGTCTTGTACATTCAGAAAAAATAATTTGCACATTAACACTATATATCATGGACAAACCACTGCCGGCCCAAAAGTCAGAGTACAAACAGAAATATTCCCCGAAGGGTTACAAGCCATTACATGAATAAAAGACAAAAGAAAATAAAGCAAGACTCCTACAACAAGTCTGTAGGTAGTCTGCAAAAATAAACTAGACTAAGAACCCAGGCTCTGCCACCTCTACTCTGCTCTTCTTGACACCCGCTCTCAGCTTGAGCTCTTCAATCTCTTTCCTTGCTTCCTCCAAGGCTAACCGACTTTGTGCTAACTGCTGAGTCTTTTCCTTCCGAATAGTGTGGACTTGCTCCACCTCTTCCTTCTTGTAAGCCATTTGTACTTCAAAGAACTCTTCTTTCTCTCTGAACTTCTTCTGCTCTTCCTCCCTTTGGCCTTGCAACCAAACAATGGATTGTCGAGCATCCTTGAGAGTCTTCAAAGTCTTTTTGCGTTCAGCTTCTCTTTTTGCCTCCATTAGACCCAACCTGTGGAAGTGAGCTTCCCTTCCGGCAAAGTCTTTCTATTTAGCTTCCAAGGAGGCTTAGATCTTCTGCAGCTTACCTTCTGCTTCATTCTTGGCCCTGTTGGCAAGATGGTACAGGCTTACCATTTCAGCATTCTCCACTCTAACTTCATGCAGCTGAGCTTCCAATTTCTTGTACTCTTCAAGGGAGACAGTACTACTCTGATTTGGAACTCCTCTGGGATAAAGTGGAGCTTCAACTGAGAAAGGCATGAGGACTTCTTCTACATGCTTTTGCAACCATGCAGCAAATGGTGGATACATCTTGGGATCTACCCTACCAAAGTCTTTCTTACCCTTCCTTATCCGGTGAGCCCAAGCTTGGACTGCTTGCAATACTAACTCCTTGTTTCCTTCCACAGGAAAATACAAAGATTCAGCAAACTCTTCCATCTGTGGAGGATCTTTCAAAGGGTAGCCAAACTGCTTCCTGGCTAGTGTTGGATAATAACTGATGACACCTTTCCTTCCCAGCAAAGGCACTCCAGCAAACCTTCCACAACTGACCAGCAATTCTTTACCTAGCAGATCTCTGTCATATCCCCAGGCAATATCTTCAGCAGTTAACCCCATCAACCTTCTTGACCATCTCCACTCATCCCTCATCTCCTTGAATGCATCTGATTTTGGTAGTTGTCTGGCAAACCACTCAGCAAACAAAGAAGCACAACAGACTACTGGTCCACCCCACCTTTCTTATTCCTGTAATGCACACTGTAGTAGAAGTCACCCAAAAGAGTAGGCACTGGATTACCTTTGGCAAAGATTGAGATCACCTCCAAGCTTACAAATTCCTTCTCTCCTGGGAACATGCTGGACCCATACACCATCAATGCTAGTAAAGCACCAAAGTCATTCCAATTAGCCTCTGTAGCATATCTCTCTGCCTCTGGGATGAGCACACTCCAAGGGAGTCCTTTACCTTCACTATCCTTCAGAGCCTTCTTGACTGCAGCAGCTGGCAAACGACAAACTTTGACTATGTCTTCTTCTTTAAGCACTACCTCAGACCCATAGAAAGGCAATGTCTCTCTGACTAGAACATTTAGCATACTGGAGATCTCTTCCAATGTGGGAGCTAAGATGTAACTTGGAAACACAAAGCAACGCAGCAGAGAATCATAAAATTGCAACAAGGTATGCAAACTGTCCTTCTGGTCTGCAGTGGGCTTGTCCACAAACTTCAGTATCTGGCCATATCTTTTCCTGAAATTACCCAAGACCTGGTCATTCATCAGACCTGCTAACTTCTGAACACTTCTAACCTCAGGCTGAAGAAAAGTATAGTGACCATTCTTTTTCCTTGGAATTCTTCTGATTTCTGCCATGGAGATAAGATTTACCAGAACTGGGAGCTGAGTATGAACAATAACCTGAAAAATGGAAACATAAACAGTTAATGCAAGAATGATGCAAATGCAAATGCAATGCAGGCACATGATCAACTAGGACCATCTGGAAACTGGATCAATGAACACAAGGACCCTCTGGATACTGGCAAACCAATAGTTCTCTGAATCACAACCCTCTGATAGAAGATCTCAGAACCAAAGTACCAAGAAAACCAGAACCAAGAAAACCAGAACACCAGAACCATAGGACCATAGGACCAGAAATCATAATAAGGACCACTGATAATGAGTGTATGTTGAGGCCAAGGGTTCCTGCACACCTGTAAACCCCTCCCAATCTCACTGGTAGGCTCCGGGTCAGACATCACGGACTCTCAAAGCCGAATAGCAATAATACTTTCACCATCTCCGAGAAATGGCTCATGACCAAATTAGGGAATCGGTTTGGCATTATATACTACGCAAGGAGGCCTTAGCTGAGTCCGGGAAACAAGGTCATCCTATGTAAGTCCCAGGTGGGCCCTCAGATGCAAATGGGTTTGCCACAAAATGTGGTCTGCCACTGTCTTCACTAAAGAGGGATGTTTCCTCAAGGTTCTCAATGATCGGTCCCCAGCTGCACATAACTGTCAAGGTTATGAAATGAGAGAGGAAGATCCCCAAATCAAGACATTTCCAAGACAATCGCAAATCTAGGCGTGGAACTCACTACTACCCCCATGACAAGATCTCATGAGGCCAAAGTGGAACCACTCTAAGTCCTAAGGTGAACTTGAGCCGTGGTAATGAGCTCATCTCTCAGACACAGTATCACCCATCCCACCAAACAGAAAACCAGTCTAGACAGTCTAGTATATATACATGATGCAGAAAGTAAATACTGAAAACTGTAAATAAAGCTGTAAATAAAGCTGTGAATAAACAATAATAAAATACAACAAGCCACAACAAACAAACATCACCCAAAGAAACAGAAACAAACAAGCGCTAGGAGAGACTCACAGGGGAACCAGAGATTCTTGGTTCGTTCCCCAGCAGAGTCGCCAGCTGTCGCTCCCCGGATTTCCATCCTGGTACAAACGTGAAAGTGGCGCGGAAAAGAATAGAGTCGCAAGCCAGGCATTTTTATCCCGAAGAAAGGGAATGGTAATGTTGCATAAACCAGAAGAAAGAAGAGGAAGGATACAGGTCCTACGAACCAAAGAGACTGAGTTCGGAAGTCGGTTACGACCTGGGAAGGTATTAGCACCCAGATCGTCCGCCGTACCCGACGGGATCCACGCTTGCAAAAGAAACTGTTTCAAAGGGTGAGGGAATGAAAGTTGCTGCTAAAGAAAATGAAAAGAAACTGGAACTGGAAAATAAACTGAAAGAGGAACTGAATGAGAAAACAAAGAGAAAAAATGTAGGGAAAATAAAGATTGTGCTCGAACGGGCCCTACCCTGCTGCCTACGTACCTCATCAGGATAATGAGGATCAGAGACGCCGTAGTTCCCCTAACTAGGGGTGGCAAGGAAATTGCTTGTGAATTAAGGCTTGAACTGCCTATGTCAATGCTCAGGTGTTGCAGACTCGGACGACGAGTGCGTAACCGTCTTGCAAAGTGACAAGTAGGAGCAAGTTTTCGTACGGAGCGATTGAGATGAGAAAAGAATTCCCGAAGTAAAGACGCTTATTGTTTGTTTGTGTTTTTTAGAAGCTTTTATGAGTGTGTCACAAGAAAGTGAACTCAAGCTCTTTTCCATGGAATGTGCACTTATCACTACATTCCAAGATGGAATAATAGAACAAGCACACTCAAGTAAGGAGAAGATCCCCAAAACTTGAACCCAAAGATTAGGGCCTAAGATCACTAACTCATTAACTTATTAAGTGTTTTTGGTATTTACAATGAAGAAGATTTTTTATGCTTTTCTTGGTGAAGAAGATACCTTGATCAGACTTGTGCATCACAAGGTAAACTTGTATTATCCCAAGATGGGAAGACTACAAGTACCTCGTGGGATAAGGCTATTGCTCAAGGTATTGCTTCAAACATTATTAAGATGTTTTCTTTATGGTTATGAGATGAGAAGAGAAGAAGAACCAAAGGATCACAAAGGCAAAATTCTAAAGGGGGACTAAAGAAATCCTAAGTGTTATCATGCATGGACATCCTAAGGTTAGTGTGGTTTTCTATCCTAAAGAAGAAAGAAAGAAGAAGAGAGATGAGATGAGTAAGGCCTATTCCCAACAAGCAAAGAGTTAGCATAAGTAAGAAATAAGAAGAAGAGATGAGATTTTGAGATGTGGAACTCACTTCCACACCTCACACTTACCATAGCCCCTGCAAGGTTAGTAACATAAGCATACAAGTGAAATAAAATGAAACAAATGACATGCCAACATCATACAAACAGAAATGAAGTCATATATACAAATTCTCAATGGATATGCAACTCACAATAATGAGGAATGAAGCATGCAAGCAAACTATGAGACAACATGAATCACATGGCAAAACAAATGCAAACTTAAGAAAATGCAAAGCAAAATGCACAAAACAAGGACTAAATGCACAAGACCAGAACCAAAACAAATCAAAGAAGATCTTATGAAGCTATAAAGATGAAGAGAAGAGACACACAAGACCAAACAATCACATAATGAGGTGAAAGAAGTAACGAAGTGAGATGAAAACACTTAAGAAAAGATGATTTCAAAAGATAAACAAAACACAAAAGTTTCTAAGACACAAACCCTAAGTTAAGACCAGAATGCAACCCATACCCCAAAAGGACCCCAAATGAGAAGAAGAAGTTGGCACAAGTGCCCTTCTAAGCTTATAAGAGAGCTAAAGATCAAAAGGAAGCAAAATGGGACAAGGTGAGAACAAAAATTCACATCAATTCAACAATGCATCTAAAAATTCCACAACTCAAGACAAATGATCCACAAATATGATATAACAATGATCCAAAAGGATTGGGAAAGATTCAGAAGCTAAATAGGTCAAATGAAGGCAAGAACACAAACTAGGGTTAATAACTCCCAACACAAGTCAAAGGACCAAGACCCAACGAAAAAGTTTCTACAAATCAGGGGGAAAATCACACAAGAACTACATCATCCTAGGAATCCATAGAAAAAAGAATGAACACAAAACTCCAAATAATGAAACCTATGGAAAATGAACAAGGCAGTGTACTCAAAAAGAGACTTAAAAGGAATTAATTAAAATGAAGAATTAATTGCCACGTGGATGATAGGAATAAATGGAAAATAAAAATATAGAAAAATAAATAAAACTCAAATTGACTTACAAGAATTAATTTGGGATTTTTCGATAATTGGAAGTATTTTTAATAATTAGAAATTAAAATGAAATAAAGAAATTAAATGAAAAAAGAAATAAAAAATAGAAATGAGGTTGGGGTGTGGATAGTAAGGGATTTGCGTGTAAATGGTTTGGGCTTAAGAATTTGGAGGGTGTGGATAGGAAATTGAGCCCATTAGCTGCGCTGGTTTATGAAACATATGGTGGGAATTTATGAAAATTAAAATGGGAAAATAACAGAGTCATTGGATTATTTGGACGCATCTGGCGGACTCTTCATTAATTGACGTGGCAATTTACTGGATTATGAGTGGAGACGCATGATAACTAATGGTAAGACGTGCAACATACTAAATTAAAATAGAATAGAAAGAACACGTGAATGGAAGGGTGGTGTTATGAACGTGTGGCAACATCCTGGACGAAGAGAGCCAAGATCCAAAGGCTGGAAGTTCTTCTTCTTCCTCACAAACCCTAACGCAGGCAAATGCAGTTTCCGGTGACCGGAGCTATGGCTCCGGCACCGGAAATTAAACCAGAAGAGCAAACATCCATGGAAATAAGTGATAAGCTCCAGATTAACTAAACAAGATGTGCTGAACTAAAAAATGGTGATGAAAAGTTCTAAAACTCAAAGAAACAACCGGATCGAAGAGAAACAAGAATGACCATGAAACTTAAACTTCAAATATCTCACTCATTAATGCATCATTTTCGAAACTAAAACTTGCAGAATACTCAGTGCACATCAAAGATCATAAAACACACAATCAATTTCATTTTCAGAGGTGATGAATTTGAAGCTTACCTGAGTTGCAGATCTTGAAACAAGGTGCTAGAAGACCAGCGGATGGATGAAAACCACTCCAACTTCACTCTAGATGCAAAATAAATGCATCTAAAGCCTTGAATGTGGCTGGATCTGAAGCTTTACCAGCACCTGCCCTGAAATGGCAAGGTTGTTGATCTTGAAGGAAAGCTTGAACAATGGTGATGTTTGTGATCCTAAGCTTGCACTGATCAAGGATCTACAATTTGTTTTCTGATTGAGCAAGTGTATGATGAGATATGAGAGAAATTGCAAGTTGTGTAAGAAGTTTGAAATGAGAGAATGAGAGAGAGTTGTGCAATTCTGAAACCCTAGCTTCTTTTATATCATGCCCTAAACCAATGCTGAAAAACTTGTGTGGTTTGCACGTGGGAATGAGGAGAATTTTTTATTCTTGAAAATTTTGCAAATTGGTGTGAGAGCATGCAATGCTCATGATTTATTTGGCCTTAATCCCCATGTGCAATTAAAATCCAACCCTTAATTTGAATCCATAATATTTTGGCCATTGGATCAAGGTTGTCACACTTTTCTCATGAATTTGCAAAATATCCACTTATGAAGCAACTTCCTTGTGGTGCACGAATTTGTGACTTTATCTTGAGAAAAGTATGCCAAATACAATGAATTGTAACATTGGAAACATAATTGATCCATACCAAGCCTTGAAATTAAGTTTTGTGACAATTGGCTTTGATGCATGCATGGAATTTTTGGTTTTGCCCTAATTTTAAGCCAATTTTCGAGGGCCTTATAGAACAAACCAAGAATTCCATGAAAAAGTACTTGTACTTTTTGAAAATGGGAGACCTTAATCTCCAACTTTCATGTTTGACATGGGTCCATTTGAAGAATTTTTTATCATGTTAAGCTCACTTGAAGTTTAGGGCAAAAGTTGCCAAAAATGGAATTTTCCAAAAACCAACTTTGTACCATTTTTGCAAAACCCTTCAAATCTTCATGATTCTTGAACTTTGACCTTTCCAAACCTCTTATAATATTGTAAGGACACCCCTTGGCCAAAAAAGTTGGGTTGGACCCCTTGAAATCACACAGTTGACTTTTTAAGGGCATAGTTGACCAATTACTTCATCTGCAAGCAACTGAAGAATTTCTTGACTTCCACAAGGAATTTTCTCATGAAAATTGGTACCTAGGACCCTCTTGAAATATAGAAGACTTTGACCAAATGAAATGGCCAAATTTGTGAAGCTTTGATGCTTGAATCTCAATCCCTAGTTTAAGTGCCTTGTGTAGGAGCTTTGCCTTAGCCTGGAATCTCTGATGATCCTCCAACCTTCTGAGCTTTTATAAGTGAACTTGATCTTGTAAATGAAATGTAGACTCATCATAGGACTTGTACAAAACCATTGGGACCCTTTTCATGGCTTGAAATGCTTCAAGAACCTCCACAGATGATCATATGCCTAATGCTAGGTCATGAAGAATGTTATGCCTCATCTTTCCATGCTAGGATGCTAAGAAAATGATATGTTCATGATGAATATGATGTGATATGATGCTTAAAATGAAGAGGGAAATTTGGGGTGTTACACTATCCCACAGAACTATGGAGGAGAGGTTTATTACAATGGTCCGAAGTAAGACATCGCTGCATCCAGTTCATCTTCGCATCCGATTGAGAATGTTGGGGACGGAGGATTCACTAGAAGTGGCAGATTGTTTGCACCAGAGACATCGAGAAATAGTGTATTACCACTGAAGGAAAATGATGAAGCTCAAGCTAAGGCCAGAGGAAAATAACCTATGACAAATGATGCTCCCGCGTCTACTCCAGAGCCTGATAACACCTTTGATAAGGAAGCGAATGAGTTCTTGATAATAATCAAGAAGAGTGATTACAAAATTGATGATAGCTTACAAAAAACTCCTTCTAAGATTTCGATCTTATCCTTATTAATATGTTCAGACTCACATAGGAAGGGCTAATTGAAGATCTTGAACAATGCATACGTGCCACAAGACATATCCGTAAATCAACTAGAGACGGTAGTGTCAAGTGTGAATGTTATCCATGGGTTGGGATTTATGGATACGGACCTGACAACTGAGGGACATAGTCATAACTGCGCTCTGCATATTTCCGTTGAATGTAAAGGAGTTGTGCTCTCTCATGTGCTTGTAGACATGGGGTCTTCTTTGAACGTGCTCCCTAAGAAAGCACTGATGAAGCTGGATTATGATGGGGTTGTGTTGAGGCCAAGTGATTTGGTCGTCCGAGCGTTTGATAGCTCGAGGAGGTCAATATTCGGAGAGATGGAACTGCTGATCAAGGTAGGACCACAGGTCTTCAACACTACTTTTTACGTCATGGATATCCAAATGGCCAATAGCTATTTGTTAGGGCGACCTTGGATACACTCGGCAGGGGAAGTGTTTTCGACCCTTCACCAAAAGCTTAAATTTGTCTGGGAAGGACAAATTGTCATGGTGTGTGGGGAAGAGGATATATTCATCAACCACTTAGCCTCGTTCAAATACGTGGAAATGGATGGAGAAATTGTTGAAAGCCTTTGCCAAGCCTTTGAGCCCATCAAAACTGGAAGTACACCATCATCAGTTGCCTTGTCAGAGGATACGAAGAAGGGAGCATCCATAGCCTCCTACAAGCAAGCCCTAAAAGTGGTAGAATCAGGTGCAAACGAGGGCTAGGCAAGATGATCGAAGTCCCAGAGAAGAAGGATATGTTCGGGGTTGGATACCAGCCTGGTTAGTTAATGTCAGGGAAAAGTGCTAGAGGTTAGAAAGGTCCAATTACCTTCAAAAGTGCGGGATGGTTTGATCACGGTAATGTCTGTGAAGTGCAGGATGAAACAGTTGATAGTGATTGCGAGCTGGGTGAGTGGATAAGGCCTTGTGTTCCAGGGATGTAGCTCAATAATTGGTCGGTCAAAACGTTTATCTCCGTCAATCAACCAGAAGAGTAATAGTTTTATGTTTCTATTCTCTTGTATGCAAGCTCTATGCCTTGCCCGGGGCATAGCAGCTCATTGTAAGGGTTTATTGTTCGTGATACAATATCACAATCATCAATAAAGTGGACGTTTTTGTATTCACTCATATTGTTCCTGGTCTGTCATTTTTATATTTTATTTTTAAAAAATAATAATAAATGGCAATGATTTTCATGTCTCCCACCTTTTCTAAAATCTAACATGAATCATCATTCATGCAGATTCTCCTCATCGGGTCTCATCAGTGACGACCTTGTTATGACTCAGTATGACTTCGACAATCCGATTTACCTAGCCGACGAGGAAGGTGAAGAAGATTGTGAACTACCCGAAGAACTAGCCAGATTGCTCAAGAAAGAGGAAAAGATGATTCATCCACACGAGGAAGCCATTGAGGTGGTAAACCTGGGTACTAAGGAAGACAAGAAAGAGGTCAAGATCGGGGCCGCGTTGGAAGAGACTATTAAGAGCCGTCTGATTGCCATGCTTCAAGAGTATGTTGATATCTTCACCTGGTCTTACCAGGACATGCCAGGGTTGGATACTGATATTGTAGTGCACAAGCTACCTCTCAGAGAAAATTTCCCACCAGTAAAGCAGAAGTTGAGACGAACACGTCCTAATATGGCCCTCAAAATCAAAGAAGAGGTTCAAAAGCAATTTGACATCGGGTTCTTGGCTGTGACAAGTTACCCTATGTGGGTTGCGAATATTATGCCAATCCCTAAAAAGGATGGTAAAGTCAGAATGTGCATGGATTATAGGGACCTGAATCGGGCCAGTCCCAAAGATGACTTCCCGTTGGCCGCATATTGATGTGCTAGTTGATAGCACTGCCAAATTTTCTGTATTTTCCTTCATGGACGGCTTTTCAGGCTACAATCAAATCAAAATGTCACAGGAGGACATGGAGAAGACTACATTCATTACCCCATGGGGCACCTTTTGTTATAAAGTGATTCTGTTTGGTTTGAAAAATGTTGGGGCAACATACCAATGTGCAATTGACTTTATTCCATGACATGATTCATCACGAGATTCAGGTCTACGTTGAAGACATGATTGTGAAGTCATAGACAGAAGAAGAACATCTATTCAATCTAGCCAACCTATTTGACAGGCTTCGGAAGTTCATGTTGAGATTGTACCCGAACAAATGCACATTCAAGGTGCGTTCTAGAAAGCTTTTGGGTTTTATTGTTAGTGAAAGGGGGATTGAGGTCGACCCTATGAAGGTAAAAGAAATTCAGGAGATGCCTGAGCCAAAAATTGAGAAAGAGGTACGGGGCTTCTTAGGGAGGTTGAACTACATTGCACAGTTCATCTCACCTAATAGCCACGTGTGAGTCTATTTTCAAACTTCTGAGAAAGAATTAGGCCATCAAATGGAATAATGACTGCCAACAAGCTTTTGACCATATCAAGGAGTATTTGCAAGAACCTCATATTCTCATGCCTCCAGTTCCAGGGAGACCCCTAATCATGTACCTTATAGTGCTCGAAGGATCAATGGGATGCGTACTGGGTCAGCAGGACGAGTCTGGCCAAAACGATCATGCAATATATTACCTTAGAAAAAAGTTTACCGATTGTAAGACCCGCTACTCACCGCTCGAGAAAACTTGTTTCAATTTGGCATGGGCTGCTCGCCGATTAAGACAGTACATGCTGACTCACACCACCCTACTGATCTCCAAGATGGACCCTGTAAAGTACATCTTTGAAAAGCTAGCTCTAACAGGAAGAGTAGCCCGATGGCAAATGATTTTGACATAATACGATATCTAGTACACTTCACAAAAAGCCATAAAGGGAAGTGTATTGTCGGATTATCTGGCCCAACAGCCAATTGATAATTACCATCCAATGAGGTTCGAGTTCCAGGATGAGGACATCATGTTCCTCAAGTTGAAAGACTGTGAAGAACCACTCCCAAAGGAGGGGCCAGACCCTGAATCCAAATGGAGTCTGATGTTTGACGAAGCCGTTAACATGAACGGAAGTGGAGTTGGTGTTGTCATTATCTCGCCCGAAGCGATCCATATGACCTTCACTGCTCGGCTAACATTCGAATTCACTAACAATGAAACAGAGTACGAAGCCTGATAATGGGGATCGAGGAAGCAATCAACTTGAGAATCAAGAACCTCGAGATCTTCGATGATTCGGCTTTAGTCATCAACCAAGTTAACGGAAAGTGGCTGGTCCATCAACCTCATTTGACTCCTTACAGGGACTATACCAGGAGAGTGTTAACTTTCTTCACACAAGGTCAAATTGCCCTATATACCTCTGGACAAGAATCAATTTGTTGATGCTTTGGTGACCTTTTCTTCCATGATCAAGGTTCATCAAAAGAACTATGTGCCTATAATTGTTGTATCTCGTCTTGAGAGACCGGCTTATGTATTTGCAGTTGATGGTACTGACAATAACAAACCCTGGTATTATGATATCAAGCAATTTCTGAAGTCTCAAGAATACCCGGTTAGGGCATCAAGCAAAGACAAGAAGACCCTTAGGAGGCTAGCAGGCGGGTTCTTATTAAATCAAGATGATGTGCTCTACAAACGGAACATCGACATGGTCTTGCTCAGATGCATGGATAGACACGAAGCAGGCCTGTTGATGCAAGAAGTTCACGAAGGCTCCTTTGGTACCCATGCTGGAGGACACACTATGGCAAAGAAGCTTCTCAGATCGGGGTATTATTGGATTACTATGGAATTTGATTGCTTTAAGTACTCCCGCAAATGCCACAAGTTCTAAATCTATGTTGATAAGGTGCATGTACCTCAAAACCCATTGAGTGTCATGTCTTCACCTTGGCCCTTCGCCGTGTGGGGCATTGACATGATTGGCAAGATTGAGCCAACTACTTCCAATGGTCACCACTTCATCTTCGTTTCCATAGACTATTTCACGAAGTGGGTCGAAGCGGCATCTTATGCCAACGTCACGAAACAAGTGGCAACCCGGTTCATCAAAAGAGATATCGTCTTCCGGTATGGAATTCCCAAGAGAATCATTATTGACAATGGTTCTAATTTCAACAACAAGATGATGGAAGACCTGTGTCGGGACTTCAAAATCGAGCATCACAAATCTTCTCCGTATCGCTCGAAGATGAATGGCGCCGTCGAGGCGGCCAACAAGAACATCAAAAAGATCGTGTAGAAGATGGTTGTGACATACAAATATTGGAATGAGATACTACCATTTGCACTACATGGGTACCGAAGATCCGTGTGCACCTCAACTGGGGAAACCCCGTTCTCACTTGTTTACGGTATGGAAGCAGTCCTACCGGTCTAAGTTGAGATTTTATCGCTGAGAATAATGATGGATGTCAAGCTTGATGAAGCTGAGTGGCTCCGATCCAGGTACAATTTGTTGAGCCTCATTGAAGAGAAACACCTAGTAGCTGTATGCCATGGACAATTGTATCAAAGGCGGATGAACCGGGCTTTCGATTAGAAAGTACGACCTCAACGCTACATACCTGGCGACTTAGTGTTAAAAAATATTCGTCCTCCTAATACATATTACAGGGGCAAGTGGACACCCAACTATGAAGGTCCATTCGTGGTTATAAAGGTATTCTCGGTCGGAACCTTGATGTTACCGACTATGGATTGTGAAGACTTCCAATCCCCTGTCAACGCAGACGCAGTTAGAAAATACTTCGTGTAAAGAGACCCACTAGACAAAAACAGAAAAGGAGTCCAGACAAAAATGGGCATCCCGGCGAGCCAAAAATAGAATAAAAGGCTCGGGCAAAAATTAGGGAAATATTTTGAAAAAAAATGTACACCCGCTGAATTGAAAAGCCACATTGAACAGCTCAGGAAAAAAAGCGTATCTCGATGGACTGAAAACACAAAAGGGCAATCCACGCAAAAGAGGGACTAAAACGAACAACTGCAAACTGCGAGATCTGTGATTCGTCAATTGCAATCAAAGGTGATCCATGGGTAAGAATCAATTCAATCGTCTTCCTCAAAGGTGAAGCATGCAGAGAGTCTTGAGGATATACAAGTCATAGCCGGGTCGGAGCTTGATGAGATTTGTTTGTACATTGCCATTAGGATAGTTTATTTTCCTTTTGTGCAATTTCATCTTTCCAGGGATTTCTTCCCGATGCAATGCCTATTCATGGCCATTCTTCGATCAATAAAAGTGAAATTTCATTCAAATTTATTTCCATGTGATTGGTTTTTTGTTTTCATATACCATTGATTGATTGCAAAAACGTCCATGTAGGTATAGGTGTTGCTAGCAAGGCCATTTCTAGCACAGAACTTCAGGAAGCCTTCCTTAGCAGATTAGTGAGCCAGATTCCTCAGGAACATTCTCTCGGATGTATTCCCCATTATATTTGGAAAATGAAATCTTCCCCAGCAGATAATAGAAGACCAATGCCCTCCCCGAGTAGAGAGTTTTTCCTTCAATAATAAGTATCCCCCAGAGTCTTCTTATCCCCAGCAGTACATGGAGATTCCTCATCCCCTGGCAGAGGGAGAGATAGTAGGAAGTTTGAGGATTTTCCTTCACGCACGAAATTGTTCACATCTTTCCCTAGTGAAGTTGTTTACCAAAGATCGACCCTCATTGGCATCTCTTCTCCAAGCATAAGATTGTGTATTTGAGGGATTCCCCGGCAGGTTACTTCCTCAGCAAAGAACTCACATATCTGGTCCCCCAACTGAGTCAGACGAGTATCACTTCCCCATTGGAGTTCAACGGGTAGCATACCTCTCAGATCAAGTTCATACCTAACAGTGTCTTGGCCCTCCAATCTTAAGGTCCAATTTAATTTTGGGAATGACGGGAGTTCAGAGCCAGTGTATCATAAACAATATCCCCCGCAAAGTTGCTTTCCCCCACGGGGATTCATCAAATAAATTTAGTGCTTATTTCTCTCTCTAGTAAAGCTACCAAGGATACCTGTTATCTCCTAATCAGGATATCTCTTTGCATTTTCATTTAGCAATCATTGTTATACTTTCATCCTCAAAAGCATAGCATTTCCATCATTATGGATCATTACGCCATGGAAAAATTCAAACATATGCATACCTACATAGGCCAGTTTTAGATACCTTGCACAAAATACCTGTGACATCTTTTCAACTTGAGATATTCCCCACAAAGAGTGCCAAGTTCATTCTTCAGTACTGTTATTTTTAACAAGTAAATGCTTGTTACACTAGTCGAACTATCATCCACGTTATGATAGTCTCTTTTTAGGGTTTTATCTCCCACGTGGGATAAATTCTTATCCATTCAACCACGTTCGGTCTCGTTTGTTCGAGCTATCATCCACGTTATGATAGTCTCTTTTCAAGGTTTTATCTCCCACGTGGGATAAATTCTTGTCGATTCCGCCACGTTCGGTCTCGTTTGTTCTAACTATCATCCATGTTATGATAGTCTCTTTTTAGGGTTTTATCTCCCACTCGGGATAAATTCTTGTCGATTCCGCCACATTCGGTCTCATTTGTTCGAGCTATCGTCCATGTTATGATAGTCTCTTTTTAGGGTTTAATCTTCCACGTGGTATAAATTCTTGTCGATTCCGCCATGTTTGGTTTCGTTTGTTCGAGCTATGATTCATATTATAATTGTCTTTTTTCACGGCTTTATCTCCCACGTGGGATAAATTCTTGTCGATTCCACCATGTTTGGTCTTGTTTGTTCGAGCTATGATCCACGTTATGATAGTCTCTTTTTAGGGTTATATCTCCCACGTGGGATAAATTCTTGTCGATTCTGCCATGTTTGGTCTCGTTTGCTCGAGCTATCATCCACATTATGATAGTCTCTTTTCAATGTTTTATCTCCCACGTGGGATAAATTCTTGTCGATTCTGCCATGTTCGGTCTCGTTTGTTCGAGCTATCATCCATGTTATGATAGTCTCTTTTTAGGGTTTTATCTCCCACGTGTGATAAATTCTTGTCGATTCTGCCACGTTCGGTCTCGTTTGTTCGAGCTATCATCCATATTAGGTTAGTCTCTTTTTAGGATTTTATCTCTCAAGTGGGATAAATTCTTGTCGATTTCGCCACGTCCGGTCTTGTTTGTTTGAGCTATCATCCACGTTATGATACTCTCTTTTTAGGGTTTTATCTCACATGTGGGATAAATTCTTGTCGATTCCACCAAGTTCGGTCTCGTTTGTTCGAGCTATCATCCACATTATGATAGTCTCTTTACAAATCTTATCTTCCATGTGGGATAGGTACTTTTTGATTCCGCCAAGTTCGGTTTCGTGTCCTTGAGTTGTCATCCAAGTCATGATGGTTTCTTCTCTTATCCACTCACAGCGTGTTTCGCTTTCTTCGTTATCCAAGAATGACATTCTTCCCAACTTATTTTATTCCCCACAGAGTACAAATTTTCCGGATTTATTCGAGTATTCAATCACTCCATACCTTGAAAGTTTAAAAGCCATTGTTATTATTCGTTCATGTCTACAGAAGATTGAATAGGGGCAGCTGTAATACCCTCAAAATTTCCCTCTCATTTTTCATGGCATTTATCATATCACATTGCATACGCAATCCCATATCATGGTACAAAGCATTGCATCATAACAATCATAGCTGAGGCATAAGGCTTATGATCAATGACTTAAGAAATTGATGGTCATCAAAAGGCAATCAAAGGGTCACATGGCTTCTCAACATCATTCAAAGGTTTCATAACATCCTACAATATCTCTTTGGTTCCCCCAAGTCTCAAAAAGAAGTGGATTGATCAAGCAATTCAAGCAGTGCAACACCTCCTAACAAAAGGGGGTGAAATTATGGTTTATGGTTAAATGAGCTTCCTAGTGAAATATTGGTTCAAACTTGATTGCATTGTTGTCCACCTGATATTAAGTGTCTAGGGTTGAAATTTCATGAATTGAATCATTTCAAAGGATCTTCAATTGATCAGTTACTTGAAAAACAAGGAATTGGGGAAAGTCAACACTACTGAGGAAAAAGTCAACTTTTGACTTTTTGAGGTCAAATTCATGAAATTGAGGTTACAAGGAGTCCATGGACCAAATTTGATCAAGAAATGATGGAGGGATCATTAGAAATCAAGGAAATCAAGACTTACCATTTTTGGAAAATTAGGGTTTCCTAAAATGGCAAGTTTTGGCCATTTTGCAGCCAAGTTCAAGAGAGACCTACTTCTAAAATAAAAGTGAAATGAAAATTCCACTTGGTCTGTTTGAAAGAGGTCATCTTAAGCTTCAAATCCATAGGTGGAACATGTTCATAGTATTAAAACTGAAGAAGTTATGATCAATCAAAATTTGAGCAAACTAGGGCAAACTAGGGCAAAAACCAAGTCATGCCTTGCATCCTGCGCGCGTGCCCAGCAAGGACTTTTATCAAACATGTGGGGTGTAACATTTCAAGTCAAATTACTCCATCATGGAGGCTTCTAATGAATTTTCTTTGAACATCAAAGTTGTTCATTGGCATGTCCTCTACAACTTTGATGTTTAGAGAATTTTTGTTTGATCAATGATTTGAGAAATATGAATGGTCAAAATGGTAATCTTAAACTGATTGTTTCACATGCATGTTTGCCAAGGCATGTCCATCATTTTCAGGACTATGTATGCAGTCTTGATGCATTAAATTCAATGATATTTTTGAGTGACTTAGAGGCCATATCCCATCTTAGAGTAAATATCAATCTTGATCTATATTTCTTTGTCTTCAATTTGATCATCAGAATTACTTTGATTCATGCCTTGAGCTTGAAGTTTTGCATAAGGGAAGATCATACTTTTCATCCTGATTTCATGTAGGCTAAGGCATTGAATCATGAACAGGTTTTATTCAGATCAGGCCTACAAACTTCAGCTACCATGTTATGATCATAAAGACTCGTCATTTGGGGTGCAATTCATCACATACATGCCCATACACATCATGTTACAATGTGCCTTTGAGAATTCACATAATTGAGAAGATCCATGTACTGAATATAGGTTGCATTGGTCCTTATCTTCACCATACACCAATCTGACCTCACCATAAGCAATGAGTGGCTCCATACTGGATCAAACTCGAGCAAGTTTAGGATCTCAGTTGTGATTGCTTAGTGCACCTGATTTTTGGATTGAACATCATTAACCATGTGTAAACACCCCAAATATGCCCTCACTCTTTATCACACCATGGCTTGTGATCTTTCATTTTTGCATAAACATAAGTATTACACCTCATATTGCATATTTGTTTCACTGCATAAGTTCAAGTTCATCTGCATCTAGGGTTTATGATCTGAGCAATCCAAGAATTTATTTGAGCCATTCCAAAGGTCTCAAAGCTTTCCAAGAGGGTCCATGTGTGTTCTATCATCATATTATGCTCCTCAAAGTTCATGAAAGTCAAGAGATCACAAGAACTGGCAAAGGCATGGAAGCAGAGCTAGGGTTTTCATTGCACAGATGACCAAAATTAGGGTTTTGATTTCAGAGGCCTTAACTCCAAATTTTTGGGTCATTCTTGTTTCTAATGTTCTTAATATGTTATAAGGATCATGTTTACCAAGTTTGATGAAGAAATTCATTGTGAAAGTCATCTGTTCACTGGGTAACTTCCTGAGCAAGTTAAGTCAAAATCAGGGCATCTGAGGCCCCCAACAATGGAACCAAAGGGGTATTTTCATCAAATTGAGGTTCTATGATATTTATTTGATCTTAGAAGTGGTTGGAAGTTCACAAGATTGAAGAATTTTGGGCCAATTGCAAACTTGCCATTTTTGGAAATGACTTGAATTGCAAACTTTCCATTTTGGGAAAGATTTTCAACCTCCTCTTTCATGACCAAAAATGCTTCAAATGAAAAATTCTTGGTCATGAAAGTTGTAGATTAGGTCTTTCCCTTTCCAAATATTACAAGAACATGTCTTGATTCATCTTAGAACTCAAGATATGGCCTTTTAAAGTTGGCAAAAATCCTATAATTTCAAGATTCATGTCAAAGAGGGATTTTGCATTTTGGCATGTTCAAGCATTCTAATGACCTCTAATGTGCACAACCACTTCGCAATATGGAAAATGAACTTCAAAAGATCAGAATTATGCATTGAACCTAGGGTTTTCATGACTTATGATCCAAGAAACTTCAAAGAGGGAAATTTGCAAAACATGTGATAACTGCTCATCCAAGCCTTCCAGCACATAAAAACTAATCCCATGGCCATCCTTGAAACCAGCTGAGGCCAGACACCCCATGAAATCTCTTTTGACCCGTGCCCATATCTCATAGTACACAATCTTGAATTTTTGCAAAAACTCCCATACCAATCAGCTTGTGCCACCACCCACTTTTTGAGCAATCCCATTGGTTTATGCAAACATCATGGATCACATTTCACATAACACACAAGCCTGAAAGCTCTTGAACATTCAGAATCACAAAAACCTCAAGAAACCTTTCTCTCTTTGAAATTCATCACACAACCACTGAAACTTCAATCTTTTTTCACCGATCATCTCCACACAACCTAAGGATCACAAAGCACCCATCATCATAGCCTGAAACACTCTCAAACACAAACACGATTTCTGCAACTTCAGAAACAAAACACTCAAAATAGCCACTATATGCTTCATTCAAGCTTACCATTAGCTTCAGGAGGTCAAAGGGGGTGGATTTGCACCAAAGAAAGGATCAGAAATCTCAAGAACACAAAGCTCCATTTCAGGTATCATCCAAGAACATTTTTTCCAGAACTTGCGTTTTAAGTTATAAATTGATTCTATGTGATGTGCTGATCATTTTGAGCTTTGAATCATTGAAAATGGTTGAGTGTGTAGGATGTATTTGACTTCAAATTTTTTTGCGTGTTTTCCGTTTTGATTCGTATCACTTGATTCATGTAAAATAAATGTTGTTGGCTTGCTGATTCATGTTCCATGGTGATTGGGGATTGATTCTGGGCAGTTTTTAGGGCTTGGGGTGGCTTAGAGATGAAGTTGAGGTTTTGGGGTGACTGGAGAAGATGACCGGAACTTGCTCTGGTCACCTGAGAGTAATTAGGGTTCTAATTAGGGTTTAGTTTCCAGTTTGAATGGTGGCCCTTGGATCTGTTTTGCCCGCGTGCGTGGATGGCTAGGATTAAGTCATTAAACCCTAAGTATAATTAATTAAATTAATTAAGATTAATTAGTCAGGAGTGATCTGGACCACTGATTCACGCGCGCAGTCAACCATTACCCCCTGAATTTGAATCTCAGCCCTTGGATACGCATACTTGTCATTTTTATTTATTTTTATTTCCATTTCTTTTGCATAATTTATTTAAAATATCAAAAAGCATTCAAAAAATATGAAACTTTGTATTCTGACTTTAAATATTTTTCTCATTTCAAAAATAATTTCTATTTTATTTTTTGCATTAAAAAAGTATTTTAAAAATATTTAAATGTTATTTTTAATTAATTAAAGTATTTTAATTAATTAAAAATACATTTAGGTTTCTAAAAATCACCAAAAAAATCATGAATCATCCTAATGCATTTAGAAACATTTTCAAACACTTCACACAAATTTATTTTTAGGTTTAATCATAGTTTGCCAAATTTCTTTGAATTAAGGGTCATTAAAATCACATTTTTGAACCCTAACTTTGAAAAATCATTTCTGCCTAACCAAGAAGAGTTTGAACTTGATTCTTTTTGCATTATGTTACATGGTGCATGTAGTTTATAGATATTTTTCCTCATGAATTTATCTTGCATTTTCAAATTGATTTTCATTTTTCCCTTTGAATCACCCAAAAACCCTAAAAAACATAGGAAAATCATAACTTTTGATAGGTTAGGCTTCTGACCTTCTCCTTTGGGGAGTGACCTAGTATGGGATTAGGGTTTGTTTGAGATTGATTGAAATTTTTTATCATGTCATATACTTCTGTTTTATTCATTTGCATCTCTCATGTCCATGTAACCCTAATTTCTTATGTTCATTTGCATTCACCTTGCATATGCATCATTACATGAACTTGCCATGACATTTCTTGCATCCATATGTCATCTTAGACATATTAGGATATGTTAGAACCTTGCTTGATCATTTCTTCATACATTTTCCATGTTTAGCATTCATTTCATTTCATAAACTTTCATATGTTTTCAAACTTCAAAGCATGCTTCCTTTGCATCTCATCTTTGTATGATCACACATATGCATATTGTATGACATTGCATCATCTCACATGAAATTTGCATTGCATAAACACTTCTGACTTTGGTCACTTCATCTCATTTCATCTCATTTAAATTCATTTCTTCATGCCTTATACTTTATGCATTCATGCTAACCTTTCAGGGTTGGTAATTTATTTTGGGAGGTGGATTTGCCTCCACCTCTCACTCCTTCTTATCTCTTTCATTTGCATTTTAACTTGTCTTTGAAGTGAATTTGATTCACATATGTTCCATCTCTCACTTTCTTTCTTTAAGTTACTTATCTTCTTCAATGAAGTAAGTAACTTGTTCTTCTTTCTCATCCTCCTTTCATCTACTTCTTCCATTGGTGGCTTCCTTGAAGATCTTTCTTAAGCCTCACAAACCATAGGATATCCAGGAATGATAATAATTAGGGTTGTGATTAGTCCCCCTTAGCTTTTACCTTTGATTCTCCTTGATTCTCTCTTCTCATCTCAATAATCAGAGACTAAACTCTTAAAGTTTTAGGACTTTGGAATTAGGGTTATGCCTGCATCCTTCTCTTATGATGGAGTGTATAACTTTAATCCTAAGTGTTAAACCTTTAATTTGTTTGAACCTCTTAATCAAATCACTTAATAATCAACAAGACTTTATCTTGTAACTTGGGCCTTACATTAGGGTTCTAACTCTTCCTTATGGTTAAGAGGGACTAACCCTAGTGTTTAATGGACAAGTCCTCCTCAAGTTGTCTTACAAATTTAAAATCCACTTCTTAATCTCACCCTTTAATTAAAATCCATTTAATAAAGGCTTGTTATATAATGAATTTAATCCCTAACCATGGATTAAGTTGAGGTATCTTCCTCAGCTTAAGTGTTCTCATTTATTATCCTTCTATTAGGATGGTGTAATGAGTCCACTAATCTGTGATTAGAGATTAAACTCATTACTTAACACTAAACAAAAACCCAACAACACCTAAATAACCACAAGTAGGTTAATGATCTTAATCCTACATCATCATGGCAATTAAGTTGAGATGCTTATCTCATACTTAAGTAGGCTCATTATCCCTAATCAAGGGAGGATATAGTGAGTTTACAAGCCCTTGATTTAGGCTTAAGCTCTTTAACTTATGCAAAACACCAAAAACAATAACAAAACTGAAAACACAAAAACAAACAATAATCGTCTCCTCCGGGATTCTTTTCTCATCACACTCATTCAAAAACGAGAACTTGCTTCTTCTGTCTAATGCAAGACAGTTAGCACTCGAGCCAGACGAGTCATACACTTGAGCATAGGCAAGTAAGCAGTTCACAGTCAATTCATTTTTCAGTCTCTTTGAGTCGAACTACGGTGTTCTGACTTCCTCATTGCACGAGAGGATACATATGCATAACCTAACAGTTATCGAACAAAAGTCTTTGTGTCTTCCCCCTCTTTCAACATTCTCTTTTAAGCCTCAGTCCTAAGCATTTCTCTCCCTTTTGCATTGACACTTGTACATTTCTTTTCCAGCCTTTGCACACAGACAACACATACACCTACCCCTTTTAAACACAATCTTCTAAGCGTGGATCCCGTCGAGTACGATGGACGATCTGGGTGCTAATACCTTCCCAGGTTGTAACCAACCCCCTTTCTCAGTTTCTCTGGTTCACGACCATCTTATCCATCTCTTTCCAGGTTTATGCAGCATTACCTTTCCTTCGGGATAAAAATGCCTAGCTGGTGACTCTATTCATTTCGTTTTCATTTCTCTTTTCGCCGACCGTTCGCAATTGTACCGAGATCCAAATCTTCGGGAGCGACAGCTTGGCGACTCTGCTGGGGAAAACTATCTTGCAACCAGGGCTTCTGGTTCTTTTTTGTGGGTTTCTCCTAGCGCTTGTTTGATTTTTGTTTACGGGGGTGTTATGTTCTACTTGTGCTTGTTATTTATTGCTTTATTTATTGCTTTCTGTACAGCTTTATTTATTGCTTTCATCTACTGTTTATATGCATTTCATACTGTTATCATCATATCATGTGTGTTGGATCTTCTGTCTGTTTTGGTGGGAGGGTTATTGAGTGAGTAAAGGATCCATACCAGGAGCCTGAGTGATACATAGGATAGAGTGGCTTCATATTCTTTCCCATTCCATTTCGGTCTGGTGCGGGAATATGAAACACGGTTCAGACATAGGTTTCTTCTTGAGAACTTTGTGCTACGGATTTCTTGTAGTACTAGGGCTATCTGGGAAGCCTGCTAAGTCTGGATGACCTTTTATGACCTTCAGCATCTGAGGTGAATTAGAGGAGGAACCTTTATGATTATTGTAAACACTGTACCTCCGGGATAGAAGTGTTTACACTTCTCATAACTGATTCAAGTGTGAGGATCCTTGTTCTAGAACAATACATGTGAGGGGGTTGGGATGTTTACACGTTTGCAAGAACTCTTTGGCCTCATCATACCCTTGTTACTAATATTGTTAAGGTCACATCATTTTGGACTGTTCTTGTGAAACCCTGGACTTGTGACTCTTTATTTGAGTCCCCCACCTGGTTACTGGTTTTCTAAGCTTTCATCCGGACTTATGAACACACATGGACCCTATCAAGGCAGATAACAAATCCAACACTTAATCACAAACCCTTGCATATCATTCTGCATACATCATTTTACATCATTTTAACATTTGTCTATTTGTTTTACAGGGTATCCACATCTTATCTTTGGTTTGGTTTTGACCTATTCTACTGCTCAGATTCCTTCAGCTATCTGCACCAGCCTCTTCATCAGAGATTCTTCTTCAGTACCTTCTCTAGTTATCTTCATCAGTTTTCATCAGTTGCCTTCATCAGTGCTTCTCCTCAGTCTTCTTCACCAGCATCCATTGTCAGCATGGACCCGTCTAGGAAGAGCAACATCACCTATCATTTCTTTGAGCCCACTTTGACAGGCATCAGACAAATTCAGGCTCTCTTCACTCCTGATCATGTCCCTTTATTCAGGGAACATTATGGTGGCATTATGGACATGATCATGGATTTGGATGCATCACAGAGGAGCATGATCCACACATGTCTTCAGTTCTATGACCCTCCTCTCAGGTGTTTCACTTTCCCAGATTTCCAGTTGGGACCTTTGCTAGAAGAGTTCTCCATGTTGTTGGGTGTCCCCATCAGGAGGGGGATTCCTTTCAACCCTGTGATGACTGCTCCCAAGAATGAAGATGTAGCTAACGCTTTGCACTTGGAGTCCACCCTCATTGACTAGAATATGACCACCAAGGCTGGAATTCTAGGCCTCCATTTGGACTTCTTGGTTACTCAGGCCACCATTCTTGCTGCAGCAGGGAAGTGGGACACTGTTTGTGCTCTTCTGGCCCTTAGCATATATGGTATCATCTTGTTTGCAGACGAGCCTAAGTTTGTAAGCAAGAATGCTATCCACCTTTTCCTATTGAAGAATCCAGTCCCTACCTTGCTTGGAGACTTTTACTACTCAGTGCATCAAAGGAATGAGAAACAAAGGGGGAGATTAGTCAGATGTTGTGCACCTCTCTTTTATTGTTGGTTGTTGAGGCACTTGTCGAAGTCAGACGCTTTCTTGAATCCTCATCAGTCAAGAAACTGGGCTAAGAGGATGATTGCCCTCACTTCAGAAGACATCAGATGGTGCACTCAGAGCACCAAGGGCAAAGATATCATCACCATTTATGGGAAGTATCCCAATGTACCCCTGATTGGAGTGAAGGGTTGCATCAACTACAATCCTTTGCTTTTCAAAAGGCAATTAGGGTATGCCTTGGTACATCCACCAAGAGAGCAAGACTTGTCAGAAACTCTTTATTGTGACATTCAGCACAACCTTGCCATTGCCAGACAAGCAACCTGGGTTGGGACACTATTCAGACTAAGGCGACGACTATTCTTGGCAAGTGCAACAACATAGCTTCAGCTCAGTATCTTGATTGGTCTCGTGTCAGGGGACGGATCACCCGTATGCCATTCACCTTAGAGGATGTACCTGGACCATCAGCAGTAGAACCTGCAGCTATTGTCAGTTTAGAGGAGTTAGAGAAGTTGAAGGAAAGGAATACTCAGCTCTCTGAAGCTTTGAAGAAGACCCTATGGGAGAGGAATGATAGTCGTCTGGACAATGAGATGTTAGAGAAGCTCCAAATTGAGCACTTGACCAAGATTGAGAAGACAGATGATTACATCAGAAAAGCTAGAGCAGTAGAGTTGGTATTAAAGAATGCTTGAAAGGAAGCCAAGATTCAGAAGGCCAGAGCTGAGCACTACTTAGAAGAGATTCAGGCTAGGTGGATTAGGATCACTGAGGCTCGATCACAGGAAGATCAAAGGCCCCGGGCTAGGATAGAGCAGTTGGAAGCCAATGAAAAGAAGAGTCAGGAGGCCTTGTTAGCAGTACAGAAGGAGATCTCTGAGTTGAAGCTTCGGGCGGGGTTGAAGAGATCAAAGGACCAGGATAAGCATAAAAAGTTGACCAGTGCCATTGCCACCAGGACCCTTCTTATCAGGACCATCATAGAGCATCCCGTTGGCCCAATGACTGAGGCTCTCCTAAAAGAAGTCAGAAAGGATGATTATGGATTGGATGTTTGACTCTTTTGTTTATACTTCATTTTGATTGTATTTTTGTTGTTGTATTTTGACCCACCATGGGAACTTTATTGTAATCAAACTATGTATCATTGCATTTGGTAATATATAGTTTGTATTATTTCATGGGCTTTATCTCTTCAACATCATCATTCCTCGAGGTCTGGAAGGTCAAAACGAAAGAACCAAACCGGATACCCTTGAAAGACAAATAGGCATCCTGCATTGCATACTAACCTATTCTCTTTGTTTTGTAGGTTTTTGTTTTTGTTGTTGTTTCTCACTTTGTTGTGGTTTCAGGAAACATTGCTCGTAGAAGAGTATTCCCCATCAATCGAGTGCACCGGTATCCGACAAGAAACAACCTTCCAGGCTTACAAATGGATCAGGTTCAACAAGATCTTACTGACGTGAGAACTCAAATGGCCAATGAAAGGACTGAGATGAGGGCCCAAATGAACCAGTTTATGGCAGTGATGACTGGATTGGCTCAAAGCCAAGAAAGGCTGAGAGAGTTGGTCGAGCGGTAAACTCCCGAGGAAAACCACCCAGGTACAGGAGCTACCAGCAACAACGATCATGTACAGTCTCGTACTGATCCCCCAGAGTTTTGACGTCATCTTAAACCAGACATCAATGTTATAAGAAACACCCAAGGCAACACTGGAGGAAGGGCCTTGCAGGAGGACCCTCAAGAAGAACAATTTACTGTGGTCGGGGCAGGAGACGAAGTCTATGATTGTCGGCTGGACGAGATAGCCGAAAAGCTGAGGTCTCTAGAGTCTCAAAACTCTCTGGGTTTTGATGTCATGCACATGGGACTAGTAGAGGGGGTTAGAATTCCTCACAAATTCAAACCTCCCTGTTTTGAAAGATACAATGATACATCCTGCCCTCGTACCCATCTTCAGTCTTTCCTGGGGAGATTAAAAGCCTACACCATGGATGAAAAACTGTGGATGTTTTATTTTGAGGATAGCTTGACAGGGGCATCCCGTGAGTGGTACTCCCATTTGACCAGGGCCACAGTTAAGAATTGGAAAGATTTGGCCGAGGAATTCATTCGCCAATATCAATATAATCTGGACATGGCTCCAAACAGAATCCTTCTGATGGGAATGTCATAGTCTTCCCGGGAAAGCTTTAGAGAGTACACCCAAAGATGGAGGCAATTAGCTGTTGCAGTTCAACCCCCGATGTCAGAAAGGGAAATGGCAGATATGTTCATGAACACCCTCTAGGGGACTTATATTGATAGGTTGGCTGCATTCTCTTCCACTAGATTTTCATACGTGGTTATAGCTGGGGAAAGAATTGACAGCTTATTGAAAATGGGAAAGATTTCTGACAACGACGCCAGTTCAAGCAGTGCAAGGAAACCATTTGCAGGGCCCCGCAGATCCGGTGAAACAAATTTTGTACATATGGGCATAGGAAGACTCCAATATCTTCCGAGATCAGTTGCCGCTATCACTATTCCGACTCCACCTCCTCAATACACTCAACAACCACAACATTTTCCTCAATAGCCACAGTTTCCTCAACAAAGATCCTACAACAACAACAACCAACAACAACGCCCTTTCCAGCAACGGCCATCTCAAGTTAACAGGGTGATTGACCCTATACCAATGCCATATGCCACCTTATTACCATAACTCCTGAAGCTTAATCTCGTCGAGTTAAGGACTTTGGCTCCACCAGATCCTCAGAACCTTCCGAGAAATTACGACGTCAATGCCAGGTGTGCTTTTCATTCTAATGCACCTGGTCACACTACAGAAAAGTGCAGAGCTTTGCACATGAAGGTCCAGGATCTGGTTGATTCAAAAACCCTAAATTTTGCACCACCTCCTAATGTCACGAAGAATCCTATGCCCAGCCATGCTGGGCCAAGGATAAATTCAATAGAGGAGGGCCCACCCATGAATGTAATTGAAGATACTGCAAGCATTCAAACACCTCTGGCAGAGGTTAAATCTCAGCTTTTAAAATGTCAGGTGTTCCCAGGTTGTGAGGCCTCCTGTGAATCTTGCAAAGTTTCCGTCAACGGGTGTGCAAGCTTGAGGAATGGCATCAATGGCCTGATCAAAGAAGGTATTCTAGTAATAACAACAACCACTTCTATAACACCAGCAACTCCCTTTTTAACAACAACAAGTATTTCTCCTACAACTGCAAAGAATATTGTTCCTAGAGACTCGTCTGCAAAAATCAGCAACCACCTCTTCCATCACTTCAACAAACAACAGTTCAATTGCATCCACTTCTACAAATAAAACAACCACTAACAACGACGTCTCCACAGTCACCATCTATTACGACCCTACAATGGTCCCTGTTTCCAACAACTATCAACAACAATCTCAACAACAATTTTAGCAACAACCAAGCTCCAGTCAATCACCACCAACATCAACCAGAAGTCCTGTTACCATCTTTTATGATCCACAAACAATAACAGTTCCTACCTCTGCTGAAGTCAGTCCAGTCACCATCACAGTGCCGGGGCCCATTCCATATGATGAAGACAATGTTGTACCATGG
Source organism: Lathyrus aphaca (assembly GCA_963966055.1). NCBI lineage: Eukaryota > Viridiplantae > Streptophyta > Magnoliopsida > Fabales > Fabaceae > Lathyrus > Lathyrus aphaca. Next base: position 282,808,225 of record OZ014522.1, on the reverse strand, counting down.
CACTATGGTTCAGACCTTTACTGCAACGGAGAAAGAGTCCTTCTTGATTCTTCGGTTCATACACCACAAGTGGATAATGTCGGGGGAGGCGTAGGCTTCACCCGAAGCGGACGCCTCTTCGCATCACAAACTCCAAGAACTAATACTGAGGCAGAGGTTGCTGCCAAAGCCAAAGGTAAAAGTGTGGCACCCGAAGAACCTGTACCAAAAGAAGCCCATAAATCATCCTTTGATCAGGATGTGGATGAATTTATGAGGATAATCAAAAGAAGTGACTACAAGGTTATGGATCAGCTCCACCAGACTCCTTCCAAGATCTCCATCATATCCCTGTTGTTGTGTTCCGAAGCTCATCGGGATGCACTACTTAAAGTCTTGCACGCAGCCTACGTGCCGGAGGAGATCATAGTGAATCAGCTCGAGACAGTGGTGTCTAATGTTAATACTAGCCATGGGCTAGGTTTCATCAATGCCTTCTTGACAACGGAAGGACGTCACCACAACAAAGCTTTACACATCACCCTGGAGTGTAAAGGGGTTGTGCTCTCGCATGTTCTTGTTGACACTGGGTCTTCACTCAATGTCATGCCAAAGAAAGCCCTTGTCGAGCTTGAGTATGATGGTACTGCTCTCCGACCAAGCAATCTGGTGGTCAAAGCTTTTGACGGCTCCAAGAGGTCTGTTCTTGGAGAGGTGGAGCTTCATGTGATAATCGGTCCGCAGGTCTTTCAGACTACTTTCTATGTGATGGACATTCAGCCGGCCTACAGTTGTTTGTTAGGTCGACCATGGATTCATACCGCTGGCGCAGTTACGTCGACCCTTCACCAGAAATTGAAATATGAGTGGGAAGGACAGATTATCACCATCTATGGTGAAGAGGATATCTTTTTTAGCCATATGGCTACATACAAATACATTGAGATGGATGGTGAAATCCATGAAACCATGAGCCAAGGGTTCGAAGCACTGAACGTCAATGAGGCGACCACTGAAGTATTTGCTGCATTCCAGGAAGACAAAATGGCTACTTCAATTGTCTCCTATCAGCAAGTCCGGAAGGTTGTTGAAGATGGAAATGCCTAAGGCTTGGGCAAGCTGCTACAAGTGGAGAAGAAGGAGGACAGATTCGGTTTGGGTTACAAACCATTCCGACAAGATCAAGCAGAGGCTGCTAAGGAGCCCAAGTTCATCAGTGGGGGGATGCTCACCCTAGATGTTGTCAATAATGTGGAAGACGAGGCAGAAAGCAACCTCAACCTGGAGAGCTGGATTCATCCAAGGACCCCGGGTCAACAAGTCCTTAACTGGTCTTCCCGGGAAATTATAAGGGTTACTCCTGCAGAGTAATTATTATTTCCTGCTTTTTTCAGCATGCATCAAGTCCTGCATCTTGCCCAAGGTGTCAGGGCTCATTTTGTAATAGGGTCATATTTGTAATTTTATGAAATGGAATATCAATGAATATCGGACATCTTTTGCAAACAATGTTCTCTTTCGCTTACTGTCTTTTCATTTTTGTTATTTTTCGCACAAAACAATAAAATGGCAATGTTTTCAAAATAAATAACTTCATTTTCTGAACAAGATTAAAATTGATCACTAAAATGAACAAATCTCAACCCTTGCAGAAATAATCCTCAAGATTGCACCGACAACAGCACTGTTATGACCTTGTATGACTTCGGAAATCCAATTAATCAAGCTGATGAAGGGGTTGAAGAAGACTATGAGTTGCCTGAAGAGTTAGCCAGGTTGTTGAGGCAAGAAGAGAAAGTGATTACTCCTCATCAGGAGGAGGTTGAAACAATTAATCTTGGTATCGAGGAGGATTTGAAATAAGTGAAGATTGGGGCTAGTCTGCAAGCTTCAATAAAAGAATAACTTATCGACATTCTTCGAGAATACGTCGACGTCTTTGCTTGGTCCTATCAAGACATGCCAGGTCTAGATACGGATATTGTCATGCACAAGTGTCGCTCCCAATGATTTGCATCCCGGTACAAGCGCGAACGGTCGGCGAAAGGAGAAAAGAAATGAAAAGAAAAAAGTCGCCAGCTAGGCATTTTTATCCCGAAGGAAAGGTAATGATGCATAAACCTAAGAAAAGATGGATAAGACGGTTGCGAACCAGGGAAACTGAGAAAGGGGGTTGGTTACAACCTGGGAAGGTATTAGCACCCAGATTGTCCGCCGTACTCGACAGGATCCACGCTTGAAAGATTTGTGTTTAAAAGGGTAGTGTCAGTGCTATTCTGTGTGCAAAAGGCTGGAAAAGAATGCAAGTGTCAGTGCAAAAGAAATGTGAAGTGAAATAAGAGAGTGTCAGTGCAAGAAGAGAGTATGGAGCTCAAGACTATGAGGCTTAAAGAATAATGCTGGAAGAGGGGGAATATATAGAGACTTTTGTTCGATAATTGTTAAGTTATGCCTACGTATCCTCTCGTGCAATGAGGAAGTCAGAACACCGTAGTTCGACTCAAAGAGACTGAAAGGTAAATTGACATGTGAACTGCCTTCTTGTCTATGCTCAAGGGTATAACCTGTCTGGCTCAGGTGCAAACTGTCTTCCATTAGACGGAAGAAGCAAGTTCCCGTTTGTGAGTGAATGAGATGAGAAAAGAATCCCGGAGGAGACGATTATTGTTTGTTTTTGGTGTTTTCAGTTTTGTTATTGATTTTGGAGTTTGTCGTAAGTTGATGAGCTTAAGCCTAAACCAAGGGTTAGTAGACTTATCACATCCTCCCTCTGATTAGGGGTAATGAGAATACCTTAAGTGTGAAGTAAGAACCCCACACTTAATCACCATGATGTAGGATTAAGATCATTAACCTACTTGTATTTATTTAGATGTTTTTGGAGTTTTTGTTTGGTATAAGTAATGAGTTTAAGCCATAATCAAGTATTTAATGGACTCATTACACCATCCTAATAAAAGGATAATAGATGAGAACATTTAAGCTGAGGAAGGCTCCTCAACTTAATCCATGATTAGGGATTAACCTCATAACAAAACAATGCCTTTATTAAAGTGGATTTTATTTAATGGTAAGATTAATAAGTGGATTTTATGGTTTGTAAGACAACTTGAGGGGGACTTGTCCATTAACACTAGGGTTAGTCCTTCTTAACCAATTAAGGAAGAATTAGAACCCTAATGCAAGGCCCAAGATACAAGCTTGATGTCTTAGTGATTATTAGATGAATTGATTAAAGGATTTAAACACATTAAGGGTTTAACACTTAGGATTAAAGTTATACACTCCATCCTAATAGAAGGATACAGGCATAACCTTAATCACAAAGCCTTAAAACCTTTAAGGTTTAGTCCTTGATTAAGAGGTGAGAAGAGAAGAATCAAAGATGACACAAAGGTAAAACTAAAGGGGGGACTAATCAAACCCTAATTGTGATCATGCTTGAGTATTCCTAGGGTTTATGAGGCTTTCAAGAAGATCTTCAAGAGAAAAGGCCACCAAGGAAGAAGCAGGATGGAAGGAAAAGAAGCAGCAAGAAGCAAGACAACTTACTTCACTTAAGAAGATAAGTTGCTTGAAGAAAGAAAGAGGAGAAGGAGCATGAATGAGAAAGCTCACTCAAATACAAAAGTAAAATGCAGTAATGAATTCATAAAAGGGATGAGAAGAGATTATGAGAAGTGAAGGCAAATTCACTTCTCAAACACTTTCCACCTAAAAAGTTAGCAAAGGAAATGAAATGAAATGAATGCAAGGATGCAAACCAAAATCAGAAGCATACCAAGAAATGTGGATGATTATACAAGCAATGAAGATGCAAATGAGACATGAAAGGAGGCATGAAAGTTCATGAAAACTTATGAAATGCAATGGATGCATAACATGGCAAATGGGTGATGCAATGATCAAACATGATTCTAATGTATCCTAAGTTGTCTTATATGTCATGTGGATGCACAAAATGTCATGGCAAGTTCATGTATGCAAGCATATGAAGGATGAATGCAAATGAAGGCAAAGATTAGGGTTTATGAACAAGATGCAATGCAAAATCCAAAATCAGAAGCAAAACATGAGATAAAAAATTGAAAATGCAATCAAAGGTACCTTAAACTTATACAAGTTCACTGCCCAAAGGGCAAGGTCAGAAGCTAAACCCTAAAGGACCTATGATTTTCCTAAATTTCTAGGGTTTAAAGGGTGATCCTAAAGGGAAAATTCCAAACAAATTGAAAATGCAAGATAAAAATGAAACAAAAATATTTTTAAATGCTTGAAAGTATGCATAACACAATGCAAAAAGAACCATTCACAAACTCAACTTGGATCAAAAGTTATGAATTTTTGAAGTTAGGGTTAAAAATATTCAAATTAAAGAACCCTAATTCAAATGAAAATTGGCAAAACATGATCAAAACCAAAAATAAATTTGTTTTGTGAGTTTGTAAATGTTTGTAAATGTTTTAAAATGCTCTCTGAATTTTTTTGTGATTTTTAAATACCTAAATGTATTTTTAATAAATTAATTCTCATTAACTAATTAAAAATAATCACTTAAATGATATAAAAATAAATTTTAATGCAAAAAATAAAAATAAAAATATTTTTGGGTCCTGTAAATTAATAAAAGTTTTGATAAAAATTTCCAGAATTTTTTGATGTATTTTACTATTTTTTAAAATTCATGCAAATGAAATAGAAACAAATGAAATAAATATTAAATAAATGAGAAAAAGGGGAAAGTCAGCTAATCCTATGATTAAAGCCCTAATCTGAACCCTAATGACTTTCAGGTGACCGGGTCATCTTCTCCGGCCATCCATTCTTGCTATCTCACTCAATCCGTAAAATCAAACCACCAAACTCTCCAGAAATGATCCCTACCCCATTCTAAACAAGATTCAGCCATCAAACAACATTTATTTCACATGAACAATGAGATTCGAAGCAAAACGGAAAATCTTTCAGAAATTTCAGAAGCTTCATACATGCTTAAAACATAATCATTTTCAAAACCAAAAGGTGCAGTGTGATCAGTGAAGCATGGAGAACAATCTAAGAACTTAAGAAATCATTTCTGGAAATTTTGTTCTTGAGGTTACCTGAACTGAAGCTTTCGAAAATGGCACTGTCTGGCTGCTTCTCTACTTCAAAACCCCTCCAATGATCACCCTCAAGTGTTTGCAATGCTTGGTTGGAGTTTATGTAGCCTCTATGTGCAGTTGGCTGAAGCTCAGGTCAAGGAATGTGAAAATAGTGTTTTTGATATGGGGTGTTTCAAGGCAAAATGAAGGGTGGGAAATGATCAGTGATGAATGTGGAGTTGAATGGTGGAAAAAGTTTGGAGATTTGTTGGCTGAGCTATAAGTTTCGAAAGCTCTTGCAAGTTGGAGTGATTTTGTGTATGCTGAGCAATCTGAAGTGTTAGGCTGCAATGTTGTGTGTTATGGCTTGGGTTTGATCCACATAACATGTTGTGATAGGCCAGAGAGTGGGTGGTGGCTGCAGCTGATTGGTATGGGCTTCTTGCCAAAAATTCAAAAGTTTTGTACTTGAGGTATGGGAAAGTGGCAGGCTGGGATTTGGGCATGTCCTGGTTCAGCTGAGATCAAGGAATGTTTGAGAATCAGATTTGATGAGCTGTGGCAAGTGGATGAGAGGTTTTGTACCATTTTGCAAATTCATGAAGTTTTGGCCCCTTTTGGATTTCTTCATGGGCAAGGCATGAAACTTTGAAATTCTTGGGCCAATTCTGAATTATAGGTCATGTATGATGTTTGTGTAATGGCTAGAAGTCACTTTGAGGTCACAAATTGGTTTGACAAGAGTTTTTTGCAAGTTTCCCTCTTTGGTACATAAGTGAAATTTTGTGATTTTTTTCCAACTTTGCAAGGCCATAACTTGAGTTCTATGATGAATTAGGACTTGTTCTTGTACTTTTTGAAAAGGGAATGATCCAATCTACAACTTTCATGACCAAAAATTTTTCATTTGAAGCATTTTTGGTTGAGAAAGAGGAGGTTGAAAAACTTTCCCAAAATGGAAAGTTTACATTACAAGTCATTTCCATTTTTGGCAACTTTTGGTTTAGCTCACTTTTATTCAATTTTGTGAACTTCTAAGCACTTCAATGATCAAATAAAGATCATATAACTTAATTTTGATGAAAAATCCACTTTGGTTCCATGTTGGGGGCCTCAGATGCACTGATTTTGCCCTGACTTGCTCAAGAAGTTACCCAATGAACAGATGACTTCCACAATGAATTTCTTCATCAAACTTGGTATACATGATCCTTATAACATATTCAGACCATTAGAAACAAGAATGACCAAAAAATTGGGAGTTATGGCCTCTGAAACCAAAACCCTAATTTCAGGTCATCTGTGCAGTGAAACCCTAGCTCAGCTTCCATGCTTTCTCAGTTCTTGTTATTTTTTGACTTTCTTGATCTTGGGAGGATATAATATGATGCTTGAACATACATGGACCGTCTTGAGATGATTAAAGACCTTTGGAGTGGCTCAGATAGCTCAGGGATTGCTCATATCACAAACCCTAGATGCAGATGACTTAGAACCAATGTAGTGAAACAAAATGCAATGTGAGATGATATGATTGAACTTATGCAAATGAAAAGAATCACAAGCCATGGTGAAATGAATGAGGGAAAATTTGGGGTGTTTACAGCTGCCCCTATTCAAACATGAGTTAGCTGTGTAGGATGTAAGCGACGGCTTAACAGGCGAACAAGATAACTTGTGGTTGAATACCAAAGACAGTCCAAAATTTGCACTCACTGGTTATAAAGAATAAAAGGGATATATATTGTAAAAGAAAGTAAAGTATGATTATAAAGTGCGGGCGACGGAGGACGACCGTCGGGCAGAGGACGACTGCTGGGGATGAAGTAATGACGGGGACGGCCGACATGCTGGGTGTCGCTCCCGACAAATGAAACATGGTCATATGAGGGTACAGACGCGAACGGTCGGCGAGAGGGACAATGAGAACACACAGCCGTGAACTCACTGGAGATGAAAAGAGTCGCCAGCTAGGCATTTTTATCCCGGAGGAAAGGCAATGCTGCATAGGCCTAGAAAAAGATGGATAAGACGGTTTGCGAACCAGAGAGACTGAGAAAGGGGGTTGGTTACAACCTGGGAAGGTATTAGCACCCAGATTGTCCGTCGTACTCGACGGGATCCACGCTTAAAAGATTTGTGTTTTAGAGGGGTAGTGTCAGTGCAATCTGTGTGTAAAATAGCTGGAAAAGAATGTACAGGTGTCAGTGTAAAGAAATGTGAGGGGTATAAATGTACAGTGTCAATGTAGGAACAAGGATAAAATGCTCAAGATCATGAGGCTAAAGAAATAAGGCTGGAAAGAGGGGGAATGTACAGAGACTTTTGTTCGATAACCGTTAAGTTATGCCTACGTATCCTCTCGTGCAATGAGGAAGTCAGAACACCGTAGTTCGACCCAAAGAGACTGAAAGGATTGACTGGTGAACTGCCTGCAGTCTATGCTCAAGTGTATGATCTGTCTGGCACAGATGCAAACTGTCTTGCATTAGACGGAAGAAGCAAGTTCTCGGTTGTGAGTGAAGATGATGAGAAAAGAATCCCGAAGGAGACGATTATTGTTTGTTCTTGTGTTTTCAGTCTTTTATTTCTTTTTGGAGTTTGTCATAAGATAATGAGCTTAAACCTAAATCAATGGATTTGGTAAACTCATCACATCATCCCTCTGATTAGGGGTAATGAGAATTACCTTAAGTGTGAAGTCAGATTCTCACACTTAATCACCTTTGATGTAGGGTTAAGATCATTAACCTACTTGTGATTAATTAGATGTTTTTGTGATTTTTGTTTAATGTTAAGTAATGAGGTTAAGCCATAATCAGGGATTTAACAGGCTCATTACACTATCCTAAAAGAAGGATAATAGATGAGGGTGTTTAAGCTGAGGAAGGATCCTCAGCTTAATCCATGATTAGGGATTAAACCCATGACAGAACAAACCTTTGATTAAGTGGATTTTATTAATGATACGATGATGAAGTGTTTTTTATGATTTGTAAGACAACTTGAGGGGGACTTGTCCATTAACTTTAGGGTTAGTCCTTCTTAACCAATTAAGGAAGAATTAGAACCCTAATGCAAGGCCCAAGTTACAAGTGTAATGTCTTGATGATTATTAGATGGATTAATTAAGAGAGTTCAACACCTTAAGGGTCCAAGACTTAGGATTAAAGTTATACACTCCATCCTAAAAGAAGGATGCAGGCATGATCTTAATCACAAAGTCTTAAAGCCTTGAGGGTTTAGTCCCTGATTATGAGGTGAGGGGAGATGACTCAAGGAGAGACACAAAGGTAAAAACTATGGGGGAGACTAATCAAAACCCTAATTCATTATCATGCTTGGTTGGTCCTAATGTTTGTGAGGTTTTCAAGAACAATCTTCAGATGAAACACCAGGAAGCAGATGAACAAGATCAAGAGAAGCAAAGTGACTTGCTTCATTCAAGAAGTCAAGTCACTTGAAGAAAGAAAGTGGGAGGAGGAAGAATGAGCAAGCTCAAACTCAAACACACATAAGAATGCAGCAAGGTATGCAAGAGAGATGAAAAGAAAAGTTATGAGAAGTGAAGGCAAATTCACTTCTCAAGTTACTTACCACCTGCAATGTTAGAAACAAATGCAATGCAATGCTAGATGAAATGAAATGACATGATGCTAAGCCAAACCAGAAGCATACACATGATGATTATGATGCTATGAGGTGCTGCAAACATGAGGCAAGGCATGGGGATGTTCATACAAAGTCATGGATGCAAATGATGCCAGCTAAGGAACATGAACAAGCATGAAATGTTATGAAACATACAAGACAAATGGCATGGCAAATATGTAATGCAATGATCAATGATGCTTCATACATGTCTTAAGATGTCAAATGAATCATAAGAATGCACAAAATGCAATGGCAAGTCAAGTTATGCAAGGAAATGCAAGAAGGATGCAAATGAAAGCCCAAATTAGGGTTTATGAAACAAACATCAAACACAAACTCAAAACAGAAGAAAACCCTAAGATAAAAAATGGAAAATGGTACCCAAAGAAACCCTAGACCTATAATGAACCACTGCCCAAAGGGGAGCTCTCAACTCTCAACCAAACTCAAGTTATGAATTTTACAAGTTATTAGGGTTTTTTAGGGTTTGTAACAAAAGAAATGCCAATCAATTAGAAAATGCAAGATCAAATCTTGGCCTTTTTATCCTTGGAAGTTCATGTCAAATGGAAAACAATACAAAAAGAATCAATGTCTCAACCCTTACCAAAAGGCAGAAATGAATTTTCAAACATATGATCAAAATAATGCATCAAAAATGATTTAATTCAATGAAAAATTCTTAAAATGCATCAAGATTAAAAAAGAAATTTGGTTTGAAGGTTGGACAATGTTTCTAAATGTCTTAGAACATTTCATGAATTTTTTTGTAATTTTTAAATACCTAAAAGTATTTTTAATTAATTAATTCTCATTAATCAATTAAAAATAATCTTTTAAATATTTAAAAATACCTTTTTTATGATAAAAAATAAAATAAAAATGTTTTTGTGTCATAAAAATTAATAAAACCTTAAAGAAAAAGTTTCATAATTTTTATGATTTTTTAGCTATTTTTAATAAATTGTGCAAATAAAATAGAAAGAAAATGAATTAAATTTAAATAAAGTGAAAAGTAAACAAGGTGGATGGCCAGGATTGCTCCAGAGTTTAAATGAGTTGACTGGCGCGCAATCCTGTGGCTGGGATTTGTCCTGGGCTAATTATAATTAATTAAAAATTAATGGAGAATTAGGGCTAATCAAACACATCCTGACCACTCAATCTGGAGGGAAGTCAATGGGTCAACGCACATCAACGGCCAATATTCAAACTATCATTAATTATGGGATTAGGGCATAATTAATCTCAGGTGGCCGGAGAAGACTTCCGGTCGTCTTCTCCGGCCAGAAGCTTGCCTGAAAAAGTTCAAAACCTCTCAAAACGTAATGTAAATGAAAACTAAGACATGGGAAATGATCCCCAACACCTCACGAACTAAACCCCTCTCTCAAAACAAATTTATCTAACCTAAACAAGCTGAATCGAAGAAACTAAGTTCTAGGGTTCGCAAGCTTTAAACAGCAATTAAATTCTCAAAACACATCCATTTCAAAAACTAAAAGCATCAGCATGATCAGGAGAACATAAGGAACAAGTTTGTAACATAAAATGAGATTTCTGGAAAAAAATATTTGGAGCTACCTGAGATTTGCAACCTTTGATTTAGGAACTTTCAGGCCCTTTCTTTAAGTGCAAGCTGCTCCTCTTGGCCCCCCAAAGATGTCTGGATGCTCAAATGGAGTTTAGACTTGCTGGATGATGAGTTTCGAAGAGAACTGCTTCAGTTCAGTCAACAATGGCAGTTGAGATTTTGGCACTTTCAGGCTATGAGAGATGGTTGTTTGTGATCTATGAAGTGTGTTGAGAAGTTTGGCAAAGTTTGTTTTGATGTTTGTGGGCTATAGTGAGAGTTGCGAGTGAAACTGCAAACTGAGGTGAGAGATGGCAGTGAAGTGTTTTGGTTGTTTCAAGCTCTGGTTCTTGATGCTTTGTGTTCTATGGATCAAGGTGAGATGAATGGAGGAAAAAGATTTTGGGTTTGCAGGCTGTGTAATGAAATTCGAAGGAAGTTGCAAGTTGGGGTGTTTTTGTGTAAGTTGTGAATGTCAATGCTTCAGCCTTGGTTGCCATGTGATATGGCCAGCAAAATGAATGAATAAACAATTCTGATTGGCCTCTTGATGTGACATGGCCTGCTATGATAGGTGAGGCTACTTTTGCTAAAAATCCACTTTTGTGTAAGATAGGGCATGGCTCAAAGTTAAGCAAGTACAAGGCATGGCTGGTGCAGCAAAAGGTGATGGATAGGCCTAGCAAAGCTCAGCAGCCAATGTCATAAGTTGGTGAAGTGGTCATGAGTGAAAATGCAAGTTGGCTAGCTTTATGGATTTTCATGAGAAAAGTCAAATTACATGAACCAAACCATGAGCAAACTTGGTCCATTTCTGATTTTTGTGACTTAGAGGATGTTCACATGCTGGTTTGACATGAATTTGAGGCAGCAATCATGCATTGATTCAAGACTTAGCAAAATTTCCACTTGGTGCATAACTTGAAAAACAATGATTTTTGGCAACTTTGCATGGCCATAACTTTTGATCCAAGAAGAGTTTGATCATGTTCTTGTACTTTTTGAAAAGGGAAAGATGAGATCTACAACTTTCATGACCAAAGTTTTTCCATTTGAAGCATTTTTGGATCAAGAATCAAGGCTTGAAAATTGACCTAAAATGATGCATTCTTGAAAAGTCAACAAAACCCAAAAAGTCAACTTTTGCAAAAACCCTAAATTCTTGAATTCCATGAACTTCAACCTTCTTCCATGATCAAATAAAGATCATATACACTCAAAATGATGAAGATCACCCATTGGTTGGGTCATTGGGGCCTCAGATACCCTGATTTTGCACTGACTTGTCTGAAAAGTCAACTCTTGATCAGATGACTTCCCCATGGAATTTCTTCATGAAAATTGATATGCATACTCCCTATACCATATAGAGACCAATGGAAACAAGAATGACCAAAAAATTTGGAGTTATGGCCTCTGAAACCAAAACCCTAATTTTCAGTCAGCTGTGCAGTTCATCCTGGCCCTGCATCCACTCAAACCCTAGTTCTTGTGATCCCTCTGCAATTTTGACTTTGTGAGGATGTAACATGATATAAGAACACACATGGACCCCTTTGAGATGATTGGTGGCCTTTGGAATGGCTCAAGATGCCCTGAGGCTGCTCAGATCACAAACCCTAGGTGCAGATGCCTTAGAAACTATCCAGTGAAACCAAATGAGACATGAGATGATGTGATTGTGTTTATGCATATGAGATGATCACAAGTCATGTGTGAATGGGTGAGGGCAAATTTGGGGTGTTTACAGCTGCCCCTATTCAAGCATGAGTTAGCTGTGCAGGTTGTAAGCGGCGGCTTAACAGGCAAACAAGATAACTTGTGGTTGAATACCAAAGACAGTCCAAAATTTGCACTCACAGAAATGAAGAAGAAAAGGGATATAGATTGTAAGAGCAAAACAAAGTATATCGTAAAGTGTGGGCGACGGAGGACGACCGTCGGGCAGAGGACGACTGCTGGGTAAGGTGGTATGTGAAGCAAAGCGATGACGGGGACGGCCGACATGCTGGTAAAGTGTATAAAGCAATGACGGGGACGGCCGACATGCTGGGGATAAAAGGTAAAGCTAAGACGGGGACGGCCGACTAGCTGGGAAAATAAAATATCATGATGGGGACGGCCATCAAGATAGAGCTGCAAAATTCTGAGGATTAATGAAACATGACGGGGACGGCCATCAAGTTCATAAAGGTAAAGTAACCAACGATGGGGACGGCCATCGGGCTAAAAAAGGAAAAGGGACCACGACGGGGACGGCCATCGGGTTAAAGAATGAATGAAATAAACAGATGATGGGGTACGGCCATCAAAGGTGAAGGACGATCACCTAGCAGGGGACGGCTGCTCTGTTGGGTATAAAAGAAATATGATGGGGACGGCCATCAAAGGTGGAGGACGACCACCTGGCAGGGTACGGCTGCCAAAATATCAACGATAGGGACGGCCATCGGATAGAAAAGGTCAACGATGGGGACGGCCATCGGACGAGCATGATGGAGGACGACCATCAAGAAGTGGAGGACGACCACTCAGCAGGGGACGGCTGCTCTCAAAGTTTATCACAACACAGGATGAGTGTTAGACAACTAAAATCAACAATGGGGACGGCCATTGGATAAAGTGATGAAGGACGATCATCAAAAGGTGGAGGACGACCACCTAGCAGGGGACGGCTGCTAAAATTAACGATGGGGACGGCCATCGGATGAGCATGATGGAGGACGACCATCAAGAAGTGGAGGACGACCACTCAGCAGGGTACGGCTGCTCTCAGAGGTATCATAACACAGGACGAGTGTTAGATAAAAAGGAAATTTGACTGCGATCTACTGGGGATATAGTAAACACGGACGAGCGTTTACATCCAAGAAACAAAAGGTATAAGTGTTTGGTATTGTGTATAGATTAAAGATGCGGACGAGCATCCTTAAGACTATGATACGGACGAGTATCATGCAGAAACAAACTGACACGTGCTCAGAGCTGATGATACGGACGAGTATCAACTGGTTAACAAGGAACACGGACGAGTGTTGCATCTGAAAGTATCCTTCTGGGGAATAGTAGACACAGACGAGCATCTATATTCACGAAGACATAAGTGTTTGACACGGTGTATGGATTAAAGATGCGGACGAGCATCCTTAAGACTATGATACGGACGAGTATCATGTAGAAACAAACATTAGACGCAATGTTCTGAGATGATGGTACGGACGAGTACCAACTGGTTAACAAAGAACAAGGACTACTGTCGAATCTGCGGGGATATACATGGTGTATATAAGATACGGACGAGTATCTGAGTAGGTGTACCAATGAGTAGTGAGTATATAATGTATAGGTGAGTGTTTATCTGCTGGGGATATGACACGGACGGGTGTCAGGAAAGTGTATATTCAAGTATAGGCGACCATGCTGGGGATATGACACGGACGGGTGTCAAGGAAATGTATAGGTATATGTAAGTGCAAAGAGGGTGTCTTTGGCTTTCTGCTGGTGATTTGACACGGACGGGTGTCATAAAGTATCTGTAATACAGGTGATCTTGTTTGTAGAGTGTACCCAGGCGACCTGTGGGGAAAGGTGACACGGACGGGTGCCAAAAAGTGTATACACTGGTGTTTGTGATTGGGAGGCAACTGCTTTTGCTGGGGCTCTGATGGGGATGTATTCCGTATGCCGACAGATTGTCAATATTTACAAGTGTTCAAATCACAACATGACTTATGATTATGCTATGCATTTGATTTTTGCCGTAATGTTCCGTATTAGACGGAATGCTACGCTCTGGGGGTGACTATGATGCGGATGCCATGATTATGCAAAGGGGGGCAGATACGGGATTTGGATCCCGTCGCTGCGAAAATCTCGGGTTGATCTGCTTGAAGTGAACATCCCAGCTGGGGATGAGATCATTGATAGATCTGTAGTTGTATCTGCTTGGGGATATACGTCATCGATTGACATACTCTTATAATACGGGACCCAGCTGGGGTTTGTAGAAGCTATCTCTCTCTCTGTTGTGACTTCTTCGTGCGCTGCTCTTCTGAATAGAGGCTTGAAGCTCTGTGGGGAGATGATTCCCTGATTTCTGCACTCTGCTGAGGGAAAATATCAACTCGGCTGGGGAAGTGAGAGGCAACCCAGCTGGGGAAAGCAACAAGAGGCAACTCAGCTGGGGATATAGCATCCCGTTTGTTGATTTGGCAACTTTGCTGGGGAAGGCAATGGGGAGCTACTCAGCTGGGGAAAGAGCATTTCGGATGCTGAGATTGAATGTATGCTGATTTGGCAGCTCCGCTGAGGAAATGGGCACCTTCTAGTGCCATGTGGAAGATAGACCGAGTTGATAATGATTCGCCTACTTGCTGAGACGTAATCTGCATGCCCCAGGTTGCATTCTGGATACCTGCAATCCTGCAAAGATAATGGAACGTACAAAAGGTCCCGAGGTATCCCTTTCTGGATTCCGTCATAGGAGTTAAGTACACTCGAGAGTAATCACATTCCCTGTAAGCATGCGTTTTTGTTTTTAGAGAAAGGCATCTGTACTTATGCAATTGTATTTTAGAGATATCAGACGACTCTTTGCAAAACATAAATGTAAAAGACGAAACATGACTGAAAATCTGATTTTATTAATTCATGTGCCCTGAATTGGCGAGATACAGTCAGAGAAACATATCTCCTGAAATGAGGAGATTGTTACAAATTGAGAAATAAAGTGCTGGCGGTGTTGACGACGCTTTGAGGAGCTTCCTCTCCTGCTATGACTCGTATGACAATGACGTTCTTCTCGTCTTGCTTTCTGGAGAGAGTTGATTCTGATTGCAGCCTGATCCCTTGGAGCTTACCAAGTTGTAGGTGATACAGACGAATTCAGAATGCAGTTGTTCGCTTATTCCCTTATTTTGCATGGATCGCCCTTTCGGGTTTTCAATCCATCGGGATACCCATTTTTGCCTAAGCTGTCCAATGCGGCTTTTCAACTCAGCGGGTGTACATTTTTCATTTATTTCCCTTACTTTTGCCCGAGTCTTTTATTCTGTTTTTGACTCGCCGGGATGCCCTATTTTTGCCTGGACTTACATTCTGTTTTTATGTCCAGCGGGTCATTTTATGCGAAGTATTTTTTAACTGCATCTGAATTCACAGGGGACGGGAAGTCTTCACCATCCATGGTGCTGAGCATCAGTGCTCCACCAGAGAAGACTTTCTTGACGACGAATGGTCCTTCGTAATTTGGAGTCCATTTGCCCCTGTGGTCTGTATGAGGAGGGAGGATTCTTTTCAGCACAAGATCTCCTACTTGGTACTCTCGGTGCCTGACTTTCTGATCGAAGGCTCTCTTCATTCTCTTCTGATATAACTGCCCATGACAGATTGCAGCCAATCTCTTCTCTTCGATCAGACTCAGTTGTTCGTATCGGGCCCGAACCCATTCTGCTTCACTCAGTTTAACATCCATCAATACCCGTAGCGAGGGTAATTCAACTTCAACTGGCAGGACTGCTTCCATGCCATACACAAGCTGATACGGTGTTGCCCCAGTGGACGTTCTGATTGATGTGCGATACCCATGCAAGGCAAATGGCAGCATTTCATGCCAGTCTCGGTAGGTGATTACCATCTTTTGCACAATCTTCTTGATATTCTTATTTGCTGCTTCCACAGCGCCGTTCATCTTTGGCCTGTAAGGAGAAGAATTGTGATGTTGGATCTTGAAGTCCCGGCACAGCTCTGCCATCATTTTGTTGTTCAAGTTGGAACCATTATCAGTAATGATTCGCTCGGGCACTCCATACCGACAGATGATATCTCTTTTCAGAAATCTGGCTACCACTTGCCTTGTGACATTTGCATATGAGGCTGCTTCAACCCACTTTGTAAAATAATCGATGGCGACCAGGATGAATCTGTGGCCGTTCGAAGCAGTTGGCTCAATTTTGCCAATCATGTCAATGCCCCACATAGCAAAGGGCCATGGTGAAGACATTATGTTCAGGGAATTGGGAGGCACATGCACCTTGTCTGCATAAATCTGGCATTTATGGCATTTTCTGGCGTAGGCACAACAGTCTGCATCCATTGTGATCCAGTAATAGCCTGATCTTAACAACTTCTTAGCCATGGCATGCCCTCCTGCATGGGTACCAAAGGATCCTTCGTGCACTTCATGCATCAGTAAATCCGCTTCCGTCTTGTCAACACATCTGAGAAGCACCATATCAAAGTTCCTTTTGTATAAAGATCCATCAGTGTTCAGAAAGAAACTTCCAGCAAGCCTTCTTAAAGTCTTTTTATCATTGGAAGATGCCCCAGGTGGGTACGTTTGATCCTCCAAGAAGCACTTAATGTCATGGAACCAAGGCTTATCATCTTTGACAACATCTGCTGCAAATACATACGCTGGTCTATCAAGTCTCGATACTGAAATCTGAGGTACAAAGTTAGCAGCTTGAACTTTGATCATGGATGAAATGGTAGCAAGAGCATCCGCAAACTGATTCTCGTCCCGAGGGATATACTCAAGCTTGACTGTTGTGAAGAAAGTCAATAACCTTCTCGTATAGTCCCTGTAAGGTATCAGATGATCTTGGTGGGTGTACCATTTTCCGTTGGTCTGATTGACTACCAAAGCTGAATCTCCGAATACGGTCAATGTCTTGATCCTGAGGTCAATGGCTTCCTCAAGACCCAGAATGCAAGCTTCGTATTCAGCTTCGTTGTTAGTGCAGTTGAAAGTGAGCTTTGCCGAGAAAGGCATGTGAACCCCTTTAGGTGTAATGAGTACTGCACCAACACCACGGCCATTCATGTTGACAGCCCCATCAAACATCATAGTCCATTCTTCTTCTGGGTCAGGCCCTTCAGTGTGAATAGGCTCTTCATGATCTTTTGCTTTAATGAACATGATGTCTTCATCGGGGAAGTCGAACCTCATAGGCTGGTAGTCATCAATGGGTTGCTCAGCAAGATATTCAGATAGTACACTGCCCTTGATGGCTTTCTGAGATGTGTACTGT
This sequence comes from Lathyrus aphaca, assembly GCA_963966055.1. Lineage (NCBI taxonomy): Eukaryota > Viridiplantae > Streptophyta > Magnoliopsida > Fabales > Fabaceae > Lathyrus > Lathyrus aphaca. Next base: position 282,790,904 of record OZ014522.1, on the reverse strand, counting down.
ATGTCGTATTCTGTGAGAATCATCTGCCATCTTGCAACCCGTCCGGTAAGAGCTGGCTTCTCGAAAATGTACTTAACTGGATCCATTTTTGAGATCAATAGAGTAGTATGGGTCAACATATACTGTCTCAGTCGGCGAGCAGCCCACGCTAAAGCACAGCAAGTTTTCTCGAGCAGTGAATAACGCTGTTCACAGTCGGTAAACTTTTTGCTTAGGTAGTATATCGCATACTCTTTTCGACCAGACTCGTCATGCTGACCTAGTACACACCCCATCGATTCTTCTAATACTGTCAAGTACATAATCAGAGGTCTTCCTTCAACTGGAGGCATAAGGATTGGAGGTTCTTGCAAATACTCCTTGATCTTGTCAAAAGCTTTCTGGCAGTCTTCGTTCCACCTGACCGTTTGCTCCTTTCTTAACAGCTTGAATAAGGGTTCACAAGTTGCTGTAAGGTGAGATATGAACCGTGAAATGTAGTTCAATCGACCTAAGAACCCTCGAACTTCTTTCTCAGTTTTCGGTGCAGGCATTTCTTGAATAGCTTTGACTTTATCAGGGTCAACTTCAATCCCTTTCTCACTTACAATAAAGCCCAGCAGCTTACCGGATCGCACCCCGAATGTGCATTTGTTGGGGTTCAACTTTAGTTGGTATTTCCTCAGACGCTTGAATAACTTGAGCAGATTTACCAGGTGATCTTCCTCTGTAAGGGACTTGGCGATCATATCATCCACATAACATTCTATTTCCTTATGGATCATGTCGTGGAATAATGTCACCATAGCCCGTTGATATGTGGCACCAGCATTCTTCAGTCCGAATGGCATCACTTTGTAACAGAACGTGCCCCAAGGTGTAATGAATGTTGTCTTCTCCATGTCTTCAGGTGACATCTTGATCTGATTATATCCTGAAAATCCATCCATGAAGGAGAATACCGAGAACTGAGCCGTGTTATCCACCAATACATCAATGTGAGGTAATGGGAAGTCATCTTTCGGACTGGCTCTGTTCAGATCCCGGTAATCAACACACATTCTTACTTTTCCGTCCTTCTTAGGCACAGGTACTATGTTAGCAACCCACGGAGGATAGCTAGTCACAGCAAGGAACCCGGCGTCCCATTGCTTTTGTACCTCTTCTTTGATTTTCAAAGCCATGTCTGGGCGAGTCCGGCGCAACTTCTGTTTAACTGGCGGGCATTCTTCCCTCAAAGGCAGCTTGTGCACAACAATGTCGGTATCCAACCCTGGCATATCTTGATACGACCAAGCAAACACATCAACATACTCTTGAAGCAGATCTATCAGTTGTCTCTTCACTGAGTCTTGCAGGCAGGCCCCGATTTTAACTTCTTTCACATTTTCTTCCGTACCAAGATTAATCACTTCAATCTCCTCCTGATGAGGAGTAATGACCTTTTCCTCTTGTCTCAACAACCTGGCTAGCTCTTCAGGAAGCTCATATTCTTCATCGACCCCTTCATCAGCTTGATTGATCGGATTGTCAAAGTCATACGATGTCATAGCTGTGCTGTTGTCGGTGCTGTCTGGAAGGCACTCTCTGCAAGGGTTAAGTCGGTTCATTTTAGTGATTGATTTTAATCTTGCTTTAGAAAAAAGTGAAATGAAGTTATCATTTTGAAAACACCGCCATTTATTTTTGTACAAAAAGAAAAATGGAAAAACAGTGAGCAAAAAAGAAAAAAAAGACTTGTTTGCAAAAAGATGTCTGATATTTCATTACTTTAATCTTGTTTGCACAAAAGTACAGATGGCCCTGATTACAAAATGAGTCTTGTCATCTTGGGCAAGATGCAAGACTTTGATGCATGCTTATAAAATACAGGAAATAATAATTACTCTGCTCGAGTAACACTTATAATTCCCTGGGAAGACCAGTTCGAGACACTGCTCCCCGGGATCTTCGGACGAATCCAAATCTCCAGGTTGCGCTCCTCTTCCAGCTCATCTTCCAGACAGTTGATAGCATCGGGGGTAAGCATTCCCCCACTGACAAAACCAGGCTCTCCAGCAGCCTTTGCTTGATGTTGAGTTGGTCTGTAACCCAACCCAAATTTGTCTTTCTTCTCCTCCACAGCTAAGACCTTGCCCCAGCCTTGGGCAGTTCCTTCTTCAACAACCTTCCGGGCTTGTTGGTAAGACGACATCGGGGTACCAGATACAGCAGAGGCTTCATTCACATTCAACGCTTCAAACCCCTGGCTCATTGTTTCATGGATCTCCCCATCCATTTCAATGTACTTGTAAGTTGCCAGGTGGCTGACAAAAATGTCCTCTTCCCCACAGATTGTGACAACTTGACCTTCCCACTCAAATTTTAACTTTTGGTGAAGGGTAGACGTTATTGCGCCGGCGGCGTGAATCCAGGGTCTACCCAACAAACAGCTGTAGGCGGGCTGAATGTCCATCACATAAAAGATAGTTTTAAAAGTCTGCGGGCCAATTGTCACGGGCAGCTCAATCTCTCCCAGAACCGATCTCTTTGAGCCATCAAAAGCTCTAACCACCAGGTTGCTGGGTCTCAATGCCAAACCATCATATTCAAGCTTCACCAGAGCCTTCTTTGGTAAGACATTCAGGGATGATCCTGTGTCCACCAGCACATGTGAAAGGACAGCTCCTTTGCATTCCATGGTTATGTGCAAGGCTTTGTTGTGATTGCGGCCATCCACTGTCAGGTCAGAATTGGTAAACCCTAGCCCATTGCTAGCAGTAACGTTTCCAACAACGGTTTCCAATTGGTTGACAGTAATCTCCTCGGGCACGTAAGCTGCGTGCAGTACCTTCAGTAGTGCATTCCGATGGGCTTCGGAGCACATAAGCAGAGAGAGGATGGAGATTTTGGATGGCGTCTGGTGAAGTTGATCCACAATTTTGTAATCACTCTTCTTGATGATCCGCATAAACTCATCAACTTCCTGATCAAATGGAGTCTTCAGGGCTTCTTTGGCAGCTGGATCTTCCTGCACCGGACTCTTTCCCTTTGCCTTGGCAGCAGCTTCTGCTTCGGCAGTAGGTCTTTGGACTTGTGAAGCAAAGAGACGTCCGCTTCGGGTGAAGCCTCCGCCTCCGCCCACATTATCAATTTGTGGTGCAGGTGTTGATGTTTCAAGAGTGATTCTTTTTCCCTCGCAATACAAGTCGGAGCCATAGTGCCAAGGGATGGCCCTATTGCTTTCATATGGTACAGGTCCAGGTACCGTGACGGTGACTGGACTGATTGCTGCTGCTGAGGGGACTGTTATTGTCTGTGGATCATAAAAGATTGTAACTGGTGCTCTAGTGGGAGCAGCACCTTCTGGAAATTTTGTTCTTGAGGTTACCTGAACTGAAGCTTTCGAAAATGGCACTGTCTGGCTGCTTCTCTACTTCAAAACCCCTCCAATGATCACCCTCAAGTGTTTGCAATGCTTGGTTGGAGTTTATGTAGCCTCTATGTGCAGTTGGCTGAAGCTCAGGTCAAGGAATGTGAAAATAGTGTTTTTGATATGGGGTGTTTCAAGGCAAAATGAAGGGTGGGAAATGATCAGTGATGAATGTGGAGTTGAATGGTGGAAAAAGTTTGGAGATTTGTTGGCTGAGCTATAAGTTTCGAAAGCTCTTGCAAGTTGGAGTGATTTTGTGTATGCTGAGCAATCTGAAGTGTTAGGCTGCAATGTTGTGTGTTATGGCTTGGGTTTGATCCACATAACATGTTGTGATAGGCCAGAGAGTGGGTGGTGGCTGCAGCTGATTGGTATGGGCTTCTTGCCAAAAATTCAAAAGTTTTGTACTTGAGGTATGGGAAAGTGGCAGGCTGGGATTTGGGCATGTCCTGGTTCAGCTGAGATCAAGGAATGTTTGAGAATCAGATTTGATGAGCTGTGGCAAGTGGATGAGAGGTTTTGTACCATTTTGCAAATTCATGAAGTTTTGGCCCCTTTTGGATTTCTTCATGGGCAAGGCATGAAACTTTGAAATTCTTGGGCCAATTCTGAATTATAGGTCATGTATGATGTTTGTGTAATGGCTAGAAGTCACTTTGAGGTCACAAATTGGTTTGACAAGAGTTTTTTGCAAGTTTCCCTCTTTGGTACATAAGTGAAATTTTGTGATTTTTTTCCAACTTTGCAAGGCCATAACTTGAGTTCTATGATGAATTAGGACTTGTTCTTGTACTTTTTGAAAAGGGAATGATCCAATCTACAACTTTCATGACCAAAAATTTTTCATTTGAAGCATTTTTGGTTGAGAAAGAGGAGGTTGAAAAACTTTCCCAAAATGGAAAGTTTACATTACAAGTCATTTCCATTTTTGGCAACTTTTGGTTTAGCTCACTTTTATTCAATTTTGTGAACTTCTAAGCACTTCAATGATCAAATAAAGATCATATAACTTAATTTTGATGAAAAATCCACTTTGGTTCCATGTTGGGGGCCTCAGATGCACTGATTTTGCCCTGACTTGCTCAAGAAGTTACCCAATGAACAGATGACTTCCACAATGAATTTCTTCATCAAACTTGGTATACATGATCCTTATAACATATTCAGACCATTAGAAACAAGAATGACCAAAAAATTGGGAGTTATGGCCTCTGAAACCAAAACCCTAATTTCAGGTCATCTGTGCAGTGAAACCCTAGCTCAGCTTCCATGCTTTCTCAGTTCTTGTTATTTTTTGACTTTCTTGATCTTGGGAGGATATAATATGATGCTTGAACATACATGGACCGTCTTGAGATGATTAAAGACCTTTGGAGTGGCTCAGATAGCTCAGGGATTGCTCATATCACAAACCCTAGATGCAGATGACTTAGAACCAATGTAGTGAAACAAAATGCAATGTGAGATGATATGATTGAACTTATGCAAATGAAAAGAATCACAAGCCATGGTGAAATGAATGAGGGAAAATTTGGGGTGTTTACAGCTGCCCCTATTCAAACATGAGTTAGCTGTGTAGGATGTAAGCGACGGCTTAACAGGCGAACAAGATAACTTGTGGTTGAATACCAAAGACAGTCCAAAATTTGCACTCACTGGTTATAAAGAATAAAAGGGATATATATTGTAAAAGAAAGTAAAGTATGATTATAAAGTGCGGGCGACGGAGGACGACCGTCGGGCAGAGGACGACTGCTGGGGATGAAGTAATGACGGGGACGGCCGACATGCTGGGTGTCGCTCCCGACAAATGAAACATGGTCATATGAGGGTACAGACGCGAACGGTCGGCGAGAGGGACAATGAGAACACACAGCCGTGAACTCACTGGAGATGAAAAGAGTCGCCAGCTAGGCATTTTTATCCCGGAGGAAAGGCAATGCTGCATAGGCCTAGAAAAAGATGGATAAGACGGTTTGCGAACCAGAGAGACTGAGAAAGGGGGTTGGTTACAACCTGGGAAGGTATTAGCACCCAGATTGTCCGTCGTACTCGACGGGATCCACGCTTAAAAGATTTGTGTTTTAGAGGGGTAGTGTCAGTGCAATCTGTGTGTAAAATAGCTGGAAAAGAATGTACAGGTGTCAGTGTAAAGAAATGTGAGGGGTATAAATGTACAGTGTCAATGTAGGAACAAGGATAAAATGCTCAAGATCATGAGGCTAAAGAAATAAGGCTGGAAAGAGGGGGAATGTACAGAGACTTTTGTTCGATAACCGTTAAGTTATGCCTACGTATCCTCTCGTGCAATGAGGAAGTCAGAACACCGTAGTTCGACCCAAAGAGACTGAAAGGATTGACTGGTGAACTGCCTGCAGTCTATGCTCAAGTGTATGATCTGTCTGGCACAGATGCAAACTGTCTTGCATTAGACGGAAGAAGCAAGTTCTCGGTTGTGAGTGAAGATGATGAGAAAAGAATCCCGAAGGAGACGATTATTGTTTGTTCTTGTGTTTTCAGTCTTTTATTTCTTTTTGGAGTTTGTCATAAGATAATGAGCTTAAACCTAAATCAATGGATTTGGTAAACTCATCACATCATCCCTCTGATTAGGGGTAATGAGAATTACCTTAAGTGTGAAGTCAGATTCTCACACTTAATCACCTTTGATGTAGGGTTAAGATCATTAACCTACTTGTGATTAATTAGATGTTTTTGTGATTTTTGTTTAATGTTAAGTAATGAGGTTAAGCCATAATCAGGGATTTAACAGGCTCATTACACTATCCTAAAAGAAGGATAATAGATGAGGGTGTTTAAGCTGAGGAAGGATCCTCAGCTTAATCCATGATTAGGGATTAAACCCATGACAGAACAAACCTTTGATTAAGTGGATTTTATTAATGATACGATGATGAAGTGTTTTTTATGATTTGTAAGACAACTTGAGGGGGACTTGTCCATTAACTTTAGGGTTAGTCCTTCTTAACCAATTAAGGAAGAATTAGAACCCTAATGCAAGGCCCAAGTTACAAGTGTAATGTCTTGATGATTATTAGATGGATTAATTAAGAGAGTTCAACACCTTAAGGGTCCAAGACTTAGGATTAAAGTTATACACTCCATCCTAAAAGAAGGATGCAGGCATGATCTTAATCACAAAGTCTTAAAGCCTTGAGGGTTTAGTCCCTGATTATGAGGTGAGGGGAGATGACTCAAGGAGAGACACAAAGGTAAAAACTATGGGGGAGACTAATCAAAACCCTAATTCATTATCATGCTTGGTTGGTCCTAATGTTTGTGAGGTTTTCAAGAACAATCTTCAGATGAAACACCAGGAAGCAGATGAACAAGATCAAGAGAAGCAAAGTGACTTGCTTCATTCAAGAAGTCAAGTCACTTGAAGAAAGAAAGTGGGAGGAGGAAGAATGAGCAAGCTCAAACTCAAACACACATAAGAATGCAGCAAGGTATGCAAGAGAGATGAAAAGAAAAGTTATGAGAAGTGAAGGCAAATTCACTTCTCAAGTTACTTACCACCTGCAATGTTAGAAACAAATGCAATGCAATGCTAGATGAAATGAAATGACATGATGCTAAGCCAAACCAGAAGCATACACATGATGATTATGATGCTATGAGGTGCTGCAAACATGAGGCAAGGCATGGGGATGTTCATACAAAGTCATGGATGCAAATGATGCCAGCTAAGGAACATGAACAAGCATGAAATGTTATGAAACATACAAGACAAATGGCATGGCAAATATGTAATGCAATGATCAATGATGCTTCATACATGTCTTAAGATGTCAAATGAATCATAAGAATGCACAAAATGCAATGGCAAGTCAAGTTATGCAAGGAAATGCAAGAAGGATGCAAATGAAAGCCCAAATTAGGGTTTATGAAACAAACATCAAACACAAACTCAAAACAGAAGCAAACCCTAAGATAAAAAATGGAAAATGGTACCCAAAGAAACCCTAGACCTATAATGAACCACTGCCCAAAGGGGAGCTCTCAACTCTCAACCAAACTCAAGTTATGAATTTTACAAGTTATTAGGGTTTTTTAGGGTTTGTAACAAAAGAAATGCCAATCAATTAGAAAATGCAAGATCAAATCTTGGCCTTTTTATCCTTGGAAGTTCATGTCAAATGGAAAACAATACAAAAAGAATCAATGTCTCAACCCTTACCAAAAGGCAGAAATGAATTTTCAAACATATGATCAAAATAATGCATCAAAAATGATTTAATTCAATGAAAAATTCTTAAAATGCATCAAGATTAAAAAAGAAATTTGGTTTGAAGGTTGGACAATGTTTCTAAATGTCTTAGAACATTTCATGAATTTTTTTGTAATTTTTAAATACCTAAAAGTATTTTTAATTAATTAATTCTCATTAATCAATTAAAAATAATCTTTTAAATATTTAAAAATACCTTTTTTATGATAAAAAATAAAATAAAAATGTTTTTGTGTCATAAAAATTAATAAAACCTTAAAGAAAAAGTTTCATAATTTTTATGATTTTTTAGCTATTTTTAATAAATTGTGCAAATAAAATAGAAAGAAAATGAATTAAATTTAAATAAAGTGAAAAGTAAACAAGGTGGATGGCCAGGATTGCTCCAGAGTTTAAATGAGTTGACTGGCGCGCAATCCTGTGGCTGGGATTTGTCCTGGGCTAATTATAATTAATTAAAAATTAATGGAGAATTAGGGCTAATCAAACACATCCTGACCACTCAATCTGGAGGGAAGTCAATGGGTCAACGCACATCAACGGCCAATATTCAAACTATCATTAATTATGGGATTAGGGCATAATTAATCTCAGGTGGCCGGAGAAGACTTCCGGTCGTCTTCTCCGGCCAGAAGCTTGCCTGAAAAAGTTCAAAACCTCTCAAAACGTAATGTAAATGAAAACTAAGACATGGGAAATGATCCCCAACACCTCACGAACTAAACCCCTCTCTCAAAACAAATTTATCTAACCTAAACAAGCTGAATCGAAGAAACTAAGTTCTAGGGTTCGCAAGCTTTAAACAGCAATTAAATTCTCAAAACACATCCATTTCAAAAACTAAAAGCATCAGCATGATCAGGAGAACATAAGGAACAAGTTTGTAACATAAAATGAGATTTCTGGAAAAAAATATTTGGAGCTACCTGAGATTTGCAACCTTTGATTTAGGAACTTTCAGGCCCTTTCTTTAAGTGCAAGCTGCTCCTCTTGGCCCCCCAAAGATGTCTGGATGCTCAAATGGAGTTTAGACTTGCTGGATGATGAGTTTCGAAGAGAACTGCTTCAGTTCAGTCAACAATGGCAGTTGAGATTTTGGCACTTTCAGGCTATGAGAGATGGTTGTTTGTGATCTATGAAGTGTGTTGAGAAGTTTGGCAAAGTTTGTTTTGATGTTTGTGGGCTATAGTGAGAGTTGCAAGTGAAACCGCAAACTGAGGTGAGAGATGGCAGTGAAGTGTTTTGGTTGTTTCAAGCTCTGGTTCTTGATGCTTTGTGTTCTATGGATCAAGGTGAGATGAATGGAGGAAAAAGATTTTGGGTTTGCAGGCTGTGTAATGAAATTCGAAGGAAGTTGCAAGTTGGGGTGTTTTTGTGTAAGTTGTGAATGTCAATGCTTCAGCCTTGGTTGCCATGTGATATGGCCAGCAAAATGAATGAATAAACAATTCTGATTGGCCTCTTGATGTGACATGGCCTGCTATGATAGGTGAGGCTACTTTTGCTAAAAATCCACTTTTGTGTAAGATAGGGCATGGCTCAAAGTTAAGCAAGTACAAGGCATGGCTGGTGCAGCAAAAGGTGATGGATAGGCCTAGCAAAGCTCAGCAGCCAATGTCATAAGTTGGTGAAGTGGTCATGAGTGAAAATGCAAGTTGGCTAGCTTTATGGATTTTCATGAGAAAAGTCAAATTACATGAACCAAACCATGAGCAAACTTGGTCCATTTCTGATTTTTGTGACTTAGAGGATGTTCACATGCTGGTTTGACATGAATTTGAGGCAGCAATCATGCATTGATTCAAGACTTAGCAAAATTTCCACTTGGTGCATAACTTGAAAAACAATGATTTTTGGCAACTTTGCATGGCCATAACTTTTGATCCAAGAAGAGTTTGATCATGTTCTTGTACTTTTTGAAAAGGGAAAGATGAGATCTACAACTTTCATGACCAAAGTTTTTCCATTTGAAGCATTTTTGGATCAAGAATCAAGGCTTGAAAATTGACCTAAAATGATGCATTCTTGAAAAGTCAACAAAACCCAAAAAGTCAACTTTTGCAAAAACCCTAAATTCTTGAATTCCATGAACTTCAACCTTCTTCCATGATCAAATAAAGATCATATACACTCAAAATGATGAAGATCACCCATTGGTTGGGTCATTGGGGCCTCAGATACCCTGATTTTGCACTGACTTGTCTGAAAAGTCAACTCTTGATCAGATGACTTCCCCATGGAATTTCTTCATGAAAATTGATATGCATACTCCCTATACCATATAGAGACCAATGGAAACAAGAATGACCAAAAAATTTGGAGTTATGGCCTCTGAAACCAAAACCCTAATTTTCAGTCAGCTGTGCAGTTCATCCTGGCCCTGCATCCACTCAAACCCTAGTTCTTGTGATCCCTCTGCAATTTTGACTTTGTGAGGATGTAACATGATATAAGAACACACATGGACCCCTTTGAGATGATTGGTGGCCTTTGGAATGGCTCAAGATGCCCTGAGGCTGCTCAGATCACAAACCCTAGGTGCAGATGCCTTAGAAACTATCCAGTGAAACCAAATGAGACATGAGATGATGTGATTGTGTTTATGCATATGAGATGATCACAAGTCATGTGTGAATGGGTGAGGGCAAATTTGGGGTGTTTACACTGGGGAAATAGAAGGATCATGATGGGGACGGCCATCAGGTTCTGTAATAAGACTCTCTGGGGTTTAAAGGTAAAATCAATGATGGGGACGACCATCAGGTTTGAAGAAATAAATGATGAGGGACGGTCATCAAAGGTGAAGGACGATCACCTAGCAGGGGACGACTGCTCTGTTGGGGATAAGATGAGGAACGGTCATCTAAGGTGAAAGACGATCGCCTGGCAAGCTACGGTTGTTGAAAGTATCATGACATAGGACGAATGTCAGATAGAAAGAGTCGACGATAGGGACGACCATCGGAAAAGCATGATGAAGGACGATCATCAAGAGGTGAAGGACGATCACCTAGTAGGGTACGGCTGCTCTGGGGTTTATCATGACATAGGACGAATGTCAGATAGAAAGAGTCGACGATGGGGACGACCATCGGATAAAATGATGAAGGACGATCATCAAGAGGTGAAGGACGATCACCTAGCAGGGTACGACTGCTAAAATATCACGACATAGGACGAATGTCGGATAGGGAAGGGTTCCAATAATGGAGACTCCGCTGGGGATGATGATGGACAATCATCAAAAGGTGAAGGACGATCACCTGGAAGGGTACGGCTGCCGGAAGTATCATGACATAGGACGAATGTTAAGGGAATAATTCATTGGGATTTGTTGGGGACTCCTCTGGGGAATCGTAAACACAGACGAGTGTCTAATTTTAAGAAAAAAGGTATAAGTGTTTGACATTGTGTATAGATTAAAGATGCGGACGAGCATCCTTAAGACTACGATACGGACGAGTATCAGTAGAAACAAACGCTGACGCATGTTCAGAGATGATGGTATGGACGAGTACCAACTGGTTAACAAAGAACACAGACGAGTGTTGATTCTGAGGAGAGATACGTGGTGTATGCAAGATACGGACGAGTATCTATATAAGTAAAAAGTATGAGTGAGACACAGACGAGTGTTCAACTTGCTGGGGGAGAGTATGATACAGACGGGTATCATAAGGGGAAGTGAGATATTCTGAAGATCTGTGGGGATAAGATGACACGGACGGGTGTCGAAAGAAGTGTATTATAAACAAGTGTTTGACTTACAATAAGTGTTTAGGCAACCCTGCTAGGGAAAAGTGACACGGACGAGCGTCAAAAAAGTGTGCATAGATATATCTGTTTGTAGAGAGCATTCGTGCGACTTTACTGGGGAATGATGACACAGACGAGTGCTAAAAGGAGCATGTATCTGTATTTGTGAGTGCAACGGGGACACTTAGGCTTTCTGCTGTGACTGTGAGTCTTTGTATATATTGCTGACAGAATGTTGGTATATACAGGTGCTTGATTCAAAACATCGCTTATGATTATGCAGTATGTTTGATTTTTGCCGTAATGCTCCGTATTAGACGGAATGCTACGCTCTGAGGGGAAATATGATACGAATGCCATGTTTATGCAAAGATACCCATCCGTGATTTGGATTCCGTTGCTTTGAAGATCTTTGGCTTGATCTGCTTTGAAAGAATGTCCCAGCTGGGGAAATAGATCATTGGTAGATCTGATAGGATGTATGACTGCTTGGGGAAACAGGTCACTGATAGACCTATCTTTGGTGTTGAGGGGCCCAGCTGGGGCTGTGGAAGCTTTCGTCGCTTTGTTTTGAGATCTTCAGACATTGCTCTTCTGGATAGAGGCTGAAACTCTGTGGGGAGATAGTTCCCTGTCTAGCACTTGGTTGGGGAGGAATGATCACTGAACGATATTCCTAGATATTTCTGTGGGGATCCTGCCGAGGATGATCGACTCAACTGGGGAAATGAGCCCCCTTTTGATGCTGCTCTGATGGGGAGGAGCTTTCATGCCCTCATGCTGCGCTTTGAATACCTGCAATCCTGTTATGACAAAGAAACGTACAAATACCCCGAGGTATCCCCTACTGGATTCCATCATAGGAGTTTAGACCCTCCCGGGAGCAAATATATTTCATGTAAGCATGTAATTTAGAAAAGACGCATCTGCATTTATGCAATCGATATTTCAAGGACATCGGACATTGTTTGCAAATGAAAAATGAAATGTACGAGACGAAACGTGACTGATAATCTGATTTTATTAATTTGTGCGCCCTGAATTGGCAAGTACAGTCAAAGAAATATATCCCCTGAAATGAGGAGATTGTTACAAAAATTGAGAAACAAAAAAGGTGCTGGCAATGTTGATGACGCTTCAGTGAGCTCCCATTTTTGCTATGACTCGTATGACATTGACGTTCTTCTCATCTTGCTTTATGAAGAAGGCTGATTCTGACTGATGCTTTAACCCTTCGAAGTTTGTCATGTTGTAAGTGATACAGACGAATTCAGAATGCAGTTGTTCGCTTATTCCCTTATTTTGCGTGGATCGCCCTTTCGGGTTTTCAATCCACCGGGATACCCATTTTTGCCTGAGTTGTCCGATGCGGCTTTTCAACTCAGCGGGTGTACATTTTTATATTTATTTTCCCTTAATTTTGCCCGAGTCTTTTATTTTGTTTTTGACTCGCCGGGATGCCCTATTTTTGCCTGGACTTACATTCTGTTTTTATGTCCAACGGGTCATTTTATGCGAAGTATTTTTTAACTACATCTGAATTCACAGGGGACAGGAAGTCTTTACCATCCATAGTACTGAGCATCAGTGCTCCACCAGAGAAAACTTTCTTGACTATGAATGGACCATCGTAATTCGGAGTCCACTTGCCCCGGTGGTCTGTATGAGGAGGGAGGAGTCTTTTCAGCACAAGATCTCCTACTTGGTATTCTCGAAGCCTGACTTTCTGATCGAAGGCTTTCTTCATTCTTTTCTGATATAACTGCCCATGACAGATTGCAGCTAATCTCTTCTCTTCGATCAGATTCAGTTGTTCGTAACGGGATCGGACCCATTCTGCTTCATTCAGTTTAACATCCATTAGCACCCGTAAGGAGGGTAATTCAACTTCGACAGGTAGGACTTCCTCCATACCATAAACAAGCTGATACGGTGTTGCCCCAGTGGATGTTTTGATTGACGTATGGTACCCATGCAAGGAAAATGGTATCATTTCATGCCAGTCCTTATAGGTGACCACCATCTTCTGCACAATCTTCTTGATATTCTTATTAGCTGCCTCAAAAGCGCCATTCATCTTTGGCCTGTAAGGAGAAGAATTGTGGTGTTGGATCTTGAAGTCCCGGCACAGTTCTGCCATCATTTTGTTGTTCAGGTTGGAACCATTATCAGTAATGATTCGCTCAGGCACTCCATACCGATAGATGATGTCTCTCTTCAGGAATCGGGCTACCACTTATCTGGTGACATTTGCATAGGAAGCTGCTTCGACCCACTTGGTAAAATAGTCAATGGCTACCAAGATGAATTTGTGGCCATTCGAAGCAGTCAGTTCAATCTTGCCAATAATATCAATACCCCACATGGCAAAGGGCCAGGGTGAAGACATCACATTTAAAGGATTCGGAGGCACATGCACTTTATCTGCATAAATCTGGCATTTGTGGCACTTTCTGGCATAAGTACAATAGTCTGCATCCATTGTGATCCAATAATAGCCTGATCTTAACAACCTTTTAGCCATTGCATGCCCTCCAGCATGAGTACCAAAAGATCCTTCGTGCACCTCGTGCATCAGTAAGTCTGCTTCTGCCTTATCAACACATCTGAGGAGTACCATATCAAAGTTTCTCTTGTACAAGGAACCATCAGCATTCAGGAAGAAACTACCAGCTAGCCTTCTTAATGTCTTCTGGTCATTGGATGATGCCCCAGGTGGGTAGGTTTGATCCTCCAAGAAGCATTTGATGTCATAGAACCAAGGCTTATTATCTTTAGCAAGGTCTGCAGAGAATACGTATGCTGGTCTATCAAGTCTGGATACTGAAATTCGAGGCACAAAGTTGGCAGCTTGAACTTTGATCATGGATGAAATGGTAGCTAGAGCATCTACAAACTGATTTTCATCTCGAGGGATATACTCAAGCTTGACTGTTGTGAAGAATGTAAGCAACCTCCTTGTATAGTCCCGGTAAGGTATTAGATGCTCCTGGTGAGTATACCATTTGTCGTTGGTTTGATTAATTACGACAGCTGAATCTCCAAACACAGTTAAAGTCTTGATCCTGAGGTCAATGGCTTCCTCAAGACCCGTGATACAAGCTTCGTATTCAGCTTCGTTGTTAGTGCAGTTAAAGGTGAGTTTTGCCGAGAAAGGCATGTGAACTCCCTTAGGTGTAATGAGTACTGCACCAACACCACGACCATTCATATTAACATCCCCATCAAACATCATAGTCCATTCTTCTTCTGGGTCAGGCCCTTCAGTGTGAATAGGCTCTTCATGATCTCTGGCTTTTATGAACATGATGTCTTCATCAGGGAAGTCAAATCTCATTGGCTGGTAATCATCAATGGGTTGCTCAGCAAGATAATCAGACAATACACTGCCTTTGATGGCCTTTTGAGATGTGTACTGAATGTCATATTTTGTGAGAATCATTTGCCATCCTGCAACCCGTCCGGTAAGTGCTGGCTTCTCGAATATGTACTTAACTGGGTCCATCTTGGAGATCAATAAGGTAGTGTGGGTCAACATATACTGCCTTAGTCGGTGAGCAGCCCACGCTAAAGCACAACAAGTGTTCTCGAGCAGTGAATAACGTTGTTCACAGTCGGTAAACTTTTTGCTTAGGTAGTAAATTGCATACTCTTTTCGACCAGACTCGTCATGCTGGCCTAGCACACACCCCATTAACTCTTCTAATAATGTCAAGTACATGATTAGAGGTCTTCCTTCAACTGGAGGAATAAGGATCGGAGGCTCTTGTAAGTATTCCTTGATTTTATCAAAAGCCTTCTGGCAGTCTTCATTCCACCTGACCGTTTGTTCTTTTCTTAACAACTTGAACAAGGGTTCACAGGTTGCTGTAAGATGAGATATGAACCTTGAAATGTAGTTCAATCTACCTAAGAACCCCCGAACTTCTTTTTCAGTCCTCGGTGCAGGCATTTCTTGAATGACTTTGACTTTGTCAGGGTCAACTTCAATTCCCTTTTCACTTACAATAAATCCCAGCAGTTTACCGGATCGTACCCCGAACGTACACTTGTTGGGGTTTAACTTCAATTGGTACTTCCTCAGACGCTTGAATAGCTTCAACAGATTCACCAGGTGGTCTTCTTCTGTGAGGGACTTGGCAATCATTTCATCCACATAACATTCAATTTCTTTGTGGATCATGTCATGGAATAATGTTACCATGGCCCGTTGATAACTAGCACCAGCATTCTTCAGTCCAAATGGAATCACCTTATAACAGAACGTGCCCCAGGATGTGATGAAAGTTGTCTTCTACATGTCTTCAAGTGACATCTTGATCTGATTATATCCTGAAAATCCATCCATGAAGGAGAATACCGGGAACTGAGCCGTATTGTCGACCAATACATCAATGTGAGGTAATGGGAAGTCATCTTTCGGGCTGGCTCTGTTATGGTCCCGGTAATCCACACACATCCTCACTTTTCCATCCTTCATAGGCACAGGTACAATGTTAGCAACCCATGGCGGGTAACTAGTTACAGTAAGGAAACTGGCGTCCCACTGTTTTTGTACCTCTTCTTTTATCTTCATTGCCATATCTGGGCGAGTACGGCGCAACTTCTGTTTTACTGGCGGACAATCTTCTTTCAGAGGCAGCTTGTGCATAACAATATCGGTGTCCAACCCTGGCATATCCTGATAAGACCAAGCAAAAACATCCACATACTCCCGAAGCATGTCAATAAGTTGCTCTTTTACCGAATCTTGCAGGCAGGCCCCAATCTTAACTTCTTTCAAGTCTTCTTCTGTACCAAGATTAACCGTCTCAACCTCCTCCTGATGAGGAGTAATAACCTTCTCCTATTGTCTCAACAACTTGGCTAGCTCTTCAGGTAGCTCATAATCTTCTTCAACCCCTTCATCGGCTTGATTAATCGGATTGTCAAAGTCATACGAAGTCATAGCTGTGTTGTCGTCGGTGCAGTCTGGAGGATACTCTCTGCAATGGTTTAGATTTGTTCATTTTAGTGATCAGTTTTATCTTGCTTTAGAAAAAGTAAAAATGAAGTTTATTACTTTTGAAAAACATTGCCATTTTATTTTTGTACAAAAAATGAAAAATGAAAAACAGTGAGCGTAAAAAGAAAAGACTCATTTGCAAAAGATGTCCTGATATTCATTAATTGATCGTTTGCACAAAATACAAGATGGCCCGATTACAAAATGAGCCCTGACATCTTGGGCAAGATGTAGGACTTGATGCATCCTTTAAAGACAGGAAATAATAATTACTCTGCAGGAGTAACTCTTATAATTTCCTGGGAAGACAAGTTTGAGACATGGTTCCCCGGGATCTTTGGACGTATCCAGCTTTCCAGGTTGCGCTCGTCTTTTGACTCATCCTCCAAACTATTCACAGCATCCGGGGTGAGCATCCCCCCGCTGACAAACTTGGGCTCCGTTGCAGCCTCTGGTTGATCTTGTCGAGTTGGTCTGTAACCCAACCCGAATCGGTCTTCTTTCTTTTCAACTGGCAGCAGCTTGCCCCAGCCTTGAGCGGTACCTTCCTCAACAACCTTCCGGGCTTGTTGATATGATGTGATGGACGTCCCAGACACATCAGATGCTTCATTGATATTAAGGGCTTCAAACCCTTGACTCATGGTCTCATGGATCTCCGCATCCATTTCAATGTATTTGAAAGTAGCCAGCTGGCTAACGAAGATATCCTCTTCCCCACAAATGGTAATGACTTGGCCCTCCCACTCGAATTTTAACTTCTGGTGAAGGGTTGACGTCACGGCGCCAGCGGCGTGTATCCATGGTCTACCCAATAGACAGTTGTAGGCAAGCTGTATATCCATCACAAAGAAGGTCGTTTTGAAAACCTGTGGGCCAATCATTATTGGCAATTCTATCTCTCCCAGAACTGATCTTTTAGAACCGTCAAAGGCTCTCACTACCAAGTTGCTTAGGCGTAGTGCCAATCCATCATACTCCAGTTTCACAAGGGCTTTCTTGGGTAGGACATTGAGTGATGACCCTGTGTCCACCAATACGTGAGAAAGAACTGCACCCTTACACTCCAAGGTAATGTGCAAAGCCTTGTTGTGATTGTGACCTTCCGTTGTCAGATCAGCGTTGGTAAATCCTAGTCCATGACTAGCGTTGACATTTCCAACCACAGCCTCTAACTGATTGACGTTAATCTCCTCCGGCACATAAGCTGCGTGCAGGACTTTTAATAGTGCGTTCCGATGAGCCTCGGAGCACATTAGCAATGATAGTATGGAGATTTTGGAAGGTGTC
Source organism: Lathyrus aphaca (assembly GCA_963966055.1). Classification (NCBI taxonomy): domain Eukaryota; kingdom Viridiplantae; phylum Streptophyta; class Magnoliopsida; order Fabales; family Fabaceae; genus Lathyrus; species Lathyrus aphaca. The sequence continues at coordinate 282,773,210 of OZ014522.1, read as the reverse complement.
TGGTGAAGCTGGTCCACCACCTTATAATCGCTCTTTTTGATTATCCGCATGAATTCATCAACCTCTTAATCAAAAGGAGTCTTCAAAGTTTCTTTAGCAACTGGTTCTTCTTGCACCACGCTCTTCCCTTTTGCCTTAGCAACAGCTTCTGCTTCAGCAATGGGTCTTGGTATTTGCGAGGCAAAGAGACGTCCGCTTCTAGTGAAGCCTCTGCCTCCCCCCACATTGTCTATCTGAGGTGAAGAAGTTGATGACTCTAAAGTGATTTTCTGCCCCTCGTAGTATAGATCTGAGCCATAATGCCAAGGGATGGCATTATTTCTTTCGTAAGGAACTGGCCCAGGCACTGTGATAGTGACCGGACTGTTAGCAGCTGCAGAGGGGACCACAATGGTGTGTGGATCATAATATATGGTAACCGGAGCTCTGACAGGAGTAGCAATTTGTTGTGATTTGTTGGAAGGAACATTTGCGGGATCGTAGTATATCGTAACCGTTGAGACGCTTTCATTAACTGTTGTTGATGTTGTAGACGATACTGTTGACTAGACCTGGGCTGAAGTTGTAGTAGGAACTGATGGAGTAATGGGTGTTGTCGTTGTAGAAGGAATTGTGACTGAACTTGCATCCGTTGAAGTGATTGATTGAGTAATTGTTGGGGTTGTAGTAGAATTTGTTGGAACAATGGTTGCTGACATTGTAGGAGTATCTGTGATTGTTGATGAAGGAATTGTTGGAGTTGTAGTCGCTGTTGTCGTAATCTGAAGAATGCCATCTCTAATGAGGCCATCTATGCCGTTTCTCAATTTCTCACATCCATTAATGGCAATGTTGCAATATCCACAGCCGACCTCACATCCGGGGAACACTTGGCATTCTAACAGCTGAGCTTTGATTTCAACCAAGGGTTTTCGGATTTGTGCAACACTGTTAATTAATGTGGATGGTTTACCCTCCTCAATAGCATTAATCCTAGGCCCGTTGTGACTAGGCATTGGATTTCTTGTGACGTTCGGAGGAGGTGCAAAATTGAGAGCTTTTGAGTCCACCAGATCCTGGACTTTCATCTGTAGGGCCCTGCACTTTTCAGTATTATGCCCCGGTGCGTTTGAGTGGAATGCACACCTGGAATTTGCATCATAATTCTTTGGCATATTGAGAGGATCTGGAGGGGCCAACGTCCTTAACTCAACCAGGTTGAGCTTTAGGAGTTGTGGCAAGAGTGAAGCATACGACATTGGGATTGAGTCAATTACCCTGTTTGCTTGTGATGGCCTTTGTTGGAAAGGATGTTGTTGTTGGTTGCTATTGTTGTTGTTGTACGACCTTTGTTTCGGATAATGAACTTGTTGTTGATACTGTGGTTGTTGTTGAGGATGTGATGATTGTTGTGGAATTGGAGCTGGGATGGTAACAACTGCTACTGACCGGTGAGCATATTGAGGCATGCCCCTGCTTGTATGAAGGGAATTTGTTTCACCTGCCCTTCGGGGTCCCACAAAAGGTTTTCTGGGATTGCTGGAGGAACTTGCACCACTGTCGGAGATTTTTCCTATCTTTAAGAGACTTTCAATCCTCTCACGAGCTATGACCACATCAGCAAAACTGGTAGAGGAGAAAGCAGCCCGTCTATCAATATAAGTCCCTTGCAATGTGTTCATGAACATGTCAGCCATTTCCCTTTCTAACATTGGTGGTTGGACAGCAGCAGCAAACTGTCTCCACCTTTGGTCATAATCCCGGAAGCTCTCTCTGGAAGACTGAGACATGCTCATTAGAAGAGTTCTATTGGGAGCCATGTCCAGGTTGTACTGATACTGACGGATGAAAGTTTTGGCCAAATCCTTCCAACATCTTATGGTGGCCCTAGACAAATGCGAATACCATTCTCTCGAAGCTCCAGTCAGACTGTCCTCAAAGTAGAACATCCATAACTTTTCATCCATGGTATAAGCTTTGAGCCTTCCCAAGAAAGACTGCAGATGAGTGCGAGGACAGGAGGTACCATTGTACTTTTTAAAGCATGGAGGTTTAAATTTGTGGGGAATTCTCACCCCATCCACTAGTCTCATATCCATCACATCGAAGCCCAAAGAATTCTGAGATTCCAAAGATCTTAACTTTTCAGCAATCTCGACCAATCTTCTGTCATATACCTCATCTCCTGCCCCTATAATAGTAAACTGTTCTCCCTAGGGATCCTCCTGTAGGATTTGGCCCCCAGCAGTATTACCCTGACCATTTCTTGGGATGTTAACTTCTGGATTTAGGTGAGGTCCATACTCCGGTGGGTTAATACGAGGCTGGCCCCGTTCATTGTTGCTAGTTCCTCCTGTTCCAAGATGAGGTTCTTCAGGAGTTTGTCTTTCCACCAGCTCTCTTAACCTTTCTTGACTCTGGGCTAAGCCAGTCATCACTGCCATAAACTGAGACATCTGATTTCTCATCTCTACTCTCTCATTGGCCATCTGATTCCTGACTTCAGTCAGATCCTACTGTACTTGCTCCATTTGAATGTCGGGAAGGTTGTTACGATTCGGGTACCGGTGCGTGCGGTTGATAGGGAACACTCGGCGACGAGCAATGTTTCCTGAGATCACAACAAAGTTAGAAACAAAAGTAATAACAAAACCTACAAAACAAAAACAAAGTTAGTATGCAATGAAGTATGCTTATTTGTTTTCCAAGGTATCCAGTTTGGTTCTTGGTTTTGACCTTTCCAGACCTCGAGGAAGATGCTTGATGTTGTTGAGAGAAAACCCAAATGAAAACAAACTAAAAATATATTACACATGATGAACAATACATAGTTTGTTTTACAATACGTGCCCATGGAGGGTCAAAATACAACAAAGGAAAAGTACATCAAATGGAAACAAACAACAAGCAAAGAATCAGACATCCAGTCCAAACTCATCTTCTCTGACCTCCTTCAGGAGTGCCTCAGTCATTGGACCAGCTGGGAGCTCTATAATGGTCCTAATGAGGAGGTTCCTGGTAGCAATGGCAGTAGTCAGCTTCTTATGCCTGTCATGGTCCTTTGATCTCTTCAATCCTGCTCTGGGCTTTAATTCTGAAATCTCTTTCTGAGCTACCAACAAAGCTTCCTGCTGCTTCTTCTCATTGGCCTCTAGCTGTTCAATCTTGGCTTGAGTCTTCTGGTCTTCCTGCGTACGGGCTTCGGTGATCCTGACCCACCTAGCCTGACTCTCTTGCAGATAGTGTTTAGCTCTAGCTTTCTGAATCTTGGCCTCCTTGCAGGCATTCTTCAATATTTGTTCCCCAGCCCTTGCTTTCCTTATATAGTCCTCTGTCTTTTCAATTTTGGCAAGGTGTTCAACCCTGAGCTTTTCCAATCTCTCAATGTCCAGGCGACCATCACTCCTTTCCCAAAGAGTCTTCTTCAACGCTTGAGATAGCTGCTCATTCCTTTCTTCCAACTTTTCAAATTCCTCCAGGCTAACTGTTGCTGCAGGCTATACTATGGATGGCCCAGGTATGTCTTTCAGGGTGAAAGGAATTCTGGTAATCTGAGCTCTAGTACGGGACCAGTCTGAGTACTGAGCTGAAGCAACATTGTTACATCTTCCAAGAATAGCTATCCCTTTTGTCTGGATGTTGTCCCAAGCCTAGGATGCTTGTTTGACAACAGCTGAATTAGGTTGCACTTCACAATATAGGGTCTCAGCTAAATCTTGTCCTCTGGGAGGGTGAACCAAGGCATAACCCAGTTGTCTCTTAAACAGTAAAGGATTGTAGTTGATGCAACCCTTCACTCCTATCAGAGGCACATTTGGGTATTGTCCACAGCCGGTGATAATGTCCTTGCCTTTGGTGCTCTGGGTGCACCATCTGATATCATCTGAAGTCAAGGCAATGAACCTCTTGGCCCAATTCTTCTGTTGGTGGGGATTCAAGAAAGTATCTGACTTAGGCAGGTGTCTGAGCAGCCAGGTGTAAAACAAAGGAGAACAACATCTTACCAGCTTCCCCCTTTGTTTCTCATTCCTTTGATGAATGGAGTAGTAAAAATCTCCTAGCAATGTGGGTATTGGGTTCTTCAGAAGAAAGAGATGAATGGCATTTTTGCTGACAAACTTAGGCTCATCTGAAAACAGTATAGCCCCATATATACTGAGGGCTAACAGTGCACAGACTACTTTCCACTCTCCCAATGAAGCCTTCAGGATGGCCTGAGAAACCAAGAAATCCAAATGCAAACCAGGAATCCCAGCTTTTGTTGTCATACTCTGCTCAATCTGGGCAGGCTCCAAGTACAGTGCCCTTGCTATCTCTTCATTTCTGGGAGTAGTCATCTCTGGGTTGAAAGGGATTCCACCCCTGATAGGTACTCCAATCAATAAAGAAAACTCCTCCAGCAGTGGCCCTAACTGAAAGTCTGGAAAGGTGAAGCACCTCAATGGAGGGTCATAAAACTGCAAGCATGTGTGGATCATGCTCCTATGAGAAGGATCAAGGTCCATAACCATATCCAAGATACCCCCATAGTGCTCTCTAAACAGTGGGATGTGGTCAAGTGTGATAAGTGACTGGACCTGCCTGATACCAGTCAATACAGGCTCAAGGATGTGATAGGATATGTTGCTTTTCCTGGGAGTAGCCATGAGTGTTGCTGAAGGAGCTGAAGACAAATGCTGATGAAGATCACAGACTGATGCTGGAAGTGAACCACTGACAGACTGATGCTGGTGAGGATGGAGATAACTGAAGCAGATAACTGATGAAGACAGTTGAAGCAGAGGTCTATGCAGAAGAAGGGGTCAAAACCAAAACCAAGATACAATGAAATGGATACATCGAAAAGCAAATAAACAAATGTTAAATGATGCAATGATGATATATGAAAATGATATGCAAGGGTTTGTGATCAAGCCGGATCTGATTATCTGTCTTGATATAAGGCCCATGTATGCTTAAAAGTCCAGATGGAGGCTTAGAAATCCAGTAACGAGGGTGGGGGACTCAAATAAAGAGTCACATGCCCAGGTTTAATCACAAGAACTGTCCAAAGTGGAGTATTCTTAAACAAAATAGTAACAGGGTATGAGGTGGCCAAGGGTTCCTGCAAACCTGCAAACAACCCAACCCCCTCACAGGTAATGTTCTAGAACAAGGATCCTCAGACTTGGATCAGTTATGAGAAGTGTAAACACTTTTAACCCGGAGGTACAGTGTTTAAAATAACCATAAAGGATCCTCCTCTAATTCACCCCAGATTCTGAAGGTCATGATAGAAGGTCATCCAGACTTAGCAGGCTTCCCAGATAGCCCTAGTACTACAGGAAATCTGTAGCACAGAGTTCTCAAGAAGAAACCCACATCTGAATCATGTTTCATATTCCCGCACCAGACCGAAATGGAATGGGAAAGAACATGAACCACTCTAGCCTAGGTGTCACTCAGGTCCCCGATATAGGACCTTAAACTCTCAATGGAACCCCACCCACCAAAACAGCAAACCAGATCCAGCAAATGACAGTATGAAATATGCATAAGACTGTAAAGAAAGCAATAAATAAAGCTCTACATAAAGCAGTTAATAAATCAAAATAAATAAACACACATAGCACATAACACCCCAGTAAAAACCAATCAAACAAGCGCTAGGAATAACCCACAAAAAGAACCAGAAGCCCTGGTTACAGTATAAGGGTCCCCAGCAGAGTCGCCAAGCTGTCACTCCCAAAGATTTGCATCTCGGTACAAGCGCGAACGGTCGGCGAAAGGAGAAAAGAAATGAAATGAAAAAAGTCGCCAGCTAGGCATTTTTATCCCGAAGGAAAGGTAATGTTGCATAAACCTAAGAAAAGATGTATAAGACGGTTGCGAACCAGGGAAACTGAGAAAGGGGGTTGGTTACAACCTAGGAAGGTATTAGCACCCAGATTGTCCGCCGTACTCGACGGGATCCACGCTTGAAAGACTTGTGTTTAAAAGGGTAGTGTCAGTGCTATTCTGTGTGCAAATGGCTGGAAAAGAATGCAAGTGTCAGTGCAGAAGAAATGTGAAGTGAAATAAGAGAGTGTCAGTGCAAGAAGAGAGTATGGAGCTCAAGACTATGAGGCTCAAAGAATAATGCTGGAAGAGGGGGAATATACAGAGATTTTGTTCGATAACTGTTAAGTTATGCCTACGTATCCTCTCGTGCAATGAGGAAGTCAGAACACCGTAGTTCGACTCAAAGAGACTGAAAGGTAAATTGACCTGTGAACTGCTTGCTTGTCTATGCTCAAGGGTATGACCTATCTGGCTCAAGTGCAAACTGTCTTGCATTAGACGGAAGAAGCAAGTTCCCGTTTGTGAGTGAATGAGATGAGAAAAGAATCCCGGAGGAGACGATTATTGTTTGTTTTTGGTGTTTTCAGTTTTGTTATTGATTTTGGAGTTTGTCATAAGTTGATGAGCTTAAGCCTAAACCAAGGGTTAGTAGACGCATCACATCCTCCCTCTGATTAGGGGTAATGAGAATACCTTAAGTGTGAAGTAAGCACCCCACACTTAATCACCATGATGTAGGATTAAGATCATTAACCTACTTGTATTTATTTAGATGTTTTTGGAGTTTTTGTTTGGTATTAAGTAATGAGTTTAAGCCATAATCAAGGATTTAATGGACTCATTACAGCATCCTAATTAAAGGATAATAGATGAGAACATTTAAGCTGAGGAAGGCTCCTCAACTTAATCCATGATTAGGGATTAACCTCATGACAAAACAATGCCTTTATTAAAGTGGATTTTAGTTAATGGTAAGATTAAGAAGTGGATTTTATGGTTTGTAAGACAACTTGAGGGGGACTTGTTCATTAACACTAGGGTTAGTCCTTCTTAACCAATTAAGGAAGAATTAGAACCCTAATGCAAGGCCCAAGTTACAAGCCTTTGATGTCTTAGTGATTATTAGATGAATTGATTAAAGGATTTAAACACATTAAGGGTTTAACACTTAGGATTAAAGTTATACACTCCATCCTAATAGAAGGATACAGGCATAACCTTAATCACAAAGCCTTAAAACCTTTAAGGTTTAGTCCTTGATTAAGAGGTGAGAAGAGAAGACTCAAAGATGACACAAAGGTAAAACTAAAGGGGGGACTAATCAAACCCTAATTGTGATCATGCTTGGGTATTCATAGGGTTTATGAGGCTTTCAAGAAGATCTTCAAGAGAAAAGGCCACCAAGGAAGAAGCAGGATGGAAGGAAAAGAAGCAGCAAAAAGCAAGACAACTTACTTCACTTAAGAAGATAAGTTGCTTGAAGAAAGAAAGAGGAGAAGGAGAATGAATGAGAAAGCTTACTCAAATACAAAAGTAAAATGCAGCAATGAATGCATAAAAGGGATGAGAAGAGATTATGAGAAGTGAAGGCAAATTCACTTCTCAAACACTTACCACGTGAAAAGTTAGCAAAGGAAATGAAATGAAATGAAAATGAAATTAATGCAAGGATGCAAACCAAAATCAGAAGCATATTCATGATGAAAATGATGCTATGGGATAATGCAAAAGCATACCAAGAGATGTGGATGATTATACAAGCAATGAAGATGCAAATGAGACATGAAAGGAGGCATGAAAGTTCATGAAAACTTATGAAATGCAATGGATGCATAACATGGAAAATGGGTGATGCAATGATCAAACATGATTCTAATGTATCCTAAGATGTCTTATATGTCATATGGATGCACAAAATGTCATGGCAAGTTCATGTATGCAAGCATATGAAGGATGAATGCAAATGAAGGCAAAGATTAGGGTTTATGAACAAGATGCAATGCAAAATCCAAAATCAGAAGCAAAACATGAGATAAAAAATTGAAAATTGAATCAAAGGTACCTTAAACTTATACAAGTTCACTTCCCAAAGGGGAAGGTCAGAAGCTAAACCCTAAAGGACCTATGATTTTCCAAAATTTCTAGGGTTTAAAGGGTGATCCTAAAGGGAAAATGCCAAACAAATTGAAAATGCAAGATAAAAATGAAACAAAAATATTTTTAAATGCTTGAAAGTATGCATAACACAATGCAAAAAGAACCATTCACAAACTCAACTTGGATCAAAAGTTATGAATTTTTGAAGTTAGGGTTAAAAATATTCAAATTAAAGAACCCTAATTCAAATGAAAATTGGCAAAACATGATCAAAACCAAAAAGAAATTTGTTTTGTGAGTTTGTAAATGTTTTAAAATGCTCTCTGAATATTTTTGTAATTTTTAAATACCTAAATGTATTTTTAATAAATTAATTCTCATTAACTAATTAAAAATAATCACTTAAATGATTTAAAAATAAATTTTAATGCAAAAAATAAAAATAAAAATATTTTTGGGTCCTGAAAATTAATAAAAGTTTTGATAAAAATTTCCAGAATTTTTTGATGCATTTTACTATTTTTAAAAATTCATGCAAATGAAATAGAAGCAAATGAAATAAATATTAAATAAATGAGAAAAAGGGGAAAGTCAGCTAATCCTAGGGCTGAGGTTTAAAGTCAGATTGGAGGGAATTGACTCCGTGCGCATCTGGATGGCTGACATTCAAACTACGCTAATTATGATTAAAGCCCTAATCTGAACCCTAATGACTTTCAGGTGACTAGAACAGTGTTCCGGTCATCTTCTCCGGCCATCCATTCTTGCTATCTCACTCAATCCGTAAAATCAAACCACCAAACTCTCTAGAAATGATCCCTACCCTATTCTAAACAAGATTCAGCCATCAAACAACATTTATTTCACATGAACAATGAGATTCGAAGCAAAACGGAAAATCTTTCAGAAATTTCAGAAGCTTCATACATGCTTAAAACTTAATCATTTTCAAAACCAAAAGGTGCAGTGTGATCAGTGAAGCATGGAGAACAATCTAAGAACTTAAGAAATCATTTCTGGAAAATTTGTTCTTGAGGTTACCTGAACTGAAGCTTTCGAAAATGGCACTGTCTGGCTGCTTCTCTGCTTCAAAACCCCTCCAATGATCTCCCTCAAGAGTTTGCAATGCTTGGTTGGAGTTTATGTAGCCTCTATGTGCAGTTGGCTGAAGCTCAGGTCAAGGAATGTGAAAATATTTTTTTTGATATGGGGTATTTCAAGGCAAGATGAAGGGTGGGAAATGATCAGTGATGAATGTGGAGTTGAATGGTGGAAAAAGATTGGAGATTTGTTGGCTGAGCTATGAGTTTCAAAAGCTCTTGCAAGTTGGAGTGATTTTGTTTGTGCTGAGCAATCTGAAGTGTTAGGCTGCAATGTTGTGTGTTATGGCTTGGGTTTGATCCACATAACATGTTGTGATAGGCCAGAGAGTGGGTGGTGGCTGCAGCTGATTGGTATGGGCTTCTTGCAAAAAAGTCAAAAGTTTTATACTTGAGGTATGGGCAAGTGGCAAGCTGGGATTTGGGCATGTTCTGGTTCAGCTGAGATCAAGGAATGTTTTTGAATCAGATTTGATGAGCTGTGGCAAGTGGATGAGAGGTTTTGTACCATTTTGCAAATTCATGAAGTTTTGGCCCCTTTTGGATTTCTTCATGGGCAAGGCATGAAACTTTGAAACTCTTGGGCCAATTCTGAATTATAGGTCATGTATGATGTTTGTGTAATGACTAGAAGTCACTTTGAGGTCACAAATTGGTTTGACAAGAGTTTTTTGCAAGTTTCCCTCTTTGGTACATAAGTGAAATTTTGTGATTTTTTTCAACTTTGCAAGGCCATAACTTGAGTTCTATGATGAATTAGGACTTGTTCTTGTACTTTTTGAAAAGGGAATGATCCAATCTACAACTTTCATGACCAAAATTTTTTCATTTGAAGCATTTTTGGTTGAGAAAGAGGAGGTTGAAAAACTTTCCCAAAATGGAAAGTTTACATTACAAGTCATTTCCATTTTTGGCAACTTTTGGTTTAGCTCACTTTTCTTCAATATTTGGAACTTCTAAGCACTTCAATGATCAAATAAAGATCATATAACTTCATTTTGATGAAAAATCCACTTTGGTTCCATGTTGGGGGGCCTCAGATGCCCTGATTTTGCTCTGACTTGCTCAAGAAGTTACCCAGTGAACAAATGACTTCCACAATGAATTTCTTCATAAAACTTGGTATACATGATCCTTATAACATATTGAGACCATTAGAAACAAGAATGACCAAACAATTTGGAGTTATGGCCTCTGAAACCAAAACCCTAATTTCAGGTCATCTGTGCAGTGAAACCCTAGCTCAGCTTCCATGCTTTCTCAGTTCTTGTGATTTTTTGAATTTCTTGATCTTGGGAGGATATAATATGATGCTTGAACATACATGGACCCTCTCTATATGATTGAAGACCTTTGGAGTGGCTCACATAGCTCAGGGATTGCTCAGATCACAAACCCTAGATGCATATGACTTAGAACCAATGTAGTGAAACAAAATGCAATGTGAGATGATATGATTGAACTTATGCAAATGAAAAGAATCACAAGCCATGGTGAAATGAGTGAGGGAAAATTTGGGGTGTTTACAACAAGCTGCCATTGAAAGAAGATTGACCTCTAGTGAAGCAAAAGCTATGTTGTACTCGCCCAGATATGGCCATGAAGATTAAGGAAGAAGTACAAAAACAGTGGGACACCGGTTTCCTTACTGTAACTAGCTACCTGCCGTGGGTTGCTAACATTGTACCCGTACCAAAGAAGGATGGCAAGGTGCATATGTGTGTGGATTACCGGGACCTGAACAGAGCTAGCCCGAAGGATGATTTCCCATTACCTCACATTGATATATTGGTCGACAACACAACTCAGTTCTCGGTATTTTCTTTCATGGATGGATTTTCTGGGTATAATCAGATCAAGATGTCACCCAAAGACATGGAGAAAACAACCTTCATCACACCTTGGGGCACATTTTGTTACAAGGTAATGCCTTTTGGACTGAAGAACGCCGGTGCCACTTATCAATGGGCTATGGTAACATTATTCCACGATATGATCCACAAGGAAACTAAATGCTACGTGGATGACATGATTGCCAAGTCCCTTACTGAAGAAGATCATCCGGTAAACCTGCTGAAGTTGTTCAAGCGTCTGAGTAAATATCGGTTGAAGTTAAACCCCAACAAATGCACATTCGGGGTGCATTCTGGTAAGTTGCTGGGATTTATCGTAAGTGAAAAGGGAATTGAAGTTGATCCTGACAAAGTCAAAGCCATTCAGGAGATGCTTGCACCTAGGACTGAAAAGGAAGTTCGGGGGTTCTTAGGTAGATTAAACTACATATCAAGGTTCATATCTCATCTCACTGCAACCTGTGAGCCCTTGTTCAAACTATTAAGAAAAGAACAGACAGCCATGTGGAACGAAGATTGTCAGAAAGCTTTTGACAAGATCAAGGAGTACCTGCAAGAACCTCAAATTCTCATGCCTTCAATTGAAGGAAGACCTCTGATAATGTACATGACAGTATTAGAAGGGTCAATGGGGTGTGTGATGGGCCAGCATGACGAGTCTGGTCGAAAAGAGTATGCAATATACTACCTAAGCAAAAAGTTTACCGACTGTGAACAACGTTATTCATTGTCGCTCCCCCGAAAAGACACCGGGTCAGATAGGGTACAGACGCGAACAGTCGGTGAAAGAAGAAAATGAAATGAAGGTGAAAAGAGTCGCCAACTAGGCATTTTTATCCCGAAGGAAAGGTAATGCTGCATAAACCTAGAAAGATATGGATAAGACGGTCGCAAACCATAGAAACTGAGAAAGGGGGTTGGTTACAACCTGGGAAGGTATTAGCACGCAGATTGTCCGTCGTACTCGACGGGATCCATGCTTAGAAGATTGTGTTTAAAGGGGTAGTGTATGTGATATCTGTGTGCATAGAGCTGGAAAAGAAATATACAAGTGTCAGTGTAAAAGGTGAATGCTCAGAAGCTGAGGCTTAAAAGAGAATGTTGAAAGAGGGGGGAGACAAAGAGACTTTTGTTCGATAAGAGTTAAGTTATGCCTATGTATCCTCTCGTGCAATGAGGAAGTCAGAACACCATAGTTCGACTCAAAGAGACTGAAAGATAAATTGAATGTGAACTGCTTACTTGCCTATGCTCAAGTGTATGACTCGTCTGGCTCGAGTGCTCACTGTCTTGCATTAGACGGAAGAAACAAGTTCTCGTTTGTGAATGAGTGTGATGAGAAAAGAATCCTGAAGGAGACGATTATTTGTTTGTTTTTTTGTGTTTTCAGTTTTGTTATTGTTTTTGGTGTTTCTCATAAGTTAATAAGCTTAAGCCTAAATCAAAGGTTTGTAAACTCATTATATCCTCCCTGATTAGGGATAATGAGCCTACTTAAGTATGAGATAAGCATCTCAACTTAATTGCCATGATGATGTAGGATTAAGATCATTAACCTACTTGTGATTATTTAGATGTTTTTTGGGTTTTTGTTTAGTGTTAAGTAATGAGTTTAATCTCTAATCACGGATTAGTGGGCTCGTTATACCATCCTAATAGAAGGATAATAGATGAGAACACTTAAGCTGAGGAAGATACCTCGACTTAATTAATGGTTAGGGATTAAATTCATTATATAACAACGCCTTTATTAGGTGGATTTTAATTAAAGGGTGAGATTAAGAAATGGATTTTATGGTTTGTAAGACAACTTGAGGGGGACTTGTCCATTAAACACTAGGGTTAATGTAACATCCCCTTTCTATACCCCCAAATAATACATTAAATCATTTAGGCATAGATAAAATTTCATCAGAGTATAATTTAAATCAAGCATAACAAGGAGCATGCCAAATTACGTGAAATTAAAACATACAACACCTGTTCAAACAGATATGCAACAATGGGGTAGCTATCCACAAAGGAATTTCAATCCTTACACCCATATCTCAATTATAAATTGCACAGCGGAAATTTAAATCATCAACAACTTCAACTTATATATTTATCAAAATATATCTACAAGTTAGAAGCGCACAAATATATCATGTTATACAAAACATGTCCACAATGAATACATATACAAATTTATCCCCAAAAAGGCACAAGGCCACCTAACTACCCGGTGCTACATATCAGAGCCGACCGACCAAAAGATATGAAGACAAGCTTCACAAAAACGACTCCGGCACACCTAATCTGCAATGCCTCGTAGAGCATCAGAAAACAGCAGAAGGGTGAGAAACATTATCATAATAATATTGCATATAATTATATATCTCAACATATAACATATACATCAACATATTCTCACCACAACATATCATTCATACACAACAAAAAGCATACTTATACGCATACTTATCACTATTTCTTTCACATAACACAAATCATATCCAACCATGTTCACATAACTCACATACATCGCAATGTATCTTCATTTACCAATACACATAAATCTTATATTATTTATGTCTATTATTCATTTACATTCATTCCGCATAAACATACGACAAGCTATGTTTAAATCACACATATACATTCAATGTATAAATCACATACATATATACATATCAACATGCATATATATATCCGCAAGTATGTCATTCACACATACCAATCATTTCACAACATTCCAAATAAACATATGCACAATCATGTTTATTTCAGCATATACATACAATGTATAAAATGCAACTCATAGAGACCGACACACGACTCTATGCAGATGCAATGCGGTACCGACTCGATATTCAGCAAGTTCACTCAGGATCCAAATGGACTCATCGCTCGTAACCCAAAGTAACTCTCTGTCGGGCATACGATGTCCCTCATTGCTCACACCCCACATGGGCACACAATGTTTCAGGATTGCTCACACCCCACACGGGCACACAATCTGATTGCTCACACCCCACACCGGCACACGATCAATGTGAATAAATCACCCATCTCTCACACCCCATACGGGCACACGATGTTTCTGGATTGCTCACACCCCACATGGGCACACAATCTGATCGCTCACACCCCACATGGGCACACGATCAATGTGAACTTAATCACCCATCGCTCACACCCCACATGGGCACACGATGTTTATGGATTGCTCACACCCCACACGGGCACACAATCTGATCTCTCGCACCCCACATGGGCACACAATCATGTTATAGTCATCGCTCAAACTCCATAAGAGCACACGACGCTACAACAGATTCATAAGGAACCCACAAGAATGCAGACATGATGCTTACATGCAAAATGACACAAAACATCCTTGAAAATGCATACATTATTCACAACATAATTATGCACTCAACACATACCAGTAAGATACATATGTATACAATTTAAGCATAGTAATCACTTGCCCAATGGCCACAACATTATAACAAACTCACATTTCCATAATTAACTCATTTACGTTTTATCGGAAAAGTCGGTTAAAAATTACTCTTCTTAGCATCAATAAATTCTACATGTTTTTAGCTTCGAATCGATATAAGGATCGCTAAAAACGAATACCCGAAACTCAAGCTACGGATTAAAACACATAATCCCTCAAAAACCTACAGGCTCGCTGAGCGCCCTCTTGCTCGCTGTGCGAAAATCGCCCTGGAACTCTCGTTGAGCGAGGGGTAGCTCGGTGAGCGACCACTGCGATTTCAACAAATTACCAGCTGCGAACAGTCAACTCTTCCCTTCCAAAACTCCACCAAAACTCATGCCAATATGATTAATAATATATATCTAACATCATACTTCGATTATAACGATTTCTAATCGATTAAACTACCAATTTCCAAGTTTTCTCATCAAAACCCTAAACCTAACTTTCTTTAAAACTTCTCCAAATCATAAACCCAATCCACCAAACACATACATAATCATACACAAGATTAAGATAACAATGTTTATCACCCTTACCCGATTATTCCGATTCCTTGGAGCAATCTTGAAGCTTTTCCATCTTTTCTCTCTTTTCTCTTCTTTCCTCTTTCTCTCCTCTTTCTTTCTTCTCTTTTTCTTTCTATTTTTTCTTTTCTTTCCCTTTCTCACAACCTATACTATTTTCCTTCTATTTCTATTTTCTACTCTTTCCAACCAAATATCAATTCTCTCACAAAATATCAATTCTACTAATTCTAACTTATCGCTAATTAACAAAAGTCTAAAATGCCCTTTATCAAATTTTACCCGGAAATCCACAAAATGGTAAAATCTGACAGCACAATATATCACATTAATCCATCAACATATTTTATCATCATATAATTTCACAAACAAAATAATAATTAATCAATTAAAATAAAAGACTCCCACACAATGGGAATTATCAAATCAGGGCGTTACAACTCTCCCTCACTTTAGAAATTTTCGTCCTCGAAAACCATACCTGATCCAAACAACTCCGGATACGACTCGTGCATCCTACTCTCCAATTCCCAAGTCATATTTCCTTCCGCAGCGCCTCCCCACGCCACTTTCACAAGCGCATTATCCTTGCCTCTTAACCTTTTGATCTCACGATCTAAAATTCTAACCGGCATAGCTTCCACCGTAAGGTTATCTCTCACCTCAACCTCGTCCATAGGAATAACATGTGACGGATCCGGAACATACTTCCGAAGTTGCGAAACATGGAACACATCATGCAAATTTGAAAGGTTCGGGGGCAACGCCACACGATAAGCCACATCACCAACTCTTGCAGTAATCTGATACGGACCAATAAAATGAGAAGTCAACTTCTTCGACTTCAAAGCACGACCCACACCCGTAACCGGTGTAACTCTAAAAAACACATGGTCACCTTCTTGAAACTCAAGATCCTTTCTCCTCTTATCATGATAACTCTTTTGCCTACTCTGAGAAGCTCTCATCTTCTCCCGAATAAACTTAACCTTTTCCATAGTTTGTTGTACCATCTCCGGTCCAACTACCGTTCTCTCTCCGGTTTCATGCCAACAAAAAGGTGTTCGACATCTCCGACCATATAAAGCCTCAAATGGTGCCATACCAATACTCGAATGAAATCTGTTATTATAGGTGAACTCAATCAACGCTAAATAATTATCCCAAATACCACCTTGTTCTAGCACACAAGCACGCAACAAATCCTCTAACGATTGAATCGTCCTCTCGGTTTGACTGTCCGTTTGCGGATGGTAAGCTGAACTCAATCTTAGCTTAGAACCCAAAGCCTTTTGCAAACTTTCCCAAAACCTCGATGTAAATCTAGGATCTCTATCTGATACAATACTCTTAGGAACTCCATGTAACTTCACAATCACAGAAACATAAATCTCGGCTAGCTTCTCCAAAGAATAACTAATATCCATCGGAACAAAGTGAGCAGATTTAGTAAGCCTATCAACAATCACCCAAATCGAATTATGACCTCTTTGCGTATTCGGCAAACCCGTAACAAAATCCATCGATATACTATCCCATTTCCATTCCGGAATATCTAATGGTTGCATCAAACCACTCGGCTTCTGATGTTCCACCTTTGACTTCTGACAAGTCAAACACGCATACACAAAATGAGCCACATCTCTCTTTAATCCGAACCACCAAAATATCTTCTTCAAATCTTGATACATCTTATTCGCTCCTGGATGAATACTCAAATTACTCCGGTGTCCTTCCTCTAAAATCATCTTTTTCAACTCTACATCATCGGGAATACAAATACGTCCACGAAATCTCAAAACTCCAAAATTATCAACCTTAAAGTCCTCATTCTCATTCATCATCAAATCAACAAATTTCAAGTCCAACTTTTGCTTTTCACAAACGGTTGCAAGAAAATCATTCGTAACATGAAGCATACCAAGTCTCACACTCCTCGGCGTCATCTCACAAACCAAACTCAAATCTCTAAAATCTTCCAAAAGTTCCCATTATTTCGCCATCAAAGCGGACATATGTAACAACTTACGACTTAACGCATCGGCTACCACATTCACCTTACCCGGATGGTAATTCAAACCAAATTCATAATCCTTCAAAAGTTCTAACCATCTTAGTTGCCTCATATTCAACTCTTTCTGATCAAACAAATACCTCAAACTCTTGTGATCACTAAAAACTTTAAATCTCGCACCAAACAAATAATGCCTCCAAATCTTTAGAGCAAAAATCACAGCCGCTAATTCCAAATTGTGCGTAGGATAATTCTTTTCATGCACTCTCAATTGTCTCGAAGCATAAGCCACAACTTTTCTATCTTGCATCAAAACATCACCTAGTCCAAATAAAGAAGCATCACAAAACACCACAAATGGTTCCGTAGGATTCGACAAAACCAAAATCGGAGTCGTAGTCAACCTTCTCTTAAGCTCCATAAAACTTTCTTCACAATGAATATCCCAAATGAAAGCCCTTCCTTTACACGTCAACTGCGTTAACGGAAGTGTCAACTTTGAAAATCCTTCAATAAACCTCCGATAATAACCTGCCAAGCCTAAAAAGCTTCGAATCTCTGTAACCAATCTAGGAACTTCCCACTGCATCACAACATCAATCTTGGATGGATCCACACTAATACCACCAATAGAAATAACATGACCAAGAAAACTCACCTTCGTCAACCAAAACTCACACTTGGATAACTTAGCATATAACAGCTTCTCTCTCAAAACTTGCAACAGAATCCTTAAATCCTCCTCGTGCTCTTCTTGAGACTTAGAATAAATCAAAATGTCGTCGATGAACACAACCACAAAACAATCCAAATGTTCATGAAAAATACGATTCATATATTCCATAAACACACCCGGCGCATTAGAAACTCCGAATGGCATCACGGAATACTCGTAATGACCATACCGTGTCCTAAAAGCCATCTTCTGAATATCCTCTTCTTTCAACTTAATCTGGTGATATCCTGATCTCAAATCAATCTTACTAAAAACACATGCACCAACCAACTGATCCATCAAATCATCAATCTTCGGAAGTGGATACTTGTTCTTAATTGTCACTTTATTCAACTGTCGATAATCAATACATAACTGCATGCTTTCGTCCTTCTTCTTTACTAACAATACCGGTGCACCCCAAGGAGAAACACTCGGCCTAACAAACCTCTTATCCAACAAATCATTCAATTTCTTTTTCAATTCTACCAACTCTGAAGCTGACATACGATACGGTGCCATTGAAATCGGTCTAGTACCCGGAACTAGATCAATAGAAAACTCAACCTCTCTTTCCGGTGGTACATCCACAATATCATCAGGAAATACTTTTGGAAAGTCACACACCACTGGGAACCTACCCATCTCCACTTCATTCTCCACAGACAACGACGCAAACAAACCAAACAACTGAGCTTCGTCCAGTAAAAGTTTCTTCAACTCTTTCGTGGATAAGAAACTCTCTTCTTCATCATCATCCAAAGAAGGAAACCTCACTAACTTATGATAACAATATATATGAACTCGATTAAACTGCAACCAGTTCATACCCAATATTACATCCAAACCTTCCAACGGCAAACAAACCAAATCCAAAACAAATTCTTTACCAAACATGGTCAAAGAACAACTTACACACATTAAACAAGCAATTACCGACCCTGAAGCAGGAGTCTCAATAACCATCTCACCACCCCAAGAAGATATAAACAGATTCAAACGCTTAGCGCACTCAAGAGAAATAAACGAATGAGTCGCTCCTGTATCAATAATAGTAACTAAAGGCGTACTATTAATAAAGCATGTACCTTTAATCAAATGGTTTGCACTAGTAGTATCCTTCCCTGCTAATGCAAACACCTTTCCGCCCGCCTGAGCTTGCTTCGGCATAGTACACTTAGTACTAATGTGGCCAAACTTAACCATAATTAAAGAACTTAACTACACTTCTTCGACACTCGGTCGTAGCATGTCCAAGACCACCACAATTAGCACACTTCACCAAATTCTTTCCATACTCAAAAGACTTGTGGCCCAAGGCGCCACACTTGTAACACTTCACGGGACCAGAACTCCCTCCACTAGATCTCTTGTCAAAGCTTCCCCTATGATTACCCTTATCAGCGGGTGTCACATAAGGTCCACTTCGAACCTGTTGCTTCCCTCTCTTCTCATTCACACTCTTATAGTACGTAGAACGAGCTTTACTATCCTCTTCAAAGATCCTACAACATTCAGTCAAATCTGAAAACCTTTTGATCCTCTGATATCCCACAACTTTCTTAATCTCAGGATGCAAACCATTCTCATACTTAATGCACTTAGAAAACTCAGCAGTAGCAGCAACATAATGAGGATGAAACTGAACCAATTCTACAAATTTAGCAGTATAGTCAACCACTGACATGCTACCTTGCTTCAGCTCAAGGAATTCCATTTCCTTCCTTCCTTTCACATTCTCAGGATAATACTTCCTTTAGAACTCAGTGCGAAAAACTTCCCATGTAATCTCTTGACCTTCTTCCTCTAAAGCAAGACTTCTACCGACCCACCATTCATCGGCTTCTTCCTTCAACATGTGAGAACCAAGCCTTCCCTTACTTCCCTCAGCACAATCCATCACTTGGAAGATTCTCTCAACTTCCTTCAACCAGTTCTGAGCACCATCAGGATCAAACCTCCCCTTGAAAACCGGCGGTTGATTCTTCCTGAACTCATCGTTAGCATTCATATTCGGCGCTCCCTGCACCGCCCTAGCCATTGCTTCCAAAGCAACAGCCATCGCATTGTCATTTCTACCAGCCATATTCTGATTCTTCCCAAGACAATAACAAGATTAAACAAAAGTTCAATCACAACAACATCAAGATAGACACAACTGACTCGAACACTGGCTCTGATACCACTTAATGTAACACCCCCTTTCTATACCCCCAAATAATACATTAAATCATTAAGGCATAGATAAAATTTCATCAGAGTATAATTTAAATCAAGCATAAAAAGGAGCATGCCACATTACGTGAAATTAAAACATACAACACCTGCTCAAACAGATATGCAACAATGGGGTAGCTATCCACAAAGGAATTTCACTCCTTACACCCATATCTCAATTATAAATTGCACAGCGGAAATTTAAATTATCAACAACTTCAACTTATATATTTATCAAAATATATCTACAAGTTAGAAGTGTACAAATATATCATGTTATACAAAACATGTCCACAACGAATACATATACAAATTTATCCCCAAAAAGGCACAAGGCCACCTAACTACCCGGTGCTACATATCAGAGTCGACCGACCAAAAGATATGAAGACAAGCTTCACAAAAACAACTCCGGCACACCTAATCTGCAATGCCTCGTAGAGCATCAGAAAACAACAGAAGGGTGAGAAACATTATCATAATAATATTGCATATAATTATATATCTCAACATATAACATATACATCAACATATTCTCACCACAACATATCATTCATACACAACATAAAGCATACTTATCACCATTTCTTTCACATAACACAAATCATATCCAACCATGTTCACATAACTCACATACTTCGTAATGTATCTTCATTTACCAATACACATAAATCTTATATTATTTATGTCTATTCTTCATTTACATTCAATCCGCATAAACATACGATAAGCTATGTTTAAATCACACATATACATTCAATGTATAAATCACATACATATATACATATCAACATGCATATATATATCCGCAAGTATGTCATTCACACATACCAATCATTTCACAACATTCCAAATAAACATATGCACAATCATGTTTATTTCAGCATATACATACAATGTATAAAATGCAACTCATAGAGACCGACACACGACTCTATGCAGATGCAATGCGGTACCGACTCAACATTCAGCAAGTTCACTCAGGAACCAAATGGAATCATTGCTCGTTACCTAAAGTAACTCCCCGTCGGGCATACGATGTCCCCCATTGCTCACACCCCACATGGGCACACAATGTTTCAGGATTGCTCACACCCCACATAGACACACAATCCGATCGCTCACACCCCACACGGGCACACGATCAATGTGAATAAATCACCCATCGCTCATACCCCACACGGGCACACGATGTTTCTGGATTGCTCACACCCCACATGGGCACACAATCTGATCGCTCACACCCCACATGGGCACACGATCAATGTGAACTTAATCACCCATCGCTCACACCCCACATGGGCACACGATGTTTATGGATTTCTCACACCCCACACGGGCACACAATCTGATCGCTCACACCCCACATGGGCACACGATCATGTTGTAGTCATCGCTCACACTCTACATGAGCACGCGATGCTACAACGGATTCACAAGGAACCCACAAGAATGCAGACATGATGCATACATGCAAAATGACCCAAAACATCCTTGAAAATGCATACATTATTCACAACATAATTATGCACTCAACACATACCATTAACATACATATGCATACAATTTAAGCATATTAATCACTTTCCCAATGGCCACAACATTATAACAAACCCACATTTCCATAATTAACTCATTTACGTTTTATCGGAAAAGTTGGGAAAAATTCGGTTAAAAATTACTCTTCTTAGAATCAATAAATTCTACATGTTTTTAGCTTCGAATCGATATAAGGATCGCTAAAAACGAATACCCGAAACTCAAGCTACGGATTAAAACACATAATCCCTCTAAAACCTACAGGCCCGCTGAGCGCCCTCTTGCTCGCTGAGCGAAAATCGCCCTGGAACTCTCGCTGAGCGAGGGGTAGCTCGTTGAGCGACCACTGCGATTTCAGCAAATTACCAGTTGCGAACAGTCAACTCTTCCCTTCCAAAACTCCACCAAAACTCATGCCAATATGATTAATAGCATATATCTAACATCATACTTTGATTATAACGATTTCTAACCGATTAAACTACCAATTTCCAAGTTTTCTCATCAAACCCCTAAACCTAACATTCTCTAAAACTTCTCCAAATCATAAACCTAATCCACCAAACACATACATAATCATACACAAGATTAATATAACAATGTTTATCACCCTTACCCGATTATTCTGATTCCTTGGAGCAATCTTGAAGCTTTTCCAACCTTTCTCTCTTTTCTCTTCTTTCCTCTTTCTCTCCACTTTCTTTCCTCTCTTTTTCTTTCTATCTTTTCTTTTCTTTCTCTTTCTCACAAATTATACTATTTTCCTTCTATTGCTATTTTCTACTCTTTCCAACCAAATATCAATTCTCTCACAAAATACAAATTCTACTAATTCTAACTTATCGCTAATTAACAAAAGTCTAAAATACCTTTTACCAATTTTACCCGGAAATCCACAAAACGGTAAAATCTCACAACACAATATATCACATTAATTCACCAACATATTTTATCATCATATAATTTCACAAACAAAATAATAATTACTCAATTAAAATAAAAGACTCCAACACAATGGGAATTATCGAATTGGGGTGTTACAGTTAATCCTTCTTAACCATAAAGGAAGAATTAGAACCCTAATGTAAGGCCCAAGTTACAAGATGAAGTCTTAATGATTATTAGGATGATTTGATTAAGAAGTTTAAACAAATTAAAGGTTTAACACTTAGGATTATAGTTATACACTCCATCCTAAGAGAAGGATGCAGGCATAACCCTAATTCCAAAGTCCTAATACTTTAAGAGTTTTAGTCTCTGATTATGAAGATGAGAAGAGAGACTCAAGGAGACTCAAAGGTAAACACTAAGGGGGACTAATCACAACCCTAATTATTATCATGCTTGTATGTTCCTATGGTTTGTAAGGCTTGAGAAATATCTTCAAGGAAGCCACCAATGGAAGAAAGCAGATGAAAGGAGGAAGAAGCAGAAGAAATAAGTTACTTACTTCATTGAAGAAGATAAGTAACTTAAAGAAAGAAAGTGAGAGATGAACACAAGTGAACAAGTTCACTTCAAAGAAAGCAGCAAGATTCATATGAAAGAGATAAAGAGAAATGTGAAGTGAAGGCAAATCCACTTCTCAATGTAACTTACCACCTGAAAATGTTAGCATGGGTGCATAAAGTTCAAGGCATAAAGAAATGAAATGAAATGAGATGAGATGAGATGAAATGACCAAAGTCAGAAGTGTTTATGCAATGTAAATGTCATGTGAGATGATGAAAAGGCATACAAAGTGCATGTGAATGATCATACAAGAATGATATGTCATGGAGGCAAGCTTGGAAGTTTGAAAGTTCATGAAAGTTAATGAAAGGAAATGAATACAAATCATGGAAAATGAATGAAGAAATGATCAAGTATGATTCTAAAATGTCCTAAGGTGTCTAAGATGACTTATGAATGCAAGAAATGTCATGGCAAGTTCATGTATGGATGCATATGCAAGATGAATGCAAGTAAACATGAAAAATTAGGGTTATATGGAAGTATGAGATGCACATGAGCAAAACAAATTCATATTACATGATAAAAACTTTGAAATCACACTCAAACAAACTCTAATCCCATACTAAGTCACACCCCAAAGGAGAAGGTCAGAAGCCTTACCACTCAAAAGTTATGAATTTCCTAAGTTTCTAGGGTTTTTTGGGTGATTCTCAAAAGAAAATGCAAATCAATTCAAAAATGCAAGATAAATTCATGAGATAAATGACATATAAACTACATTCTATGCACAAAACAATGCAAAAGAATCATCTTCAAACTCTTCTTAGTTAGGCAGAAAAGATTTTTTCAAGTTAGGGTTCAAAAATAAGATTTTAATGACCCTTAATTCAAAGAAAATTCACAAATTATGGTCAAACCTAAAAAGAAATTTGTATGAAGAGTTTGAAAATGTTTCTAAATGCAATGGGATGATTCATGATTTTTTTGGTGATTTTTAGAAACCTACATGTATTTTAATTAATTAAAAGACTTTAATTAATTAAAAATTACATTTAAATATTTTAAAAATACTTTTTATATGCAAAAAATAAAATTAAAATCATTTTCTGATTAAGAAAAATATTTGAAACAAAAATGAAAAAGGAAATATTTTTTGAAAGCTTTTTAGTATTTTTAATTAATTATGCAAAAGAAATAGAAAGAAAATAAAATAAAATGAATTAAATGAGAAAGTATGCGCATCTAAGGGCCAGGATTCAAAAAAAAATGGAGGGAATTGACTGGCGCGTGATTGTGTGGCTAGGATTCAATCTGGGCTAAACTGAATTAATTAAATTAATTAAATGAAATTAGGGCTAATGGACGAATCTGAACCACTCATTTGCGCGCTAACCCTAAAATCTAAAGGCCGACATTCAAACCTGACTAAACCCTAATTAATTAAACCTAATGACTTTCAGGTGACCGGAGCTTACTCCGATCATCTTCTCCGGCGAGGCAAAAATCCAGAAACTCATACAAGCATCAAAACTCCTAATTTTTTGCCCAGAATCATTCCTCTAACATCAATGAACATGAATCCACAAACAAAAATCATTTCTCATGCATAACAAAGCTGAATCGAAGAAAACAAGTTCTAGGTCAAAAATTTCAGAGATTCAATTCATGCTTATTTCTTGCTCATTTTCAAAACTAAACACATCCCCATGATCAGTGCAACATATAGAACAATATTTTAACAAGAAAACAAGATTCTGGAAAAAAAATTCTTGAGGTTACCTGAGATTGAGCTTCCAGATTCTGGGCTTTCTGGCCTCCACCCTTGTGCAAACAAATTTCAATGAGCCCCCTGAGGATGATGTGAAGCTTAGAACAAGTTTGTATGGCTTGGTTTGAAGGTTTTGTTCCTGCTGCACCAGAAATCGTGTTTGTGTTTGGGGATGTTTCAGGCTATGGTGATGGGTGGGAAATGATCCTGGGATGATGCTGAGTTGATTGGTGGAAGAGTTTGTGATTTTTATTGGCTGAGGAGTGTGTTTCGAAGAAATGAAGTTTTTGACAAGTTTTGTGAATCCTGACTTATGGGAGGTTCTCAGCTTGTGTGTGGTGTGTTTTGGATTGCCTTAGGTTAGTATAAACAAATGCAATTGGTTTAGAGAGTTGTTGTGGCATAGTGTGATTGGTATGGTGTGAAATGCAAAAAGTCAACATTGGTTGTACTATGGGCATGGGTCATGGAAGGAGTGGTTCCAAGGCATGTCTTGCTTCAGCATACTTTGTGGAGGGCCCTTAGATCATTTTTATGCAGTTGGATCACTTGGATGAAGAGATACCATAGGTTTTGCAAAATTCCCTCTTTGAAGTTTCTTGTGAATCAAGTCATGAAAATGCCAAATTCTTGGGCCGATTCTGATCTTTTGAAGTCACATAGGCATGTTATAAAGTGTTTGTACACATTTGAAGTCATTAGAAAGCTTGAATATGCCAATTTGCAAAATCCCTCTTTGACATGAAACTTGAATTTTTAGGATTTTTGCCAACTTTGAAAGGCCATATCTTGTGTTCTAGGATGAATCAATACATGTTCTTGTACTTTTTGAATAGGGAAATACCTAATCTACAACTTTCATGACCAAGAATTTTTCATTTGAAGCATTTTTGGTTGAGAAAGAGGAGGTTGAAAAACATTCCCAAAATGGAAAGCTTCCATTACAAGTCATTTCCATTTTTGGCAAGTTTGCAAATGGCTCAAAATTATTCAATATTGTGAACTTCCAACCACTTCTAAGATCAAATAAAGATCATAGAACTTCAATTTGATGAAAATACCCCTTTGGTTCCATTGTTGGGGGCCTCAGATGCCCTGATTTTGACTTAACTTGCTCAAGAAGTTACTCAGTGAACAGATGACTTCCACAATGAATTTCTTCATCACACTTGGTACACATGATCCTTATAACATATTAAGAACTTTAGAAACAAGAATGGCCCAAAAATTTGAAGTTAAGGCCTCTGAAACCAAAACCCTAATTTTGGTCATCTTTGTAGTGAAAACCCTAGCTCTGCTTCTATGCCTTGCCAGTTCTTGTGATCTCTTGACTTCCATGAACTTAGAGGAGTATAAAATGATGGTAGAACACACATGGACCCTCTTGCAAATCTTTGAGGCCTTTGGGATGGCTCATATGGAATCTTGGATTGCTCAGATCACAAACCCTAGATGCAAATGAACTTGAACTATGCAGATGAAACAAAAATGCAATATGAGATGGTATGCTTATGCTTATGAAAGATCACAAGCCATGGTATGATATGAGTGAGGGAAAATTTGGGGTGTTTACAGCTGCCCCTATTCAAACATGAGTTAGCTGTGCAGGGTGTAAGCACCTGGCTTCACAGACAAACAGGATAACTTGTGGTTGAATACCAAAGACAGTCCGAAATTTGCACTCGCTGGATAGTAGAAGAAAAGGGATACAAATTATAAAGGATAGTATAGTATGATTATCAAATGAAGGCGATGGAGGACTACCATCGAGCAGAGGACGACTGCTAGGGATAAAGCGGTGAGTAAAGCAATGTCGGGGACGACCGACAAGCTGGGGAGATAAAGAGACCATGACGGGGACGACCATCAGGTAAAGAAACAAGATTCTCTGGGGATTAAAGTAAAGGAAATGATGGGGACGACCATCAGGTTTGCAAAGTAAAGTAAACAACGATGGGGACGGCCATCAGGTTTGCAAAGTAAAGTAAACAACGATGGGGACGGCAATCGATTTAAAGAATAAATGAAATAATGATGAGGGACGATCATCAAAGGTGAAGGACGATCACCTAGCATAAGACGACTGCTCTTTACTGCGACATAAGACGAATGTCGGATAGAAAAGGTCGACGATGGGGACGGCCATCGGATAAGCATGATGAAGGACGATCATCAAGAGGTGAAGGACGATCACCTAGCAGGGTACGGCTTCTCTCGGGGTTTATCACGACATAGGACGAATGTCGGATAACAAGGTCAACGATGGGGACAACCATCGGATAAAATGATGAAGGACGATCATCAAGAGGTGAAGGACGATCACCTAGCAGGGGAGGACTCTCTTTATCACGACATAGGACGAATGTCGGATAGAAAAGGGTTCCACTAACAGGGACTCCGTTGGGGAAAAGGATGAGGGACAGTCATCCAAAGGTGAAGGACGATCACCTGGAAGGGGACGACTGCCGAAAGTATCACGACATAGGACGAATGTCGGATAGGAGAAAGCTGTTTTGTTGGTGACTTACTGGGGAATAGTAAACACGAACAAGTGCTTACGCTCAAGAATAAAAGGTATAAGTGTTTGACGTTGTGTATAGATTAAAGATGCGGAAGAGCATCCTTAGGACCATGATACTGACGAGTATCGGTAGAAACAAACGCTGACGCGTGTTCAGAGATGATGATACGGACGAGTACCAACTGGTTAACAAAGAACACGGACGAGTGTCGAATCTGTTGAAGAGTGATATATATACGAGATACGGACGAGTATCAAAGACTTCTGTATAAGTATGACATGCATGATATGCAAATTCTATGCATTTCATTCTCAAGGTCGTTTATGTCCCAATTCCGATGTTCAATAATAACAGATAAATCTGAAGGCTCTTTGGGATTCTGACTTTTGAGAAGAAACATTCGCGCAAAGCTCAGATATGATGGCTGGAGAGAACTGTGTCATGGAACATGTGTCAGTGTAGAGACAACAATTCAGAAATATAGGAAAAACAAATGATATAAAGATAGCTCAAGAGCAACAACAGATTTCCCCAAAGGGTTAAAAGTATTACAACAATTAATAATCAGAAAGAGTAAAGAAAGGGATTCCCACAACAAGTTTGTGGGTAATCATGTACATTAAAAAAGAAATCAAGCCCGACGGAACTCTATGTCCTTCAACATCCAACTGAATTGTCGTACGACTACAAACAATTGGGCAGCATCTGGGTGTCCTGGGTCTTTAATCAACCTCTGGATGAGAAGATCTCTTTGGTCGAAAGACGCGTGCAACTTACTGGTTTGTTGAAGGAACACTTCCTCATTCGTCCTGCTAGAACTTGGATCTGATCTAGCCCTCTTGGTTTCAGCTCTGATCTTGAGGTCGTCAATCTCCTTATGAGCATCCCCCATCAACCATTGGTTCTATTCTAGCCTATGAATATATTCCCTACGTTGTTCATGGGCCTTATGAAGCTCTTCATTTTGACTTTCCACTTGGACTTGCAGATCTTTAATCTTCAGCTTGTAGTCTTTCTCTATCTCTTTTTGTTGTTTCTGATTGGCTTCCCACTATTCTTGCCAAAGCGTTATAGCTACATTCGCCTACGCTAAGGATTTATTAATCCTTCACCGCTCACCATCTTTACTAATCTCAACTAAATCCTTCTTCTTGAAGTAAAGCTCTCTATCTTCGAACTCTTTTTGTTTGGCATTCACCATCTTCTCAGCATTCTGAACCTTTTCTTCCAACCCATGATTAAGGTGTACCATCTTCGGATAAGATTTATAGACTTTAGTGTTTTCTACACTAAGCTGATTCAACAGAGCTTCCATCTTCTGATACTCTTCCAAAGGCACAGTAGTCTTGGGTTCGACCACTGAAGGAGGAGCCTGAGTAGAGAAAGGAAAGAGAGTAATTTGGGCTTTCTTCTTCAACCATGCATAATATTCGGGAAACGTTTGGTTGTTACTCTTACAAAAGCATGATACCCCTCTCCTCCGAATAAACTTCCAAGAGCCAGCATCTTTCCTCACTAGTGGGAGATTTTCTTTCACAGTGAAGTAGAAAGTCTTGGTCAACTCCAACTCCTCAGGAATGTCCTTTAAATCATACCCTAATTGCCTTCTTAGAAGAATAGGGTTATAATTGATTCCCCCAGTTACTCCTAAGAGTGGAACATTTGGGTAACTCCCACAACTAGTAATGAAATTCCTCCCTTTCAACCTCATGGTAATCTAGTTAATGTCCTTAGCAGACAATCCACTCAACCTTTGGGAGCAAATTATATTAGCATTTGTAAAGGCTTCAGTACTTGGAAAATGTCTTATAAACCACCGGTGAAATAAAGGAGTATAGCACCGTACCAAACCTCCATGTTTCTTCTCATTCTTGTAATGTATCGAGTAATAAAGATCTCCCAGAAGAGCAGGCACTGGATTCTTCATCACAAAGAGGTGAATGGCATTCATTTCCACAAACTTATCGATGTCAACAAACAGAATAATCCCATATATAGAAAGATCCAGAATAACACAAACTGAATCCCACTAGGCACTAGCAGCAAGCTCCTCAGCCTTCTTCATCAGGAACTCTAGAGAAAAACCATATACACCTCCTTTTGTGGTACTCAGATTATCAGTTACCACATACGGGCTCAAATAAAGAATCTCGACAATATCAGCATGAGTAGGCCTAACCATCTCAGAGTTGAATGGAATCTGATCCTGAAGAGGAACCCCAAAAATCAAAGCATTCTCCTCTAGAAATGGGTCTAACTGGAAGTCATAAAACGTGAAGCACTTAAGCTGGTGATTATAGTATTGTAACAAAGTATGTATAACACTCTTCTCAGAGTCATCCAACTCCACCACCATAGTCAGAATACCCCCATGAAACCTCCGGAAATCCTAAAAATGATCTGGAGTAATCAGAGAAACCATCTTACTCAGCATGTTAACCTTGGTATCAAAGAATTTGTAGTAAACATTCTTCTTCCTTGACTCTTCCCCCATCTCTAGACAAGAAATTTGACCAAAATTAGGAACAATATGTAAACACTGAGAATGGAAAACATAAATGGTTAATGATGTCGTGATGCAATGCAAGGCATGTGATTAGTGTCATGTGTCTGGTGTTGGTGTTGAGCAACAAGCCAAGTGTATGTATAGAACCACAATAATAGTATCATCTTTGTATAAAACCCCACACTGAGAACAAAGAACCATATAGAACCAGATCAACTCATAGAATTAACACACATGAAGTGGGTATGTAGAAGGTCAGGGTTCCTGCAAACTAGTAAATAATCCCCCCATCTCACATGTGTTGCTAAGGGTCAGCATCATGGACTCTCAGGTCTAGAAACGATAATATGTTCACCATTTCTGGTATGGCATTATACACTAAAAGAGGATGTCTCCACTGAGTCCTAAAAAACAAGCATCCCCAATAAGTTCCTAGCTTCAAACACTATAATCGAGAAGCAATAGTACATTCATCCCGAACGGTACAATACTATCGCCATATGAAAAGTGCTTTAACTGAGTTCTACTAAGGTCATTAATGATCGGTCCCCAAATGCACATAACTATAAAGGTCGTACGTATCCTGAAGTGGAAAAGACCCCCACATAGAATATTTCTAAGACGGTCGCAATCTGGGTGTGGAACACACCGGCACTCATCATGATGATATATCATGGAAGTACAATGTTTGTCCACGCTAAAGTCTAAGGTGAACTCGAGCCTGGGTATTGGGCTCATCTCACAGTAACCCCCATCCCGCCAAAAAAAACTAGTCCAGACAGTCCAGTATAATGATGCATGAAAAGTAAAGGCGAAAAGCAGTAAATAAAGTTGTAAAGTAAAGTTGGAAATAAAATAGAAAAGTTAAACTAAAGCACACAACAACAAACAGATAAACACCTAAAGAAATATAAACAGACAAGCGCTAGGATTGACTCGCATAGGGAACCAGAGATACTCTGGTTGGGAATCCCCAGCAGAGTCGTCAAACGTCACTCACGATATTTCCATCCTGGTACATACGCAAAAGTGGCACGAAAAAGGAAGAGTCTCCAACCATGCATTTTTATCCCGAATGAAGGGTAATTCTATACAAACCCAGAAGAATGATAAATTAGGGTCTCACGAACTAAAGATAAAGGGTAAGGGAGTCGGTTATGTTAATACCCCAGATCGTCTGTCGTACCCGACGGGATCCACGTATGCTAGCACTTTTTTAAAGGGTAAGGATATTTGCTACTACTACAACTGCTACTGGAAAGGACTGAAAATAAATAGAGAAGAATGAGATGAAAGGCTAAGGAGATGAAATGGCACAAAGAACTAGGAAAGAGACTGAAGGATTGTGTTTGCCAAGCGTCATTGCTTGTTCCTACGTATTACTTGTGTGAAATAGGAAAGTCATGACACCGTAGTTCGAATCAATAAGACTGACACAACTTGATTGTGCTTTTGGGATTGAATTTCTTATGCCTATGCTCAGGTGTTGTAGGCTCATCTGAAACGAGTGCATTTACCGTCTTGCAAATGACAAGTCGAAGCGAGTTCTTTCGTTTAGAATGAGGGAGATGAGAAGAGAATTCCCGAAGGAAAAAATCTTATTGTGTGTTGAAGTTTTTTTAGGAGCTTTTTATTTGTGAGTTTACATAAAAGAGTGTACTCAAGTCATGTTCAATGGAGTGTTTACTTCTTATATCACTCCGAGATGGAATGAATAAAAAGCACACCTAAGTATGGAGGAGATCCCCAAACCTAGTTCCAAAGATTAAGGCTCAAGCACACTAGCCTACTTTATTTATTAAGTGTTTTTGTTGTTTTTGAAATGAAGAATTGTTTTTTTTAGATTATTTTGTGAAATATCTTTATGCTAAGACTGATTCATCATGGTAAATACCGTACACCTCATTCCTATATGGAATGAATGCAAGTATTACATGGCAAAGTCTCTTGGCACATGAAGAGATTCAACCTTTATTAGGTGTTTTGATTTTGTTTATAGATGAGAAAGAAAGGACTCAAAGAGAGAAAAAGGAAAACTCTAAGGGGAACTAAGACCAACCCTATGTTATCATGCAATGGGTATCCTATGGTAAGTAAGGTATAAGAACTCTATCCTAAAAGAAAGGAGAAAATGAGAGAAGACAAAAGGAGAAGAGGAGGAAGAAGCAGAAAGCAACTTACCTCCAAGATGGAAGTTAAGTTGTTTCTAAGAGGGATGAGAGAAGATTGTACAAGAAAAGCATCTTAAATTCTTAATAAAACGCAAATTGAAAGCTTAAAAAGATGCAGGAAATGGTTAGAATATGGATGCACATCCACACTCTTATGACTTACCATAGCCCCTGAAAAGTTAGCAAATGAAACACAAATGTTCATAAGAAGTAAAAAGAGAAGTCAAGCAAGCAAAGAAGTCACATGAGAAAAATCCTAAGGTATAATAACCTTACAAGTCAGAACCAAACCACGACAAAGCTCTAAGAAGCTCAAAGTATCTCAAAGATACCAAACTAGGTTAAAGAAGAACAAAAGAAGCACACAAGCTCACCAAAAGCACAACTAAGGAAGCATGAAGGCATATGAGGTATGACATGGATGAAAGCATGTATGAATCATCAAAGTCATAATGGTATGACATATTAGAATACCTAAGATGATATGAGATGAACATACAAAAGGATGCATGAATTAGTTCATAATGAGAAGAGATGAAGAAAAGAAAACAATTTCATGTTCACCTAAGAAGAAAATAAACAAGTTAAGGTTTCAAGTCAAACATGAAAGATGAGTATGAAATGATACAAGTCAGTAAGATATGACCAATATGATATTATAAAAATGAAAATATGATCATACGAAATGCACATGGAAAACAAGTCAAGACAATTCAAACAAGGATACAAAAGATGAACACATAAGGAATGGATGTCACATACTTGAGATACATGTTACAAATGCAAGATGACATACCAAAATGAATGAATATGCATGAAGTCAATAGCATACATAACATGTAATACTTATGTAATTTATGGATGATCATTTTCAAGGCAAACAAGAAGCATATGAAGCATAAGAAGATATGAAGTGAGAAGATTAGGTCAAAGTTCAAACATGGATGCATAGCACAAACCAAAAGCAAACACAAACCAAAGAGGACCTATAACATGCAAAGGGAAGATATATAAGTTTCTAAACATGTTCTATAAACTCACACAAGAGACTTCATACAATGACATAAATGTCTCCTAATGGATTAAGGTTAAGAGATGAAGAGAAAAGATCGCAAAAGATGACTTCAAACATAAGGCACTAACCAAATACCAAAAAACAATAAAAAATTATTAAAATGTACCTCAAGTGACATAGGTCAGAGGCAAACAACATGTCAAAATATCAAACAAAAATTCAAAAGCAAACCAATTCAAATAAATTCTCAAAGTTGCATAAAGAATAAAGGAGAACAATGCACAAGATGAGGACTAAAATGCAATATTAAATGAGTTTAAAAATATGAGAAAAACGTTTTTATACACTTCAACATGTTACTGAAATAATGCAAAAATGATTGGATGCAAAATGTTTTATGAGATATGCAAAATAAATTCTCAAAGTTCAACTATTAAAGAAAGGAACAAATTCAAAAGAAAAAAAAAAGAAAAATCTAAAAATATGATGAAAAATTATCAAAGTCAGAAATAAAAATGATAAAAAATTATTTAAATATAAAAGGATGCTTCATGAATTTTTTGGTGATTTTTAGATGTTTAGAAGTAATTTTCAAAAAGTAAATGGAAACTATGCAAAAATATGAAATAAATGAGAAGGATCCAAGAGGAGGTGTCACACTAGCAAATAACACGTTCAAAATGACAAATGGGCTCATCAAGGGTGTGCAAAAATCAAGTCAATGGCCTAGGTCCAGAAGCACAATCAATAGAATTCTATGGTGGAATGGTCAACAAAATGGACTCTCATCTGAACCATAAGATGAATCTAACGTGTAACAATAAGTCAAACAAATGCTAAGTATGATTGAATGTGCATGCTAACCAACCTAAGGAGCCAAACATGAGATCTATCAAAATTCAAATCTATAAAATGGAGCACGTGCCACACATCCTCCTCATTAATGTGTTGTCAAGACAAAGAGTGTAGGATCAAAAGAAATCGGACGGCCATGTTTTAAACTTACCACAAGACCCTAGCTAAACCCTAACGGTCGGAGAAAGACCACCGATCATCTCTCCGGCCTACCTCCGGCGAACTACAACTATGAAAAACTCCAGAAATACATAAATGTGATATCAATCGAAAGAGGAGCTCACACACAATCCAAATCCATGAATAAAACACACAAATCAAGCACAAACAAAGAGCACCGTTTACTTTAAATTTGCCCTAAAATATTCAAATACCTCTAGGAGGTCTAGTTACTAACCAGTAACAGTTCATTCTTGTTATTAAGCTCAAATCAAGTAAAAATAAGTCTCAAATCAGTGATAATTGAGGCAACAAGTTGAAGCAACTCAAACCTAAAAAATTGAAGAAGATGAAGATCCAAAGAAAACTAGAGGTGTTAACTTGAACTTGAGCTTCAGAGAGAAAAATAAATACTCTTAGAACTTCTAATCTTGAAGAAAACAAAGAGAGAAATCAAACTGAATTCAAAGATATGCTTGATGATTTGCTCAATTCTTTGCCTGATCTTGACCAAAGATGCTCGAGGATGAAGAATTGATGAATGTTATGGTTAAATAGTAAGGGATTCATGTGAAACTAGAGAGAAAATTGAGAAAATAATTTCAGAGAAAAATGTGAGAGAATGACCAAAGATGAACTAAAATTATGTTATGACAAGCTTATATACCTTGAGTTAACTATTAACCAAAGGTGCATTGAGAATGAAAGGGTGAAGTGAGACTTGGAAATGTGAGATTCATGAATCCGTGTAAGGCTTGTGATCCGATGTATGAGATTTATGGAGATTACAATACAGCTGAGATTGATGATGTATGATTGTTACATGATGAGGTTATGAGGATGCCTTGCCATGTAAGCTTATCATTTTCTCATTTGGAGTTATGGCTCGTGTATTTGTGCATGTGTATGTGAG
Organism: Lathyrus aphaca; assembly: GCA_963966055.1. Lineage (NCBI taxonomy): Eukaryota > Viridiplantae > Streptophyta > Magnoliopsida > Fabales > Fabaceae > Lathyrus > Lathyrus aphaca. Next base: position 282,738,495 of record OZ014522.1, on the reverse strand, counting down.
ATCATGCTAGCTCAAATGAAGAAAAGAATGCACATGATTACATGAAAGTTGATCGTACCTGGAGATCAGGATCCGATGCGGCTGGTCTCGAAAGCGGACAGATATGGTCGTTGAGGAAAAAGGGGGTTGTACCTGCAAGGCACTCCGATGCTAAAGTAAGTAACCGTGCAAGAGTGAGCAAGTACAAGTATCAGGGTTAGAGAAAATGAATACCTGACCCTCTCAAATGAGAGGGTTTATTTAAGGGACCAGCTGGAAGATGATTGGTTCGTTCTGCGAGGCGGGGATCGAGGGATCCGTGAAGATAGGCAACGATCAATACTAGCCGTTAGAGGGCCTCATCGTGACCGGATTATTTGTGGTCGACTGAGGACCACTTTTCATGATTACGCTCGGAGTCGAGCAGGGTCACTGGATCAGTCTTTTTGGCCCAATAGGAGGAATTGGGTCGGGTCAGAACAGGAGCCCCCCAAGTCATTGCTCGTGCTGTAGAGCAGTGACTTAGGAGTGATATTGTGCTCGGCGAAGTGTAATGTCAAGGTCAGGGGTCTACGCTGTTGATCTTTTGAGAATGGGCAAACGATGTGTTGCTCGACAGAAGAATGTGAAACGAAAAGCTGGAATATCTGGAAATTCGCGCTTATTAATGATTTGACGGCTAGTCTAGGGGATAGCGTGTAGGGATCACGCGCGTGTGCACGTGTTTTCCTTCCTATAAATAGGATTCTCAGGGCTCATTTTGACCTTTTTCGTTTCATCTTCTTCCTCAAGACTCTGCTCGCTCAACTGCCACTGTCTCAGCCGTCGACCACCGCCGTTTCTTACCGACCACCACTTACAGAAGCCCATTTTCTTCAAGAATGTCTTCTCAAGCTCAAGGTACGGTTCTTTTTCTTCTCTTTAGGTGTTTATAGTATAGATTTTGTAGAAATGTATGCGGTTTAGGACGATTCTACCGGTAGGTTTTAGATTTGGACTTAGTAAACCTCAAAACTTCTGCCACCGTAGCCGGTCGGTTGAGAACCCTAACTTTAGGGTCGACGGAGATATCGACTTATACTTGGATATTAGGTTAGATTCTTGTCATATACAACATTGGGCGTCAGCCGTTGCTCCGAGCAATGGTCAGCCAGGGCTACAGCTCGGGACATAGTTTCTGAGCTGATGCGCGCCCTTTCACTTGTCGAGCGGTGGAAGGGTGGATTTGATGTTCTTAATCGAATTCACTGACGCCTTTCCTCTTCTTTTCAGGTGAAAACTCGCTCGTGAATCCGCTGGATGTGCTTTCTGAGGAGACGTCCTCGGGAAATTCAGGGTCGTCTACATCCATACCTTCAGACTCTGGGAGCTCCTCGGAAAGTTCAGATACAAGTACTACAGGACCGTCGACGGATTCGCTTCAGTGTCCTGACCAGACGAGGGTCTCGCTCGAAGAGTGGGTGATGGAAGATTTGCTGGACAAGGTTTCCTCATTCTCGAGACCTCGATCGGAGCCGCTGCCAGTTGTTGGGGATTCAGCTGATTGGGTTGTGACCTGCCCGGAAGACGACGACCGTATCTTCTCAGATTTTCGTGGTCGGGCATTCTCCATGTACGAATATGCAACTTCAGTCCTGGGGGTGACGTTGCCTTTCAGCGACTTCGTGAACGCCGTGCTCGGGCATCTCTGCGTAGCTCCTTCCCAGTTGCACCCCAATTCGTACGCATTTCTGAGGGCGTTCGAGATGACGTGCGCCTATTTGGGCGTTGGTGCTACTCTTCCCCTCTTTTTTCGCCTCTTTTCCCTGCAGCGCCAAGTCGGGCGAGGAACTGGCCGAAAAGGGTTCGTGTCTTTCAAGCAGCGGACCAAAATCTTTAAAGCCCATTCAGAATCCATCCGGGCTTTCAAGACTGACTACTTCCTGATAAAGCCTGCGAGCCTAAGCTATGAGCTTTCTTGGAATGGATACTGACGAGAATGACGAGCCTAAGCTCGACGACCAAGGTCAAGTGATTCCGAGGAGACTGTGGCTGTTAACCTTCTCTTGGAGTCATGCTCACTATGACAAACCTGTGGGGGAGTTCGTTCAAGTGGGGGACTCATTAAGTGATGATGATGCGGCCAGTTTTGAGGCCTTCAGAAAATTAATAGCCTCCTTTACTCCGACCCCTCTATTGGACGGAGATGGGAAGGTTATGGTCGATCAAGATGGGGGGAAAGCTTTGGAGCGTCCCTTGATTAGCGTTACTGAATTGCTGGCCTGTCGTAACGGGCAGGAAGTGTCCGACTTTTTTGGTATCCGTTTACTTGCGCTCGTTAAATTCTTGGTTTAATTCTGTTGCTTGTGACTAATTTGACCTTATTCTTTTTTCAGGTTCCTTGACGAATCCTCTGGATAAAATCCACGAGCGTTTGGTTCAGCAGCAAAGGAAACGATCAAGGATCGTGCAGACCAAGCTGACCGAAGCGAGTGGTTCAGGGTCGGGACCTTTGGTCCAGGATTCTCCGGGCGTATCTACTGGCTCTTTAATGAAGAAACACAAATCGGCGGCCACTGTGGATTTAACGGCCAACGCTCCTCCAAAGCCAAAGCATGGGATACCCCCATGTTTTGTTGTTCGCAACTTCTTCGAAGGGACCAGCATGGAGGTGGATCGGGCGGAGTCTCTGTTTCTGGAGGGGATGGACCGTCCTGCTCGGCGGCTTTCTCTGGCTCAGGACGCGAGCGCAGTCATGCGGGTCCTGACAATGGCCTGGCTGACGGCCGAAGGGGCTCCTGTTCTGGAGCGGGAGAACAACAAGCTTAAGGAGCAGCTTGCTGCTTCTGAGGCTAAGCTGACATCGGCCACCGAGGAGGTTAAAACTGTTACCAAAGAGTCGACCGAACGAGCTGCGGTCATCGCCAAACTGGAGGTTGACAAGAAGAGGGTGCTTGAGCAGAACAAGAAACTGAAGGATGCCTTTTTCCCCAAGGAGGACGAGGATGAGGATACCAAGCATATGGTGACGAGGGCTCAGTTTCTTGCTCGGATCGACCAAGACATGGAAGATCTGAATGCATCAACTGAGCTTAGCTTCCAGAATGCGGTGGACCAGATGAAAGCTCTCCACCCTGACATAGCTTTAGATGTTGGTCGCATGAACTATCTTTACAAGGTGGTGGATGGCCGAATCGTAGTCCCCTCCGATTTGGTGGTGGCAGACTCTCAGCCGGGGTCGACTGCTCAGCCTGACCAACCTGAAGAGCAGCTGGGCCAAGAGGAAGCTCGTGCAGATGAAGGCCGCCCGGGGGGCGAGGACAATTAATTTATGGCCAGCGTGCCTTTGTAATTTATAATGCATTTTCTGTGTTGGGGGCGTGGCCCCCTTTATTTGTAACTCCGAACAAGTCGGCCCTTTGGTGTCGCATTTCTTTCTTTAAATGTCATATGTTTGACCTTGGCGGTCGGTTGTATATTTTGTTTGCTCGTAATAATGCGTCCGTCGGAGGACATAGTTTACTTGTTATTTTTACTAAGTGTTTGGTGTGCGTCTTTGCATTAATTAGAAGTAATTGACTGGATACGGGGAAGTGTGAATGATCTGTTGGTTAGGGGGACCAATCAGTATTTGAGAGTCTTACTCCCGCTCGGTGCCCGAGCCAAGATAATGGCCCAGGCTCCGTGGCGTGAACGTCCCATCGCGAGCTGGGGTTCTACCTGGTCGTGGTACTTAGGCGACGTCGGACTCGTTTGAGTATCCGTTCGTGCAACAAGCTTCTCTTTTGCTCGAAAAGAGATCTTGCTTGACTTTGTTATATTTGGGTTGTCGTGCTCGTACCTAGGCACGCAGTTTTTCGTCGGTCTCCCTTTCTCCTCGCTTGGGAGTTGAGTAAGGTGACTGACTTAACTATAGTATTGTTTGAGTTTTTCGGCGTTCCAAGGCCGAGCGAGCTCTTCCCCGTGTAGATTTTCTAAATAATAAGCACCGTTCTCGGTTTTTGCTCGAACGCGATACGGGCCTTCCCAGTTGGGCATTAGTTTTCCCTCGCGGGGATCTCTGTGGTTTCTTCTAAGGACAAGGCTGCCTATCTCGAACGTTCGCCTTATGACCTTAGAATCATACCGAGAAGCTATCTTTTATTTGAGAATAGTTTCTCGAAGAGCGGCCCCCGATCGAATTTCTTCGACCATGTCGAGCTCGTCTCTTATAGCTTCAGCATTGGTATCTTGTTCTATGGGGAATTCCGTGCGCCTCGATCGGACGTGCATTTCTATCGGGATTACTGCTTCGGTCCCATATGCTAATCGAAATGGGGATTCTCCGGTCATTGAGTGGGGTGTGGTCCTATATGCCCACAGTACGCTATGTAACACCTCGACCCAGTGTTTCTTATGCTCGTCCAACCTTCATTTTAAACCTCTTAGGATTACCCTGTTCGCGGCCTCTGCTTGCCCGTTAGTTTGAGGATTCTCGACTGAAGCGAAGTGTTGTTTCCTCCCCATTGATGCAACGAATTCTTTGAAGTGTTTATCTGTGAATTGAATCCCGTTGTCGGTCACGATGGCGAGGGGCACCCCGAATCGGGCGAGGATGTTTCTTTTGAAGAACCGAAGTATATTGAGCGCGGTGATTTTGGCCAGGGCCTCAGCTTCTATCCATTTGGTGAAATAGTCGACACCTACAATTAAGTATTTATTCTGACCAGACCCAACGACGAATGGTCCTAAAATATCCATTCCCCACCACGCGAACGGCCAGGGTGACGATAACGATTTTAGCTCGGATGGAGGCGCTGCGTGCACGTCTCCATGTCGTTGGCATTTGTCACACCTCTTCACATGCTCCTTTGCATTGTGCTGGAGGGTGGGCCAGTAGTATCCTGCCCTTAGGATTTTTCGAGCCAATGAACATCTGCCAGGATGCTGTGCATTGATTCCTTCGTGGACTTCCCTTAGTACGTGTGGAATGTTTTCCTCCTCTACACACCTGAGGAGGGGTGTAGAGAATCCTCGACGATACATACGTCCACCTACTAAAGAGTATGAGCACGCCCTTCGTCGTATAGTACTGGCTTCTTTTGGGTCGGTTGGTAACTCTCCTTTGGTTAGATAGTTGAACACTGGGGTCATCCAGCAGCCCATGTTGCCCACGACATTAATGTGTATGCGGGTCGATGAGTGTCCGATACTTGGTCGGGAAAGCAATTTCTGTATGACGGACTTGTTGCTTCCTTTCCTTTTAGTGCTTGCTAATTTGGACAGGATATTTGCGCGGGCATTGTTTTCCCGCGGAACGTGTTTGACTTCCACACTCTTGAACCGTTTTATTTCGCCTTTTACGAGGGCCAAATATTCGGCCATGTTATCATTTTTGGCCTGGAAATCCCCTCGGACTTGGCTTGCAACCAATTGAGAATCCGTGCAGATCGTGATCTCTTCTGCTTCCAGATCGGATGCGAGCCGTATGCCCGCTAGGAAAGCTTCATACTCTGCTTGGTTGTTAGAAGTGGGGAAAGACAAAGTTAGGGACACTTCGATGATGTTCCCTTCTTCGTTTTCCAAAATGATGCCGGCCCCGCTGCCCGTCGGGCCAGATGCACCGTCCACGAAAATAACCCACCTGGACGAAACTTTCGGGTCTTGCTCGGTGAATGTAAGTTCAGCTACGAAGTCGGCCAGCGCTTGAGCTTTGAGAGCCTGTCTTCCTTCAAACTTGATATTGAACTCAGATAGTTCTAGTGACCATTTTAACATTCAGCCAGCCATGTTCGGTCGACCGAGCAACTGTCTTATGGGTTGATCGGTCCTTACGATGATGGTGTGAGCCAGAAAGTAATGGCGTAGCCTTCTAGCTGCGAGAAGGAGGGCCAAAGCAACCTTTTCTATCTGAAGGTATCGAATTTCTGGTCCATGAAGTGCTTTGCTAGTGAAATATACAGGTTTTTGTCCTTCAGATAGGTCGCGCACGAGTGCCGCGCTTACTGCTTCGTTTGCGACCGCAAGGTAGAGATACAGTGTCTCCCCCTCTTCTGGTCTGGATAAGACTGGAGGTTCACTTAGTGCCTTTTTCAGGTGGGATAGTGCTAGCTCGCACTCCACTGTCCACTCGAAAGTTGCCTCTTTGCGGAGGAGTTTGTTAAAAGGGAGAGCGTGTTGAGCTGATTTTGCCACGAATCGAGCGAGGGAGGTAATTACCCCGTTTAGTGATTGTATGGATTTTTTGGAAGTGGGAGTTGGGAACTCTGCGAACGCCCGACACCTGTCGGGGTTTTCCTCAATGCCTCGTTCAGTCAGATAGAATCCGAGGAATTTTCCCGCTCGGACACCAAAGGTGCATTTTTCAGGGTTGAAGCGCATTTTGCACTTTCGTGCCTGGTCGAACACTTTTCGTAAATGGGACGCGTGGTCCGTTTCTTGTTGAGATTTGACGATCATGTCGTCCATGTATACTTCGAGCATGTCTCCGATTTCGGCTCGGAAAACCTTATTCATCATGCGCTGATACGTTGCTCCCGCGTTTTTTAGACCGAAGGGCATAACATTGTAAAAGTAATTGCCCGATTCGGTCATGAAGGCCGTGTATTTTTTGTCAGACACGGCCATGGGTATTTGATTGTACCCCGAATATGCGTCCATGAAGGATAACAACTTGTAACCGAACGAATTGTCGACCAGCTTATCGATGTTAGGTAAAGGGTATGCATCTTTCGGGCATGCCCGATTGAGATCGGTATAATCAACGCACATCCTCCATTTTCCACTAGATTTTTTCACAAGTACAACATTTGAGAGCCAGGTCGTATATCTGGCCTCGGTTACAAATTTAGCCTCTAGGAGGTCTTTAACAGCAGATTCAGCAGCTTCGGTCTTCTCGGTCGACTGCTTTCTCCTGCGTTGAGCGACCGCTTTATGTGTTGGGTCGATAGAGAGGTGGTGACAAGTTGTTTCGGGGTCGATCCCTGGCATTTCTGCGGCGCTCCAGGCAAATAAGTCTGTGTTCCCTTTGAGGCAAGCTTCCAACTGTCGCTTCACTAATTCGGGAATATGTGCCCCGATTTTAACACACCGGGCTGGATCCTCCCCCAAGGGAATTAGTTCGAAGTCTCCGTCTGGTATTGGTCGGGATAACGACTCTGCTGGTCTCTGGACGCTCTCGCCTCTATCTGAAAACCTGCAGTCTAGGTCGATCGAATCTACCTTGGGGAAAGCCCTGGGAACATCCGGCGAATCCAATGTCAGGGGACTTGGTTGGTATGATATCGAGCTGAGACCTTTTGATGCTGCCTCGAAACATCTGCGGGCAGCGTCGACGTCTCCATGCAATGTGGCGACTCTACCTGAGGTAGTGTAGTACTTCATCTTCAAGTGGACGGTGGACGGCACAGCGATTAACTCGGCCAAAGTTGGTCATCCTAGTATGCATTGGTACAGCGACGGGAAATCCACCACTAGGAACTGGACCCTAACTGTCTTGGCTGTCTCGCCCGCCCCGAAGGTGACAAATAGGTCGACATAGCCCCATGGTCGGGATACTGCTCCGTTGAAACCTTGCAGGTCTGATCCGACGTATGGAGTTAGATGTGTTTCGTTTAGTTGAAGTGTTGAAAACAGTTGGGAGTACATGATGTCGCATGAACTACCTTGGTCCACTAAGATCCTCCTTACATCGAAGTTCTCCATGCGCGCTCGGATGAGTAAAGGGATGCTAGCGTTGGGTGCTCCTCCTAGGAGTTCTTCCCGATAGAATGCAAGGGGTATGGAACCCTCCCTCGGTGGGTCCAGGGTGGCGTTTTGTGCGGGCCCCTTGACGATTAACTGGTCGAATTTTCTTTTCACGGAACCGACCGTGATTTTGTTGAAGCCTCCTCCTGATATGACCATTTCCGAAGGAAAAGCTTCCCACGGACTATGGGAGGAGAGGTATCCCGGACTCTTGGTGTGATCTGGTAGAAAGAAATCTTCCGGGTGATAAATGCTCAGGGCGACCTGCATGTTAGCATCCGCAGGGATAGGTACGGCTTCCTCGACTTTCTGGGTTTCTTGTGTATCCTGTCGAGGGTTGTCTCTGGACTTGGTGAATTGCTTTAGGTGCCCGTCTTTGATGAGGATTTCGATCACGTCCTTGAGGTGGATGCAATCCTCTGTGTTGTACCCGTGACTCTTGTGGAATCTGCAGTATTTCGTTTTATCCGTGTCGGGCTTGCTAGGTTGTTGCCTCGGAAAACGTACTCCTGCCTGTTTGAATTCCGAATTGGCGCACTCAGACAAAATTTTCTCCTTGGAGGCTAGGAGAGGCGTGTATTCGTGGAACCGACCGATAGGTCCCCGGTGCTCCCGCGGTTCACGGGAGCGATCATCCTTTCTTATGTCTCCTCCCCGACGAGATGTCGGGGTTTCATCAACTCGGTGTGATTTGGCGTCTTCACGGCGTCGGGCGTCTCTTACTGAACTGGCCGCCTGCTTCTCTTCATATTGGATGTAAGCTTGGGCTTTTAGCAGGAACGCGTCGAGGGTGGCCGGGGTTTCAATGTCGACCGCCCGATGGAAATCGGTCGAGGGACGCAGCCCTCGTTCCAGCAAGTATTTTTTCATGTCGTCGGTCGTGGACACTTGGACCGCCTCTTTATTGAACCTTTCGATGGAAGTTCGTAAAGGCTCGTCCCTCCCCTGGATTATTGCTTCGAGCGAAGCTTCTGTCTTAGGGTGTCGTCTTGATGCGGTAAAGTGCCTGGAGAATGTGCGTCCAAGTTGTTTCCACGATGTGATGGATTCAGCCTCAAGGCTTTTGTACCACGTCATTGCCCCTTTCCTCAGCGTCGTGGGAAATAGTCGACATTTAATTGCCCCTTGTACGCCCCGATAGTCGAGCAAGGCATCGATGTTCTCGATGTGCTCGTCTGGGTCGGTGGTCCCATCGTACGAGCCTAACGGAGGGGGTTTCTCCAAGCCTCTTGGGAGCTTGGCCGCCATAATTTCAGATGATAGGGGACCCCGAGCGTCCTCGTCGTCACTGGAAGTAAGCGATGAAGATCTGTGATCATGCTTCTTTGTTCTTCGAGGGGAGGCGGATCTTGATCTGCTCCTTCTTGATTTTCTTTTAGGAGAGGGTCGTGGGGAAGACTAATGAAAGCGTTTGTTGCATGTTGATTCGTCGGTGTGCCCTCTCCTCTTCTTCCTTGTAGGAGACGGAGAATGCTCCTTTTGGGGTCTCTTGGGAGAATGAGATCGACGAGAATTATCTTCAAGTCGGGCGATCTTTTCGCCATGAGTGAGGAGCAGCAAGTTCGTTTGATTTAGGATTTCGGTCAATGCGGCGAAATCTGACCTTGAAGGAGTTGAAGGAAAAAGAGTTTCCGGGCGACTTTCCAAGGGTTGGTCGCGATCGGGTGAAGGTGATGTTGCTTTCCCTTCTGGACGGTCTTGCACCGTTTCTTCGTGTAGGGGAGGTTGGACGTTGCTCTCACGTTGTGTGAGAATCATACCATCATTCGATCGATTTTCCTGGTTGTCCCGAGCAGCCATGGATCTTGTTAAAACTTTGGTTCTTTGAGGATCTTGAAAGAAGAACGGGGAAATCACTTTCCCACAGACGGCGCCACCTGATCGTACCTGGAGATCAGGATCCGATGCCGCTGGTCTCGAGATGTACCTGCAAGGCACTCTGATGCTAAAGTAAGTAACCGAGCAAGAGTGAGCAAGTACAAGTATCAGGGTTAGAGAAAATGAATACCTGACCCTCTCAAATGAGAGGGTTTATATAAGGGACCAGCTGGAAGATGATTGGTTCGTTCTGCGAGGCGGGGATCGAGGGATCCGTGAAGATAGGAAACGGTCAATACTAGCCGTTAGAGGGCCTCATCGTGACCGGATTATTTGTGGTCGACTGAGGACCACTTTTCATGATTACGCTCGGAGTCGAGCAGGGTCACTGGATCAGTCTTTTTGGCCCAATAGGAGGAATTGGGCCGGGTCAGAACAAAAGTGTTTGTAATGACCTGAACCAAAATAATGCCTGAACTCCCAACAAACTCCTTCAATGCATCAATGAAAATAGTGAAGTTTAAACATAGAATTATCCTTGACCAATGCATGAAAATGGCCAAACTTGATGTCAATGGAAAGAATATGCATCATAGAGTATGTTTGATGTTCAATCTAAGATGAAATGAAGCCTCTAAACCATTCAAAATTATCAATGAACATGATGGAACATAACTGCATGCATGGGCCTAAGGAGGTGGGCGTGCAATGATCCTATGAAAAATATCTAAAAATGACTTCATGCATGGGCCTAAACATCAGTTGATCACATGCCTTATGCTTCCATCAATGGATGTATGCTTCATTTTTCTATGATATGAATGCAATGCAATGTATGAGAATGATATGCTAAATGCCATGAAAATGAGAGGGAAAATTTTGGAGTGTTACATTGTGTAGTTGTTCCCTCGACGTACATCGATGCCATACTCAGGATCCTCATCACCGAACTAGCATCTTGGGCTAGAGCCAGCCTCCTTCATGGCATGTATAGTTCATCCATATGCAATGTTTCGACCCGATGAATTTGGATGGAGGTTTGAAGAACTTCGAACGGAGAAAGCAGGTGGGAAGCTCAAACTTATGTTTTGAAAGAGTCTCGGTCAGATTCACAACATCCTCGACCCTCTTCCTTTTTTTGAGTTTGGACCATATGTCGGGAGACCCATGAGGAGCTGAAGAAGTGTTGCTCGAACCCGAACCGATCAAAACCAAGCGGTCGGCCAACCGAGTCTAGGTCAGCTTCTTTCCTATCCTTCTAGCAGCATTCGCCATCACTTTGTCATATACTTCCGACATCGAATCTAAAAAGGGAAAAATAAGCAATTTAGAACATAAATATACATGAGCAAAATAAAAAGAGAGCATACACAGTTGACTCTAAAACTACCAAGATAGGTTGAAACTTCTTCGTCCGTCTCATAGACGAGGAGCTTCGCCACGTCTATGAAACGAGATTCCACCATTGCTCCCTCGTTCTTATCCAGAATTGGACGACCCTACTCGTCTACATACGGGATCAGAGAAAAATCTGAAACGAACTTCATCGGGATGTCATAACTTGAAACATCCTCAACGCTCATTTCAGAAGCAACGGTCGGATACTCATTTGTGTCATGTAAAAAGTATGCACGGGACCATGAGAATTGAAACTTCAGCATCAGGCGGGGGACAGGTCTCTCCTGATCGTCAAGCAACGTTCTCCCCTCGTCATTGTTGTCATGCCCCCATAAGTATACGGAATCCCGAGAACTATCTGACAACGACTCCACCAGGTAGTATTTATCCTTAAGAGTCCCGATCGACTGCGAGTAAGCCTTAAAAGTATTTCCCTTCTACTTGAGGGGAACCCAGTTGTATCATCCCTGGAAGACTTTCCTATGGAGGTGAAAGACGTAGAAAAATAGGGGAAGAGTTGCCCCAATCTTCAGGTAACCGCATGTCAGTTCGAACGCCTTCCGGAACGTAAAGGAGTTCGGATGGAGTTACGAGGGAGCTAGTTCCACGTGAACAAAGACAGACATCTGAAAGGTCGAGAACGAGATCCTAAACTTGAGCTCCTTAAAGATGTAGTCATACATAGAGAAACGATTAGGCCCGTATAGCGAGTAGATTCAGTCTCCTTTATCAGGGTACCAAACATACCAGTCAGCAGGATCCCCGACTACCAGGGAAGGACCCTCATGGGGAACAGAGTAAACAGATTCAATTTGCAACGGCTCCTCTACGGCTTAGTATTCGACAGTAATCTCCTGCTCTACGGAGTTTGCCTCGGGAGGATTATCTTTGGTTAGAGCAGAGGCAGTTTCTTTGGAGGTAGTTCCTTCAGAACTACTAGAAGACGAGGTTGTATCCTCGGAAATTTCATCCACGGACATATAGTCATAGTCTTCGTCAAACATCTTTTCACCTGAAAAGCAACGAAACAAACGTAAATGTAATGCTTTAAATCAAATACACCTTTCCACTACTGATCAAGTGAAAGGGTGTGCATAGGAGCGGGGACAATGTCCTCGACCAAAAGCTTTATTCAAAGTGACTCTTGTGTGCATCCTCGAAAGCATGCCAGATACTCACAAGAGGGGAGAAATTCACGAACGAAACACTCTCAACTCACCTCGAGCACAAAACCCTTAATAAGTGAAACCCAAAACTACGGTTGAACTTCAACCAGAGCAACCGCGAGAAAGCGAAGAAATCACCCTCATGGGCTCAACTCATTGCAACATCGACAGACGAAATCTATCATCCAGCAGAAAAGCACGACAACATCGCGTCAAAAACCATTTACCAAACAGGAGAATACTAACAATTCACTATAATGGTTCTACAAACCCTAGAATCAGCCCTAACCTCATGCATTTCTACTGAAAGAAGGCAAAAATTAATCCTAAAGCAAGAAAGTTGCAAAAACATACACGTTTCTGAAAGCTGTGAAGGTGGTCGGTTGAGTCTCCTCAGTAGTTACGGTGGTAGGCGGTGATTCACGGTGGAGTATTGAAAGCCTGAGAGCGTGATCGTTTTCGAACAAAAGGGCAGTAGGCAAAAAAGTATGAAAATGACCTACTTTGTCCTATTTATACACTCCCTCAACATGTGTAGCCTAAGATCTATAAACGGTGCACTCATGACCTAGGGGCAAGCGTAAACTAGCTATCATTACACATTAAATGTGCACACTTCCCAAGGCGCACGCGCGAAATAACCCTTCTGCAACATTTAGTGGTTGACCTTCCCGTCTGTCAAGAAACGTTACAACGCCCAGGCCTAGTCGAACAAGTCCCTAGTCATGTTGACGAAGAACTCTTACAAAACTCAAGATTCATCCCTTAAGTGATGAGCTGCCCATAAGTCATCACTTCTGCGACCAGAAGCAACAACTTGGGGGCTCCTGTTCCGGACTGGCCTAATGACTAGGCATGGCCCAATCCACTCCTGCATCCAGGACGGCCGAATAACCCAATGTCAAAGGGACCCACTATCTTTATGCCCCTCAACCGAGGAGACCTCGTCGACCATGGTTACATGTGGTTGGACTCCCTTGCTCCTTTCAGAATTTTGCCCGACACCTAGGGGAAGTCACCCAGATTCAATCAAGGATAAATTCTGCTCAGTTCATCTTTTGCCCAGCTGGCACCACATTCGAGCAGGTCTTCTTGTTCCAACGAGTAGTTTTTGGCAGTTATCTATTTATGGGGAATCCATGATCTAAGCCCAAAATAAGGACCAATAGCCAAGCGCTGGGGGCATTATATAAACCATCCCACATTAGAGATCCAAGTATCCAATATTCACTCTAACAACTCATTGTCTCGTACTTGCTCATTCTTCTGCCTTGTCTTACTTTGGCATCAGAGTGTCTTGCATGTACACACCCTTCTCTCCTCGACGACCAAGCATCATCATCATCATCAATGTCTGTAGCCCACTTCATATTCTGATCTCCAGGAACAATTAGATTGCATGGTGAGATAAGAGTTAGCATTCATGATGAAGAGAAGAGAGAGCAAGATCTTCCTACTTTTATGTATTTTTCTCATCAAAGGAAACTGGAACTATTGAAATCACTTATATATAAGGGTGGTGTAACTATCTTGAAGTTAGTTATAAGACAACAACAATCATAACTAAACCATAACTTGTATGACTTATTTCTAATCTCTAATAGTGCCAAATACGCTTAAAGATTAAATATATTCTTAGTATAAAATTTCGGCCATTTTTATTTTAATCCTTGAAATTCTTGTTAAGAAGATACTCTAATGTCCTATCTTAATGTTAAGACATTGATTATTGCATTTTAGGAAACAAGGGAAATACACAACTGTTGTTTTGAAGTGGTACAACACAATCACCAACAGTTGTTGAGACATCATGTTAGGACATCTTAGTCAAGAACATAATACAGAAAACTGTAAATAAAAGAATGTGAAGTACACAAAATATGTTAACCTATTTCGGTGTTAACAAACCTACTCTGGGGGATACCAATCCAAGATGAAGATTTCACTATCTTGTAGCATTACCCTTAAGTTAAACTCATGGTTTACAACTTTATCCTAATCACTTACTTTAATGAAAATCTTTATCTAAGGCTAAACTCTAGTCATTTACAACCTTTTATATGAGAGTCCTTCTCACATCCTTCATCACCACATTCTTCTACTGATCTCCAAAACATGTCATAGTTTCTTGACCTACAAGTTATCCTGGACTTGCTTCAAAGCTTCGTCCAAGAACATTACACACACCATTACCTAAAGGCTTATGGTTGTGCCCCTCATATCTCTGCCTTCTACCCTGCATCACATACTACAGAGTAGAGACTTCTAATTCCTAAAAGAGCCAATGACTCTCAAACCCTAAACCCTTATTTTATAAAGTATTTAGGTTACAAAGTTACAAGTGATATAAAAGTTACACAGGTTATATTAACCCTAGGTCTAAGTCTCCTTATATAGTCTTTTGTTGGGCTTCAAATATTTCCTTGGTCCATTGTTGAAGGCGCCTAGAATCTTGGAACATATTTGATACATGGTTAAAGGTTGAGCAATCAAGATGTGTAATCTTTCTATTAGGGCATTTCTTTCGACATATTTGTCTTTTGCATAATTCTTTAGCTTTGAAATCCATGTTGAACCAATTCTTCCAACATTTCGTTTTACCAAAATTTGTCCAAATCTGAAGAGCTTTCAATCCCCAAATTATATTTAAAAAAACATAGGTCATTTTGATTTTAGTCCCTTAACAAAATAACATACAAGTTTAAAGTCTAAATTTTTTCGTCTTTACTAGGTTTTAAAAAGAAATTCATTTTTAATAATATCTCTCTCTCTCTCTCCTCTTTTCTTTCCATCTCCCTCATACTTCTCTTTATCTCTCTCTGTTTTGAATTGATTAAAATTTGTGTAAAAAATTAAATTAAAAATTGTGATTTTTGTTAGTCAATCAAATATTAATTTAATAGTAACACCTAAAATGTATAGTTTTTTTCCAGACTAGCCCAATGATTATGCATGGCCCAATCCACTCCTGCATCTGGGACGGTCCAATAACCTAATGTCAAAGGGATCCACTGGATTTATGCCCCTCAACCGAGAAGGCCTTGTCCACCAAGGTTACATATGGTCGGACTCCTTTGCTCCTTTCAAACTTCTGCCTAACACCTAGGGGAAGTCACTCATATTAAGTCAAGGATAACTTCTGCTCGGTTCATCTTCTGCCCGGCTGGCACCACATTCGAGCAGGTCAGCTCGTTCCTACGACTAGTTTCTTGCAGTTACCTATTTTTGGGGGATCCACGATCCATGCCCAAAATAGGGATCAATAGCCAAACGTTGGTGGCATTATATAAACCCTCTCACTTGAAAGGTTCGGGTATCCAATATTCACTCTAACAACTCGCTTTCTTGTACTTGCTCATTCTTCTACCCAGCCTTACTATGGCATCGGAGTGTCTTGTAGACCCACTTCATATTCTGATCTACAGGAACGATCAGTAAGCTTGCAATTATTTTTATAAACATAAATTAAAAATGTTAAATTTAATAAAATTTAAAATATATTTAACCTAAAATTTAAATTTTAAATATTAAACTTGTAATTTCTAAAAGTACAATATAGTGGATTGCACTAGCGATGTACCTAACAAAACCATTTTGTTAGTTGATATTTCTAAAAATTCAATGATTTATCTCTAACTCTTGGGGTTGGGATATTTATAAATTATATGGTCCATAAGCTAGATTGAGTGTGAAGAACCGGTCCAAAGCTAACTACTTGGAGATTGTGAAGGAGTGGGGAGACTTGTTCTTTGCCCATAATAGGAAAAGTGGTTTCCTCAACAGTCTTGACAAGAACTATCCCTTTTGGGACACCTCACCAGCAACATAATGAGGGAGTTAGCTTATGATGGACACATGCTTAGTTCAGGAAACCCAATGTCTAGTTGGACGACTCATAGCCCTCCATATTGCACCCGCTCATTCATATTTTGGTCCTTTTATAACACTTTAGGGCTTATTGATTTATGATTCGCTCCTTTTTAAGGCCTGATCGAGATTTTCCAAGTCTACAAACCTTTCATAAGGGATTTTTATTCATTTAATGCCAAGAAAGGAATCATATCCAACTTAGTAAGAAAATTGGACAAATCCTTGAGGAGGAACATAACTTTGAACTAGGCCAAAATACTATGAATAATAGAAAACCCACAATGCTAAGATTGTCCTAAACAAACAACCAAAAGGCGTGAACACTTTCATTAAAGAAAAATCCTAAATGGTGTGGTTTAAAAAGTACCTACAAAGGAAAAAAAATACAAATAGTAAACAAAAGTACATGTACCTAAAACATTAAATGTTGCACGTCTTTACCTAAAAATGCTTGAGGGACTCACTCCAAGCTCTGTTCGAGGGATTTTTGTTGTAAGCTACAATTGAGAAACTCACCTCTGATATACATCGCATGGATACATTTCCCTAAAAATATATCAACGTATCATAAATTTAAATCACTTCACTATTATCATGCCTCATTTTTTCGTGAGAAGTCAAGGTCTCCCTAAGAGGCCATTTGTTTGAGTCAGTACTAGAAGTTATCACCGTCTGTTAGGACTAAGCCTTACGAGGTGTTTTCGCTGACTTAAGGAATATGAATAACTTGGAATCAATAAACATACTACCTACGGAAAGGTTATTATCATTAAAGGATCCAAAATGATGATGTTACAAGAAAATCTTTAACGATGAAAAATACATATAATACAAAATTAAAGGCTTAAAAGTCATAAGGGGGACTCAACTTTTCGAGTGTCGCGTGAGGGAATTGCCTTTTTAAGTCTCTCCTGAGGGGCTCAATTATCTAAATATCGCACGAGGGACTCTCTTTATCAAGTCTCGCTTGAGGGACTCAACTTTTCAAGTCTCTCCTTAGGGAATCGACTATCTAAGTCTCGCCTAAGGGATTCACCTTTTTATATATCTCACCTGAGGGAATCAAAATTGTAAGTCTCGCCTGAGGGGCTCAACTTTGTATGTTTCTCCAGACATATTTGATTTACTAAATATCACTCGAAAGAACAATATCTACCTAGTTAAATCATTTCATCGTTCTCAAATCTTGTGCTTGAGGGACCATGGACCGGGAAAATCCCGATTGAGCCTTAAAAAGAAGCGAATCATAACTCATTAAGCCAAGCCCATGCCTATCACAAGCCAAATGCAAACACAACAAGGAATACCACAAATCTCCCAACTAGAGTTTTGGTCGCCCGACCCAAGCCCATGTCTATCGCAAGCCAAATGCATCAGTACATGCTTGATAAGGTGCTTTAGAAACAAATTGTTTTGGTCAAGGTTGCTAAGAAAAACACTATCCATATTCTAGGGAAACAACGAGTCTTCTTATTCCTCCATCATCTCTAAGAAAATATGTTTATACAGATTATTCACCCATAATCTAGTCCATAAATCACAGTTATAAATATCCCAACCCGTAGAGTTGGAGAGATATCATTCAATTTTTTTTAGAGATATGAACACAAAAAATGGTTTTGCCTTGTACATCATCAATGTGATCCATTCTTTGTGCTTTTCGAGAGTACACAACTTTTTCAAGCTTGTGTTTTCAAGGGCTTGGTCACGGATAATGCTACTACAAAAAATTACAATATTGTGGATCATAGTTAGTGGTTAGAGTTGGTGGTAAGGTAATACCAATGCTTTAAGGATGATGCAAAGACACTTTAATATTCAAGAAATTAATTGATAGAGTAGATTGATATTTTTTTTAAATATATATTTTATTAGTGTTGTTCTATTTTAATTTTTGAGGTTTAAGAGAAATTAGGATGAATTTTGTTGAGGAATTCTAGGCTAAATTAATGAATCACTTAGTGAAGTTGATCATGTAGTTATTGATTGTTGAGAATGTAACATTTGCTTGAGTGGGTAGTAGTGCAATATTTTAACATGTGTTTTTGTAGTAAAGTTTATTACAAATCGTGGGGCATTCTAGTTTGAAATACATTATCTTCTCAATTGAATAATCAATCAATTTTTATTTTGGTTTGTGTCAAAACTCATTTTTATTTAAAATGGTTGATTTAAAAATTATCTTCTCAATTGAATAATCAATAAATTTTTATTTTGGTTTGTGTCAAAACTCATTTTTATTTAAAATGGTTGATTTATAAATATCAATAGCTTGAAATTACAAATAAATACTACTTTCGAGAGTTGTACCGTAGACATACATCATATCCCATAAAATAGTTTTGCTTAATTTTCGAATATTTACTTTTTGATTCAATTGTCCTTAAAGAGAATTCTCTAACATCATATCCCATAAAATAGTTTTGCTTAATTTTCGAATATTTACTTTTTGATTCAATTGTCCTTAAAGAGAATTCTCTAACATCATATCCCATAAAATAGTTTTGCTTAATTTTCGAATATTTACTTTTTGATTCAATTGTCCTTAAAGAGAATTCTCTAACATCATATCCCATAAAATAGTTTTGCTTAATTTTCGAATATTTACTTTTTGATTCAATTGTCCTTAAAGAGAATTCTCTAAATTCTCTGAATTGTCAAAATAAAGAAACAAACACTACTGTTAAAGTACATGATTATCGTTCATACTATTTAGATCCCTTGGATGAGCTTCTCTTCTCTTGCAGTAATAGAAGAAGGCAAAGTAATTAGGATAGATACAAATAATAAAGTTGATTTGTTAGACTTTTAAGATCCTATCTAGCACCATTATTTGCCTACTATATATATCCTAAATAGTAAATATACATCTTAGGAAGACATGCCTTTTTATTGGATATAAACATATTTGTAGGTAATTAATAGTATTGAATAATAGAATGACAAATCCTTTACCTTCACTCAATCTCATATCTTTTGACTTGAAGCCTAGATATTAACACTAGCTATAGTCCCTAGTAAGTGAATTCCGGAGAGAGTAGGGGTCCAAATAATAATAAAAATGACATTTGACCAGAAAAAAAGGGAATAAATTAATGGGTTTATGCAAAGGAAGTGTAATAGAATATAGATAAGAACTAAAAAATAGTGGCAAATTGGGTAATGGGAGACACACAATGGAGAGAAGCAAGGCAATATAATACTAACATCACATCCTCTTCACAATAATTTAAATTAATGTTAGATCTTAGCATTTATCTCGAGATGTTAAATGGATTCTTGAGAAATATTAAAAACAAAAAAAAAAGAGTGTGGAAAGGTCAAGGGTCAAAGATTTGCATTACTGTATATGTCTCCCACAAATACAAACATAAACATATGAGAAACACATAGTATTATTATGTGAGTAAGAAATAACATTCCCTAAAACCCTAAAAACGACACCAAGCACAATGCATCCCACTTGGGTCTGACCCTACCTGCCATCTTGCTGCACCCGCCTTCCCAATACTCCTTACATTTAAATTCCCAACAACTTGATTTCAACTATTTTTTTTCATACTAGAATAAATCATGCTTGTCTTAAGCCTTCGGAAGCTGGTGTAAATTAATCATTATTTTATTATAATAGAATAAATAAAAATTCAATTTTGTTATAATTTAAATATTATAAATGTTTTATGAGATTTTATTTGATAACGATTAATTATGTTAAATTTTAAATTATATCTAGCCATCTGTCTTGCATGTTTTTAAAAGACGATTCTGAATAAATTGATAAATGTTATTATTTTGAGGGGGCATATCTAAAATATTGATGTGTCACAAGTTAGTAGGATGTGTCTTTTACTTATTTACCACGTCAATATAGTGCCATATAGTGGCAGATATTGCCCACATTCTTAGCGGCAAGTGAACTCATTTGAGAAAATAAGAAACTTTACTATTCAAGAATTCTAGTAGTATTATTCTAGGATTACGTTTGAAATAGTTAGTGGATGTTTTATTGTGAATATTTTGAATTTTGTGTGCACGGATAGTGTTTTGGATTGATCAAAAGGCTCAAATAGTTAAAGATTAATTCATCTCAAATCTATTCCATTTGATTTAAAGTAAAAAATCAGTTCATATACAAAGTGCAAAGTATATCTTTTGATCTTCATGTTTCACTAGACTCATGTTGAATCTTGAATTGACTTTAGTGTTTGCATGCTAATCATGCAGGTCCACACCACGCCGATGTAAAAGAGATCAACATCGCCATTCAAGATCATCAGTTCTTAAACTGCATCCATTTCTAATTCTTGAACAGAACAGTAGCACCGTCTGTGGGAATCGACTTTTAATTAATATGATTTCCACGACTTCATGTTTGCTTTCCAACTCCATAGTTCGCAACCTCCTCAAATCTCATAATCAAGAACACGCTCAAAAGAGAACACGGAGATTTGTCGCAGTCGGTTCAATCATTCATTGTCTAGATTTCAATTTCTCAAATTTTCTTATCTACGATTCTCTTGAGAACTTTGTAAAGTAATAGAAGGAAGGATCTCAGATTCAGATCTAGGTTTACACCGGAGACTAAAGACAATTTTCATGAAGATCACGCTGAAGATTCACGATCCACCTCCAATCCAATGTCTCGTGCACTTTCCAATACTACCGGGGTACTTATTGTGGCGATGTCGAAGATACGACGTGTTCATAGTGTACATCAGACGTGAATTAGATATCAGGGTGCCTCTTATAAGTACCACATGATTTCCACTTGATGCACCAAAGTCTTCTCATGACGGATCAAAGAACATAGGTCCATGTCTCGGTGATCAAAAAGTGCTTCGTTGAAGCATTCAACAAAGGAAACTTTGGAGTCATAAGGTTTCAACGGTCCTCCTCGAGTTACATCCACAAGGAAGCCGATAACCCAACAACACGTCAGCGGGTAAATACAAAGGGAGGGATGAAAGTTATTAAAATTGAAAAGGGGGATCAATTTTCCATTAGAACCATTACGGGGTGGAGAATGTGTATCAACTATAGGAATCTTAACAAAGCTTCCCGAAAAGACCCTTTCCGGTTACCTTTCATTGACGAAATGTTTGAGCGCCTGACCAAGCACTCCCACTTTTACTATCTTGATGGTTACTCGGGGGTTTTCAAAATCCCCATTCATCCCAGTGACCAAGAGAAAACGGCATTCACTTGCCCATATGGTACATTTTCCTTTCAGCGAATTCCTTTTGGGCTATGCAATACACCTGCTACTTTTGAGCGCTGCATAATTTCAATTTTCTCCGAATTCCTGGAGGATATCATGGAAGTCTTCATGGATGAATTCTCTGTGTACGAGTCTACTTTCGATAGGTATCTGATAAATCTATAAAAAGTTTTGAAAAATGTGTGTTAACGAGAACATCGTGCTTAATTGGGAAAAATGTCATTTTATGGTAAAAATGGGTATTGTTCTTAGGAAATTAGTACCTGAAGTAGGGATTGAGGTCGATATTTCCATAATTGAGGTAATAGAGAAGCTAACTCCCACCCCACCACCACCACCACCAATGTGAGGAAGGTTAGGAGCTTCCTAGGTCACTCTGATTTCTATCTCTGGTTCATTAAGGACTTCTCTAAGATTTCCAAGCCCCTAACCAGGATATTAATGAAAGACGTTGAATTAAAATTTGATAATAAGTGTATTGAAAGTTTTTCATCTTTAAAGAATGCTTTGATCTTTGCTCCCATAATAATACCCCTAGATTGGGGTGCTCCTTTTGAGATCATGTGTGACGCTAGTGACTACGCTTTAGACACGGTGTTTTGTCATAAAAAGGAAAAATAAAATGTATGCCCTTTATTAGGCTAGTATGACTTTGGATGAGGCGCAAATTAATTATACGACCATCAATAAAGAACTATTAGTTGTCATATTTTCCATAGATAAGTTATGCTCCTATCTTGTAAAGTCAAAGATAATAGTCTACACTGGCCATGCAACCATTAGATACCTCTTATAAAAAAATGATGTCAAACCTAGGCTCATTAGATGGATCTTGTTACTATAAGAGATTGAAATTGAGATTACGGATAAGAAAGGGACGGAGAATGTGGTCGCTAATCACTTGTCTAGATTGAGTGATTCGAATGGGGATGCTTTACCTCTTGATGACTCTTTCCGGGATGACAAACTTTTTGTATTGATTTGTAAGGATTCGTTTTAGTATGCTGACTTTGTCAACTACCTTATTGTCAGATTTTTACCTATGGATTTGAATTATCAACGTAAAAAGAAGTTTTTCCTCTGATTTGAAACATTACTATTGGAAACTAAAAGTTTTAGAGAGGCGTCGACAGAATTTTCCGAAGGTGTACCCCCGAAGAGGAAATTAAAAGTGTCATAACTCACTACCATGCCTCAGCCTACGGTGGGCATGCTGACACCGACAAAATTGTGTCAAAAATCCTACAAACTGACCTTTATGGGCCCAATATGTTTAAACATGTTCATGATTTCATACCAAAATGTGACCAATGTCAACACATATGAAATATCTCGAAGATAAATGATATGCTTCTAAATAACATTCTTGAGGTTAATTTCATGTGACCATTTCCCTCATCTTTAGGGAATCATTATATTCTCATTGTGGTTGACCATGCGTCGAAATGGATCAAGGTCATTGCCTCTCCAACTAATGACGCACAATTTGTGATAAAAAATGTTCAAAAAAATATTTTCTCAAGGTTTAGGGTTCCAAGCCTAGTAATAAGTGATGGGCGTCACATTTCATTGTTAGACAATTTGAGAATTTGCTCAAAAAGTATGGGGTGCGCCATAGAGTCACCACACCCTATCACCCCCAAACTAATGGGAAAGTCGAGGTCTCTAATAGAAAGATATAATCTATTTTATAAAAAACAATCTCCCTCTCTAGGAAAGACGGGTCCTCTAAGCTCGAAGATACACTTTGGGCATACAAAAACGCTTATAAAACACTCATAGGTATGACTCCTTTTAGACTAGTTTGTGGGAAATCATGTCACTTGCCTATTGAGTTAGAACATATAGCTTATAGGGCCACTAAGGACCTCAACTTAGACTATCAAGAAACCGGAGAGAAGATAAAGTTACAATTGAGTGATTTGGAAGAGAAAAGACTTGATGTGTACGAGAACGCAAAGTCGAATAAATAGAGAACTAAGAGATGTCACGATAAAAGGATTCTAAATTGAGAATTCAAAGAAAGAGACCTAGTCTTGTTATTTAACTAAAAAATTAAGCTTTTTTTAACAGAAAACTTTGATCATAATGGTTTAGACCCTTTGTTGTAAAATGGGTAACACCATACATAGCACTGGAAGTTTGTAGTTAGCCCACGAGGCCATTTAATGTGAATGGGCATAGGTTGAAACAATATTCCTATAGGGACATAGCAAATTAAGGAGTGATTTTGATCTTGAAGGAACCACCATGAGTGCTTGCACACTTGAATTGTTGAGTTAAAACGACGTTAAACAAAACGCTTTGTGGGAGGCAACCCATGTTTCTTTCTTTCTTATGCTCTTTATTTGTATTTTTTTAGAAAGTACCTTGTTATCTCAATCGATGTTGCGATTACCACCTCTCGAGTGAGGATCTTGTGAGTTTGCTCCCTCTTGCTTGCGCTGAAATATTTAGGAAATGTTTTTGTTCAAGTTTGGGGGGGGGGGGGGTCTACTTCATTATTTTTTTATTTCATTTTTATGTTCATGTTTCTTTCTTGTTTTATCTATATCTATTCTATTTGTTTCAATAAGACCACTCTTTTGTAGCTTTTCCCAAACTAGGACCATACAAATATCTTTTCATGATTTGCTTTAGTTGGGGTGAATACGGGAAAATATATTGTGTTTGAGGGATAAAAGGCTAGGACTAGGGACATTGGAAAAGTTTAAAAACTTAGGTATTACCCAAACACCTTAGGTCCCCCGGAGTACGATGCGAGTCCAACATAGATTTGTGTCATAGTACTTGGCTTCTGAAAAGTACCCCCTGATTAATTCTCAGTGACATTCCAACATAATTTAGACTCGTGTATATGTATGATTGGTTGAGTAACGAATAATTTTAGGCACTAAAATGATGAAAAGACATTAAAAAGGCAACTGCCTTTTAAGTTAGGTTACCATCACACGGTTATTTAGCCTAACAGTTGTTGAACATTAGAGTGTTGTCCCAAAGTGGATCGATAAATGCACAAAAGTGTGTAAATTCATTGGGGAAAAAGAAAAAAATGAATAAAAAGGTGCTTAAACAAAAATTCTCGAGCGATCTTGTGTATGTAGCCAAAAAAAGAAATAAATTGCCTTAATATTGATTGTCCAAATGAAATGGAAAGGAAAAATCGAAAAAATAGACTTAAGCCAAAAGCTTTGTTGACGAGGTGTTCGAAAGGGGGACTTAGATCAATGGCTCTACAACGGTTAGTGTTCTTGCAAATAACTTTGTTCTCAAGTGATTACCAAGAGAACTAGACCTAGCTGATCAGAACAAAGACTCGCATATGAGTACCATTGACCTTATTTTCATAAGCTTTCTCATGATATTAAATGCATGATCTGAAAACTTATAAATGCAAGTTTTGTTTCTTGAGGATAAGAAACAATCTATGTGTAGGAGAGTTTGATAAGTGGTATTCATGTCATTTTTGCTAGTAATATTCTCTTAGTAGTTTATTGAATTTTGTTCGATTTACTTCCAATTATCATGTTTTATGCTTTGGTTTGTGTGTTCTTGCTAATATCAGGGTCAAAATCAAGAAAAACAATGAAAAACAACAAAAGATAAATTTTCTCCATAGTAAAACCAGGGAGCTGCTACAGGTCGTAGACACAATGCACATGTAGGGCTCCCCTTGTTCCACTTCTCATTATAAAACTCAAAGACCTACTACGGCCACCCGTAGCATCTTCTTTGAGAAATAATAGGAGGGCGAGAAAAATTTGTTTTTTTCCTTATTTGGATTGATTCTCTTTTACTATAGCTCTTAGGAAATATTTGATCTGATGCAAATATGATTTATTAATGATTAAATCAAATATTTTGTGCAATTTTACTTTTTCTGTAAAACTCATAGCATGTAATGAGTTTTGGGAATCCATATTTTATTCCAGTTTTCTACGTATCTGCTATTTTCTTTTTCTTTGTAACTCAAGTCTCCAAGGGAGCAATCGTGGATAAAAACTTAATCTTGATTAAGGTTTTCTTATTCATTCTTCCTTAATTGTTCATATGTTATAGTTGTTTGATATGAATTTGATAATGAATACCAATTTGGTTTTGTTTTCCCTCACCATGAGTGAGTAGTTCTGTATGGACTAGGGGTTATGGGGATTATCTTATGACCACTTGCATGATTTGTCGCTATCGATTATGAGAATTTGTAGTTTAAACTAATTTTATAATCTGAGATAATGCATTTCAACTTTGTTACAAAATTAAGTGGTTCACAGGTATCGACCATAGTCTAAAAGGATATGTGTCGATACCAGAGCGCATATTTTTATACAACCGAGTCCAAATTGGTGAAAGTTCTTGGACTAATTTAAGAAAACTATATAGCTGAGCAAAAGTAACGAATTGTCGAAGAAAAATCCGGTATTGCGAAAGGTGATGAATTATTTGTCGTTTATAGGGAAATGTGCTAGTGAAAGCATCCCGTATGTATATACTTTTTTTTTTTAATTTATGTGGAATTTGAAGGTGTGAGAAAAACCAAGAAAAATAGGGATTGTATTGAGGTTTTCACTCTTGGCTACTTTTTGCACTTTGATTAGTTGCGTCAAGTTTTAATATGAATTCGTTGCGGAAACATAAAAGAATGTAAAGCATAAAGTAGGAGTAAAGAACACATATATCCTGGTTCACTTGAGAACTTATCAAGCTAATCCAGTCCACTCGCTAAGGTGCTTTCTCCTTAAAGAAGGACTTAATCCACTATAACCAAATCATTATGATTAAAATTTCATAGAAGCACTATGACTCACTAAATGACCCATTCAGGGATCCAATCGGATATAATGTGCAGTGAACCAGCATAACCTCCATAGGGATTTCCTGCGTGGCCTACAACCGTGACTAACTGCACAGAACCTCTGTGACTTCCTGCACGACAACCTGTCGTGACTAACTGCACAACACAGTTTCGTAACTTCAGGCTCCATAACCAACTATTTTTAGCTGCACCAGAACCTTATCCCCATAACATCATCAGAACACATAGTTCTATGAATGCACTAGCAACTAATATTTGTGCCTCCCTAAAGTTCTACCCTTCACTCGGTCCTTTAGGGAAAGGGTTGTTTACAAAAGTTGTGCTTATTAATAAGAATATTGTAAACTTACTTAAGTACATCAAAAGAACCTAAATACACACTAAGAATATTACATTGTATTCTTGCTCTGTTGTATGGTCTTCTGCTTCTTCAAGTTGCTTCTTCATTTGAGCACTTGAAGGTTGAAGTCTTCATCTTATTCAAAAGCTTTTCAAGCTTATTGATCTTCAATTGAGCACAAGAAGGACTTCTTTGTCTTGATTCACTTAAGAACACTTCTGGATAACAACCCATGTTCTCCTTCAATCCAATGATCACTTTAGTAGTTGATTTGTAGTTGAAGCTTCCATGATCATCTTCATTGTCTTCTGCGACTTTGCAAGTCTTCTACAGCATATGAAGTTAATCACATTTGTCAATTCAAGATCTCTCTACTTTCAGCAAATTGTTGTCAAAGATTAATTAGCTAGATGAGTTGTATATTCAAGTTTGCAAGTTTTCATTTCAACAACATAATACTAAAATTTCTTGGTTGGATATCAAATTATCAACATAAGTGATAATCCACAACCAAGTTGTATTCCCATTCAAAATACACAACACTAAGGGTTGTGGTTATTGGTTTGAACCAATGAGGATTCAATAGGAATCAACCACATCACAAAGCATGTGATGTTTTCCTTTTATAGACAAACATAAAAGAGTTTTTACAACTCAATTCAGCTATTGAGGAATCCATTATACAAGGAATTAAATAGTACAACCATGCATTATCCTTTTCCACAATTCAAAGATAGTGGAGAGGTAGTGAGATAAAGTATTATCATACTGTGTACTATCGTTGACAACGGTAACATTGTTATATGAACTTCAGAGGCTTCTGATTATAAATCAATGAATGAAGCATGAGCTAGAGACGATGATACTTGTGTCTTCAGAGAACCTAAGTCTTTAGTCTTCAGAACTTGTTCACATAGAACTATGTTCTTCAGAACTTCAGCATTTGGCTTGAAACCCATGATCTTCGAAATTTCAAGTATAAGAGTCTTCAGAACTTTGTTCACATAGAACATTGTCTTCGGAGTCTTCAACACTTGGTTCTTCAGAGCAGTAATCTTCAGAACTCGTAAGTCTTTAGAATCTTTCAGGAAATTGGTCTTTAGACATTAAGTCTTCATAACTTTAAGTCATCGGAGTCTTCATAACTTAGTTCTTCAGAAGATTGATTTCAGAAGCTTCGCATTGCTATCTAATCAGAACCATGTTCAGAATAGCATCCATAAGAGCATTGTCAACGCAACATCCACATCCTTGGATCTTTTTGATTATGTTCAGATTCAGAAGCACACTTGCTTCTTCAACAAGCTTGAGAATAATGTTACACGTAGTAACTTCACATATTAGCATTTGCATACTCATTCTTAATGTTTCTTTGATCTTAACATATATAATATTCATGAGCTGCACTTTAACAAACATCAGAACATAAAATGATTCTTTCATAAATACTCCATTGTTATCATCAAAACATAAAGATGGAATGCATAAACAACTATTGTTCTTACAGTCTCCCCCTTTTTGATGATGACAAAACCAAGTATTTTGATATAACATTTAATACATATAGTCACCAAATGTTGCAGGGTAATAACCGGGTAATCGCCAGTGAGAACATATTCAGAGTTTCCGGGCAACAACTCCCCCTGAATGTGTTATCCCCAAAAAATTATTAATGCTTGTTCATAGTCTCCCATAGACCCCAAGACTTACAAAATACAAATTTTTAGTTGTTTAGAACATATGATAGAGAAGGATTACTTCCCTATACTCATTAGAGTCTAACTAGAACACATGCCTTCATCTCAGAACCTTGTTACTATCAGAACTCTATGGTTGTTCTTAGTCTGATACCAAATGCAATATCACTTCTTGGTCTATCAGAACTTCATCATAGTTATTCAAGTACAAAACACTATACTTCTAGAGTATCATAGTTTGTCTTGACATAACTTCTCTCTTGGATCTTCATATCCAGATATTCATACAGTCTTGAGACTTCTGATTAGCTCATTGTTTTGAAAAGCGCCATTGAATGTAGAATTTGTCTTGACCACTTTCAGGAAGACTTCTATTTCAGATTCTTATGTTCTGAATATGATATTCTCATATAGTTTACATCTTCTGAACATTATGATACCAAAATCACCATAACTTTGACTTTCAGAAAGTTCTCAACTTTTGAATAGTACTCGGTCTATCTGATTATGAACATATGTTCACAAAGTGTACAACTTCGATTATATGAACAAATAATTCTTAAGAACTTAAACAAATTTCTTAAAAATAACCTGTTTCTAAGAATGCCTAGTGAACTTGTTAAGTTCCATGGATAAACATTAAACGTTAGTGATAAACAATTTATATCATTTGATTTATTTGAGTTTGTATTCTTAAGGTTATATCAAAATCATATTTCCATTTCTCCCCCTTTTTAACATCATAAAAAATTTAGAGCATCTTAGTATTTTAATATGATAATGATTCTCAGATACAATTCACATGTTATGTTTAACAATTATCTTATGCAAAAACTGAAACTCCCAGGTTTGAGTTACACATGATGATTTGACAATATCAAATTAAGCATTCTCAAGATAATAAGCAATTCATGAACTGAACAAAAATTTCATTAATTAAAGAACAAAGTACAACGAACGAAAACAGACCTTGATTGACAGATAGAGATACAACAAGGAAAGACAGACAACAATAAAACAACAAAAGACCTCTAGTAAACAATCTTTAGAAGGTCATAGACTGACACTAGTCAGGATGCAGTTTTTTGGCTAGGCCATTCTGCAAGCTGTGAGTGACAACTCCTTGAAGTTCAAGAATGTGAGAGATGACTCTATTGTAAGGCACTCTGAAGGATAGTGCATCCCTTGACAAAGAGACATTTTCCTTAAAATGATTATACATGGATTGGGTAAGTTTATATTTATCCGAGTTACTAGGAAGAGAATAAATAGCTGATCTAAGACAGATAACCTCTTTCTCCTCTGACTTTGAGCCTCAGGTTATACACCATAATTTTGTTCTAGATTTTTGCAATAGGAGAGAGTGCGGAGAAATACGCTAGGCAACAAATGTTGTTATAAATGACTGGTATGAGAATAACAAAAAGATCATTATATCTGCTATTTTCAATAGTCTCTCCAGTTTCACTACAAGAAATGGCATCCAAGATGATGGAGGGATCAACCAATATTGGAATGCTAGACACAACAGATTGGATGGAAATTTTGGAATCTCCAAGGGAAAGGACTCTAGCATTTGTCCAAATTTCCTTGACTAGATCAGGATAAATTGCCCCATTGAGCATGTCAAAATATCCTGCCCATCGCTTAAATTGAATTCCTGAAAGGAGTCCAGGAGTGTGACATTCTATCATAGAGTTTGAGCTCACTTTGAGTTCCTTCAAGAGCTTGAGTTCTGATGTTTCTCCTCTTATGTTGATTGAAGACATGTTTGGGAGAAAACTCAATTAAGCATGTTATGTCCTTAGGATATATTTCTCCTTTTAAAGAGATATAAGAAGGAGGAGATGGAGTAGTTGTAATAGCTGGATAGGTTGATTGGACAATAGCATAAGACTAGAGAAGATAAGGAGACAAACTTAACTCTAAACTTGAAAGAAGTGTGATAGTTTCTATAAACAAAGTACCAGACATACTGCAACTAAGACTTTCAATAAATGAGCATTTGCAAGAGCAAAACAGACACTGACTCAGGAAAAAGATTATGAACATAATTACTTGATCTTTTATAAATGACAATATCTTGCATATGTCATACATTATTCATACTCAAGTTTTCATCTCATTCTCATGAAAATTTATGTTCTCCAGGTGATATCTTATGATCACATAAGATTCACAATAATGACTTAGTCACAACCTGTGTGAGCACAATCTAGAGAATCAATCCAAAAGATTGTCTCTATGGAGAGAGAATGATTCTAATTTTGAAATTTTCATTGACTGGAAAATTCACAATTAGATTAACACTAACATCTATTATACTTCTGATTAGTATATCTCCTATCATGTAGAAGTATTCTAACAGATAGTCAAATAGGATAAAAGAATCATACCTTCATGTTTGAAGGATCTTCATGTTGATTCTTTATTCGAGTGTTTTCCATTCTGATTTTGATTTTGACTTCTGACTTGAGCATCTTCTTTACAGAACTTATGATCAGCTTTTCTTCATCCAGGTTCTAAAGTTTGTTCTTCTTCTGAATGTTGACTCCGAGCTTAGTGATCAGAACTAGTGTTCAGATCAGAACAAATCTTAGAACTTCTGAAGGTTTTCCTTGCAACGTCCTTAACATCAGAACATTCATCTTCTTATCAAGAAATTCTTGACAAGAGACTGAATATCAGAGGATCAATAGTTCCTTAGCTTGAACATACACTTCTGAGAGGTTATGTACTAGGGAGAATTAATTAACATCTCCTGATCATCTGATTTTTCTTCCTTGCACAGATGCGAATCTTTGTCAGATACAATTATAAACAAACTTAGACAAGTTTGAGTGACAATCTTGTTCTTGCAATACTGAGCTAACTTGATCAGAGTTAGTTCAACAAAGTTCGATAACATATCTTCTTCTGAAAGGAATACCTACTGATTTCTTCAAGGTGAATAATATCATTGATTTAAATTCTTTTAACTCAGAATAGATGACTCATGTCCCAACATCTCTGATTCCAGAATCCATTCATCATGAATTTCTGAGTAGAATGTTAGATAACATCCTAAACAATTTTAGTTTGTTCAATTGAGATAGACTCAATTTAACATAGCTTTAACTGTCCGAGTTACTTCTATTAAGTTCTCATAATACTCCATTAATAAAGTTCTCTAGGAATCTATAAGCTTTCTTCTTTTGAATACACAAAGTATTACTTAGAAGAATAACAAAGGAAACATCATTCAAACTACATTGAATCTTCTAACTATTAGATCAGTTAGGTCTTGGACATTTTGACAAAAACCATTTTTAGAATTTGACATCCTTTGTTTATGATTTATGACATCTTCTACAGACTTCAACATGAAGTTCTTATGAATCAAAATCATACTTTAACAATCATCCTTTTTACTTCCAAAATACTTCCAATGACCTTAATATGAGAAAGTCAAGGGTGGACTAATTTGTTTCTTGAAAACATCCCATACGCATTTAGAAATAATCTTCATCAAACAATATTTCTTGTTTTTTGATGATTTGATTCTTGAGAAAAATGCGTTGATTAACCAATCGTATTTAAGAAAAACATTCAACATATAAACAACCTTATCTAGAGAATCTATCTTGTTAGCTGATTCCACCAAATGAGTGACTTTCTCAAATGTAATCCATTTGTCTACAATTCAATATCCTCTCAATATCATTAACTGATATGAGACTGAAATTGTACGTGGAATAACTTTCACCTCAGATGTTTTCAACATACAACAATGTATCTTCATCTGACACTTTTAAGTGTTTGATATCCATCAATAATAGAATTAGGCTTTGATACCAATTGAAGGTGTGATAAAAACACAAGAAAGGGGGGATTGGATTGAGGTTTTCACTCTTTGCTACTTTTAGCACTTTGATGAAATACAATAAGTTCTTAGTACAACACATTGTAAAATTTTAGCCAACTAAATACATAAGGTACTACAACAAAAGGCTAACAGTAATACGAGATGTCTAAACAAAAGGAAACTAAGAACTAGATCCGAAGATCTCAAAATATCCACAGCGAAAGAAAAGCCATCGAGAAGCAAGGATAATCAAATTGCCTTATCCTTACCCTTCGCGGAACCTGAAGTACCTGTAAAATATAATAACAACATGGGGTGAGATAATAACATCTCAGTGAGTTCCCTATCTTAGAGTTCTCTCGGCTCTAAAGGTTCAATCGAAAACATACCTCGAGTCTTTAGTAACTACCTCACAAGAAACAAAAGAAAGATGGAACAAAAAATCCATATAACACTCTCGACACTATACGAGTATGACATCTACCTCAAGCCTTTACGGATGCTTCCCGTGGGACCTAAATCCACCCACCTCAAGACTTACTCAAGACTTTACGGAGGACTCGATGCGATACTCACCTTAGGTCTTTATGGACGCTTCCCGTGGGACCAAGATCCACCCACCTCAAGATTTACACAAGACTTCCCAAATAACCCCGTGTAGTACTCCCTCAAGCCTTTACGGACGCTTCCCGTGGGACCAAGATCTACCCACCTCATGACTTACACCAGACATATGGAGGCCCACTCGTAAAATACCCACCTCTAGCCTTTACGAACGCTTCCCGTGGGACCCAGATCCACCCACCTCAAGACTTACTCAGGATATTATGAAGGCCTATTGTATAGCATGCTAACGGTTTTGCAACAACCTAGGGTAATCCTAAGCATCTCATAAGTTATTTCTTTTTATTTCCAATAGCTCACAATTTTCCTAACTAACATAATTACGATTAATTAGAAAAGTCGGGTAAATGTCGGGTAAAAATAAAATCTCTTGGCATCATAAGATTGT
The DNA here is from genome assembly GCA_963966055.1 of Lathyrus aphaca. NCBI lineage: Eukaryota > Viridiplantae > Streptophyta > Magnoliopsida > Fabales > Fabaceae > Lathyrus > Lathyrus aphaca. Next base: position 282,705,636 of record OZ014522.1, on the reverse strand, counting down.
ACATATTTTTAGCTTCAAATCGATATAAAGAACGCATAAATCAGATAAAGGATGAAAAAGTTATCAATTTTTAAAAGAAGTTCAAAGTAGTATTTTTATTCTCATAACAGTGGTAACTGGTTACTTCCCAGAGGGTAACCAGTTACTTGCATAAAAATGCGCCCTATATTCCAAATTTTCAACAGGTAACCAGTTACTTACCTGACGGTAACCAGTTACTTGCAGATAGTGGCCAAAAAAGTTGCGTTCTAAAATGCAGAATTTCCCAAAATCCAATCCAATCAACTCCAAACACCAAAATGATTCAAAATAGATGTTTCTGTACATACTAGCAACATAGTCAAGCATTTTAATAAATATTTAACTGAACAAACTCTCGATTTAATATATTTTACTACAAAACCCTAAAACTCATAAAATTATAACTCAACCAAAAGCTAAAACAAAAGTTTCTATCTAAGAACCCACCTTAAAAGATGAAGATTGAGAAGATTGATAGATGAATGGGTGATGAAGCTTCAAGACCAAAAGCTTCTTCTTCTCCTTCTTCAAGATTTTCCTCTTTCTCCCTTTTCTCTTCTTTCTCTCCCTTTTCCTTTTCTCCTCTTATGTTTCTATGTAATGAAACACAAAGAAAGACAAACTTAAGTCTTATACGGAAAAAGAAGAAATTGCTCCCAATCGATCCAAATAGAGGGTATCCAAAAATGTCTCTTAATCCAAAATTTAATAAAACCTCTTAGTCAGATAATATTAGTTAATATTAATTAATTCACTGATTGCCCCAATTATTTTTGTTAAACATTTTAGAGCAACCTAGAACCCTATTGATATTAATTAATATTATTCAGAGTATTAAAAATAATTTACGGGGTATTACATCCTCCCCCCCTTAAATAGAAATTTTTCCTTGAATTTAAAGTTTACCTGAACATGTGAGGATACAACTCCCGCATCTCTAATTCTAGCTCCCACATAGCATTTCTCGGATATATCACATCCCATTATACCTTAACAAGTGGAATCTCCTTGTTTCTTAACACATTGGTTTCTCTTCCAACAATGCGACTCGATTGGGGTTCAAAAGTCAAGTCCATTTCTATCTTGATAGAATCCGGTAGAATAGGCTGAAGAGGATCAGGAACGAACCTACGAAGTTGAGATACATGAAAAACATCATGCATTTTAGACAGAGAAGGTGGCAAGGCTAATCTATAAACAACTTCACCAACCCTTTTCTAAGATCTGATACGATCCTATGTATCTCAGACTTAACTTGCACGACTTGAACGTTCCTTTCAATCTCAATCTCGGGGTAACTTTCAAATAAACATGGTCACCTTCATCAAATTCAAAAGGTATCCTTCGATTGTTAGTGTAACTCTTCTGACGGTCTTGGGCTTGCTTAATCTTCTCTCGAATCATTCGAATCTTTTTCGTAGTCTCTTAAATAACTTCGGGTCCGAAATTTCTATCTTCACCCACTTTCGACCAACACAAAGGCGTCCTACACTTCCTTCCATATAAAGCCTCATACAGAGCCATACTAATGCTTGCATGGTAAATATTGTTGTAGGAGAACTCGATTAAAGGTAAAAGTTCCTTCCAATTTCCTTTACTTTCCAACACACAAGCCCTTAACATGTCTTTCATCGTTTTAATTGTTTGCTCCATCTGACCATCCGTCTGAGGATGATTAGAAGCATTTAAATGTAACTTCGTACCCATAACTTGCTGAAACACGTTTCAAAACCTCGAAGTAAATTTTGGATCTCTATCAGACACAATGTTAGACAGAACACCATGCAACCTTACAATCTCGAAAATAAACAACCTCGCAAGATGACTTACCTTTAACATAGTCTTAACGGCTAAGAAATGTGCAGATTTCGTTAGTTGATCCACGATTACACAAATAAAATCATAACCACCTTGAGTACTAGGTAATCCCACTGCAAAATCCATAGAAATACTATCCCACTTCCAAATTGGAATATCCAAAGGTTGTAACAAAACACCTGGTCTTTGGTGCTCGATCTTCCCTTTTTATAACACCGCACACTCAGACACAAACACTGCTATATCCTTTTTCATACCAGTCTACCAATACTCTTTCCTTAAGTCTTGATACATCTTCGAAGAACCCGAATGTATCGTAAAAGTACCTTTATGGGCTTCCTCCAAAATACTTCTCTTTAACATGTCGTCGTCCGGAATACAAATCCTTTGGTTAAATAGGATAATCCCATCCAACGCTCTTACAAAACTCGATTGGAGTAACATCTCTTGTAACTTATCATCTTAAACTTCTACTTGTTGAATCTCGCTTCTTAAGGTAGAATTTATATTCAAATTTCCCATAATCACACCATTTGGAGTCCATAAAAATTGAAGATTAAGATCTCTAAACTTCTCCAATAATGCATATTCCAACACCATCAATGCGGCACCATGAATTACTTTCTGGCTTAAAGCATCCACCACTTTGTTCTCTTTTCACGGGTGATACTTCAATTCTAGGTCATAATCCTTTAAATACTCCATCCACCTTCTTTGTCTCATATTCAATTCTTTATTGTTAAAAAGATACTTCAAACTCTTATGGTCGCTGAACATTTCGAAGCGCACACCATAAAAATAATGCCGCCACACTTTTAAAGTAAACACCACGGCCGCTAATTCCAAATCATGAGTTGGATAATTCTTCTCATGAACTTTCAACTGTCTAGAAGCATAAACTTTAACTTGACCTTCTTGCATAAGAACACCTCCTAATCCCATCTTAGAAGCATCTCATAACACTTTGTAAGGCTTATTAGGATCGGGAATGATCAACACTGGAGCAATTGTCAATCTTTCTTTCAAATACAAGAAACTTTGTTCACAACCAGAATCCCATTCGTAAGCGAAGTCCTTTCTAGTAAGCTTAGTCAAAGGTAACGCCAATTGAGAAAAAACTTTGATGAACCTTTTGTAGTAACCTACCAAACCCAAGAAACTTCTCACTTTCGTAGCATTCCCCAGTCTCTCCCAATTTAACACTGCTTCAATCTTTGACAGATCCACTGCTACACCTCCTTGAGATATAACATGTCCAAGAAATTTGACTTCTGACATCCAAAACTCACACTTGCTAAACTTGGCAAAAATTTGTTTCTCTTGCAGTATCGATAGAACAATCCTCAGATGCTCTTCGTTCTCTTGTGGAGTACAAGAATAAATAAGAATGTCATCAATAAATATTACGACAAACTGATCCAAATAAGCTTGAAATATTCGGTTCTTGTAATCCATAAAAATAGCTGGAGCATTTGTCACACCGAAAGGCATCACCAGGAATTCATAATGACCATAATGGGTTCTGAATGCAATCTTTGGTATATAGGAACTCTTTACACGAATCTGATGATAGCCCGACCTCAGATCAATCTTTGAGAAAACACATGCTCCTTTCAATTGGTCCAAAAGGTCGTATATCCTCGATAAGGGATACTTCTTCTTGATAGTAACCATGTTAAACTTACGGTAATCATTACACAACCGCATACCACCGTCTTTCTTCTTTACCAATAAGACAAGAGCTCCCCATAGTGAAGCACTTGGTCTAACAAAATGCTTTGCCATCAAATCTTCTATTTGATCCTTCAATTCTCTTAACTCGAGCGGTGCCATCCGATAAGGGGAAACGAATATAGGAGCCATCCCCGGTATCAGGACAACTGAGAATTCAACTTCCCCCACTGGAGGTAAGGAAGTGACATCCTCGGGAAAGACTTCAGGAAATTCACAAACTATAGGAATATTTTGAACTTGCTGACCATTACTCTCCTCTTTATTAAGGACCAGTAAAACAGATTTATCTTTTTCAAACAAAAAGTTTACCATTCCAACTGTACCTTCTAAGATTATCGTCAACACATCTTTCGGAGGAGCTTCCAAAGATGGATTGAGGATCAATTTCTCTTCACACCCGATGAACACAGAATTTGCAGATAACCAATCCATTCCTAGGATAACATATACTTTCTTAAGGGGTAGACAAATAAGGTCAATCTGGAATACTCTACCGTCCACAGACAAAGTACAACTTTTACAGATAACCACCATAGGAGGAGACAAGGGAAAAACACGTAACCCAAGTCGCTTCACACAACTAGTATACATAAAATAATGTGTTTCTCCACAATCAAATAAAACAAGACAAGGATGTTCATTAACAAGACATTTACCCACAATAAGATAGTTGTCGGCTTTAGTCTTACTCGCATCCATGGTATAAACCCTTCCTTGAACTTTGTCCTTTCTTAGTGGACATTCTTTAGCAAGATGTCCCTCCTTTTGACAATTATAGAAAACCACGCCACTTGGACTACAATTTTCATAATGATTCCTATGGCACCTGGGACATGAAGGAGGAGTATTAGGCCTAGAACTCACCACTTTCCTTCCCTTGAAAGGTTGAGGCATTGGCTTAAAAAGTTGATTAGCCATTCCACGATCACATTGAACAGCCTTTCCAGTATTCACTTCAGCTTGTACCTTCTTCAAACTATGCTCAACAACATAGCATTGTCTCAACAATTCAGAATAAGTAGTGAACTCCCTCTGAGAGACACTGTCGCTCCCGAAAGACTTTACGTCCCGGTGCAGATGCGAACTGTCGTACTCGACGGGATCCACACTTACTTTATTGTGTTTAAAAGGGGTAGGTATATGTGCTGACTATGCATAAAAAAGGCTAGGGAGAAATTAATGTGTGTCAGTGCAAAAGAGAGGGTGAGATGCTCAGGACTGAGGCTTAGAAAAGAAAGCTGGAAGAGAGGGAAGACAAAGAGAATTTGGTTCGATAACTGTTAAGTTATACCTATGTATCCTCTCGTGCAATGAGGAAGTCAGAACACCGTAGTTCTACTTAAAGAGACTGGTATGATTTTGACTATGAACTGCTTTCTTGTCTATGCTCAAGTGTATGACTCGTCTGGCTCGAGTGCTAACTGTCTTGCATTAGACGGGAGTAGCGAGTTCTCGTTTTCAGAGTGAGTGTGATAAGAAAAGAATCCCGGAGGAGACGATTATTGTTTATTTTTGTGTTTTCAGTTTTTTATTGTTTTTGGTGTTTTGCATAGGATAATGAGCTTAAGCCTAAATCAAGGTTTGTAAACTCATTATATCCTCCCTGATTAGGGATAATGAGCCTACTTAAGCATGAGATAAGCATCTCAACTTAATTACCATGATGATGTAGGATTAAGATCATTAACCTACTTGTGATTATTAAAATGTTTTTGGGTTTTTGTTTAGTGTTAAGTAATGAGTTTAATCTCTAATTAGGGATTAGTGAACTCATTACACCATCCTAAGAGAAGGATGATAGATGAGAACACTTAAGCTGAGAAAGACTCCTCAACTTAATCCATGGTTAGGGACTAAATTCATTATATAAAAAACCTTTATTAAGTGGATTTTAATTAAAGGATGAGATTAAGAAATGAGTTTTAAGTTTGTAAGACTTATCTTGGGGAGGACTTGTCCATTAAACACTAGGGTTAGTCCCTCTTAACCAAAAGGAAGAGATGAATCCCTAATATAAGGCCCAAGTTACAAGCTTAAGTCTTAACCGTTATTAGGTGTTTTGATTAAGAGGTGTAAACAAATTAAAGGTTTAACACTAAAGATTAAAGTTATACACTCCATCCTAAGATAAGGATGTAGGCATAACCCTAATTCAAAGTCCTAAAGCTTTAAGTGTTTAGCCTCTGATTATGAGATGAGAAGAGAGACTCAAGGAGACTCAAAAGGTAAAAAATTGGGGTAGACTATATACAACCCTAAAAATTATTATGCTTGGATATCCTATGGTTTGTGAGGCTTAAAGAAAATCTTCAGGAAGCCACCAAGGAAGAGAAGCAGATGAAAAGAGAAGGAGAAAGAATAGGTTACTTACTTCCTGGAGAAGATAAGTAACCTAAAAGAAAGAAAGAAAGAATGAGAGAGCATAAGTGAAGCAAGTTCACTTTAAAGACAAGTAAATATGCATATGAAGAGATGAGAAGAGGTGGGATGTGAAGGCAAATCCACATCCCAATCAACTTACCATAAGCCCCTAAAATGTTAGTATGATATGCATAAGACATAAAGCAAATGGAAACAAAGAAAATGGAAGTGCAATGACATATACCAGAAATGAATATGCTATGAAAATGTGTTATAAGATGATGGAAAGTCATACATAATGCTTATGAATGTTCATACAAGGATGAGATGCAATGGAAGCAAGTAAGAAACTTGAAAACACATGGATACACATGGAATGTAATGAATGCCAAGCATACCAAATGAATGAAGAAATTATCAAGTAATGTTCAAGCATGTCTTAAGATGTCTAAGATATCATACAAATGCTTGATATGTCATGGCAAGTTCATATGATTGAGCTATGCAAAGATGAATGCAAATGAACATGAGAAATTAGGGTTTTAAGACAACATGAGATGCATATGACCAAAACAGAAGCATACATCATGATAAAAATTTGAAATTGAACTCAAACAAACCCTAAACACATACAAGATCACTCCCCAAACGAGAAGGTCAGAAGCTAAACCTAATTAAAGTTATGAATTTCCTAAGTTAACTAGGGTTTTTGGGTGATCTTAAAGGAAAAATGCAAATCAAATTGAAAATTAAATGAAAAATCATGAGATAAATAACCTAGATACCAGATGCAATATGTGAAAAAATGCAAAAAGAATCAAGTTCAAACTCATCATGGTTTATCAGAAGTAATTTTTTTAAGTTAGGGTTAAAAATGTGAAATTTATGAACCCTAACTCAAAGATAATTGTGAAAATGTGATCAAACCTAAAAAGAAATTTGTGTGGTGAGTTTGTAAATGATTCTAAATGTATGAGAATAATTCATGAATTTTTTGGTGATATTTAGAAACCTAAATAAATTTTTAATTAATTAGAATCAATTAATTAATTAAATAAAACATTTAAATGATTTAAAAATACTTTTTTAATGCAAAAATTAAAATAAAAAATGTTTTGAGTTAAGAAAAATATTTAAAGTAAGAATGCAGAAAATGAGATTTTTTAAAGTCTTTTTGCTATTTTAAAATAAATATGGAAAAGAAATGCAAGAAAATGAAGAAAAAAAATGAGAAGTATGCCAATCTGATGGCTCAGGTTCAAAGGGGGGTTGACTGCGCGCGCAGATGAAGGTCAGGATTGAATCTGGAAAAATTAATTTAATTAATCCTAATTAATTTAATTAATTGGATTAGGGTTTAAGTGAACGCATCCCGGCCCACCAAACACGCGGTAAACAAAATCCAACGGCCACAATTCAAACTAAATTGATTAACCCTAATCCTAACCCTAATCACTCTCAGGTGACCGGAGGAAGCTCCGTTCATCTTCTCCGCTCACCCTTTCACCCTATTTTACTCAAAACCCCATGAAAATGCATCAAACTCTCCAGAATTCATCATTAAGCAACATTAAACACAAATCCAACAACAAAATTCATTTATTTTGCATCAACAACAAGAATCGAAGCAAAACGGAAAACAGACAAAAAATCCAGAAGTTAAATACACACTCAATTCTCAATCATTTTTCATCATTCAAAGTTCATTGTGATCAGGAGAGCAAACTCTATCATTTTGTAACAAAATAAACGAGTTATGGAAAAATGTTTCAAGAAGGTACCTGAGATGAAGCTTTGTCAATGGAGTTGTTTGGGCCTTCTTCCTGATGCAGAACCCCTCCTCTGATCACCCTTGAGCTTCTTTGAGGCTTTGAATAAGTTTATGTGGCTTCTTTTTGAAGTTCAGTTTTGAGAGGTGGAAAATCGTATTTTGATTTGAGTGGGTGTTTGGCTAAAATGAAGGGTGGGAAAGGATCCTTAGGTGATGGTGAGATGAATGGTGCAAAAATAATTGAGTTTTGATGGTTGTATTGAGAGATTCGAAAGCTTGAAGGTTTTGGGGATTTTTTGGAAATCTGATTGTTGTGAGGTTTCAGGCTCCAAGATTATGTGAAATGAGGTCCATGATGCTTGCATAAGGCAACGTGATTGGTAAAAAAGTTGGTAGTGGCATAGTTTGATTGGTATGGGCCAAGTTGCAAAAAAGTAAAAATTTATGGTACCATAAGCATGGAACGAGTCAGAGTTGTTTCAAGGGGTGTCTTGCCTCATCCAACTTCAAGGACAGCCATGGGATTGCTTGTGATGATCTGGATGGCTTGATGCAAGAGATAGCATGTGTTTTGCAACTTTCCCCCTTTGAGAATTTTGTGAAAATGACTTATAGAAACTTGTGATCCAAGGCATGATTTTGGTCTTGCGGTGTTGCATTATCATGTAATGAAGCTTAGAAGTGGATTAGAGGTCATAAGAGGTCTTGAAACTTGATTTTGCAAAAATCCCTCTTTGGCACATACTTGAAAATTACAAGATTTTTTCCAACTTTGACACATCGTATCTTGAGTTCTAGGATGAATCAAGAGGAGTTCTTGTACTTTTTGAAAATGGGAAGATAAAATCTACAACTTTCATGTTTAAGGATTTTCCATTTGAAGCATTTTTGATCAAGAAAGAGGAGGTTGAAAATCTTTCCCAAAATGGAAAGATTCCATTACAAGTCATGTCCAAAAATGGAAAGTTTGCAAATGGCTTGAAATTCTTCAATCTTGTGAAATTATAAACACTTCTAAGATCAAATAAAGATCATAGAACCTCAAATTGATGAAAATGACCCTTTGGTACCATTGTTGGGGGCCTCAGATGCCTTGATTCTAACTTTTCTTGCACTACAAGTTACCAGTTGATTAGATGACTTCCACAATGAATTTCTTCATAAAATTTGGTACACATGCTCCTTATAACATATTAATACCATTAGAATCAATAATGACCAAAATAATTGAGGTTAAGGCCTCTGAAACCAAAACCCTAATTTTAGGTCATCTGTGCAGAAAACCCTAGCCTGCCTGGACCTTTGTGCAATCCTTTATGATTTTTTGACTTTAATGAACTTTGGGGAGCATAAAATGATCATGGAACACACATGGACCCTCTTGGAATGCTTCAAGACCAATGGGATAACTCAAATCACTTCTTGGATTCACTTGATCACAAACCCTGGCTATGCAGTCATGCAGATGAAATAAACTATACAAGGTGAGATGATATGATTATGCAATGCAATATGAAAAGATAACAAGCCATGGTGTGAGAAAAAGTGAGGGAAAATTTGGGGTGTTTACAACTGCCCCTATTCAAGCATGAGTTAGTTGTGCAGGGTGTAAGCACATGGCTTAATAGACAAGCAAAATAATTTGTGGTTGAATACCAAAGACAATTCGAAATTTGCACTCACTGGGGAGAAGAAGAAAAGGGATATAAATTGTAAAAGGCAGTATTGTATGAGTATCAAATGAAAGCGATGGAGGACGACCATCGAGAAGAGGACGACTGCTGGGGATGAAAAATAGTAAGTAAAGCAATGACGGTGACGACCATCATGCTGGGAAATAAAGACCACGACGGGGACGGCCATCGGGTAAAGAAATAAAACTTTCTGGGGATTAAAGAAATGAGAAAAGCACTGAAGGGGATGACCATCAGGTTAAATGGTAAATAAACCGCGACGGGGACGACCATCGGGTAAAAGAATAAATGAAATAATGATGATAGAAACAAACACAGACACATGTTTAAGGATGCTGATACAGACGAGTATCAATCGGTTAAGCAAGGAACACAGACGGGTGTTTGATCTGACGGGGAGGTGATATATACAAGATACGGATGAGTATCAGACGATTATGTATAAGTATGAACAAGTATTTGACCTGCTGGGGAAATATGTGTAAGACACAGACGAGTGTCGAAAAGATTGAGCAAGGGACACGAACAAGTGTTTGACTTGCTGGAGAAGTATGACACGAACGAGTGCCAAAAAAGAATATGTACAAGTATGAACAAGCATCTGTATTGAGAGTGCAAAAGGTATTATGGCTTTGTCTGCGAGGGATAAGTTTTGTATATTGCTGGTGAAGTGATTTTGTATTTACAGGTGACTGGCTCGAACCTGACTTATGATCATACAAATGTTTGATTTTTGCCGTAATGCTCCGTATTAGACGGAATGCTACGCTTAGTTTGGGGAAAATGATGCAAATGCTTTGATTATGCAAAATGAGAGAACCGATCCGAGTTCTGGATCCTGCGGGGAAAAAGATCTTTGGCGATCAGTCTGGAGGGAGAACTCCACTGGGGAAGAGATAGTTGGCCGATCTGTGGGGAGATAGGATCACCGAATGATCTTTCTAGAGAACTCCGTGGAAATCTGGGGGAAGAAATCTGTGGGGATCCCGACTGGGGAAGCTTTTGTTGAAGAGACTAATGCTGGGGATGAGGAGGCTTCGGCAACTCCGTTGGGGAAGAGTATTTCAGGCATTGCTCTACTGGGGAGAAACTGGCAACTCTGCAGAAAAGCGGTTCTACCGACTCTGCTGAGGATGAGAAAATCCTGGAAACTCTGATGGGGAACAGCAGTTTGAGCATTGCTCAGGGGATTCTGCTTGGGGAGAAGAGCACTTCTGGGAAGTAATCTGTTGTAACTCCTTCGTCCAAGCGACACGCTGGGGATAATGAGTTTCTTGAAGGATCCTTTGAGGGGATGACGGCTTCGTGGGGGGATACTTCTGTCAAGTAAACCTGCTGATGAAATGATTGCTGACTTAGCTGGGGATATAATGCTTGATTTGCCCCATGCTGTGAAAGATTGTCTGCCTTGAGTACCTGCAACCTGTTAAGAAAGAAACGCACAATTGTCCCGAGGTATCCTCAACCGGATTCCGTCATAGGAGTTAGATTTGCTTAAGAGTGCAACATATTTCCTGCAAGCATTTATTAAAATGGCTTATATGTTTTCATGCAAGTGTTGTATTATGAACTTTGGACATTTTGCAAATGAAACAAAAATGTACAAAACAAAGTGTGACTGAAAATTCTGATTTTATTGATTTGTGTGCCTTGAATAGGCAAGTATAGTGAAGAAGCGAATCCATGAAAGGAGGAGATTGCTGTAAAATTGAGAAAATAAATGTGTTTGGCAATGTTGAAGTTGACGCTCCAATGAGCTTCCTTTGCTATGACCCGTATAACCTTGACATTCTTCTTATCTTGCTTTCTGAAGAAAGTTGATTCTGACCGAAGCTTTATCCTTTCGAAGCTTGCCATGTTGTGAGTGATACAGACGAATTCAAAATTCAGTTGTTCGCTTATTCCCTGATTTTGCGTGGATCGCCCTTTCGAGTTTTCAGTCCACCGGGATACCCATTTTTGTCTGAGCTGTCCAATGCGGCTTTTCAACTCAGCGGGTGTACATGTTTTTTCAATTTTTCCCTTATTTTTGCCCGAGTCCTTTATTTTGTTTTTGACTCGCCGGGATGCCCTATTTTTGTCTAGACTTACATTCTGTTTTTATGTTCAGCGGGTCTTTTATGCGAAGTATTTTTTAACTGCATCTGAATTCACAGAAGATAAGAAATCCTCGCCATCCATAGTAGTGAGCATCAGTGCCCCACCATAGAAAAATTTCTTTACTATGAATGGGCCTTCGTAGTTTGGCGTCCATTTGCCTCTGTGGTATGTATGAGGAGGAAGAAGTCTTTTCAGAACAAGCTCTCCCACTAGGTATTCCCGAGTTCTAACTTTTTGACCGAAGGCTTTCTTCATTCGCTTTTGATACAAATGCCCATGACAGATGGCTGCTATTCTCTTTTCTTCAATCAGACTCAGTTGATTATATCGAGATCGGACCCATTCTGCTTCATCCAGTTTCACATCCATCATTACCCGTAAGGAGGGTAGTTTAACTTCAACAGGTAGGACAACTTCCATACCATACACAAGTTGATAAGGCGTTTCCCCATTAGATGTTCTGATAGAGATTCGGTACCCATGCAAGGCAAATGGTAGCATTTCGCTCTAGTCTTTATAGGTGACTACAATATTTTGCACAATCTTCTTGATATTCTTGTTAGTGGCCTCAACAACACCATTCATCTTTGGCCTGTAAGGAGAAGAGTTGTGATGTTGAATTTTGAAGTCCCGACAAAGTTCTGCCATCATCTTGTTGTTTAAATTGGAACCATTATCAGTAATGATTCGCTCGAGAACTCCATATCGACATATGATATCCCTTTTCAGAAATCGAGCTACCACTTGTCTGGTGACATTTGCATATGAAGTTGCTTCAACCCATTTGGTGAAGTAATCAATGGCCACCAGGATGAATCTATAACCATTTGAAGCAGTCAGTTCAATCTTTCCAATCATATCAATGCCCCACATGGCGAAGGGCCAAGGTGAAGACATTACATTCAAAGGATTCAGAGGCACATGTACTTTATCTGCGTAGATCTGGCATTTGTGGCATTTTCTGGCATATGCACAACAATATGTATCCATTGTGATCCAATAGTAACCTGATCTTAACAACTTCTTTGACATTGCATGTCCTCCGACATGGGTACCGAAAGAACCTTCATGTACTTCGTGCATCAATATGTCTGCTTCCTTCTTGTCAACACATCTGAGCAAGACCATGTCGAAGTTTCGCTTGTACAAAGAACCATCAGCATTGAGGAAGAAACTACCGACTAGTCTTCTTAATGTCTTCTTATCATTTGGCGATGCCCCAAGTGGGTATGTCTGAGTTTCCAAGAAGCATTTTATGTCATCGTACCAAGGCTTGTTGTCAGTGGCAGTGTCCACAGAGAATACATATGTCGGTCTGTCCAGTTTGGATACCAAAATTCGAGGTACATAATTGGCAGCTTGTACTTTGATCAGGGATGAAATGGTAGCCAAAGCGTCTGCAAACTGATTCTCATCTCGAGGGATGTATTCAAGCTTAACTATTGTGAAGAAGGTCAACAATCTCCTCGTATAGTCACGGTAGGGAATCAGATGCTCCTGATGAGTGTACCACTTGCCGTTGGCCTGGTTGATTGCCAAAGCTGAATCTCTGAATACATTCAAGGTTTTGATCCTGAGGTCAATGGCTTCCTCAAGACCCATGATACAAGCTTCGTATTCTACTTTGTTGTTAGTGCAGGAAAAGGTGAGCCTTACTGAGAAAGACATATGAATTCCTTTAGGTGTAATGAGCACTGCACCAACTCCACGACCGTTGTAGTTAACCGCCCCATCAAACATCATAGTCCATGCTTCTTCTGGATCAGGCCCTTCAGTGTGAATAGGCTCTTCAGAATCTTTTGCTTTTAAGAACATAATGTCTTCATCAGGGAAGTCAAATTTCATAGGCTGGTAATCATCAATGGGTTTCTCAGCCAGATAGTCACACAATACACTGCCCTTGATAGCTTTCTGAGAGGTGTACTGAATGTCATATTCTGTTAGAATCATTTGCCACCTTGCAACCTTTCCGGTAGTATGAGTCAAATATGTACTTGACTAGATCCATCTTTGAGATCAATAAGGTAGTATGAGTCAACATATACTGTCTTAGTCGGCGAACAGCCCACACTAAAGCACAACAAGTTTTCTCGAGCAGTGAATAACGTTGTTTACAGTCGGTAAACTTTTTTCTTAGGTAGTATATTGCATACTATTTTCGACCAGACTCGTCATACTGGCCCAATACACACCCCATCGACTCTTCTAATACTGTCAGGTACATGATTAGAGGTCTTCCTTCGACTGGAGGCATGATAATTGGAGGTTCTTGCAGATATTCTTTGATTTTGTCAAAAGCTTTTTAACAATCATCGTTCCACCTGAATGTTTGTTCTTTTCTTAGAAGTTTGAACAAGGGTTCGCAGGTTGCAGTGAGATGAGATATGAACCTTGAGATGTAGTTCAATCTACCTAAGAACCCTCGAACTTCTTTCTCAGTCTGAGGTGCATGCATTTCCTGAATAGCTTTGACTTTATTGGGATCAACCTCAATTCCTTTTTCACTTACTATAAAACCCAGTAGCTTACCAGAACGTACCTCGAATGTGAATTTGTTGGGGTTTAATCTCAGTTGATACTTCCTCAGATGCTTGAAAAGTTCCAATAGATTCACCAAATGCTCTTCCTCCATTTGGGATTTGGCAATCATGTCATCCACATAGAACTCGATTTCTTTATGGATCATATCATGGAATAACGTTACCATAGCCCGTTGATATGTTGCACCGACATTCTTCAGACCAAACGACATTACCTTGTAACAGAACGTTCCCCAAGGTGTGATATAAGTTGTCTTCTCCAAGTCTTCAGGTGACATCTTAATCTGATTGTATCCAGAAAATCCGTCCATGAAGGAAAATACCGAGAACTGAGTTGTGTTATCCACCAATACATCAATGTGAGGTAATGGGAAATCATCCTTCGGACTGGCTCTGTTCAGATCCCGGTAATCCACACACATACACACCTTACCATCTTTCTTAGGTACGGGTACAATGTTAGCAACCCACGGCGGGTAACTAGTCACAGCAAGAAAACCGCATCCCACTTCTTTTGTACTTCTTCTTTGATTTTCATGGCCATATCTGGGCGAGTACGGTGCAATTTCTGTTTAACTGGCGGACAATCCTCTTTCAATGGCAGTCTGTGCATGACAATATCCGTATCCAAAACTGGCATATCTTGATAGGACCAAGAAAAGACGTCGACATACTCTCGAAGCATACTGATGAGTTGTTCTTTCACTAGAGCTTGCAGACTGGCCCCGATCTTTACCTCTTTCACATCTTTCTCGGTACCAAGATTGACAGTTTCAACTTCCTCCTGGTTAGGAGCAACCACATTTTCCTCTTGTCTCAACAACCTGGCCAACTCTTCAGGAAACTCATAGTCTTCATCAACCCCTTCACCTGCTTGATTAATCGGATTGTCGAAGTCATACGAGGTCATAGCAGTGTTGTTGTTAGTGCAATCTGGAGGACTATCTCTGCAAGGGTTGAGATTTGTTCATTTTTAGTCATTGATTTATCTTATTTAGAAAAAAGTGAATGAATTTTATTAAGAAAAACATTACCATTATTTGTTTTGTGCGAAAATAACAAAAAAGAAAGACAGTGAGCGAAAAAAAGATTGTTTGCAAAAGATGTCCATTGTTCATTAATATTCCATTTGCACAAAATATATATATGGCCCTATTACAAAATGAGTTCTGACACCTTGGGAAAGATGCATGACTTGATGCATGCTTAAATAGGAAATAATAATTACTCTGCAGCAGTAACCCTTATAATTTCCTAGGAAGACCAGTTGAGGACTTGTTGGCCTGGGACTCTTGGACGAATCCAGCTTTCCAGGTTGTAGTTGCTTTCAGCCTCGTCTTCCACATTGTTGACAGCATCTGGGGTCAGCATTCCCCCACTTACAAACTTGGGAGCTTCAGCAGCCTCCTCTTAGACCTGTCGGGATGGTCTGTAACCCAATCCGAATTTGTCTTCTTTGATCTGAACTTGTAGTAACTTGCCCTAGCCTTGGGCATTCCCGTCTTCCACAACCTTCCGAGCTTGTTTGTAAGAAGCAATTGAAGTACCAGACACTTCAGTTGTTGCTTCATTGACATTGAGAGCTTCAAAACCCTGACTCATTGTTTCATGGATCTCCCCATCCATCTCAATGTACTTGTAAGTAGCTAGATGATTGACAAATATGTCCTCTTCTCCACAGATAGTGATAACTTGGCCTTCCCACTCGTATTTTAACTTCTGGTGAAGGGTCGATGTTACGGTGCCAACGACATGAATCCAGGGTTGACCCAACAAACAATTGTAGGCAGGCTGAATGTCCATCACATAGAAGATTGTTTTGAAAATTTGTGGGCCAATTACCACAGGCAGCTCAATTTCTCCAAGAACCGATCTCTTAGAACTATCAAAGGCTCTCACTACCAGGTTACTCGGACGGAGTGCAAGACCATAATATTCCATCTTGACCAAGGCTTTCTTTGGAAGGACATTGAGAGATGACCCAGTGTCAACCAAGACATGAGAAAGTACAACACCTTTACACTCTAAGGTGATATGTAAAGCGTTATTGTGGTTATAGCCCTCCGTAGTCAGATCAACATCAGTAAAACCTAGTCCATGACTAGTGTTGACATTTAAAACCACCGTTTCTAGCTGATTGAATGTAATCTCCTTAGGCACATAAGCTGCATGCAGGACCTTGAGTAATGAATTCCGGTGAGCCTCAGAACATATGAGCAGAGATAAAATGGAGATCTTGGAAGGTGTCTGGTGGAGCTGATCCACAACCTTGTAGTCACTCTTCTTGATAATTCTCATGAACTCCTCTACATCCTGATCAAAGGATGTCTTCTGAGTTTCCTTGGCAATTGGTTCTTCAGGCACCACACTATTGCCTTTTGCTTTAGTAGCAACTTCTGCTTCAACATTAACTCTGGGAAACTGTGAGGCAAAGAGACGTCCGCTTCGAGTGAAGCCTCCGCCTCCCCCAACATTATCAATCTGTGGTGTAGAAGTATCAAGAGTGACTTTCTTTCCTTTGCAATATAAATCTGAGCCATAGTGCCAAGGCACGACACTGCTGCTGTCATATGGAACTGGTCCAGGCACCGTGATAGTAACCGGACTGATTGCTGTGGAAGAAGGAGTTGTGACAGTTTGTGGGTCATAATAGATTGCGACAAGAGGTCTGATTGGAGATGGTGCAGTTGCAGGGAGTTGTTGATGTGACTGTTGATGTTGCTGAAAGTTGTTGGAAGAATCCGGGACATGAATTGTTGCTAGATCATAGTAAATGGTGACTGTGGAAACATCATTGTTGATAGTTGCTGTTGTTGTAGAAGATGCTACTGAACTGATGTCTATTGAAGTTGAAGAAAGGAAGTTTGTTGATGTTGTAGAAGAATCTGTTGGAATGATTGTTGTTGAAGTAGTAGGAGGGATGTCTGTTGATGTTGTAGAAGTTGGAAACGTTGAAGTGATCTGTAGAATGCCTTCCTTGATAAGACTGTTGATACCCTTTCTCATATTTGCACAACCATTGGTAGAAATCTTGCAAGCTTCACAACAGGCCTTACAACCTGGAAACACTTGGCACTTCAATAGCTGAGCTTTAACTTCGGCCAGTGGTGTTTGAATGCTTGCAACGTCATCAATTAGGACTGCTGGTTGGTCTTCCTCAACGACATTAATCCTCGGTCCACCGTGGTTTAGTATCGGATTCTTTGTGACATTAGGAGGAGGTGAAAAAATTAAAGCTTTTGAATCAACTAAGTCCTGAACTTTCATGTGCAATGCCATGCATTTCTCTGTTGTATGGCCAGGTGCATTGGAGTGGAAGGCACAACTGGCATTGACATCATAGTTCCTCAGAAGATTCTGAGGATCAGGTGGAGTCAAGGTATTTATTTCAATCAGGTTGAGCTTTAGTAACTGTGGAAGTAAGACATCATAGGGCATCGAAATGGGATCGATAACCCTGTTGATTTGTGAAGTCCTTTGCTGGAATGGACGTTGTTATTGGTTGTTTTTATAAGATCTCCATTGTTGAGGGAACTGTTGTTGCTGTGGGAAGTGTTGTTGCTGTGGATATTGTGGTTGCTGAGGTGCTGGAGCAGGAATGGTGACAACAGCTACTGATCTTTGCATGTATTGAGGCCTACCTCTGCCCATATGAACTGAGTTGGTTTCACCTGTCCTCCTAGGTCCCGAGAAGGGTTTCCTTGCATTGTTGGAGCTGGCACCATTGTCAGAGATCTTACCCATCTTCAAAAGACTTTCAATTCTCTCACCAGCTATAACCACATCAGCAAAACTGGTGGAAGAGAAAGCAGCAAGCCGATCAATATAGGTTCCTTGCAATGTGTTCATAAACATGTTAGCCATTTTCTCTTTCAGACATGGGTGGCTGGACAGCAGCAGCAAGTTGTCTCCATCTTTGGGCATATTTACGGAAACTTTCTCTTGAAGACTGAGACATACCCATCAACAAAGTCCTATTGGGTGCCATATCTAAGTTGTACTGATACTGGCGTATAAAGGCATCGGCTAAGTCCTTCCAGTTCCTGACTGTTGCTTTGGATAGGTGAGAATACCATTCTCGGGATGCCCCGGTCAAACTGTCTTCGAAGTAGAACATCCACAACTTTTCATCCATGGTATAAGCTTTCAATCTCCCCAGAAAAGATTGAAGATGGGTATGAGGACATGAAGTACCGTTATACTTCTCAAATCAAGGAGGTTTAAACTTGTGGGGGATCATGACTCCTTCAACTAGACCCATGTCCATCACATCAAATCCCAAAGAGTTTTGAGACTCCAAGGATCTCAGCTTCTCAGATATTTCGTCCAGACGATGATCATAAACTTCATCAGCTCCTGCTCCTAATAGTGTAAACTGCTTGTCCTAAGGATCTTCCTGCAGGACACGATCTCCAGTGTTTCTCTGGGTATTTCCAATAACATTGACCTCAGGGTTGATGTGGGGCCCAAACTCTGGTGGGTTTGCTTGTGGCTGATCGCGCGTGTTGTTACTTGTACCCCCTATACGAACATGGTTCTCTTATGGAGTTTGCCGCTCGACTAACTCCCTCAATCTTTCCTGGGTCTGTGCTAGCCCTGTCATCACAACCATGAACTGATTCATCTGAGTTCTTACTTATGTCCTCACATCAGTCATCAGAGTTCTTACATCTGTGAATTCTTGCTGAAGTTGATCCATCTGTAAGCTCGGAAGGTTGTTTCTGGTTGGATACCGGTGGATGCGGTTGACGGGAAAGACTCTCCTACGAGCAATATTTCCTGAAACACACATCAAAGTGAGAAAACAACAACAAAAACACCTGCAAAAACACAGAGAATGAGGTTAGCATGCAATGCAATATGTTTATTTGTCTTCAGAGGGTATCCTGGTTTGGTTCTTTAGTTTTGACCTTCTAGACCTCTGGGAATGATGAAGATGTTTGAAGAGAAATGAAGCTCGAAAGAAGATCTAGGTAACACATAAACCATACATTACAAATGCAAAAATACAAAGTTTATGATTACAACAAGTTCCCATGGTGGGTCAGAATACAATCAAGTCAAGAAATACAACAATCAAAATCACCATGGTGAATTAAAGTACAACCAAAATAAAATACAAGCAAAAGAAATCAAACATCTAGCCCATATTCATCCTCCTTGACTTCTTTCAGGAGAGCATCATTCACTGGTCCAACTGGATGCTCTGTGATGGTCCTGATAAGAAGGTTCCCGGTTGCAATGGCACTTGTCATCTTCTAGTAATTGTCTTGATCTTTTGATCTTTTTAAACCTCTGCTAACAAGGCTCTCTGACTCTTCTTCTCATTGGCTTCCAACTACTCTATCTTAGCCTGTGTCTTCTGATCTTCTTGCAAACGAGCTTCAGTGATTCTGATCCATCTAGCCTGACTCTCTTCCAAATATTGTTCAGCTCTGGCTTTCTGAATCTTGGCTTCTTTGCAAGCATTCTTCAATACCAACTCCCATGCTCGGGCTTTTCTGATGAAGTCTTCTGTCTTCTCTATCTTGGTCACATGCTCGATACAAAGCTTCTTTAACCTCTCAATGTCTAGACGACCATCATTCCTTTCCCAAAGGGTCTTCTTCAGAGCTTCAGAAAGCTGGGCATTCCTTTCTTTCAAATTTTCAAACTCCTCCAGGTTTACTATAGCAATAGGCTCTACTACTGATGGCCCCGGTACATCCTCCAGGGTGAATGGCATGCGAGTAATTTGTCCTCTGATGCGTGACCATTCAATTTACTAAGCTGAAGCTATGTTGTTACACTTCCCTAGGATAGCAGTCCCTTTAGTCTGTATCTGGTCCCAAGCCCAGGCTGCTTGTCGGACGGTGGCATGATTATTCAGAATGGAACAGTAAAGGGAATCTTCTAAGTCTTGATCTCAAGGTGGATGTACCAAGGCATACCCTAACTGTCTTTTGAAAAGTAAAGGATTGTATTTGATGCAACCCTTCACTTCAATAAGAGGTACATTAGGATATTGTCCACAACTTGTAATTATGTCCCTGCCCTTGGTGTTCTAAGTACACCACCTGATATCTTCTGAAGTAAGGGAAATCATCCTCTTAGCCCAGTTCCTTGACTGATGTAGATTCAGGAAAGCTTCCATCTCCGGCATATGTCTCACTAACCAACTATAGAAGAGGGGTGCACAACATCTGACCAGTCTTCCCCTCTGTTTCTCATTCCTCTGATGCACTGAGTAATAGAAATATCCTAACAGGGTGGGAACTAGATTCTTGAGCATGAAGATATGGATAACATTCTTACTTACAAACTTAGGCTCGTCTGCAAACAAGATAATACCATATATACTGAGAGCCAGGAGGGCACAAACAGTTTCCCACTTCCCTATTGCAACATGACTAGTATCCTGAGTGACCAAGAAATCCAGATGGAGGCCTGGAATTCCAGCCCTTGAAGTCATGTGCTCATCAATGATAGTTGCTTCCAGGTACAGAGACTTAGCTATGTCTTCATTCTTAGGAGTAGTCATCTCAGGGTTGAAAGGAATTCCTCTTCTGATAGGGACACCCAACAACATAGAATATTCTTCCAACATAGGGCATATCTGAAAATCCGGGAAAGTGAAACAACGGAGACGAGGGTCATAAAAATGGAGGCAAGTGTGAATCATGCTCCTCTGTGATGCATCCAAGTCCATGATCATGTCCAGGATACCACCATAATGTTCTCTGAATAAGGGGACATGATCAGGAGTGATAAGAGCCTGAATCTGCCTGATGCATGCTAGACGGTACTCAAAGAAGTGGTAAGTGATGTTGCTCTTCCGGGTTGAATCCATACTGACAATGGGTGCTGATGTAGATAACTGAAAAAGATATCTGATGAAGATAGCTGAAGAAGATAGCTGATGAAGTGTTGGAGAAGATGTCTGCAGAAGAACAGTCAAAACCAAAACAAAGAAGATATGAATACCCTGTAAAAGAATAGACAAATGTTAAAATGATGCAGTATGATGTATGCAGAATGATATGCAAGGGTTTATGATTAGGTGCTGGATTGTCAGTTGCTTTTATAGGGTCCATGAGTGTTCAGAATTCCGAATGAAAGTTTGAGAACCAGTAACCAGGTGGGGGACTCAAATAAAGAGTCACAAGTCCAGGGTTTCATAAGATCAGTCCAAAATAGTGTAACCTTAAAACAATATCAGTAACAGGGTGTGTTGAGGCCAAAGGTTTCTGCAAACCTGTAAACAACCCCACCCACTCACAGGTATTGTTCTAGAACAAGGATCCTCAGGTTCAGATCTATTATGAGAAGTATAAACACTTCTAACCCGGAGGTACAGTGCTTACCTTAATCATAAAGGATCCTCCCCTAATTCACCTCAGATGCTGAAGGTCATCTAAAAAGGTTATCCAGACTTAGCAACCTTCCCAGATAGCCCTAGCACTACAGGAAATCCGTAGCACAAAGTTCTCAAGAAGAAACCCATGTCTGAATCGTGTTTCATATTCCCGCACCAGACCGAAATGGAATGGGAAAGAATATGAAGCCACTCTAATCCTATGTCTGTCATCAGGCCTTTGTGTTGGACCTTTCTCACTAGAATACCCCTCCCACCAAGGAAAACCAACAAATCCAGCACATGTGATATGATAATAATATGAAATGCATAAAACAGTAAACGAAAGCGATAAAGATAAATGCGGTAAATAAAGCTGTACAGAAAGCAATAAATAAAGCAAAAATAAAATCAGACATAACATATAACACCCCTAGTAAACAAAATCAAACAAGTGCTAGGAGATACCCACAAGAGAACCAGAAGCCCTGGTTGCAAAGCTTCCCCAGCAGAGTCGCCAAGCTGTCGCTCCCGAAAGACTTTACGTCCCGGTGCAGATGCGAACTGTCGGCGATGTTGGAGGTTGAGGTTGAATAGAGTCGCCAGCTAGGTATTTTTATCCTGAAGGAAATGTAATGCTGCATAAACCTGGAAGGGTATGGGTAAGACGGATGCGAACCAAAGAAACTGAGAAAGGGGGTTGGTTACAACATGGGAAGGTATTAGTACCCAGATCATCCGTCATACTTGATGGGATCCACACTTACTTGATTGTGTTTAAAAGGGGTAGGTATATGTGCTGACTGTGCATAAAAAAGGCTAGGGAGAAAAGAATATGTGTCAGTGCAAAAGAGAGGGTGAGATGCTCAGGACTGAGGCTTAGAAATGAAAGCTGGAAGAGGGGGAAGACAAAGAGGCTTTGGTTCGATAACTCTTAAGTTATGCCTACGTATCCTCTCGTGCAATGAGGAATTCAGAACACCGTAGTTTGACTCAAAGAAACTGGGATGATTTTGACTATGAACTGCTTGCTTGTCTATGCTCAAGTGTATGACTCGTCTGGCTCGAGTGCCAATTGTCTTGCATTAGACGGGAGAAGCGAGTTCTCGTTTTCAGAGTGAGTGTGATGAGAAAAGAATCCCGGAGGAGACGATTATTGTTTGTTTTTGTGTTTTCAGTTTTTTATTATTTTTGGTGTTTTGCATAGGATAATGAGCTTAAGCCTAAATCAAGGTTTGTAAACTCATTATATCCTCACTGATTAGGGATAATGAGCCTACTTAAGCATGAGATAAGCATCTCAACTTAATTACCATGATGATGTAGGATTAAGGTCATTAACCTACTTGTGATTATTAAAATGTTTTTGGGTTTTTGTTTAGTGTTAAGTAATGATTTTAATCTCTAATTAGGGATTAATGAACTCATTACACCATCCTAAGAGAAGGATGATAGATGAGAACACTTAAGCTGAGAAAGACTCCTCAACTTAATCCATGGTTAAGGACTAAATTCATTATATAACAAACCTTTATTAAGTGGATTTTAATTAAAGGATGAGATTAATAAATGAGATTTAAGTTTGTAAGACTTATCTTGAGGGGGACTTGTCCATTAAACACTAGGGTTAGTCCCTCTTAACCAAAAGGAAGAGATGGAACCCTAATATAAGGCCCAAGTTACAAGCTTAAGTCTTAACTATTATTAGGTGTTTTTATTAAGAGGTGTAAACAAATTAAAGGTTTAACACTAAGGATTAAAGTTATACAGTCCATCCTAAGATAGGGATGCAGACATAACACTAATTCAAAGTCCTAAAGCTTTAAGTGTTTAGCCTCTGATTATGAGATGAGAAGAGAGACTCAAGCAGACTCAAAATGTGAAAACTATGGGGAGACTATATACAACCCTAAAAATTATCATGCTTGGATATCCTATGTTTTGTGATGCTTAAAGAAGATCTTTAGGAAGCCACCAAGGAAGAGAAGCAGATGAAAAGAGAAGGAGAAAGAATATGTTACTTACTTCCTAGAGAAGATAAGTAACCTAAAAGAAATAAAGTAAGAATGATAGAGCATAAGTGAAGCAAGTTCACTTCAAAGAAAATTAAATATGCATATGAAGAGATGAGAAGAGGTGGGATGTGAAGGCAAATCCACATCCCAATAAACTTACCATAAGCCCCTGAAATGTTAGTATCAGATGCATAAGACATAAAGCAAAAGGAAACAAAGCAAATGGAAGTTGAATTACCAAAACCAGAAGTGAATATGCTATGCAAATGTGTTATGAGATGATGCAAATTCATACATAATGCTTATGAATGTTCATACAAGGATGAGATGCAATGGAAGCAAGTAAGAAACTTGAAAACACATGGATACACATGGAATGTGATGAATGCAAAGCATACCAAATGAATGAAGAAATGATCAAGCAATGTTCAAGCATGTCTTAAGATGTCTAATATGTCATACAAATGCTTGAAATTTCATGGCAAGTTCATATGATTGAGCTATGCAAAGATGAATGCAAATGAACATGAGAAATTAGGGTTTTAAGACAACATGAGATGCATATGACCAAAACAGAAGCATACATCATGATAAAAATTTGAAATTGAACTCAAACAAACCCTAAACACATACAAGATCACTCCCCATAGGAGAAGGTCAGAAGCTAAACCTAATGAAAGTTATGAATTTCCTAAGTTAACTAGGGTTTTTGGGAGATCTTAAAGGAAAAATGCAAATCAAATTGAAAATGCAATGCAAAATCATGAGATAAATAACCTAGATACTAGATGCAATATTTGAAACAATGCAAAAAGAATCAAGTTCAAACTCATCATGGCTGATCAGAAGTAATTTTTTTAAGTTAGGGTTAAAAAATGTGAAATTTATGAACCCTAACTCAAAGATAATTGTGAAAATGTGATCAAACCTAAAAATAAATTTTTGTGGTAAGTTTTTAAATGATTCTAAATGTATGAGTATACTTCATGAGTTTTTTGGTGATTTTTAGAAACCTAAATGTATTTTTAATTAATTAAAATCAATTAATTAATTAAATAAAACATTTAAATGATTTAAAAATACTTTTTTAATGCAAAAATTAAAATAAAAAATGATTTTGAGTTAAGAAATATATTTAAAGTAAAAATGCAAAAAATGAGATTTTTTAAAGTCTTTTTGCTATTTTAAAATAAACATGGAAAAGAAATGCAAGAAAATGAAATAAAAAAAAGAGAAGTATGTCAATCTGATGGCTCAGGTTCAAGGGGGGGTTGACTGCGCGCGTAAATGTAAGGTCAGGATTGAATTTGGAAAAATTAATTTAATTAATCCTAATTAATTTAATTAATTGGATTAGGGTTTAAGTGAACACATCCTGGCCCTCCAAACACGCGGTAAACAAAATCCAACAGCCACAATTCAAACTAAACTGATTAACCCTAATCCTAACCCTAATCACTCTCAGGTGACCGGAGGAAGCTCCGTTCATCTTATCCGGTCACCCTTTCACCCTATCTTACTCAAAACCCCATGAAAATGCATCAAACTCTCCAGAATTCATCATTAAGCAACATTAAACCCAAATCCAGCAACAAAATTCATTTATTTTGCATCAACAACAAGAATCGAAGCAAAAAGGAAAAATGACAAAAATTTCAGAAGTTAAATACACACTCAATTCTCAATCATTTTCCATCATTCAAAGTTCATTGTGATCAGGAGAGCAAACTCTATCATTTTGTAACAAAATAAACGAGTTATGGAAAAATGTTTCAAGAAGGTACCTGAGATGAAGCCTTGTCAATGGAGCTATTTGGGCCTTCTTCCTGATGCAAACACCCTCATATGATCACCCTTGAGCTTCTTTGAGGCTTTGAACAAGTTTATGTGGCTTTTTTTTGAAGTTCAGTTTTGAGAGGTGGAAAATCGTATTTTGATTTGAGTGGGTGTTTGGCTAAAATGAAGGGTGGGAAATGATCCTTAGGTGATGGTGAGATGAATGGTGCAAAAAATATTGAGTTTTGATGGCTGTATTGAGAGATTCGAAAGCTTGAAGGTTTTGGGGATTTTTTGGCAATCTGATTGTTGTGAGGTTTATGGCTCCAAGATTATGTGAAATGAGGTCTATGATGCTTGCATAAGGCAATGTGATTGGTCAGAAAGTTGGTAGTGGCATAGTTTGATTGATATGGGACAAGTTGCAAAAAAGTCAAAAGTTATGGTACCATAAGCATGGCACGAGTCAGAGCTGTTTCAAGGGGTGTCTTGCCTCAGCCAACTTCAAGGAGAGCCATGGGATTGCTTGTGATGATCTGGATGGCTTGATGCAAGAGATAGCATGTGTTTTGCAACTTTCCCCCTTTGAGAATTTTGTGAAAATGACTTATAGAAACTTGTGATCCAAGGCATGATTTTGGTCTTGCAATGTTGCATTATCATGTAATGAAGCTTAGAAGTGGATTAGAGGTCATAAGAGGTCTTGAAACTTGATTTTGCAGAAATCCCTCTTTGGCACATACTTGAAAATTACAAGATTTATCCCAACTTTAAAACATCATATCTTGAGTTCTAGGATGAATCAAGAGTAGTTCTTGTACTTTTTGAAAATGGGAAGATCCAATCTTCAACTTTCATGTTTAAGGATTTTCCATTTGAAGCATTTTTGATCAAGAAAGAGGAGGTTGAAAATCTTTCCCAAAATGGAAAGATTCCATTAAAAGTCATGTCCAAAAATGGAAAGTTTGCAAATGGCTTGAAATTCTTCTATATTGTGAACTTCTAAACACTTCTAAGATCAAATAAAGATCATAGAATCTCAAATTGATGAAAATGACCCTTTGGTACCATTGTTGGGGGCCTCAGATGCCTGATTCTGTCTTTTCTTGCATAATAAGTTACCAGTTGATCAGATGACTTCCACAATGAATTTCTTCATCAAATTTGGTGTACAAGCTCCTTATAACATATTAAGACCATTAGAATCAAGAATGACCAAAAACTTGAGGTTAAGGCCTCTGAAACCAAAACCCTAATTTTAGGTCATCTGTGTAGAAAACCCTAGCGTGCCTGGACCTCTGTGCAATCCTTTGTGATTTTTTTGACTTTAATGAACTTTGGGGAGCATAAGATGATCATGGAACACACATGGACCCTCTTGTAATGCTTTAATACCAATGGGATAGCTCAGATCACTTCTTGGATTCACCTGATCACAAACCCTAGCTATGCAGTCATGCAGATGAAATAAATTATGCAAGGTGAGATGATATGATTATGCAATGCAATATGAAAAGATCACAAGCCATGGTGTGAGAAAAAGTGAGGGAAAATTTGGGGAGTTTACAGACACTATGAGAAATCTCAGCCCTCAATCCAAAAAGAAATTGGTCAATTTTCCACTTCTCATCCGAAGCATACATAGCTTGCCTAGAATAAGCTGCCATGTCTTCAAAAGTTTCTGCATGACTTGCCACAATCATGTTTCCTTACCTAAGCTGCTGAAACTCAAACTCTTTTTGGCTCCTCAAAGAACTTGGAAAATACTTCACCATGAAAGTTTCCTTAAACTATTCCCACACCTTTATAACTTCTTGCACAATCATGAGAGTATAAGCACTCTCCCACCACCTAGCCGCAGGACCTTTTAACAAGTGCAATGCAAAAGTCACCTTGTTCTCTTCACTGCACAACACGATCTGAAAGATTCTATCCATTCTGTTTATCCATTCACGAGCTTTAACCAAATCCAAACCACTATGAAATTCTTGAGGATTCATGCGGAAGAAATCATCGAAAGTTCCACCTTCAGTTTCAGGAACAACCACCCGAGGATGAAGACCCCCATTCATTTGGTGCATCATCTCCTGCATAAACTGGTTTTGTTGCTGTTGCATCTGCTGCAAGAACTGCAATAAAGGAGCATTCCCTTCCCCACTCGGCTGATCACTAACAGGAGGAGTGACATTAGGCCGACCACGAGTTCTACATCCACTAGCCATATCCCTAAATGTCATCAAAATAGGATTAAGTTGATCAGGCTCAATACCATAAACATAACATTTAGTTCTATAGCGAGATTACGTATATGAACGGAAAGAAACACTTATGATATTCAAGGCTAGGTCAAGGATATGACCTGCTCTGATACCAACTATAATACCCATATATAAAATACATGCATCAAAGCATATTTTTCATATATAAGTTCAAGTCTGGTACTGAAATACAATAAGTTCTTAGTACAACACATTGTAAAATTTTAGCCAACTAAATACATAAGGTACTATGATAAAAGGATAACAATAATACAAGATGTCTAAACAAAAGGAAACCAAGAACTATATCCAAAGATCTCGAAATATCCACAGCAGAAGAAAAGCCATCGATAAGAAAGGATAATCAAACTGCCTTGTCCTTACCCTTCGCGTAACCTGAAGTACCTGTAAAATATAACAACAACATGGGATGGGATAACAACATCTCAATGAGTTCCCTATATTAGAGTTCTCTCGGCTATAAGGGTTCAATCTAAAACATAGCTCGAGTCTTTAGTAACTACCTCACAAGACACCAAAGCAAGATGAAACAAAAAATCCATATAACACTCTAGAAACTATACGAGTATGGCATCTACCTCAAGCCTTTACATATGCTTCCCGTGGGATCTAGATCCACCCACCTCAAGACTTACTCAAGACTTTACGGAGGACTCGATGCGATACCCACCTTAAGTCTTTATGGACGCTTCCCATGGGACGAAGATCCACCCACCTCAAGACTTACACAAGACTTCCCAAATAACCCTGTGTAGTACTCCCTCAAGCCTTTACAGACGCTTCCCGTGGGACCAAGATCTACCCACCTCAAGACTTACTCAGACTTCCCAGAGGGATATTGTACATACACGCCTCAAGTCTTACGGACGCTTCCCGTGGGACCCAGATCTACCCACCTCAAGACTTACACCAAACTTGCGAAGGCCCACTCGTGAAATACACACCTCTAACCTTTACAGAAGCTTCCCGTGGGACCCAGATCCACCCACCTCAAGACTTACTCAGGCTTTTACGGTAGCCTAGTGTATAGCATGCTAACAGTTTCGCAACAACCTAGGGTAATCCTAAGCATCTCACAAGTTATTTCTTTTTATTTCAAATACCTCACAATTTTCCTAACTAACATAATTACGGTTAATTAGAAAAGTCGGGTAAAATTTGGGAAAAAATAATATTTCTTGGCATTATAAGATAGTACATATTTTTAGCTTCGAATCGATATAAAGAACGCATAAATCAGATAAAGGATGAAAAAGTTATGAATTCTTAAAAGAAATTCAAAATAGTATTTTTCTGCTCATAACAATGGTAACCGGTTACTGCCCAGAGGGTAACCGGTTACTTGCGTAAAAATGCTCCTTGTATTCCAATATTTCAACAGGTAACCGGTTACTTACCAGATGGTAACCGGTTACTAGCAGACAGTGGCCAAAAAACACGCGTTTTAAAATGCAGAATTTTCCAAAATCCAATACAATCAACTCCAAATACCAAAATGACTCAAAACAAATGTTTCTATACATACAAGCAACATACTCCAGCATTTTAATCGATATTTAACCATTCAAACTCTCGATTTAATCGATTTTACTACAAAACCCTAAAACTCATAAACTCATAACTAAACCAAAAGCTAAAAATAAAGTTTCTATCTAAGAACCCACCTCAAAAGATGAAGATTGAGAAGATTAAGATATGAATGAGTGATGGAGCTTCAAGACCAAAAGCTTCTTCTTCTCCTTATTCAAGATTTTCCTCTTTCTCCTTTTCTCTTCTTTCTCTCCCTTTTCCTTTTTCTCCTCTTATATTTCTATGTAATGAAACATAAAGAAAGAAAAACTTAAGTCTTATACGGGAAAAAAAGAAATTGCTCCCAACGGATCCAAATAGAGGGTATCCAAAAATGTCTCTTAATCAAAAGTTTAATAAAACCTCTGAGTCAGATAATACTAGTTAATATTAATTAATTCACTAATTACCCTAATTATTTTTGTTAAAACATTTTAGAGCAATCCAAAACCCTATTGATATCAATTAATATTATTCAGAGCATTAAAAATAATTTACGGGGTATTATAGTGGTCTCCTGATTCTTCAATTTGCTTCTTCATTTGAGCCCTTAAAGGTTGAAGTCTTCTTCTTCTTCAAAAGCTTTGCAAGCTTATTGATCTTTGTTTGAGCACAAGAACGACTACTTTGTCTTGATTCATTTAAGAACATTTCTGGACAATAACCCGTGTTCTTCTTCAATCCAATGATCACTCCATTAGTTGATTTTTAGTTTAAGCTTCCATGATCATCTTCATTGTCTTCTGCGACTTTGAAAGTCTTCTGCAACATATGAAGATATCACATTTGTGAATTCAATATCTCTCTCCTTTCAGCAGATTGTTGTCAAAGAGTAATCAGCTAGAAGAGTTGTATATTCAATTAAACTCTTTGCGAGTTGTTCCAATGTTGAGGTACGTAGGCAGCGGGGTAGGGCCCGTTCGAGCACATTCTTTATTTTCCCTACATTTCCCTCTTTCTTTCAATTTTCTTTTCCAATTACCTTTCTCATTCCAGTTCCAGTTAGCAGTTCATTTATTCAGTAGTAATTATATTCTTTTACCCTTTGAAACAAAACAGGCAAGCGTGGATCTCGTCGGGAACGGCGGACGGTTTGGGGTGCTAATACCTTCCCAGGTCGTAACTGAATCCTGAACCCAGATCTTTGGTTTGCAGGACCTTGTCCTTTCCTTCTTCCTCAGGTTTGTGCAGCATTACCTTTCCCATTCCTTCGGGATAAAAATACCTTTCGCGTTTGTACTAGGATGAAAATCCCGGGAGCGACACATCAGGTACATTTTCGAGGAAGAAAATAATTTAAGTGGGGGTGAGTAGTAACACCCCATTTTAAATTATTTAATCGTCGGTTTTATTTTGTTTGTTTGGCCTTATTTAGGGTGTGTAGAGTTGAGCGAGTATGCATGGTGTCTTTAACGGGACAGAGAAATTAGAGATTGCAAGTTAATAATGTAATATTGGGTAGTGAGATGGAATATTTGATAATAGTAGTATAAAGTATATTATTATTATTAATTAAAATTTGATTTAATTAGTAATTGGTTAGTGGGAGGAGAATAAGGAAAAAATACTTAATCAATGTTTAGGGACAAATTTAGTCATAACAATAATTTTCAGTTAGAGAGGGTTGGAGGAGGAAGAATAAGAGGAAGGGCTAGGACATTCCCCATCACCAATTTTCGTAGGATTTTAATCAAGAATTCGAGGTAAGGGGGATAATGGGTGCATAATAGGTGTTAATATCATCCAAGGGTAGTGAGGGTTCCTTTCCCTCTTAGAATTTCGTGTTATGTTTGAATCTGAATATCTATTTGGTTGTATGTGTATGATTTCTATGAATGTGTTGATATTGGTGTTCAAACAGATCTGAAATTTGTACGATTATGATGTTTGGACTATGTGTTATTGCTACATAACTATGTTTGCAAATCTGGTTTTGTTGCAGGTTGAGGATAACGAATTTAGATCTAGAAACACTAATTCAAGTAGTAATGGTAGATGAAAATGATGGATAACGAATTATGGCTCTTAAAATCAATGTAGAGATGATTCTAGGATAAATCAAAGTGTTAGAGGTGAGATCAAAGTGAATAAATTTGGATTGGTGTGGAAAAACTGCATATTTGCATATCTTCTGCCCATACGCGTAACCAGTTCCACATATGGCATGGTTTTACATGGGTGTTACGCGTAAGGAAGCAAGGCAATACGCGTATGAGGAGGTGTTACACGTAATAGGCTTTTATGTAGGAACTTCTGAAGGAAAAACGTCTCTCCCCATACGCGTAAGAGTGAGACAATACCCATATGAGGCCAGGAAAGAGAGGGAAGTACGCGTTTGATACGCAACGCTAATGGGCGAGCGAGCTGGGCAATACGCGTATGGCCCTGATCAGCACGCGTATGACCAACTGAGGTGCATAAGTTTACCGTGTTTTTGATTTCTTTCCTGATTTCGTGTACGATGCAATTTCTTTTGGTTTGAGAGGTTAGGACATGTGTCAAGACTCAGGGAAACTATAAATGATAGTTGAATTAATTAAAATTGGGATTTAGATGGATTAATTAGATAATTAGATAATTAATGTTGTGTGAGGTATTTTCTCTTGGTTGTGTATGCGTTCTTGAATGGATTGGACAGGTGTGGTAATACTATGGTGTATTACGGCGAGTATATCTAATGTGTGATCAGTAGGATCGTGGAGATGTATGATTGCTATTATTCATGTGTTTTATGCATATTTATTGTCATGCATTCATGATGTGTCTGGTGGAGATGAATCATTGCTCAGTGGGAGTGTATGTGATTCATTCGAACTCTAATATAGAGTGAAGTAGAGATAAATCATTGCCAAGTGGGGTGTATGTGATTTATGTTAGACGATGGCGTGGATCTAGAAGGGAGTTGAATAGATCCACTATTTAAAACTTGGAAAATTAAAAATAGTTTGACTAGGTCGTGAAAGCTCGCCGGAAAATATCGTCTAAAACCGACCCGCTATTGGAGGATCGGATATGCGTCAAAAACCAAATGGAATGTGTAAGATGAACAAACCAACACAATGCTAATTAACCAGTTAAACAATGCAAGCAATGATGATACTACTTCCAACGATGTTAATGAATAAGAAAAAGAACACTTAACACTTAGATTTGTGTAGTATGAATTTTATCGAACACTTGGTGTGCACACCACACCGAGCCTTGTTTTACTACAAATGGTAGTGCATAATTTTTTTAAAGTTGAAATCAAAATGATAGCAAACATTTATCAAACACTTTAAATGCACACCACTTGAGCACAATGAAATAATCAATATCACATAATTCTAATTAGTACAGAATTTAAGAGAGAAAATAGGCAAATTATTGAAATACTTGTGTGAAGTCAATTTAGCAAACACTTGGTGTGCATACAACACCAAGTCTCAATTTCACTATAATTGATAGTGCAAAATTTTTCTTAGTTGGAATCAAAGTGGTTGCAACAATTTATCAAACACCTTAAGTGCACAACAATTTAGTGAAATGTAGTTACCAATCAATATCACACAAGATTCAATTAGTGCAGAAATTAAAGAGATAGAGAAAGAGAGAACAACACCAGATTTGTTTAGGCAGTTCCCATATTGTCCTCGCTTAGGGTACATCTACCCCCAATTCCAAAAAGAATTGAGATATTGATTATCTAATGCAAAATTTGTACAAGAGAAGAAATAGTCACCACAAACCAATCCTAACCGTTGATGTAGATTTTATTCCCTTCTTTCCCCTTATTCAAATTGAATCAAGTGCTTCAAACGTTTCGAACAAACCACTGATTATAGCTACCTTATTTCAAGAACCCATCATTCTTAAAACCTCTAGCTCGGATGATTTCAATTGTGACATGCTTGATCCTAAACCTTTCTTCACAATCCTCTAGTTACCGTTACTTGTTTGAACAAACCCACCGTTATTCAAACCTTTCACTCGGCTGCATCTATGAAGCGAAGACTTGTGAAAAACCCCTAAATCCTCAAGATCTTAGAGGATAAAACCCTAAGATTTTATTCAAGAAAAACCCACAACAACCTCAACCCAAACATGATACAAGATCCTATGTTTGAACTTTATCACCACATGCAATGCACAATGATCAACAAAAATGATTATTTGTAATTGTTAATTAATGCAAGGAAGAATGAAGATAAAGAGAAATGTTGTGTATATCTTTCACTTTTATTGTTGTTCATGAAAAAATAATGTTCCAACTATTTATAAGACCCAATGAAATCATAAAAACTAATAGCATGTGAAAATGAAGTAATAAAGCAAAAATAATACTCAGCTTCAGGATGAGTCGACTCTTCCAGACAGGTCAGTCGACCTTTTGATACACATGGCCAACAGTTTGAAAATACATACCAGTGAGTTGACCTGTTTGAAGGTTTGAGTCGACTCATTTTGAATTTTCGGCATTGAGTTGACCTGTTTGAAGGTTTTAGTCCTCTCATTTTGAATTTCCAACAACGAGTCGACCTATAGAAGGGCTTTAGTCGACCTGTTCATACCCGAAGCTTCCTAAATGATTTCTAAAGTGAATGAGTCGACCTATATTCATATATGAGTCAACCTATCAGCATCTATGAGTCAACTCATTTAGTGTAAAATATGATGAGTCAACCTATCAGCACCCATGAGTCAACTCATGTAGTGAAAATCGCCAAAACTGAAATTTTGAGAGTGTTTAGGTATACTCAAGCCATTTGTGTATATATATAAGGTATCAACAACGATCAAGATCATAAAAAATTATATGAGATGCTTCCTATATGCATAGACATGAGAGTTTGTATTCATTCATGTGATGACACCGTCCAAAGCACACACTCTATGATCTACCTATGGTTTGACATCATTAAAACATGATAATGAACCTTTTCCCTCACATACTCCCCCTTTTTTATGATGGCAAACCATTGTATACTCTTTCATATATAGTGGATTATGATAGGCATTCCCCCTGAGTTTATGCATCACTCTTGAAACATTAAAACAAACTTCTTCTATCATATGAGCTTTCATAAGCGCTATTATCATATGAGCTTTCATAAGTTGTTCCATTTATCCCCCTTTGACAATATCAGAAAGAGAAAATGGATAAGATCAAAACATATAATTGGAGAACCATTATCACATCCATTGCAATAGATTCACATTAACAATCATACACATAATATGTTGCTAATGAACAAATATAAAATATAAATAGACCAAGCAAGTTGACAATTAAATTGATTATACAACATAATCAAATTTGTTCATCAAGAGCAAGAAAAATAAAATAATAGAGAATAACATGCAAACGTGAGAATAAAATGCAACACATGGATGAAAAAGATCCATGTACAAATGCATGATGATTCATAAGATAGATGCATGATGAAATAAAATACTAAAGCATGCTCACACATATTTTAAACATATAACATGAATTTAGCATTGACTAAAACATAATATAAGCAATAAGAAACATATTTTTGTAGAATAAGCTCACATAAATGAATAAATTGATCAAGGCTAATGAGTAGAAACAATATTACCTCCAACAAGATTGAATAGTGGTGCTCTCATATAGCTTGTGGTTATTATTGATGATAAACATGACATAACCAAGCAAGGATAAAGAGCAAGTAATATAAAGAGATTATAGACGATCCGAGATATCAGGAACACCAAGTTCCCTACGAATATAAAAGAAAGACTCTATAGCTAGTGGTTTTGTAAATATGTGAGCAAGTTGATTTTTGCTATCAACAAACTTAAATACCACATCACCTTTCTCCATGTGATCCCCAAGGAAATGATGACGAATTTCAATATGCTTAGTGCGAGAATGAAATAATGGATTCTTGGTAAGGTTAATAGCCCTTGTAATGTCATATAAAATAGGAATACGCTCAAGATTAACATTAAAGTCAAGCAATTGTTGTTTGA
The DNA here is from genome assembly GCA_963966055.1 of Lathyrus aphaca. NCBI lineage: Eukaryota > Viridiplantae > Streptophyta > Magnoliopsida > Fabales > Fabaceae > Lathyrus > Lathyrus aphaca. The sequence goes on along the minus strand of OZ014522.1, from coordinate 282,670,649 downwards.
GCCATAAAATCCGGGCACAACAATTACCGGCTGCAACGTATTCCGCCTCAGTTGTTGACAAAGCAACGAAAAATTACTTTTTGTTATGCCAACTCGCTAAGGAATTTGAAAATAAATGACAAGTGCCACTAGTGCTCTTCCTATCCAATTTTCAACTAGTAGAATTGGAATCAGAATACCAGACCAAAGAACAATCACTTCCCTTGGAAAACCAAAGTCCAAACTTAGGAGTACCACAAAGGTATCTAGGTATAAGTTTGAAAGATTTTAAATGTGATTCCTTGGGACATGATTGAAATCAAGCACACATACAAACGCTAAACATGTTATTTGGACGAGACACGGTAAGATAGAGGAGGGAACCGATCATACCACTATACCTTTTTATATCCACATCCTTACCTTTCTCATCTCGATCCAAGCTTACTGCCATAGGCATCAGAGTATCAGTTCCTTTGGAGTTGGTCATATCAAATCACTTGAGAAACTCATTGCAATACTTAATTTGACTTATGAATGTTCCTTCCTTGAGTTGTTTTATTTGAAGACCAATGAATTAGTTTAACTTCCCCATCATGCACATCTCAAACTCTCCCTGCATCAACTTTGAAAATTCTTTGACCAATTTTTAGTTAGTAGATCCAAAAATAATGTCATATACATATACTTGAACTAAAATAGAATGCTTTCCTGGACACTTAATGAAAAGAGTTGTATCCACTTTCCCTCGTGAGAAACCTTGATCAAGTAAGAATTTTCTTAAAGGTTCATCCATAGCCCTAGGGGCATTTTTGAGACCATACAAAACACATTTAAGTTTATAAACATAATCAACCTTCTCATGATTTTTAAAACCGGGAAGTTGGGAAATATAAACTTATTTATTAATGATCGTACCTGGAGATCAGGATCCGATGCGGCTGGCCTCGAGAGCTGATGGAGACGGTCGGTGAGGAGAAAAAAGGTTGTACCTGCAAGGCATTCCGATGCCAAAGTAAGTAACCGAGCAAAGAGTGGGCAAGTACAAGTATAAAGGTCAGAGAAAATTGAATACCTGACCCTCCCAAATGAGAGGGTTTATATAAGGGACTAACTGGAAGATTATTGGTCCATCTTATGAGGCGCGGATCAGGGAATCCGTGAAAATAGGCAACGGTCAATACTAGCCGTTAGGGAACCTCATCGTGGTCGGACTGTTTGTGGTCGACAGGGACCACTTTTCCTAATCGTGCTCGACGTCGAGCAGGCCTATTGGATTGGTCTTCTTGGCCCAATTGTAGGGATTGGGCCGATCCAGAACAGGAGCCCCCCAAGTTATTGCTCGTGTTGTAGAGCAGTGACTTAAGAATGATTTTGTGCTCGGCGATGAGCAGTGTTAGGGCCAGGGATATATGCTGTCGATCTTCTGGGAACGGGCAGCTGGTGCGTTGCTCGGCAGAGGAATGTGAAACGAAAAGCTGGAATATCTGGGAATTCGCGCCTATTAATGATTTGACGGCTAGTCTAGGGGATAATGTGTAGGGATCACGTGTGCTTGCACGTGTTCCCCTTCCTATAAATAGGATTCTCAGGGCCCATTCTGAACTTTTCGCTTTATCTTCTTCTTCAACGCTTTGCTCGTTCAGCCGCCACCGTCCCAGCCGTCGACCACCGCCTCTCTTTGCCGACCAACACTTTCAGAACGTTATTTTCTTCAAGAATGTCTTCTCAAGCGCAAGGTACGGCTCTTTTTCTTCTTTCTAGGTGTTTATAGCTTAGATTTTGTAGAAATGCATGTGGCTTAGGATAGTTTGACGATAGGTTTTAGATTTGGAACCGGTAAACCCTAGGACTTCTGCCACCGTAGCTGGTCGGTTGCAAACCCTAGCTTAGGGTCGACGTAGGTATTGGTCGACTTAGACTTGGGTTTTGATAGATACTAGGTTAGATCCTTGACTTATAATGTTGGGCGTAAGTCGTCGCTCCTAGTGATGGTCAGCCAGGGCTATAGCTCGGGACATAGTCTCTGAGCTGATGCACGCCCTTTCACTTGTCGAGCGGTGGAAGGGTGGATTTGATATTCTTAATCGAATTCACTGACGCCTTTCCTCTGCTTTTCAGGTGAAAACTCGCTCGTGAATCCGCTGGACGTGCTTTCCGAAGAGACGTCCTTGGGAGATTCAGGGTCATCTGCGTCCATTCCTTCTGGTTCCGGGAGTTCCTCGGAGTGTTCGGATACAAGCACTTCAGGAGCATCGACAGACTCGCCTCAGTGTCCTGACCAGACGAGGGTCTCACCCGAAGAATGGGTGGTGGAAGATTTGTTGGACAAGGTGTCCTCATTTTCAAGACCTCGAACGGAGCCACTGCCCGTTGTTGGTGATCCTGCCGATTGGGTTGTAACCTGCCCGGGGGACGATGACCGTATCTTCTCAGATTTTCATGGTCGAGCTTTCTCCATGTACGAATATGCGACTTCGGTCCTGGGGGTAACATTGCCTTTCAGTGACTTTGTGAGTGTCGTGCTCGGGCATCTCTGTGTCTCCCCTTCCCAGCTACACCCTAATTTGTACGCGTTTCTAAGAGCGTTTGAGATGACATGCGCCCATCTGGGTGTTGGTGCCACGCTTCCCCTCTTCTTCCGCCTGTTCTCCTTACAGCGCCAAGTCGGGCGAGGAACTGACCGAAAGGGGTTCGTGTCCTTCAAGCAGCGGACAAAGATTTTTAAGGCCCATTCAGAATCTATCCGGGCCTTCAAAACTGATTACTTCCTGATAAAACCCGCGAGCGTGGTGGCCGTGAGAGCAATGAGCTTTCTGGGAATAGACACTGACGAGAATGACGAGCCCAAGCTCGACGATCAAGGTCAGGTGATCCCGAGGAGACTGTGGTTGTTCCCATTTTCCTGGAGTCATGCTCATTATGAAAAACCTGTCGGGGAGTTCGTTCAGGTGGGGGACACATTGAATGATGATGATGCGGCCAGTTTTGAGGCCTTCAGAAGATTAATAGCATCCTTAACTCCGACCCCCCTGTTGGACGGAGATGGAAAGGTTATAGTTGATCAGGATGGGGGGGAAGCTGTGGAGCGTCCCTTGATCAACGTTACTGAGTTGCTGGCTTGCCGTACCGGGCAGGAAGTGCGACTTCTTTGGTATCTGTTTATTTGCGTTAGTTAAATTTTTGCTTTAACTTTGTTGTCTATGACTAACCTGATCCTTTTCCTTTTTCAGGCTCCCTGACGAACCCATTGGACAAAATTCAAGAACGCCTGGTTAAGCAGCAGAGGAAACGATCAAGGGTCGTGCAGACCAAGCTGACTGAGACGAGTGGCTCGGGGTCGGGCCCCTTGGTCTAGGATTCGCCGAGCGCATCGACCGACTCCTTGATGAAGAAGCACAAATCAGCGGCCACTGTGGATTTAACGGCTAACGCTCCTCCAAAGCCGAAGCATGGGCTGCCTCCATGTTTTGTGATGCGCAACTTCTTCGAGGGAACGAGCATGGAGGTGGACCGTGCGGATTCTCTTTTCTTGGAAGGTATGGACCATCCCGCTCGGCGACTATCTCTGGCCCAAGACGCGAGCACAGTTATGCGGGTCCTAACAATGGCCTGGCTGATGGCCGAAGGGAGTCCCGGGCTGGAGCGAGAGAATAGCAGGCTTAAGGAGCAGCTGGCTGCTTCTGAGGCTAAGCTGACAGCGGCAACCGAGGAGGCTAAAGCTGTGACCAAGGAGACGACCGAACGGGCCGCCGTCATCGCCAAGTTGGAGGTCGACAAGAAGAGGGTGCTTGAGCAAAATAAAAAGCTTAAGGATGCCTTTTGCCCGAAGGATGATGAGGATGAAGAGACTAAGAGTCTGGTGACGAGGGCTCAGTTGCTCGCTCGGATTGACCAGGATATGGAAGATCTGAGCTCAGTTTCCAGAACGCGGTGGATCAAGTGAGAGTTCTTCATCCTGACATGGCCTTGGATGCTGGTCGAATGAGCTACCTGTACAAGGTCGTGGACGGTCAGATCGTGGTCCCATCAGACTTGGTGGTGGATGACTCTCAGCCGGGGTCGACTGATCAGCCTGGCCAGCCTGAAGCACAACTGGAGCAGGAGGGAGCTTGTGAGGAGGAAGGCCGCCCGGGAGGCGAGGGTAATTAATTTATGGCCTGCGTGCCTGATAATTTATGATGTTTTTCTTTTTTGGGGGGAGTGGCCCCCTTTGTATGTAATCCTAAACAAGTCGTCCCTTTGGTGTCGCATTTTTAATTTCATGTGCACGACTTTGATGGTCGGTTTCCATGTTTTATTTGCTCGTAACAATGCGTCCGTCGGAGGACATAGTTTACTTGTTATTTTTACTAAGTGTTTGGTATGTATCTTTGCATTAATTGGATGTGATCGAATAAATACGGGGTGTGTGAGTGATCTGTTGGTTAGGGGGACCAATCAGATTTAGGAGTCTTACTCCTGGTCGGTGCCCGGGCCAAGATAATGGCCCGGACTCCGTGGCTTGAACATCCCATCGCGAGCTGGGGTTCTGCCTGGTCGTGGTACTTAGGCGACGTCGGACTCGTTCGAGTATCCATTCGTGCGGCAAGTTTCTCTTTTGCCCGAAAGGAGATCTTGCTTGACTTTGTTATATTTGGGCTGTCATGCTCGTACCTAGGCACGCAGTTTTCAGTTGGTCCCCCTTTCTCCTTGCTTGAAAGTTGAGTAAGGTGACTTTGTGATTTAGCTGTAGTATTGTTTGAGTTTCTCGGCGTTCCAGGGCCGAGCAAGCTCTTCCCCGTGTAGATTCTCCAAATAATAAGCTCTGTTCTCGGTTTTTGCTCGGACGCGATACGGGCCTTCCCAGTTGGGTGTTAGTTTTCCCTCGCGGGGATCTCTGTGATTTCTTCTAAGGACAAGGCTGCCTACCTCGAATGTTCGCCTTATGACCTTAGAATCATACCGAGCGGCTATTTTTTGTTTGAGAATGGTTTCTCGAAGAGCGGCTTCCGATCGAACTTCTTCGACCATGTCGAGCTCGTCTCTCAAGGCTTCAGAATTGGTATCTTGGTCCATGGGGGATTCTGTGCGCTTCGATCGGATGTGCATTTCTATAGGGATCACTGCTTCGGTTCCATATGCTAATCGAAATGGGGATTCCCCGGTTGTTGAGTGGGGCGTGGTCCTATATGCCCATAGTACGCTATGTAGCTCCTCGACCCAATGCTTCTTATGCTCGTCCAATCTTCGTTTCAAACCTCTTAGGATTACCCTGTTCGCGGCCTCTGCTTGCCCGTTAGTTTGGGGATGCTCGACTGAAGCGAAATGTTGTTTCGTTCCCATTGATGCAACAAATTCTTTAAAGTGTTTATCTGTGAACTGAGTGTCGTTGTCGGTCACGATGGCGAGGGGTACCCCGAACCGGGCGAGGATGTTTCTCTTGAAGAAACGTAGTTGTCGCTCCCGGGATTTTCATCCTAGTACAAACGCGAAAGTGGCGCGGAAAGGTTAGAGTCGCCAGCCAGACATTTTTATCCCGAAAGAATGGGAAAGGTAATGTTGCAAAAACCTGAGGAAGAAGGAAAGGACAAGGCCTTGCGAACCAAAGATCTGAGTTCGGGAGTCGGTTACGAATTGAGAAGGTATTAGCACCCCAATCCGTCCGTCATACCCGACGGGATCCACGCTTGCTTGCTTGTTTCAAAGGGTGAGAAAAATATAATTGCTGTTGAATAAAAACCGCTAACTGGAATGAAAAATGAAATGAGAAAAGGAATAAGAAAAGAGAAAATGAGAATAAAAGGGGGAAATGTAGGGAAAATAAAGAATGTGCTCGAACGGGCCCTACCCCGCTGCCTACGTACCTCATCGGGATAATGAGGATCAGAGTCGACGTAGTTCGCCTAACTAAGGCGGGAACTATTTGTTTGTGTTTTTTATGCTGGAACTGCGTATGTCTATGCTCAGGTGTTGCAGGCTCGTCTGGTACGAGTGCGTTTACTGTCTTGCATGCGAGACAAGTCGTCGCGAGTTCGCGTTGTGAGTGAATGAGATGAGAAGAGAAGTTCCCGCAGGATAGTCGCTTGTTATTTGTTTTTTTGTCTTTTATGAGAAGTTTTTTTTTGAATTTGTTTGTGAACTGTCTTGTACTAAGACTAATCCATCGCGGTGAGTATTTGCACCTCGCCCCGAAACAGGACGCGTATAAACACTCCGCAACAAAGTCTCGTGTCGTACAAGATTGTTCGGTTTTTATTAAGTGTTTTATTGCTTTTCTTTATGAGATGAGAAAGAAAGACTCAAGTTGAAAAAAGGACAAAATCTAAGGGGAACTAAGACACACCCTAACTTTATTGATTTATTTATTTGCAAGTGATCCTATGGTTTGTGAAGTATTCTAATCCTAATGGAAAAAACTAGAAACTACTAGAATTCAACTTACTTCCTAAGGAAGTTAAGTTGATTCTAAGAACAATAGGGAAACCTATACAAGTTATAAGATCAAATGATATGGCAAAAGCAATAAAATTGGACATAAGAAATAAAGTTCTAAAAATGCATTTAAAGGCATGAATTAAAAATAGTCCTATTTTATTTATTCTAATCCTAATTAAAAGGGAACTTTAACCTACATTCTAAATCAAAGTTAAGCCTAATGTCCATTCTAAAAATCCAAATTTAAACTAACCTAAATCTATATTAGATTCTAGGATTAAATCTAATTTAAACTATATTTTTTTTACTTTATTTTCAATGGCCTAAACTAAATGGAAATTATATGTAACTAAGCCTAAGAATTAATATTCTAAAAAATAGCTAAACTCCTGGCAAAAATTATGGAATTTAATCTATAGGGTCCTAAAACTACCTACAATAATGTGTCAAAAGGACTCCTAAAAATTCAGAATTTAACTAGGCCTAAAAATTGATTATTTCCAGCTACAAATTAATCCCTAATTCCTAAGAAATTAACCTCTAAAACCTAAGATAAAATGTTCTAAAAAATCTACAAAAATTATCCTAAGTACTATTATTAGTCTTTTAACTACAGTAAAAAAAGTGAATTAAAAATCCTACTGGAAGTTACCAAAATAAAATGAACAAAATTCAAGCACAATTAAAAGAAATTCAATAAAAGATAATTACAAGACAAATCAGAATTTAATCGAAAAATAACCAAAATTCAGGAAATAAAATTGTCAAAAATTTCTAATTGGAATTAACAATCTACTGGAATTTTTGTAGAATTTTCTAGTGGATTTTACTATTTTTTTATTGATTTATCTTGAAACTATATTAAACCAAAAAAAAAAAAAAATTCTATTCTAAAAATAAATAGAAGGGGGTGAGATTAGCATATATTCCTAGTTACTTTTGTTATGGGCTTAAAAAGAAGGAGGTGCAGAAAGCAACCCCAAGGCCCAATATGCGTTAGAAAGAGGGAGTACATTCAGTAATTTTTAGAAGCTATTTTCTTAAAGTGGGCTCGAAAGGGGGTGCGAAAAGCAAAAAAACCTAAGTCCAAATCGCTAGAATTATATGGGGGTGCAGGCAGTGCATATTTTTAGTTATTTTTTATTGATGGGCTTACGCAAGGGTGCTAATAGCAAAGAGACCTAAGCCCAAATCGCTGGAACACATCCAATCTTATCCTCTTCCATTTTTCTTTTTTGAATAAAACGTGATTATGCCTATTTAATTCTTTTTATCATCTTTAAATAATTCCAACCAAATAATTAACTCCCTTAATGACCTTTTATTTCCCTTAATTCATAATAATCTCAATTTAATTGCTGTTAAATCTTCCAAAAAAAGAAAGAGAAGAAAAAATAAAAACTGAAATAATAACAGAATTATTACAGCAACTTAACACAATGCAAAAGCTCAAAACCCTAATCCCCTTTTCCTATCTCCTCCGCCGCATCCCTCCTTCAAACTCTCCTATTACCGCCGCCACCTTCACCAGCTTCCTTACCTCACTTCTTCTTCCCGCGAATTCATCACCACCAACCATGGCTCCGTCACCTCCATCGCCACCTTCCTCCCTTCTCCTTGCTGTGACTTCTTCAACCTATCAAACTTACGCCGCCGGAAAACCGCCGGAGAAGACGAAAGAAAACATGGCGAAACCTCATCCTTTCCCCACAAACATCCTAACCTCACCCTAAACCAATATCTCTAGCACAAATTCAAAATGAAAACTCGAACCCTCACATGAATAGACATCTCTCTGCTAATCCAAAATTGCAATATCGAAAGTCGAGCGAAATCAAGAACAAAAGGCAGTGCAACAATGATTTCAAACGAAAGGGCTACAAATTCGTACCTGGAATGGAGTGATGAACTTCGCCGAAGATTTGCTAACAATCAAGTTTGGTAAAGACGACGATCAAAAGCACGTATCCCTTCTTGATTCGCTGCTTCTCTCTTTCACGCGATTCAACTCGTTTGCGGTTTGGTCATTAATCTTTGGGACTTTGCAGGTTGTTAGGTAATGAGGACAATCGGAGACGGGGCTCTGCAAAGAAGCTACGACATGAAATTGTTGCTTCGAACGCCGATCGACACTGAGGTGCGTTTGATGTCACGTTCAGGATGAAGGCGATAACAGATCCTCTTGAATGACACGGTATGCTGCTTTTCTATTCTCTGTGCGATTCGTAATCTCAGCCTCAATGTTTGTTCAATTGCCTCTCTTTGGATTCAAATTGCTCTTTTCCCCTGGTTGATGATGATTGCAGGGTGACGAATACGTAACAGGGGATGAAGAATGAGGTCGAATAAAACTGTTATGGATGGGAGAGAATGAAAACTGGATGGAAACGGGTAAGGTGAAAAGAGATTGAGGAAGAGGACTTAAAAAATCGTGAGGAGATGGAAGGAGGTGAATGAGAAAGGGTTGAAGTTGGAAAATGGTGGAATGTGTATGTATGAAGATTGTCGAAGAAGAGAAAATGGTGGAGATTGGTTCTGATATATAGCTGATTCTCACAGAAAGATCTGGAAGCTTCAGGTAACTGGTTTGTTGTGATTTAAGTTATTTTGGTTTTTGGGTTATGTTATGAGGTTTAGAAGTTAGTTATTGATTGCAACTGTTTTCTGTTTTTGAATTGTTATGAGTTTTGTGGTTTCTATTATTGAATTGGAGAGTGGGCTATTCTGTTAAAATGAAACTTTACTAGGGTTAGTTATGGAATCCTGTTAACCATTCTATTTGTTCTGTTATTGAATAGAAAAGGTGTTGATGTACGCAGGTGATCGTTGGATGAGGATTGGTTGTAACATCCAGCTCTTGCAATTGAAGGCAATCAGTTTACTCAGTGCGATATTCTATTTATACACACAACATCGCACTTATGTGTTAGATGAAATTCTTCACCTTCTTTTGGAAATTACCGCATTCAAAACGAGCTTTAAGGAATTATCACATACGCGAGGAAGAGCAAAGACAGATCCAGATGGTTACTGCTTTACTTATCCAATTAATTCATTGTGGTGCGAACCTTCCTGATACTTTAAGACAAGCATCGAGTAGTAACTCTGTATTGGAAATCTCGGTTGATGCTAGTTATCCAGCTAAAGGCTGCGATGTAGTAGGAGAAACCTGCTCGTATTTTGGACCCGTGTACTTCAGCGACTTGCAAGTGTAAAGAGTCAGGATGCTTCTGAATTGAAATCCATAATGGAGAATCTTGTTACTGATTTATTGACCACTCTAAGTTTACCCGAATATCCTGCTTCAGCTTCTATTCTAGAGGTTCTGTGTGCCATACTAATTCGGAATGCTGGGACAAGTTCCAAGGATTTTGCTGCACGTCCCATGGCAATTGATATTCTTGGCACTATTGCTGCAAGGTTGAAGCGTGATGCTGAAGTGTATATAAGAAGCTGGTTGAAAATTGTATTATGATTCTGTTTTTTTTTATTTGTGTTCGAATGAAAGTGTTGAAACAGGTTGAAATTATAGAGAGTTTGTGGATAATTAGGGAGATATTTGAGTTTTCTGAGAGTAAAATTTTATAGGAGGATGAAGAGCTTTTATGTATCGATTTTTTTCTTTTTTTTCGAATTTTCCCCCTTTCCTTAACTCTGTAATATCTCTTCATCTACAAAATAATAATAATAAAGAAAAAGAGTGCTTCTAACTGTTTTCTATTATATTTGAACAAGGGACTAATATGGGCCTTGGAAAATTGTTATCATTATTTTCTAATTTAATGAAGGGTAAATAACAAGATGACCATTGGATCAAGGTGGTTTGACATGGATAATGACTTGCATAGATTCCAGGTAATAGAATGAATCAAAGAAAACAATCCTTAATTAATGACTCGAGATAAGTTAAATGGTTATTGAGGAACGAAATATCTTAATGATTGGATTCTCCAAAGAAAAAGGAATAGGACCTTATAAACTAAATGTAGGATCATGGGCTTAAACCAAATGACCCAAAGATGGCCCATAATTTAGAAGTGAGTAAAAATGGAAATGGACCAAAACTAGATATAGAATGCCAACTGGAAAGAATTTGGGAATAATGAGAAAAAACTGAAGCTTGAATTAGAAAATGATTTTAAAATGAACTAAATGGTTTATTGGTGTCAAATAGAGGAAAAAAGATGGAATTGAGCCAAAAAGTGGAACAGTGATTTATGAACATGCATTGGATGTTACACTTAAATTGTTTAGCGGGTATCAAAATGAACATAACGAAAATGGTACGGATATGTAATGATGTTTGTATGATGACTTCCAAATAAACCAATAGTCGTGTATTCTTATTTAATCTGAATCAAATCCTTCAACATAGTCCACTCTTAAGAACTTTGATGCCATACTAAACTCTGCACAATCTCAAATTATTGCTCCAAAAAACAAATGGATCCAAACCACTCCTTAATACATTGGACCTCCATTGGTGAAGTTCCCTTCAAAAATTATGAACAAAAACTCCTAACTTCCCTTGAGATATTAAATGATGAGGAATACGACCTGAGGCGTCAAGAAGAGCCAACACTCTTATTTCAGGAAAGTCTGATTGAACACCTCAGTACTGGATTAGATGCATCAATGAATATTCTCCATAAGTTCAATCCCTGATAAACACGGACAAGGTACGAAACCCTAATTTCCTTGAGCCCTGATCACATGCCTTATGAAACAATGAAATGAACTACTATGATGTTAATGACCTGGTGAGAAATACGGATGAGTGCGAAATGATACACCAGTTGAGGGGATAAATATGAGGGCAAATTTTGAGGTATTACAGCTGCCCCTATTCAATCATCTGCAAGCCTGAACGAATAATTGCAACAGCTTTTGTACGTTCAAGGTATGAAGTGATTGAATACTTGAATAAAACCTGAAAATTTGCACACTGAGGGTAATGAAAATGCCATCTGCCCATTTATTTGTTTATGTATTTATGATTTTGACTTCTGAATAGGTAGAGACAATAGAACCAAATGGAAATAAGCTGGGGAGAATGCCATCCTCGAATGAAAATTCAAAAGATCCTCGGATCTAATACGAAACCATCCTCGAATGGAGACGCAAAGGTATATCAGCCTCGACCGATAACCAAACGCAAAAAGAAAATAGGACAAGATGGAACGGGATCGTTGTACATAAACAAAAGCCCAAGCAAACAGGATCATTGTACTTAAATGATAACCTGAAACACGATCGTTGTACTGAAACGGAGACGCTAAAAGATGAGACTGTCGTACTGAAACAAAACTCAAAGACGAGACCATTGTACTTAAATGGAAATAAAAGGAATGAGATCGTTGTACTTAAACGAGAGCCCCAGCCGTGACCGTTGTACTGAAACGGAAACGCGAAGAAAAGAGACTGTTATACTGAAACAAGACTCAAAGACGAGACCATTGTACTTAAATGGAGACTCGAAAGGAATGGGATCGTTGTACTTAAACGAGAGCCCAAGCAAACAGGATCATTGTACTTAAATGATAACCTGAGATGCGATCGTTGTACTTAAACGGAGACGCGGACAAATGAGACTGTTGTACTGAAACAAGACTCAAAAACGAGGCCATTGTACTTAAATGGAGACTCGAAAGGAACGGGATCGTTGTACTTAAACGAGAGCCCAAGACGCAACCGTTGTACTGAAACGGAGACACGAAAAAATGAGACTGTTGTACTGAAACAAGACTCAGAGATGAGACCATTGTACTTAAATGGAGACTCGAAAGGAATGGGATCATTGTACTTAAATGATAACCCGAGACGTGACCATTGTACTGAAACGGAGACGCGAAAAAATGAGACTGTTGTACTGAAACAAGACTCAAAGACGAGACCATTGTACTTAAATGGAGACTCGAAAGGAATGGGATCATTGTACTTAAATGATAACCCGAGACGTGACCGTTGTACTGAAACGGAGACGCGAAAAAATGTGACTGTTGTACTGAAACAAGACTCAGAGACGAGACCATTGTACTTGAATGGAGGCTCGAAAGGAATGGGCTCATTGTACTTAAATGATGACCCAAGACGCGACCGTTGTACTGAAACGGAGATGCGAAAAAATGAGACTGTTGTACTGAAACAAGACTCAACTGGGGATAACAACAAGACTTGGTGGAAGCCTCCATCTTGGGAAATGAAGTTATATTCTGTGGGGAATACTTCAATCTGATTGGAGATGTAACAGGTCTTATGTAATATACCTCAAAACTGGCCCATGCTGGTATGCATATGTTTGAATTTATGGCGTAATGCTCCATGATGATGGAAATGCTACGCTTTGGAGGATGCAAATGCAATGATGATTATGAGAATGACAATGAAAAGGAGATCTCCTGATAAGGAGACTGCAGGTATTCCAGATAACTTGGCTGGGGAGAAACGATGATCACTGCATTGATCTGGTTCGTCCTGATGAGGAGGAAACAACTCTGCGGGGAAAGCTATTAATAATTCACCGGCTCCGAACAGCCGCCACTGCCAAAAATAAATTGGACTTTGAGATTGGAGTGCCAAGACCCTGCTGGAGATAGACCCTTCTTGAACTCTGGTGGGGAAGTGAGGACCCCCTGGATTGGCTGGGAACCAAAGGCATGACACTGTTGAGAAAGCAACTGCTGGGGAGACAAAACAACTCCCTATACTGTTGAGAATTGCCTCTGTCTGAAGGGAAACTTCTGCTTGGGGACTACTCCCACTCTCTGCTACCTTGCTGGGTAAAATTTCAACTTCCACATGGCTGGGGATGATTGGCAACACCCTAGGAGATACTTGTTTCTATTCAAACAAAAGGGAATGCCCATCCTGGATAATAGTTGTTAGCTTTGTTAGCAACACCAATACATGTACCTGCATGAACACAATCGATAGTACCTGCAACATAGAGAGTTAGTTTGGGACCTGCTTGCCCCATGCTCATAGCATGAATCATTGTCTGGGCACCTCGATACCCTTTCAGAGTTGTATTAAATGTTTCTATTCTCCTGCACGAGTTAGAAAGCATTCAAATGTTCATAACACAATGCAAGTTACCATTTGCTAGACGTTTTCACAATCAATCAATGCTAGATGAGAAAAAGTAAAAACAAAAAGCAAAGTAGTCAATTGACTGAAGTTGAATTCTTATTGATTTGGAAAGGTGGCCCTGAATAGGCAATACAAAGGAAGCAGTTCCCTGGAATGAGGGAACGACTAAAAAGAAAAACAAACTATCCTATTGGCAATGTGCAAAGTGAATCTCATCAAATCCCAACCCAGTTATGACTCGTATGTCTTCCAGACGCTCCGCTCGCTCTGCCTTTTGAGAAAAAGTAAGTGAACTGATCTTCAACCCTTAGGATAGCCTCAACTGTAGGTAGGTCATGGGTCTCGCAGATCGCAGTCGTTCGTGTTAATCCCTCTTTTGCGTGGATCGCCCTTTCAGGTTTTCAATCCACCGGGATACCCTTTTTTGCCTGGGTTGTCCGATGTGGCTTTTCAACTCAACGGGTGTACATTTTTTTTCAAGATTTCCCTAACTTTTGCCCGAGCCTTTTATTCTGTTTTTGGCTCGCCGGGATGCCCATTTTTGCCTGGATTATTATTCTATTTTTATCCAGCGGGTCCTTTTTACACGAAGTATTTTCTTACTGCGTCTGCGTTGACAGGGGATTGGAAGTCTTCAACGTCCATGGTTGTCAGCATTAAGGCTCCGCCTGAGAAAACCTTTTTAACCACGACCGGTCCTTCATAATTGGGTGTCCACTTGCCCCTGTGATCGTTGAGAGGAGGAAGAATCCTTTTCAACACTAAATCTCCTGGCGTGTACCTCTGTGGTCGCACCTTCTTGTCAAAAGCCTGCTTCATGCTTCGCTGATATAACTATCCATGGCATACAACTGCTAGACGCTTCTCTTCAATGAGGCTCAATTGATTATATCTGGATCGGAGCCACTCAGCTTCATCTAGCTTGATGTCCATCATCAACCTCAACGAGGGGATTTCTACTTCAATTGGTAAGACTGCCTCCATACCATACACCAATGAGAATGGAGTTGCCCCAGTTGAAGTGCGTACTGATGTTCTATACCCATGTAACGCGAATGGTAACATCTCATGCCAGTCTTTGTACGTCACAACCATCTTCTGAACAATCTTCTTGATGTTTTTATTAGCCTCCTCGACGGCGCCATTCATCTTCGGACGATATGGAGAAGAGTTGTGGTGTTCTATTTTGAAGTCTTGACACAAGTCAGCCATCATCTTGTTATTGAGATTAGAACCATTATCAATAATGATCCTTTCAGGGACTCCATACCGGCAGATGATGTCCCGCTTAATAAATCGAGCGACCACTTGTTTAGTGACATTGGTGTAGGAAGCTGCTTCAACCCACTTCGTGAAATAATCAATAGCGACTAGGATGAAGCGATGACCATTAGAAGCTGTTGGCTCAATCTTTCCAATCATATCGATGCCCCACATGGCGAATGGCCATGGTGAAGACATGACACTCAACGGATTCGGAGGCACATGGACCTTATCGGCATAAATTTGACACTTATGGCATTTGCGGGAGTACTTACAGCAATCAGATTCCATGGTAATCCAATAGTATCCCGATCTCAATAATTTCTTGGCCATGGCATGTCCTCCAGCATGGGTACCAAAGGAGCCTTCGTGAACCTCCTGCATTAATAGGTCTGCTTCGTGTCTATCCACGCATCTGAGCAGCACCATGTCAAAGTTCCGTTTGTATAGCACACCGTCTTGATTCAGGAAGAAGCCTCCTGCCAGTCTTCTAAGGGTCTTCTTATCCTTACTAGATACTCCAGCCGGGTATTCTTGAGCCTTCAAGAATTGTTTGATGTCGTGGTACCAAGGCTTGTTATCTTCACCATCACCAACTGCAAAGACATAAGCAGGTCTTTCAAGCCGGGAGATCGAAATTCGAGGCACGAAATTCTCTCGACAAACTTTAATCATGGACGACAAAGTTGCGAGAGCATCGGCGAACTGGTTTTCGTCTCTAGGAACATAGCTCAGCTTGACTTTTGTAAAGAAAGTTAACAGCCTTCTGACATAATCTCTGTAAAGAATCAAACGAGCTTGATGAACTAGCCATTTGCCATTGACTTGATTTACCACCAAAGCTGAATCTCCGAAGATCTCAAGGTTCTTGACTCGCAAGTCTATTGCCTCTTCGATCCCCATGATACAAGCTTCATACTCTGCCTCATTGTTAGTGCACTCGAAGGTCAACCGAGCGGCTAAAGGTGTGTGAACCCCTTCTGGCGAGATAATAATAGCACCCACTCCACTTCAATTCATGTTTACAGCCCCGTCAAACATCAACATCCATCTGGATCGGGGTTGGGCCCCTCCTCCGGAAGTGGTTCTTCATAGTCTTTCGACTTGAGGAACATGATGTCCTCATCCGGAAACTCAAACCTCATGGGTTGATAATCATCGATCGGTTGCTGGGCCAAGTATTCTGACAACACACTTCCCTTGATTGCCTTTTGCGAAGTGTATTGTATGTCATACTCCGTTAGTATCATCTGCCAACGGGCCACTCTTCCTGTCAAAGCCGACTTCTCAAAGATGTATTTCACAGGATCCATCTTGGAAATTAAGAGAGTAGTGTGAGTCAGCATGTATTGTCTTAGTCGGCGAGCAGCCCATGCCAAAGCGCAGCAAGTTTTCTCGAGTAGTGAGTATCGCGTCTCACAATCGGTAAACTTTTTGCTAAGGTAATAAATGGCGTGCTCTTTTCGACCAGACTCGTCCTGCTGACCCAGCACACATCCCATCGATCCTTCAAGCACAGTAAGATACATAATCAGAGGTCTCCCTGGCACTGGAGGCATAAGAATTGGTGGTTCTAACAAGTATTCTTTGATTCGGTCAAAGGCTTGCTGGCAGTCTTCGTTCCATTTAATGGCCTGATTCTTCCTCAGAAGCTTAAAGATGGGCTCACACGTGGCCGTTAGGTGAGAAATAAACCGTGCAATGTAGTTTAGTCTCCCTAAGAAACCGCGCACTTGCTTTTCAGTCTTCGGCTCAGGCATTTCTTGGATAGCTTTCACCTTGGCTGGATCAACCTCGATTCCTCGTTCACTAACAATGAAGCCGAGTAACTTGCCAGAACGAACCCCGAAAGTACACTTATTTGGATTTAACCTCAATCTGAACTTTCGAAGCCTATCGAACAATTTTGCTAAATTAACCAAATGCTCTTCCTCTGTCTGGGATTTTGCTATCATGTCATCAACATAAACCTCAATTTCATGATGGATCATGTCGTGAAACAGTGTCACCATTGCTCGTTGATAGGTAGCTCCTGCATTCTTTAAACCAAATGGCATAACCTTGTAACAAAAGGTGCCCCAAGGAGTGATGAAAGTCGTCTTTTCCATGTCCTCGGGAGCCATCTTGATCTGATTATAGCCTGAGAATCCGTCTATGAAGGAGAACACGGAAAACTGAGCAGTATTATCAACAAGTACATCTATGTGAGGTAGAGCGAAATCATCTTTGGGGCTGGCCCTATTCAAATCCCTGTAATCCACACACATCCTGACTTTGCCATCTTTCTTGGGAATCGGCACGATGTTAGCAACCCACGGAGGATAACTGGTCACGGCCAAGAAGCCGACATCAAATTGTTTTTGTACTTCTTCTTTTATTTTAATTGCCATATCTGGACGTGTGCGCCTCAACTTCTGCTTTACCGGAGGACAACCTTCTCTGAGAGGTAGCTTGTGTACCACAATGTCAGTGTCTAAACCAGGCATATCTTGGTAGTACCATGCGAAGACGTCAACATATTCTCGAAGCATAGCCATCAAACGAGTCTTGACAGATTCTTCTAATGCAGCTCCGATCTTGACTTCCTTCTTGTCTTCTTCAGTACCCAGGTTTATTACTTAGACGTCTTCTTCGTGCGGTTGAATCATCTTCTCCTCCTGTTTAAGCAATCTGGCCAATTCTTCGGGTAAATCGCAATCCTCTTCACCTTCCTCATCGGCTTGATAAATTGGATTGTCGAAGTCATACTCAGCCATAACAGGGTCATCATTGGTAAGATCCGGTGACGAGCACCTGCATGAATGATGATTCATGCAAGGCTTTAGCAACAACTTGAGAAACATTGCCATTTTAAAACTTTTCTTTCTTTTTGAAAAACAAAAGTAAAAACGAAAGACAGGGAACAACATGAATGAATGTGAAACGTCAATTTTATTTATGATTGTGTTAATGAACAAATGAACCCTTACAAAGAGCCATTATGCCTCGGGCAAGACATAGTGCTTTAATACAGAAAAAAAATAGAAACAAAACATTATTACTCTTCTAAAGAGGTGACCGAAATAAGCCTTTCTGATGTCCAGTTGCTAAGCTGAGTTCCTGGAGCGGCAGGCCTGATCCATTCATCTAGGTCACAATCACTATCGACAATGTCATCTTGTACAACACTGATGTTTCCGTAGTCTACCACTCCCGCGCTTGTGAAAGTAACCGGGCTCTGACAACCTTTAGCACTTGTTTCAGACGAAGATCTTTCAGGGTGATAGCCAATCCCGAACATGTCTTTCTTCTCTGGCACTTCTACCGGACTGCCCCAGCCTTCTCGTATTCCAGATTCTACCAATTCAAGCGCTTGCTTATAAGAGGCTATGGAAACCCCCTTCTTCGGTTCTTCAGGAGAAGTTGCCACTGCGGATGCTTGCTCAGACTTCAAGGGCTCAAAAGCCTGACATGGGGTCTCAACTATCTCGCCATCCATCTCCACATATTTGAATGAAGCTAGATGACTAACAAAGATATCTTCTTCCCCACTGACAATCACAATTTGACCCTCCCAGACGAACTTTAGCTTCTGATGGAGTGTAGACGACACCGCACCTGCCGAATGTATCCTAGGTCTTCCGAGTAAACAGCTATATGCAGGTTGTATATCCATCACATAGAACGTGGTATTGAAGACCTGTGGACCTACCTTGATAGGTAACTCCACCTCTCCAAACACCGATCTTCTTGACCCATCAAATGCTCGAACTACTAGGTCACTGGGCTTAAGAACCACTCCATCATAGTCCAACTTCATCAGTGCTTTCTTGGGCAAGACGTTCAAAGAGGATCCAGTATCTACCAACACGTGGGAGAGTACTGCACCCTTACATTCCAGAGAGATATGCAATGCCCGATTATGAGCACGCCCATCAGAAGTCAAATCCAAGTCTGTGAAACCCAATCCATGACTGGCATTGACGCTGGACACCACCGTTTCTAACTGATTTACAGAAATATCCTGAGGCACGTATGCCTTGTTCAGAATATTTAGGAGAGCTTTCCTGTGAGAGTCAGAACACATGAGCAAGGACAAAATGGAGATCTTCGACGGCGTCTGTTGCAGATGGTCCACAATCTTGTAGTCACTCTTCTTGATGATCCTCAGAAATTCTTCAGCTTCTTTATCAAAGGTGAGGTCTGGATCAGTTGATGGTGTTGGATCATTGACAACTACCGGTTGCTTCCCTCTGGCTCTAGCTTGGGCTTCGGCAGTATCTCTGGGTGGTATCGCATTGTTTCTCAGTGTTTCAGGCGCAAACAACCTTCCGCTTCTAGTAAAACCCCCTACTCCATCATTTTCTACTTGAGCTGGGGTTATACTAGTCGTGGCCAACTCTTTCCTCTGGCCGTTGCAGTACACTTCGCCACCATAATTCCAAGGAACAGCTCTGTCACTTTGGTACATTATGGGTCCAGCAGTGGTAATGGTTATTGGTGCCGCTCTGGCCCGTGAAGGAACTTGGGATGGATCATAAAAGATAGTTACTATGGAGACTTCACTTTCTTTCACAATCTTGTCAAACTGCAGCACTCCTTCGTCAATCATGCCTTGGATTCCGGCCTTCAACCGTTTACAACCGTTGGTAGCTTCAGTACATTCTGAACAATCCTCCTTGCATCCAGGGAAGATACCTTTCTTCAACAAGCAAACCTTGATAGCAACCAATGAACTCTGCAAGTCATCGACATCATCCACCAAATTCAAGTTCTCCCCTTCATTAATTGCCCCAACTGTACCCCTGTGAGAAGGCATGGGGTTCTGAAGCACATTAGGAGAAGGAGCAAAATTGATCGCTTTAGAATCCAACAAGTCCTGAACAACATGCTTCAATGCTTTACAATTCTCAGTACTATGGCCGAGAGCTCCAGAATGAAACTCGCATCTAGCATTTAAGTCATAACCCTCAGGAATTTGGCCTGGCTTCGGAGGTTGCAAGGTTCGGAGCTGAATCATTTGAAGCTGTAGGAGATTCTTCAAAAGTTGGGAGTAAGACATTGGTGGAGCTTCAATATTTCTATCCTTCGGCCTCTGAGAGTAGTATGGACGAGGGGCTCTTGGCTGATACCCTTGTGAGCGCTGCGGCTGTGGAGGCTGGACTTGTTGTTGAACGGGCGGAGTTGAAATAGTGACAGGGGCCACTTGCTGATAATATCCTTGGTTAACCACTCTCCTCTGTGCGTATACTGCACCTGTTTCTCCTTCCCTCCTTTTCACAAAGGGTTTCTTGATACCAGACACCGAAGCGCTTCCATTCTGAATTTTCCCCTGTTTGAGCCAGCTTTCAATTCTTTCTCCAGTCAAGATAATGTCCGAGAAACCACTTGAGGAACAACCAGCCAAACTTTCCATTAAATGCCCTGGGAGGGTATTCAGGAAAAGGTAGACCATCTCTCTCTCCAATAAAGGTGGTTGCACTCGGGCGGCTACCTCACGCCACCTCTGTGCATAATATTTGAAGCTCTCCGAGCTCCTCTGTGTCAAGCTCTGAAGCTGAGTACGGCTGGGTGCCATGTCAATGTTGTATTTATATTGCCTGAGGAAGGCTTCTCCCAAATCCTTCCAGCTTCTAATAGAGCTCCTCTCCAGCTTCATGTACCACTCCAAGGACCCTCCGGAGAGGCTATCCTGGAAGTAATACATCCAGAGTTTTTCATCTCGCGTGTGGGCCGCGATCTTCCTGTAGAAGGCCTGTAGGTGAGTTTTCGGGCAGGAGCTGCCGTTGTATTTATCAAAAGCTAGTGGTCTGAACTTGTGTGGAATGACCACCCCAGGTACTAAACCCATGTCTGACACGTCAATCCCCAAAGTGTCTTTTCACACTAGGGCCTTGACCTTCTCCGCAAGCACCAAGAAGTCATTAAGATTTCCATCACCGCCGAAACCCATATCATTATTGAAATACTGGAATTGGTCCTCCTGCCTATCGTGCACAGGAACCAACGTTGCCATAGCTGGATCGGGAACATGAGGTCCACCTGGGCCGTTGTTAGTGTTGGGAGGAGCCCCTAGCCCGCCGGAAGTGGTTGCCTGAGCATTAGTATTAGGAGGAGTTAACCCTTGAATTGCATTTCTCAGCTCCTGCTGCCCCTGGGCCATCCCTTGCATCAGGGTCATAAATTCTGCCATCTTGGTACGGACTTCATTGAGTTCTGTCTGCATGGCATCCATTGCTGTTCTTTGACTGCTGCGGGTCGCGTACCGATGAGGGATATCTTGTCGAAGGTACCGGGTCTTGGAGGCCCTCGCAATCTTTGCCTGTTGAACACAGATAAATTAAACATCCCAAAGAAAAACCTGCAAAGACAAAGACAAAATGCAAATGATGCGTATGCAATGCAATGTGTTCCTTTTATTCCCGAGTCTTTTCCTATTTCTGGTCCTGGCATTAAGAAGATAAGAATTGGGAAGAAGACCCAAGTAATATTCAAACATAATGATGGGCGAGGGGAATTGGTGCTCATTATTCCGTGTCGGTGCAAATAACGAACAAGAAATCCAGAACAAATCAATCATATATACTGGGGTTTGAAAATACAAAGTCCCCGAAGGGTGCCAATCACAATAACAAAAGTACATCAAATATAGGGAATCCCACAACAAGCCTGTGGGTAATCCAAGTACAATAACATGAAATTAAACCCTAGGGAACTCTATATCTTTCAATCTCCAGCTAAGGCGTTTGACGTTCTGGAACAGCTGAACTACATCTGGATGACCGGGCTCCTGGACGAGTTTCTGAATGAGGAGGTCCCGCGTATCAGAAAAAGCGTGTAACTCCTCGATCTGCTGTAGGAATGCTGCCTCATTCTCCTTGCTTTGACTTGACTCGGCCTTCGACCTTTTCACATCAGCTTTCAACTTCAAGTCTTCAATTTCCTTTTGAGCTTCCTTCAGTGCCTCCTGGCTTTCTGCTAAGCGCTGGAGACGGTCCTTCTCTTGATGATAAGCCTTCCTGAGGAGTTCTTTCTGCCCATCCAAAGAATCCTGAAGGCTTTTGATTTCCTGCTTGTGCTTGGCGTCTAACTCCTTTTGTTTCTTCAAATTGTCGTCCCATTTCTCCTGCCATAACGTAATAGCTTCATTGGCTTCACTAAGATCTTTCTTCTCTCTTCGGCGCTGGGCAGTCTTGTGAGTCTCATCTAAACCTTTCTTTCGGAAGTAGAGCTCTCTATCTTCAAAGTCCTTCTGCTTGAGACGGACTATTTCCTCGGCTTGTACAGCTCTATCTTCTAATCGACGGTTCTGGATCATCAGTTTTTGACAAGAGTTAAGAGCCTCTTAATTTTCAACCCTAAGTTGCTTAACCAAAGCCTCTAACTTCTGATATTCCTCCAAAGGTACCAAAGTCCTTGGTGCTACCTCTTTAGGGTAGAGAGGTGTCTCTCTAGAAAATGGTAGAAGATGAGTCTTCACACGATCCACCAGCCAGCTGGCAAAAGGATCATAGGTATTAGGATCCACTCTTCCAAAATCTTTCTTTCCTTTCATCACCCTAACTTCCCAAGCTTGGGATGCTAGCATGCTCATCCTGGAGTTTCCCTTTGCTGGAAAATATAAGGACTCATTTGCATCGTCGATCAAAGGTACGTCTCTTAAAGGATAGCCGAACTGTTTCCTGGACAAGATAGGATTGTAGCTAATCCCCCCTTTCCTTCCCATCAAAGGCACATTTGGAAAGCTACCACAACTAACCAACATTTCTTTGCCCACCAAGTCTCTGTTGCATCCCCAAGCAATGTCAGCTGAGGTTAAGCCCGTTAATCTTTTGGACCACTTCCAAGATTGTTTCAAATCATGAAAGGGTCCTGATTTAGGGAGTTGCCTTACAAACCAATCATCAAATATGGGAGCACAACAGTTTACATATCCCTTCCTCTTTTCATTTCTGTGGTGAACTCCATAATAAAAGTCAGCTAGCAATGTAGGAACAGGATTTCTCTTGACGAAGATGGTGATAGCCTCCATGCTAATTAGCCATTTCTCTCCTGGAAACAAACTGGTTCCATATACAATCATGGCTAACAGTGCTTTGAAGTCTTCCCACTTCTTTCCCGATGCCATGACATGTGCCTCTGCAATAAGAAAGTCCAAAAGGATCCCTTTACTTGGGCCAGCCTCTAATCCCATCTTGAGTCTGAGCATACTCAAATGACAGGCAATAGTGATATCCTCATGAGAAGGGATCCTCTCTGAAACATAATAAGGTATACCCTCCTTAACAGGAATATTCAGCATGCTAGAAACCTCCTCTAATGTAGGTGCCAGGATGTAATCAGGAAAAACAAAGACCCTCAGCTGTGGATCATAGAACTGCAACAAAGAATGCAAGCTATCTTTCTGGTCGACTGTGGGCTTGCTCACATAATTCAGTATCTTGCCATACTCTTTCCTGAAAACATCAAGGACTCGGTCACCCATCAAGCTAATCAAACCCTGAGTACTCTCTGTCTCTGGCTGCGGGAAAGTATAATGAACATTTCTCTTCCTCGGAATCTCCATGCTGAAGTAGCAAATACGACCAGGACCTAGGAGGTAATGAACCCTGAGAATAAAAAGAACACAAAATGATTAATGATGCTATGATGCTTATGCAAGACAAGGCATGTGATCAGTGACGTGTCTGTGATGTGCCAATCAAGTAATCAGATGTCGGTGCCAGGTCTCAAAATCCATATATCACAATAATCATCCCTCTGATCCGGGATCCATATCTTAAGAACAAAAATCCAGATCATAAAACCGAACCAAAGGCAAAGTGGGTATGCTTAAGGTATCATGGACTCTCAAATCCGAATAGCAATAATACGTTCACCATTTCCGAGAAATGGCTCATGACCAAATCAGGGAATCGGTTTGGCATTATGTACTACTCAGGGAGGTCTCAGTTGAGTCCGGAAAGAACAAGCATCCCTCACAAGTCTCCAGCTTCAAGCACTGAGTCGAGAAACAATAGTACATTCATCCCGAAGGGTACAATACTATCGTCATACGATCAATTTGCTTTAACTGAATTCCTATGAGAGAACCAGGCCATCCTATGCGAGTTCCCAGTGGGCCCTCAGATGCGAGTGGGTTTGACAACAAATGTGGTCTGCCACTATCATCACTGGAGAGGGATGTTTCCACAAAGGTTCTCAATGATCGGTCCCCTGACTGCACATAACTATCAAGGTAGCGCATCAACCCAGAAAGATTCCGGTATCAATACATTCCCGAGAAGGTCGCAAGTCAAGGTGTGGAACTCACTACTACCAACATAGCAAGATGCCATGAAGCCAAAGTGGAACCACTCTAAGTCCTAGGGTGCACTCGAGCCCCGGTTACGAGCTCATCTCACAATAACCCCATCCCACAGAAAAAATGAAAACCAGCACAGCCAGACAGTCCAGTATAATATGATGCATGGAAAATAAAATACTGAAAGCGGTAAATAAATGCGGTAAAGTAAAGCTGTAAATAAAAACTGTAAATAAAAACAGTAAAGCTAAACTAAAGCACACAACAACAAACAGATAAACACCCAAAGAAACAAAACAAAACAGGCGCTAGGATTGACTCTACAAGGGAAACTGGAAAGATCAGGTTAGTCCCCAGCAGAGTCGCCAGCTGTCGCTCCCGGGATTTTCATCCTAGTACAAACGCGAAAGTGGCGCGGAAAGGTTAGAGTCGCCAGCCAAACATTTTTATCCCAAAAGAATGGGAAAGGTAATGTTGCACAAACCTGAGGAAGAAGGAAAGGACAAGGCCTTGCGAACCAAAGAACTGAGTTCGGGAGTCAGTTACAAATTGAGAAGGTATTAGCACCCCAATCCGTCCGTCGTACTCGACGGGATCCACGCTTGCTTGCTTGTTTCAAAGGGTGAGAAAAATATAATTAATGCTGAATAAAAACCGCTAACTGGAATGAAAAATGAAATGAGAAAAGGAATAAGAAAAGAGAAAATGAGAATAAAAGGGGGAAATGTAGGGAAAATAAAGAATGTGCTCGAACGGGCCCTACCCCGCTGCCTACGTACCTCATCGGGATAATGAGGATCAGAGTCGACGTAGTTCGCCTAACTAAGGCGGGAACTATTTGTTTGTGTTTTTTATGCTGGAACTGCGTATGTCTATGCTCAGGTGTTGCAGGCTCGTATGGTACGAGTGCGTTTACCGTCTTGCATGCGAGACAAGTCGTAGCGAGTTCGCGTTGTGAGTGAATGAGATGAGAAGAGAAGTTCCCGCAGGATAGTCGCTTGTTATTTGTTTTTTTTGTCTTTTATGAGAAGTGTTTTTTTGAATTTGTTTGTGAACTGTCTTGTACTAAGACCTATCCATCGCGGTGAGTATTTGCACCTCGCCCCGAAACAGGACGCGTATAAACACTCCGCAACAAAGTCTCATGTCGTACAAGATTGTTCGGTTTTTATTAAGTGTTTTATTGCTTTTCTTTATGAGATGAGAAAGAAAGACTCAAGTTGAAAAAAGGACAAAATCTAAGGGGAACTAAGACACACCCTAACTTTATTGATTTATTTATTTGCAAGTGATCCTATGGTTTGTGAAGTATTCTAATCCTAATGGAAAAAACTAGAAACTACTAGAATTCAACTTACTTCCTAAGGAAGTTAAGTTGATTCTAAGAACAATAGGGAAACCTATACAAGTTATAAGATCAAATGATATGGCAAAAGCAATAAAATTGGACATAAGAAATAAAGTTCTAAAAATGCATTTAAAGGCATGAATTAAAAATAGTCCTATTTTATTTATTCTAATCTTAATTAAAAGGGAACTTTAACCTACATTCTAAATCAAAGTTAAGCCTAATGTCCATTCTAAAAATACAAATTTAAACTAACCTAAATCTATATTAGATTCTAGGATTAAATCTAATCTAAACTATATTTTTTTACTTTATTTTCAATGGCCTAAACTAAATGGAAATTATATGTAACTAAGCCTAAGAATTAATATTCTAAAAAATAGCTAAACTCCTGGAAAAAATTATGGAATTTAATCTATAGGGTCCTAAAACTACCTACAATAATGTGTCAAAAGGACTCCTAAAAATTCAGAATTTAACTAGGCCTAAAAATTGATTATTTCCAGCTACAAATTAATCCCTAATTCCTAAGAAATTAACCTCTAAAACCTAAGATAAAATGTTCTAAAAAATCTACAAAAATTATCTTAAGTACTATTATTAGTCTTTTAACTACAGTAAAAAAAGTGAATTAAAAATCCTACTGGAAGTTACCAAAATAAAATGAACAAAATTCAAGCACAATTAAAAGAAATTCAATAAAAGCTAATTACAAGACAAATCAGAATTTAATCGAAAAATAACCAAAATTCAGGAAATAAAATTGTCAAAAATTTCTAATTGGAATTAACAATCTACTGGAAGTTTTGTAGAATTTTCTAGTGGATTTTACTATTTTTTTATTGATTTATCTTGAAACTATATTAAACCAAAAAAAAAAAAAAAATTCTATTCTAAAAATAAATAGAAGGGGGTGAGATTAGCATATATTCCTAGTTACTTTTGTTATGGGCTTAAAAAGAAGGAGGTGCAGAAAGCAACCCCAAGGCCCAATATGCGTTAGAAAGAGGGAGTACATTCAGTAATTTTTAGAAGCTATTTTCTTAAAGTGGGCTCGAAAGGGGGTGCGAAAAGCAAAAAAACCTAAGTCCAAATCGCTAGAATTATATGGCGGTGCAGGCAGTGCATATTTTTAGTTATTTTTTATTGATGGGCTTACGCAAGGGTGCTAATAGCAAAGAGACCTAAGCCCAAATCGTTGGAACACATCCAATCTTATCCTCTTCCATTTTTCTTTTTTGAATAAAACGTGATTATGCATATTTAATTCTTTTTATCATCTTTAAATAATTCCAACCAAATAATTAACTCCCTTAATGACCTTTTATTTCCCTTAATTCATAATAATCTCAATTTAATTGTTGTTAAATCTTCCAAAAAAAGAAAAAGAAGAAAAAATAAAAACTGAAATAATAACAAAATTATTACAGCAACTTAACACAATGCAAAAGCTCAAAACCCTAATCCCCTTTTCCTATCTCCTCCGCCGCATCCCTCCTTCAAACTCTCCTATTACCGCCGCCACCTTCACCAGCTTCCTTACCTCACTTCTTCTTCCCGCGAATTCATCACCACCAACCATGGCTCCGTCACTTCCATCGCCACCTTCCTCCCTTCTCCCCGCTGTGACTTCTTCAACCTATCAAACTTACGCCGTCGGAAAACCGCCGGAGAAGACGAAAGAAAACACGGTGAAACCTCATCCTTTCCCCAGAAACATCCTAACCTCACCCTAAACCAATATCTCTAGCACAAATTCAAAATGAAAACTCGAACCCTCACATGAATAGACATCTCTCTGCTAATCCAAAATTGCAATATCGAAAGTCGAGCAAAATCAAGAACAAAAGGCAGTGCAACAATGATTTCAAACGAAAGGGCTACAAATTCGTACCTGGAATGGAGTGATGAACTTCGCCGAAGATTTGCTAACAATCAAGTTTGGTAAAGACGACGATCAAAAGCACGTATCCCTGCTTGATTCGTTGCTTCTTTCTTTCATGCGATTCGACTCGTTTGCGGTTTGGTCATTAATCTTTGGGACTTTGCAGGTTGTTAGGTAATGAGGACAATTAGAGACGGGGCTCTGCAAAGAAGCTACGACATGAAGATGTTGCTTCGAACACCGATCGACACTGAGGTGCGTTTGATGTCACGTTCAGGATGAAGGCGATGATGGCGATAACAGATCCTCTTGAACGACACGGTATGCTGCTTTTCTATTCTCTGTGCGATTCGTAATCTCAGCCTCAATGTTTGTTCAATTGCCTCTCTTTGGATTCAAATTGCTCTTTTCCCCTGGTTGATGATGATTGCAGGGTGACGAATACGTAACAGGGGATGAAGAATGAGGTCGAATAAAACTGTTATGGATGGGAGAGAATGAAAACTGGATGGAAACGGGTAAGGTGAAAAGAGATTGAGGAAGAGGACTGAAAAAATCATGAGGAGATGGAAGGAGGTGAATGAGAAAGGGTTGAAGTTGGAAAATGGTGGAATGTGTATGTATGAAGATTGTCGAAGAAGAGAAAATGGTGGAGATTGGTTCTGATATATAGCTGATTCTCACAGAAAGATCTGGAAGCTTCAGGTAACTGGTTTGTTGTGATTTCAGTTATTTTGGTTTTTGGGTTCTGTTATGAGGTTTAGAAGTTAGTTATTGATTGCAACTGTTTTCTGTTTTTGAATTGTTATGAGTTTTGTGGTTTCTATTATTGAATTGGAGAGTGGGCTATTCTGTTAAAATGAAACTTTACTAGGGTTAGTTATGGAATCCTGTTAACCATTCTATTTGTTCTGTTATTGAATAGAAAAGGTGTTGATGTACGCAGGTGATCGTTGGATGAGGATTGGTTGTAACATCCAGCTCTTGCAATTGAAGGCAATCAGTTTACTCAGTGCGATATTCTATTTATACACACAACATCGCACTTATGTGTTAGATGAAATGCTTCACCTTCTTTTGGAAATTACCGCATTCAAAACGAGCTTTAAGGAATTATCACATACGCGAGGAAGAGCAAAGACAAATCCAGATGGTTACTGCTTTACTTATCCAATTAATTCATTGTGGTGCGAACCTTCCTGATACTTTAAGACAAGCATCGAGTAGTAACTCTGTATTGGAAATCTCGGTTGATGCTAGTTATCCAGCTAAAGGCTGCGATGTAGTAGCAGAAACCTGCTCCTATTTTGGACCTGTGTACTTCAGCGACTTGCAAGTGTAAAGAGTCAGGATGCTTCTGAATTGAAATCCATAATGGAGAATCTTGTTACTGATTTATTGACCACTCTAAGTTTACCCGAATATCCTACTTCAGTTTCTATTCTAGAGGTTCTGTGTGCCATACTAATTCGGAATGCTGGGACAAGTTCCAAGGATTTTGCTGCACGTCCCATGGCAATTGATATTCTTGGCACTATTGCTGCAAGGTTGAAGCGTGATGCTGAAGTGTATATAAGAAGCTGGTTGAAAATTGTATTATGATTCTATTTTTTTTTATTTGTGTTCGAATGAAAGTGTTGAAACAGGTTGAAATTATAGAGAGTTTGTGGATAATTAGGGAGATATTTGAGTTTTCTGAGAGTAAAATTTTAGAGGAGGATGAAGAGCTTTTATGTATCGATTTTTTTCTTTTTTTTCGAATTTTCCCCCTTTCCTTAACTCTGTAATATCTCTTCATCTACAAAATAATAATAATAAAGAAAAAGAGTGCTTCTAACTGTTTTCTATTATATTTGAACAAGGGACTAATATGGGCCTTGGAAAATTGTTATCATTATTTTCTAATTTAATGAAGGGTAAATAACAAGATGACCATTGGATCAAGGTGGTTTGACATGGATAATGACTTGCATAGATTCCAGGTAATAGAATGAATCAAAGAAAACAATCCTTAATTAATGACTCGAGATAAGTTAAATGGTTATTGAGGAACGAAATATCTTAATGATTGGATTCTCCAAAGAAAAAGGAATAGGACCTTATAAACTAAATGTAGGATTGTGGGCTTAAGCCAAATGACCCAAAGATGGCCCATAATTTAGAAGTGAGTAAAAATGGAAATGGACCAAAACTAGATATAGAATGCCAACTGGAAAGAATTTGGGAATAATGAGAAAAACTGAAGCTTGAATTAGAAAATGATTTTAAAATGAACTAAATGGTTTATTGGTGTCAAATAGAGGAAAACAGATGGAATTGAGCCAAAAAGTGGAACAATGATTTATGAACATGCATTGGATGTTACACTTAAATTGTTTAGCGGGTATCAAAATGAACATAACGAAAATGGTATGGATATGTACTGATGTTTGTATGATGACTTCCAAATAAACCAATAGTCGTGTATTCTTCTTTAATCTGAATCAAATCCTTCAACATAGTCCACTCTTAAGAACTTTGATGCCATACTAAACTCTGCACAATCTCAAATTATTGCTCCAAAAAACAAATGGATCCAAACCACTCCTTAATACATTGGACCTCCATTGGTGAAGTTCCCTTCAAAAATTATGAACAAAAACTCCTAACTTCCCTTGAGATATTAAATGATGAGGAATACGACCTGAGGCGTCAAGAAGAGCCAACACTCTTATTTCAGGAAAGTCTGATTGAACACCTCAGTACTGGATTAGATGCATCAATGAATATTCTCCACAAGTTCAATCCCTGATAAACACGGACAAGGTACGAAACCCTAATTTCCTTCAGCCCTGATCATATGCCTTATGAAACAATGAAATGAACTACTATGATGTTAATGACCTGGTGAGAAATACGGATGAGTGCGAAATGATACACCAGTTGAGGGGATAAATATGAGGGCAAATTTTGAGGTATTACAGTAGTATGTTGAGCGCAGTGATTTTGGCTAAGGCCTCAGCTTCTATCCACTTGGTGAAATAGTCGACACCTACAATTAAGTATTTATTCTGACCGGACCCGACGACGAATGGTCCTAAGATATCCATCCCCCACCATGCGAACGGCCAAGGTGATGATAATGATTTTAGCTCGGATGGGGGTGCTGCGTGCACGTCTCCGTGTCGTTGGCACTTGTCGCACCTCTTCACGTGTTCTTTCGCATCGTGTTGGAGGGTGGGCCAATAGTATCCTGCCTGTAGGTTTTTTCGAGCCAACGACCGTCCGCCAGGATGTTGCGCATTGATTCATTCATGGACTTCCCTTAGTACGTGTGGGATATTTTCTTCTTCTACGCACCTGAGGAGGGGTGTAGAGAATCCTCGACAATACATATGTCCACCTACTAGAGAATATGAACATGCCCTTCGTCGTATAGTACTGGCTTCTTTTGGGTCGGTCGGTAATTCTCCTTTAGTTAGATAGTTGAATACTGGGGTCATCCGGCAGCTCGTTTCGCCCACGACGTTAATGTCTACGCGGGCCGACGATTGTCCGATATTCGGTTGGGGAAGCATTTTCTGTACGACGGACTTGTTGTTTCCTTTCCTTTTAGTTCTCGCTAATTTGGACAGGATGTCTGCGCGGGCATTGTCTTCCCGCGGAACGTGTTTGACTTCCACACTTTTGAACCGTTTTAGTTCGCCTTTTACGAGGGCCAAATATTCGGCCATGTTATCTTTTTTGGCCTGAAAATCTCCTCGGACTTGGCTTGCGACCAACTAAGAATCCGTGCAGATTGTGATCTCTTTTGCTTCCAGATCGGCCGCGAGTCGTATGCCCGCTAGAAAAGCTTCGTACTCTGCTTGGTTGTTAGAAGTGGGGAAAGATAGGGTTAGGGACACTTCGATGAAGTTCCCCTATTTGTTTTCCAAGATAATTCCGGCTCCGCTACCTGCCGGGCCAGATGCTCCGTCCACGAAAATAACCCACCTGGATGAGACTTTCGGGTCTTGCTTGGTGAAGGTAAGTTCGGCCACGAAGTCAGCCAGCGCTTGGGCTTTGAGGGCTTGTCTTCCCTCAAATTTGATGTCAAACTCGGATAGTTCCAATGACCACTTTAGCATTCGTCCGGCCATGTCTGGTCGACCGAGCAACTGTCTTATGGGCTGATCGGTTCTTACGACGATGGTGTGAGCCAGAAAGTAATGGCGTAGCCTTCTAGATGCAAGAAGGAGGGCCAAAGCGACCTTTTCTATCTGGAGGTATCGAATTTCTGGGCCATGGAGTGCTTTACTTGTGAAATATACGGGTTTTTGCCCTTCGGGTAGGTCGCGCACGAGTGACGCGCTTACTGCTTCGTTTGCAACTGCAAGGTAGAGATACAGTATCTCCCCTTCTTCAGGTCTGGATAAGACTGGGGGTTCACTTAGTGTCTTTTTTAGGTGGGACAACACTAGCTCGCACTCCCCTGTCAACTCGAAAGTTGCCTCTTTGCGGAGGAGTTTGTAAAAAGGGAGAGCGTGTTGAGCGGACTTTGCTACGAACCGAGCGAGGGAGGTAAGGACCCCATTTAATGATTGTATGGATTTTTTAGAAGTGGGAGTTAGGGGCTCTGCGAATGCCCGACATTTGTCAGGGTTGGCCTCGATGCCTCGTTCGGTTAAGTAGAATCCGAGGAATTTTCCTGCTCGGACACCAAACGTGCATTTTTCAGGGTTGAAGCGCATTTTTCATTTTCGTGCCTGATCGAACACTTTTCGTAAGTGGGACGCGTGGTCCGTTTCTTGTTGAGACTTGACGATCATGTCGTCCATGTATACTTCGAGCATATCTCCGATTTCAGCTCGGAAAACCTTGTTCATCATGCGCTGATATGTTGCGCCCACGGTTTTTAGACCGAAGGGCATAACGTTGTAAAAGTAATTGCCCGATTCAGTCATGAAGGCCGTGTATTTTTTGTCAGAGACGGCCATGGGTATTTGATTATACCTTGAATATGCGTCCATGAAGGATAATAGCTTGAAGCCGGACGAATTGTCGACCAATTTATCGATGTTAGGTAAAGGGTATGCATCTTTCGGGCATGCCCGATTGAGATCGGTATAATCAACGCACATCCTCCATTTTCCACTAGATTTTTTCACAAGTACAACATTCGAGAACCAGGTCGTGTACCTGGCCTCGGTTACAAATTTAGCCTCTAGGAGGTCTTTAACAGCAGATTCAGCTGCTTTGGTCTTCTCGGTCGACTGCTTCCTCCTGCGTTGAGCGACCGCCTTGTGTGTTGGGTCAATGGAGAGGTGGTGGCAGGCTGTCTCGGGGTCGAGCCCTGGCATTTCTGCGGCGCTCCAGGCATATAAATCTGCGTTCCCTTTGAGGCAAGCTTCCAATTGTAGCTTCACCAACTCAAGCATATGTGCTCTAATTTTAACGCACCGAGCTGGGTCTTCTCCCAGAGGAATTAGCTCGAAGTCTCCATCTGGTATTGGTCGGGATAGCGATTTTGTTGGCCTTTGGACGCCCTCGCTACTATCTGAAAATATGTAGTCTAAGTCGATCGAGTCTACCTGAGGGAAAGCCCTGGGAATATCTGGTGAATTTGATGTCGGGGGACCTGGTTGGTAGGATATTAAGTTGAGACCTTTTGATGCTGCTTCGAAACACCTGCGGGCAGCGTCGACGTCTCCGTGCAATGTGGCGACTTTACCTGAAGTAGTGTAATACTTCATATTCAGGTGGACGGTGGATGGCACAGCGATTAGCTCGGCTAAGGTTGGTCGTCCTAGGATGCATTGGTACAGAGATGGGCAGTCCACGACTAGGAACTGGACCCTGACTGTCCTGGCTGTCTCACTCGCCCCGAAGGTAACAAATAGGTCGACATAGCCCCATGGTCGGGATACTGCTCCGTTGAAACCCTGCAGGTCTGATCCGACGTATGGAGTTAAGTGTGTCTCGTTTAGCTGGAGTGTCGAAAACAACTGGGAGTACATGATGTCGTAGGAGCTACCTTGGTCCACTAGGATCCTCCTCACATCGACGTTCGCCATGCATGCTCGGATGAGTAGAGGAATGCTAGCGTTGGGCGCCCCTCCAAGGAGTTCCTCCCGATAAAATGCAAGGGGTACAGAGCCCTCTCTTGGTGGGTCCAGGGTGGCGTTTTGCGCGGGCCCTTTAGCAATTAGCTGGTCGAATTTCCGTTTCACGGATCCGACCGTGATTTTGTTGAATCCTCCTCCCGATATAACCATTGCCGAAGGGAAAGCTTCCCATGGGCTATGGGAGGAGAGGTACCCTGAACTCTCGGCACGGTCCGGTAAAAAGAAGTCTTCCGGGCGATAAATGCTTAGAGCGACCTGCATGTTAGCATCTGCAGGGATGGGTATGGCTTCCTCGACTTTCTGGGTCTCCTGTGTTTCCTTTCGAGGAGTGTCTCTGGACTTGGTGAACTGCTTTAGGTGCCCTTCCTTGATGAGGATTTCGATCGCGTCCTTGAGATGGATGCAATCCTCTGTGTTGTGGCCATGACTCTTGTGGAATCTGCAGTATTTCGTTTTATCCGTGCCGGGCTTGCTAGGTTGTTGCCTCGGAAAACGTACTCCTGCTTGTTTGAATTCCGAATTTGCGCATTCAGACAAAATTTTCTCCCTGGAGGCCAGGAGAGGTGTGTACTCGTGGAACCGACCGATAGGTCCCCGGTGCTCCCGTGGTTCACGGGAGTGATCATCCTTTCTTTTGTCTCCTCCTCGACGAGATGACGAAGTTTCATCGACCCGGTGTGGTTTGGCATCTTCACGGCGTCGGGCGTCTCTTAATGAACTGGCTTGTTTTTCCTCATACTGAATGTAGGCTTGGGCCTTCAGTAGGAACGCGTCGAGGGTGGTCGGGGTTTCAATGCCGACCGCCCGATGAAAATCAGTCGAGGGGCGTAAACCTCGTTCCAGTAAGTATTTTTTCATGTCGTCGGTCGTGGATACTTGGACCGCTTCTTTTTTGAACCTCTTGATGTATGTTCGTAAAGGCTCGTCCCTCCCCTGGATGATTTCTTCGAGCGAAGCCTCTGTCTTCGGGTGTCGCCTTGATGCGGTAAAGTTCCTGGAGAACGTGCGTCCAAGTTGTTTCCATGAGGTGATGGATTCGGCCTCAAGGCTTTTGTACCATGTCATTGCTCCTTTCCTCAGCGTTGTAGGAAAGAGGCGACATTTGATTGCCCCACGCACACCCCGATAGTCGAGCAGTGCATCAATATTCTCAATGTGCTCGTCTGGGTTTGTGGTCCCATCGTACGAGCCTAACGGAGGGGGTTTCTCTAAGCCTCTTGGAAGCTTGGCCGCCATGATTTCAGACGAGAGGGGACCCCGAGCGTCCTCTTCGTCGCTGGAATTGAATGACGAAGACCTGTGAGCATGTTTCTTTGTTCGTCGGGGAGAGGTAGATCTTGACCTGCTCCTTCTTGATTTTCTTCTAGGAGAGGGTCGTGGGGAAGACTGACGAAAACGTTTGTCGCCTGTTGATTCGTCGGTGTGCCCTTTCCTCTTCTTCTTGGCAGGAGATGAAGTATGCTCCCTTTGGGGTCTCGCGGGAGACGGTGGTCGACGAGAATTATCTTCGAGACGGGCGATTTTCTCGCCATGGGCAAGGAGCAGCAAGTTTGTTTGATTCAGGATCTCGGCCAATGCGGCGAAATCCGACCCTGAAGGAGTCGAAGGAAAATGAGTTTCTGGGCGACTTTCCAAAGGTTGGTCGCGATTGGGTGAAGGTGATGCCGCCTTCCCGTCCGGATGGTCTTGCACCGTTTCGTCATGTAGAGGAGGATGGATGTTGCTCTCACGTTGTGTGAGAATCATGCCATTGTTTGATCGGTTCTCCTGGTTGTCCCGAGCAGCCATGGATCTTGTTAAAACTTTGGTTCTTTGAAGATTTTGAAAGAAGAATGGGGAAATTAGTTTCCCACAGACGACGCCACCTAATCGTACCTGGAGATCAGGATCCGATGCGGCTGGCCTCGAGAGCTGATGGAGACGGTCGGTGAGGAGAAAAAAGGTTGTACATGCAAGGCACTCCGATGCCAAAGTAAGTAACCGAGCAAAGAGTGGGCAAGTACAAGTATAAAGGTCAGAGAAAATTGAATACCTGACCCTCCCAAATGAGAGGGTTTATATAAGGGACTAACTGGAAGATTATTGGTCCATCTTGTGAGGCGCGGATCGAGGAATCCGTGAAAATAGGAAACGGTCAATACTAGCCGTTAGGGAACCTCATCGTGGTCGGACTGTTTGTAGTCGACAGGGACCACTTTTCCTAATCGTGCTCGACGTCGAGCAGGCCTATTGGATTGGTCTTCTTGGACCAATTGTAGGGATCGGGCCTATCCAGAACAATTAATATAACCATTTAGAAAAGAACTCTTGACATCCATTTGAAATAACTTGAAATATTGCGAACATGCAAATGCAAGCAAAAGGCGTATAGCCTCAAGTCGGGTGACCGGAGCATAAGTCTCCTCATAGTCAATGCCCTCCTCTTGGTTATTCCCTTACGTAGTAAGGCACTCCTTGTTGCGAGTTGTAATTATGTTTTTGTTCGACTTGCTCCTAAATACCCATCTAGTATCGATTACTTGATGATCTCATGGAGATGGAATAAGGTTCCAAACCATAATTTTCTTGAACTGATTTAAATCTTCTTACATAGTTAAAAACCAGTGTTCATCGAGTAATGCATCTTTAGAGTTTTTAGTCTCAATTTAAGAGACGAAAGCAAAATGATAACAAAAGTTACTTATCCTTGAACAAGTCATGACTCCTTTTTATATATCTCTAAGAATGTTGTCAATGTGATGATCCTTGGTGGTCTTCAACTCCAATGGAAGGTCATCTTTATTATTTGAATGATCCTCCCCTTCTTCTTTAGATCTTTGATCCGGATCCTCCTAAGTTGCATCCGGACGGAGTTCAACATTCTTTGAATTTTGATCATTAAGAATATCCTTCGAAGGAGCTCTTGCACCATTAACAAAAGTACCTTCTTCGATATTTTTCGGAGAAGATTCATCAAAAGAAACATGTATAGACTCTTCAACAATTTGTAACCTCTTATTGTATACCCTATAAGCTTTACTTGATTGAGAGTATCCAAGAAAGATACCTTCATCAGCTTTAGAATCAAACTTACCAATATTTTCTTTTCCATTATTTAATACATATCATTACAACCAAAGACATGAAGGTGTGATATATTAGGCTTTCTACCTTTTAAAAGTTCGTAGGGTGTCTTATTTAGAATAAGACAAATAATCACCCTGTTCAAAATATAACACGCCGTATTAATGGCATCGACCAAAAAATATTTAGGAAGACCATTGACATTAATCATAGTTCTTCCGAGTTCCTCTAATATATGAATTTTGCGCTCCACAACACCATTTTGCCATGGAGTTCTTGGAGCGGAAAAGTTATGACCAATTCCATGTTTATTACAAAATTCTTCAAAGAGATAGTTTTCAAATTCACCTCCATGATCACTTCGGATTGTAACAATACTAGTATTTAACTTATTTTGAAATTTCTTGAGAAATCTTTCAAAATCAGAAAAAGTGTCACTTTTGCTAGCCAAAAAGATAATCTAACAAAATCTAGAGTAGTCATCTACAATTACAAACCCGTAATAATTTTTACCTGGGATTTTAATACTAGATGTTCCAAAAAGATCCATATGGAGAAGCTCAAGAGGTCTTGATGTTGAAACATTTTTTTAGATTTAAATGAGATCCTTGTTTGCTTCCCCATTTGTTATGCATCACAAAGATGATATTTGGAAAATTTAATTTTGGGTAGACCAACTACTAAATCTTCCAAAACTATTTTATTTAGCAAGTCAAAGTTAACATGCACCAAACGCCTATGCCAAAGCCAAGAGTCATCACTCTTGGAAACAAGATATTTAGTGCCATTAAAGGACATTTCATTCAAGTAAAAAATGTATAAATTATTGACCCTCAAGTCCTTAAACGTATCACCCTTTTTATCATTATGTTCAATTATGCAACAATCTTTTTGAAAAGGAAACTTTGAATCCTTTGTCGCACAATTGGCTAATGCTAATTAGATTCTATTTAAGGTCTTCAACTAATAGGACATCCGAGATAGTAGTAGACGAGGGATTACCTACACTACATTTTTCGAGTATAGCTCCCTTGTTGTTATCACCATAGGGCACAAATTCTTTCTTCTTAGCTACAAAGTCAAAGAGTATGGAGATGTCACCCGTCATATGTCTTGAGCACCCACTATCAAGAAACCATCTTCTCTCCGTAGCCTCAAGACACTCCACCTAAAAATTTAAATAAGGGAAAGAGGTACCCAATTTTTGTTGGGTCCTTGTGTGTGAGTGAAACCCTTATTTCATTTGGACAACCATTGGAAAATTCCATTAAGAACCAATAATATCCTAAAACGACATTTGAAAATAGTGTGACCCCTCTTACAACAATAAAGACAAGTCAAGTTTGGTTTGGTGATACATTTTCTTATTTGATCTTTCACCATATAAGTATATCTTTGATATGGATTATTCATGTTACTTCTAAAATTAGATCGATCAATAGCAAATGTCAGTTTTGGTTGTAATGCCTTGTCTAATTTAGCTTGGAGAGTTTTAACCTCTCTTTGCAAATGCAACAAGTTTCACAAATATGAAAATTAAACCTCTCTCTCTTGTCTTGTTTAATTGGCTCCACCATAGAACTCTTGAGAGCTTCTAATTCCTTGTTAGAATCGGAAACCTTTGCCTCTAAATGTGAAAAGATATTTTTATTTGAGGCTAGGCGTTTAAGAGCTTCTTTTGCTTATTGGTGGAGAACTTTGAAAGTATGAAGAAAGTTGGAATAAGATAGTTTATCAAAATTATCTTATTTAGCATTTCTTACTTGCTTTTTTCCCCTTTGATAAACCATGAGACAAAGATTGACTTTCTCTTCTTCAT
The DNA here is from genome assembly GCA_963966055.1 of Lathyrus aphaca. Lineage (NCBI taxonomy): Eukaryota > Viridiplantae > Streptophyta > Magnoliopsida > Fabales > Fabaceae > Lathyrus > Lathyrus aphaca. The sequence continues at coordinate 282,632,420 of OZ014522.1, read as the reverse complement.
CACGTGAGTTGCCTTTCCTTGAAGACACACTATCACTTTCCCAGGCGATATAAGCTCTCCTAGACTTCCTACCCTTCTTTTGATGCTTGTCTTTACTTTTGTCTTTCTTCAACAAGAGACAATCTGATTTATAATGACTGGACTTTCCACAATTATAACACGATACCTTTGACTTAGAACTTTTACTTTCATCTTGCTTTGAAGGAATTGCTTGTCGTGTATAGTTGACGAGACATTTGTCTGAATGTTAGATTTCATTCTTTCGAAGATACCTATTGTACCTCCTCACAAATAATCCCATATCTTCATTCATTTCTTCATCTTCATCACTAGACTCGCTCTCACAATCATCATTAGTGGATGATTTGGAACTAGAGGCCTTTATTGCAATCGACCTCTTTTCGGTGTTTTTAGGTTTCACTTTCTTCTCGCTTTTTTCATGTTTCTCTAGATTCAAGAGCTCTTGTTCATGTTCTTGGAGCTTTCCAAATAATTTTGCCAAGTCCAATATTGTTAGGTCATTAGCTTCCTTGATAGTCGTAACTTTAGGTTGCCATTCCCTGGTTAGACATCTCAAAATATTGTTAGTAGCAATATCATTAGGAGTAGTTATACTAAGAGTATTTAAGCAATTAATTAGATGAGAGAATCTATTTCCTAACTCCCCAATGGTTTCCTCTTGGTTCATGCGACAAAGATCAATTTTTTCATCTTCCTCATCCCATTGTGCTTCAGGTTTAAGTACTAGAATGTTTTCCACATTCCTTATGGTTATCTCCATAGGATCGTCTTAGATAACCTTCCATACCTTTCTATCAACCGATTTGATGTGAATGCACATATAATCCTTCCAATAACTATAGTTTTCTCTGTTAAAAAATAGAGCTCTATTATAAGCCCATTTTGGATCGTTATCCATTTTCTGAAAAGCTATATGTGAAGCACTAGATGAATTCGTGCTCTGATACCACTTGTTAGACGATGGCGTGGATCTAGAGGGGGGGGGGGGTTGGATAGATCCACTATTTAAAACTTGGAAAATTAAAAATACTTTGACTAGGTCGCGAAAGCTCCCCGAAACATATCGTCTAAAAATGACCCGTTATTGGAGGATCAGATATGCGTCAAAAACCAAATGGAATGTGTAAGATGAACAAACAAACACAATGCTAATTAATCATTTAAACAATGCAAGCAATGATAATACTAGTTCCAACAATGTTAAGAAAGAAGAAAAAGATTGTAGCTCAATTTTTGTGGTCTTTAGTAACTTTCACATTTTTGTTACTTTCTGATTTCTTAGTTTTTCCTTGTGAAGCTCGTTATGGAAGGGAAAAGATATCTTAAACTCACCCCGCTTTGCATACTGTTATTTAACAGATGCCCACATGGTTTTGGGTTCTTCATTAGCTTATTTCAACCTTAGAATTAGTGCAAAATTTGTTCTTTTTTATATTGATGGGGATTTCTTTGACATGGGTCTAGGTATAAGATGAGTGCTGATTGATAGGGTGATGTTGATGTTTATGTGTTTCTGTATCATCATAATTTTCTGATGTTTTTCATAGGTTTAGAAACCTAATTTTTGTTTTTTGTTTGGTGTGCTCGCAAAGATTTTACGGCTTTTTGTCTACATACCCTCAAAAGGAGATTGAGGGATCAGATCATCGTAGTTCCTCCTAAAAGGCTAGATCTAGGAGGAAAGGGGTTGATTTGTATCCTGGTTAAAGCACAAGATGTTGATGCTCAAAAGTTTGATTTGTGTCTTTATTAAAGCCCAAGATTGAAGCTGAAAAGTCTGTTTGTTTCCTGATCAAAGCCTAGGATTGAAGCTGAAACACAGTTGTTTTGTAACTAGTTGGTTGAATGGTTGCTTGAATTGCATAGTTCAAGGAATAAGTTGAATGGTATCTTGATTTGCAATGCTCAAGAAAGGCTTAATGGGTACCCTTAATTTCATAGCTCAAGGAGGACTAAATGGTTGGCTTGAATTTCATAACTCAAGAAAGCTAAATGGGTTATCTTGATTTGCATAGCTCAAGAAAGGCTGGATGTTTAGCTTAGTTAGAGTCCAAGAATATGATTATATTGTTGGAAATTAGCTTAGTTAAAGTCCAAGGATATGACTATTGTGAATGAACTAGCTTAGTTAAAGTCGAAGACTATGACTGTTGTAAGCTTAGTTAAAGTAAAAGGCTATGACTTGTTTTAGCTTAGTTAAAGTCCAAGGCTATGACTGTAATGAAAGATTTAACTAAGTTAAATTCCAAGACTATGACTAATTTTGAGTGATTGTATAGTGTTTGACTATATGTTCCTTGATTGAAGCCCAAAGTTAAAGCTAAAAGGTGTTCAGTAGAGAGAATGTGTCATCTCTAAAGAGGGGAAATTTGATTTATATGTGCCATGATTTAAGCCCAAGGTTGAATCTAAAGGATGAAAACTGACTCTAATGGGAAAGTTTTATATGTGTCCTAATTTGGAAGCCCAGGTGTGAAGCTTATTTCTGAAAGACTGGCTTTTGATTTTATATGTATCTTATATGAAGCCTAAGATGGGAGGCTAAGAATTTGTTGGTAGACTGACTTTGTAATAACAACGCTTAATCTGTTAGAAATTTATGAGATGTGGTCATAATACATTCCTTTGTCTGGGGAGGATTCAATTGTACAAAGCCCAAGAGGAGGCTATCTTGTTCATCCATCGTGGAGAGGGGGACTACTGTATGTGTTTCATTCTAAGGTCTATTCCTATTCTTTTAGGAAGCCTGGGAGGGTCCTTGTATTTAAGCCCAAGAGGAGGCTAGGTTACCTGTATGAGGCCCATGGGTCCTTATATAAAGCCCAAGAGGAGGCTAGGGGAGGCTGAGTAACATCTAAGCCTGAGAGAAGGTGTAAGGCCCGTATTTAATTAAAAAATTTAAGTAGATATTATTGAGTATTATTTCCGAATATATGTTGAATATGTTGATTAGGTTATTTGAGCTGATAGGTTGTTAATCGGGTAAATAGTCGATTTAGTCGAGAGAAATTAAGATTAGAAATAATATTAATTATCGTAGAATATTAATTAATTTGGTTGGGTTAAGTTGTGTGTGAGAAATAGCAAAGTTGGGGGTATTGTGTTGTAGGCCCATTAAGAGAATTAGTAGACCCATTATTTTATTAAATGATTAGAATAAGATAGTAGAGATAAGTAGTTAGGTCACGTAGTTTATCAAGCAGTAGAAACTAGGGTTTGGGGGCACAAGAGTTGGAGAAAAGAGAATATGAGAGGTTGCTGTCAAATGTCGAAGTTCCAGATTCGATATCCAATGTAAAGGTGGGGTTCAAATTATATAACCGGGAATACGATAATTGGTATATAGGATTGGGAATTATATAATTTTCTACATTGTGGTGTGGATTTATGTTGATTAATTTGTTGTGGTTTCTGTGGAAAAACTGTGCGATATTGGTTTTATTTTGATCAGTCATTTCTGTGGTACTTGAATTTTGCGAACCAAAACTGGAATTGAATATGGAGGGATTGGGTTGAAATTAGGTGCAATATGTAATCGAGAACAATACTGAATACGAAAACGGAAAAGAATACTGGAAACTGAGAAGTGGCGCAAGCCATTTGGGAATATGGTGGAAGCCACATGGATTAAAGAAGGGTGGCGCAAGCCACCAACTGATGTGGTGGGAGCCACCTGATAAGTGGCACAAGCCATGATAAAGGGGGTGGGGGGTGGGGACCACTTTGTGTGTTTCTGTGTGTATACTCAGTGAATTAAATTAATGGTGGAATGAATTGGTTAACAAATTAGTTAATGAATTAATTAATTAATGTTTATACATGTGATGTTATTAGTTAGATTAAATATAAAAAAATAGTATTACGTAGACGGATCAAAATAATATACTAATGTGAAGGAAGAGCAGTAGCGGGTTTTTAGTAGAAAACGAGTAATTAGCAGAGACTAGTTTATTATACCAAAATGGAATTTGATGACAGAAAAAATAGTAACAGAAAAATGTTTGTATTAATAAGCTAGAATTTAACAGATTTAGTGAGATTTATTAGTAGTGATAACAGGGTGTAAAACAATACCGATTTAGTCGAATAAGTGAAATTAAGCGTAAGGAATTAGTTGAAACTTGTCGAGGTAGTTCGTATAAACTAGTAGGTAACCTTGGTTGATTTATTTTGTTGTAATCTAGTTGAATATGTGGATTTGCAGGCAATGTTGAATAAGTTAATTTGTCCCGATTTATGGGCATATTTGAGTTGTAAGTCTGATGACAACGTTGATTTAAGTTGTTGTAGTTGATGCATAATTGTTGTTGTTAAGTTGTAGACCTATAGCCAATGTTGAATCATTGTTGTTGTCGAGTTGTAGGCATATGGCCAATGTTGATTTGTTGTTGTTGATTTATGTGGAAGCTTAACCTTGCCTTGTTTGATGTTACTTTTTCATTAAGTTTCACATGCACATGTATGCTTCACGACACTTCTAACTTCCCCATGCTTCTCCTATTTGATGTTGTATGAGTTTGTGTACTTCAAATGATGGTTGTATTTTGTTTTTATACCTCTCTTTAACATGTTATGGTTATGACTTTGTTCTTACTTGTCTTAAATCTGTTTGAATTTCTTTCTTCATATGTGAATACTTCTAACCTTTGTAGGGTTTTTTGGTAAGTAATGTGTGTGGGAGGGCATCCCACATACAAATTCTTCCCTTATATTATCTTTAACTTTTCTTAATTGTCTTTGAGATGAGCTTAGGCCATCAATTGTTACACTTATCTTCATCCTCTTTAGAGATCAACTTAATTTCTTCAAGAGAAGTAAGTTGATTCTCTTTCCTTCTTCTTCTCATTTCTTCTTATTTCCTTCTCTTCTTTAGGATATTTGAAACCTCACTAAACTAGGATCATCCTTTGCATGACAACATTAGGTCTTTGTTATTCCCCCTTAGTTGTTTTACCTTTGCTCTTTTGATTTCTTCTTTTCTCATCTTCAAACAAAAAACCTAAAAAGATACTTAATAAATGGTTGAAGTAGTCTCTTGTGTATAGCCTTATTCCATGGGGCACTTGTAGTCTTCCCATCTTGGGATAGTACAAGCTTTTCCAGCATGATGTACAAGTCTGATCATGAGACTATTTACATAAAGAAAATTATAAAAAACACTTCTTGTCACTTTGCAAGACGGTAACACACTAGTGCCAGACGAGCCTGCAACACCTGAGCATTGACATAAGAAGTTCCAGCTTTAAAACACAAGCAATCATTCCACCCCTAGTTAGGGGAACTACGACGTCTCTGATCTTCATGTCCAGATGAGGTACGTAGGCAGTAGGGTAGGGCCCGTTCGAGCACTCTTTTATTTTCCCTATATTTTCCCCCTATATTTTCTTATTTCCAGTTCCAGTTTCAGTCTTTCTTTTTGAAGCAACTTTCATTTCTTCACCCTTTGAAACAGTTTATTTGCAAGCGTGGATCCCGTCGGGTACGGCGGACGATCTGGGGTGCTAATACCTTCCCAGGTCGTAACCGACTCCCGAACCCAATTTCTTTGGTTCGTAGGACCTTTTTCCTTCCTTTTCTTTTCTCTGGTTTGTGCAATATTATCATTCCCGTTCCTTCGAGATAAAAATGTCTGGCTGGTGACTCTACCCTTTTTCGCACCACTTTCGCGTTTGTACCAGGATGGAAATCCAAGGAGCGACAGCTGGCGACTCTGCTGTGGAAATGAGACCCAGAATCTCTGGTTTCCCCTTGAGAGACTTTCCTAGCGCTTGTGTGTTTCTGTTTCTATGGGTGTTTGATTGTTTGTTGTTGCCTGTTTATTTTACTGTTGTTTATTTACAGTTTTATTTCTATATTTATTTATAGTTTTCAGTATTTATTTTCATGCATCATATGTATATACTGGACAGTCTGGACTGGATTTTTCTATTTGGTGGATTGGGAACTGATATTGTGAGATGAGCTCATTACCAAGGCTCGAGTGCATCCTAGGACTTAGCGTGGTTCCACTTTAGCCTCATGAGATCTTATCATGGGGGTAGTAGTGAGTTCCACGCCCAAATTTGCGACCCTCTTGGAAATATCTTTATTTAGGGATCTTCCCTTCTCATTTCACGACCTCGATAGTTTTGTGCAGCTGTGGACCAATCATTGAGAACTTGTGTGGAAACATCCCTCTCCAGTGATAACATGGCAGACAACATTCGGTGGCAAACCCACTTGCATCCGAGGGCCCACTAGGAAATCTTATAGGATGGCATGGTTCTCTTATAGGAACTCAGTCAAAGCATCTGGTGGTATGACGATAGTATTGTATCCTACGGGCTGAATGTACTATTGTTTCTCGATTTCAGCGCTCGAAGCTGGGGACTTATAAGGGATGCCTGTTTTCCTGGACTTACGCTAAGACCTCCCTGAGTAGCACATAATGCTTAACTAATTCCCTGATTTGGCATGAGCCATTTCTCAGAAATGGTGAACGTATTATTGTTAGTCAGCTTTGAGAGTTTGTGATGTTTGAGTCGGAGCACACCCGTGAGATTGGGAGGGTTTACAAGTTTGCAGGAGCCCTTGACCTCATCATACCCTTTATCATCAGTGTGATTTTATGTTTTGATCTGGTTATTATGGTTCTGGAGTTCTTAATCTTGGATTGTGAGTTGTTATCTGAGGGGTTATTATTCAGAGGATCTTTTGGATTTCAGATCACTTGGCTCTTGGTTCTCGGAATCATGTATCCAGACAGTTCCAGACTGATCATATGCCTGCATTGCATTTGCATATCATCATACTAGCATTAATTGTTTGTGTTTGCATTTTCTCAGGTTATTATTTGCATCACGCACCCAGTTCTTGTAGCTATTCCCCATCCAGATGACAGAAATTAAGAAGGTTCCAAGAAAGAGAAATGTTCATTATACTTTTCTTCAAGCAGAGGTCAGGAGATTCAGAAACTGATAGGTTTGATGAACGATCGGGTTTTAGGTGATTTCAGAAAGAGATATGGTCAGATTTTGAAGTACGTGGACAAGCCAACTACAAATCAGAGAGACAGCTTGCATACTCTACTCCAGTTTTATGATCCTCCATTGCAGTGTTTTGTATTTCCTGACTACATCCTGGCTCCCACTTTGGAAGAAATTTCCAACATCATGGGTATTCTTGTCAGAAATAGCTTAGCTCACTACGGTTCAGAGATAGTTCTTTGGGAAGAAGAGATAACCAAAGTGTGTCAAATACCAGCTGATAAGGTTAAGAAGGGTTTGCAAGTTAGTGAAGGTAGAGGACTTCATTGAGATATACTCATAGCAGAAGCTGAGGGTTATGCTTGAGAGAACAATTGGACATATTTTAGTGTTGTGTTGGCCTTAAGGGTGTATGTGGCTAGTCTTTTCTCAGGAGAAAAAAAGTTTGTGAGTGTCATACCCTAAATTTTGACCAGAAATTTTTTCAAATTTTTGTTCATTTGACGCATTTTTATCGATTTATCGATATTCAATCATTTTGCATTTTTAAGTTAAAACATATCATTAATCATTGTATTTTTTATTCGATTTTATTTTATTCTTGATTTCTGAGAATTAAGTTAATTTTAGAATTTAGTTAGATTTTTGGATCCTTTTAAATCATTTCCTTTATTTATTTACTATAATTTAAGTTTATCTTTTAATTTAGTTTTTTAGATTTAATTTAGTTTTTTTTAAGATCAATTTGGATTAGTTTAGGCATTTTAATTAGTTTATTAATCTTACTGATTTTTACTTTTTATTTTAATTTAGACTATTTAGAATTAGTTTTAATTTCACTTTAATTTAGTTTTAATTTAATTTTTTAATCAGTTTATATTAGTTTTTATTTTATTATTATTAATTTTTATTCATTAAATTATTTTATTTGTTTGGTTTAGAATTGTCTAGTTAGTTTTAAAGTATTTGTCCATGATCCAGTTCAAAGCTTACAGCGTGTCTACACAAACTTCTGCTACCTACACCAATTCACCTAACACTCTTTGACCATAAATTTGCATCAAAATAGAACAAATGTTTGCTGCTAGAAAAACAGCCCTTCAAGCAACACCCCACACACTGCCTACACCCTACAACAGCTCCAGGATTTCACCAAACTATACACAGTCCTGCACCATTAACCACACCAGCAACACTACACTCCAAATCTAAGCATCAAAACAGAACCTACAATGTCAAAAAGCAATTTCAGATCATTTCAAAAATATACTAACTTATAGATGAAAGGGACTTGTCATCTAGACCAAAGGGGGGACCACGAGAAAAAGTTTAAGGAGTTTTGAGAACAGAAGAAAAAGGGAGAGAGATGAGGGAGGACAGCGGAAAACAGATGGAGAACCAGGAAAAAACTTCACATAAACTCTAAAAAAAAACCTCTTCTCATATAACTCTCTCATATTTTCCTTCAAAGAAAAAAAACGAATCCATTTCATTTTCATCACAAAGTCTCTTCCCATTTTCTTTTTCTATCTTATATCATCACTGCTCTTAAAGCTTTCATATTCAACCACAGTTCTTGTAGATGGATCTTTAGAGTGGAAGAACCCCACTGTTTATATTGGTGACTCCATCATTTTCAAGCACAAGCAACACTACTTCCTACACGTGGCACCCTTCTCGTGTTGGATTCTTCTACTTCATGTTCTACAATGACTCACTCAAAGCTTGTCAAGATTCACGAAAGCTAGCCATAAAAGTAACTTCAGCAACATCTGCAGCACCAAACACTCTCTTCTCCAATATAAACATCCTTCAAACACCATTACTCCACCTTCTCTGATAAAACCGAACCACACCCAACTCGCAACCACCTTACTATCCTCCATTAACCCGCAGAAAACCGCTCCTACACTTTCTTCTTCATCCCATCAAAATGAAACCTTCAACCGTATATTAACAACAACAACATCACCAACCGTCCCCGCAACTTTACGCCGAAACCACTTGAGACGCAACTGTAGTGTACCTTCATCGCACAACCCCATTCTTCTGAAATCGTAGTCTCGAAAGGAAGTAAAAGCTTTCCCATTCGATTCAATTTCGTGGAATCAAAACAGCGTAGAAACAAAATCAAATCACACCGAACCTTCTGATCTGAGCGAAAGAGTGAAAAACTTCGCGATAAGTTTCCAACGTGTAACCAAACGGCTCTCATCAATCGCCAAACTTCCGCTGTAAAAACGCCTTTAACTTACCAAAAAACGCGACCACTCTTCAACACGAAACCCACGCCTCTTGTCACTGGGATCCGAAACACCGAGACCACAAATGAAACCCTTATACCACAAATAAACATCCACCACCGCGAACCGTTGAAGCCGCACCACCACCGCGAAACTCCGCCGCGACAAGACCTTCACCAACCATCGTGTACGAACCGCGGAGTCAAAGCCAAGGAGAAAGACAAAGAGAAGATTGAAAGAGACCAACGAACAAAGAGAGATCCCGCCACAGAAGCTCATCAGACGCACCAAACCATCGTCGACCATGAAAATAGACGAACCACATAGCCGAGAGAATGTCGATCATGAGTGAGATCGGCAACAGCGTGGTTCTAATGTCGTTTCTTATCTCTGAAATATTTAAAGGGAGGTTGCCGTAAACAGGAGCACAACTAGGGTTGGTTTTCATTTTTCTTGTTTTGTTTCTGAATGTTTTTTTTTGCGTTAGAGTTGAAGGAGAAAGTCAGTTTTTTTTGTTACATTTTAAGTTTTTTTTTTCATTTTATATTATTTGTTTTTTTAACATTATAAATTTTGCTGATTTTGTTTTATTTAGTCTAACTCTTATTGGGCCGTGTCCAGGTCCATAGGTCCTTGCCACACACTACATTATACAACTGTGGCACCCCCTATTTATTTGTTGAACATAGGTGTTGTTGATGATTTTTTTTAAACCTTTGGCCCATCTGTTTTTCTTTTGACCTCACACACGGCATTCCAATGCATCCCCTTCATTTGATTTTCTTTGTTTCATTTTATTATCACCTTTAAGTTCATTTGTTTTTTATTATTAATCTTATGATTCATTCTTTGTTTGGTACTCTTTTACCTAGATCTTTAATTTAGGTTAATAGTTCATTTGTTTGTGCTTTGTGATTTTATTTTTGGACCGATGATATAACAAAAAGTCACGATAAATCGTTTCTGATTAATCGTGACCAATATGAGGTCATTTATTTATTTTATTTTCATTCTATTTAATTTATTCTATTTTCACAATTTATTTCACTTTATTTAGTCTATTTATTTATTTTATTTATTTCTCGCACTTTTTATACTATATTAAATTCTAACGGTTCCGATTAATTCATACATTGCACACACGCTTCCTCTTGGGAAAATTACAACGATACCCTTTATTTCTTTGCAATCCCGTGTAAATTATTATTGTATCCCTTTCCCGTTTATTTTGTACGTAGCTTATTTTTTCCGCCTTTATTTTACAATTTCGCATTGCTAGGAATATCCATAGGAACTAGAAATTGAATCCACTTAAATTAATTGAATAAACAACTCACATGTCTACATTTTGCATACACGTAAGTCGGTCACCTATGTGATCGCCGTCTGCATGACCTTACGCGTCTAAATTAATTAAAGAGGAACTGAACTTCGGAATCTAGCATTCCGCGGGTTCTTTAATGAACCACTCTTGAGGCTAGCCTTCAAGTTGTGTTTCATTTACTCCTTCGTTACTAAAAATATCAAACCCTAAGACATCCAAAAAAGAACATCTTAATTCACCAATCAAATAACAGAGGAACTGGATTCTGGAGTCTAGCACTCCACATAATCCTTGAATTAAATCACTCCTAGACTAGCCCCACGTGATGGGGTTTATTCACCCTCTCGTTCCCAAAACGCAGAAACTTTTAATTTAATTATACGAAGAACTGAACTCAGGAATCTAGCATTCCTCAGGTTCTTGGATTGAATTACTCTTGAGGCTAGCCTTCGGGATGTAATTCATTCACACTTTTGTATTCAAAACAATTCAACAACCTTCAAAGATTAGACATGGTTCATACTCATAAGAAAGGTATCTTTTCTATCTCCACAAACACAAATCAAATCTTATAAACAATTATTCTCAAAGGAAGAATGTGGCATTGCTTTTCGATACTCATATCCAATTTTAAAGCTTCTTCCGATTTTATTTCTCAAAGAAAGAATGTGGCATTGCTTGTCGATCCTCGTATCCAAGTTTAAAGCTTCTTTCAATTTCTCTTCCTCAAATGTTTGTGGTGGAATAGGCGAGATATCTCCCTTAAAGATGACGACTTGTCTCTTTCTTTTCAAATACAATTTAAAACTTACCAACCAATGCAAATCATTTTATAATTAATCAATGAGTAACTGAACTCTGGAGTCCAACACTCCATGGGTTCTTGAATGCAATCACTTCTGGGCTAGTCTCACGTGTTGTGGTTCATTCGCCCTCTCGTTTAAAATACTTTAATAAAGATCAAACATCTTTTCTCTAAACGAACTTTTTTTAAGTCTTTCTATCTCGCAAACAAGCTAGCGCTTCAACCTCCACCGCGAGTAAAAGCCAACGCTCAGCAGATTGGAAAGTATTTTCAAACAATCATTCAATAAAAACCAAAAACCGTAGTTGCACGAACTACGAAGCTCTGACATTCCCATAGCACAAGGGAATACGTAGGCACGGGGATTTTAATCCTTCGCGAGCACACTAATACAAAAAATTAACTATTTCTTCGTCATAAATCACAATAATGAAAAACTAACCATTTCTCCACAAATAATCATTAAAATATTTAGTTAAAAGCAATCTTAACAAACCTTAATCATTAAAAGAAGACAATATTACGAGTTAATATTTAATCGCAAATTAAACTAAGAGGTTCACGTTGAGTACAACGGACGTGAGGGGTGCTTCATACCTTCCTCTTGCGTAACCGACTCCCGAACTTAGAATTTGGTTTCGTTGCCATTTCTTATCATTATTATGTTGTGTCTATATCTTCCTTTTCTCTCGTTAGAATAAATAGAATTAGGTGGCGACTCTGTTGTTTATATTTCCACGTCCATCCTGAGGATCGTATTTTTCGAGGTACAAAAGCTGGTGACTCTGCCAGGGACATACTAATGCCTTGTGCATAAGAGAGTCAAGCCTAACTTAGGATATTTTGCGTTTTTCTTACTGACTTGTTTGTTTGTCTTATTTATTTACTATTGTTATTTTATACGCTTGTTTATTGCTTCCCTCTTTATTATATTGCTCATTATATTTGTCTTTTGGATCTCGGGACATCACGGGTATGACTTTGTACTTGAGTTTTGGAAAAAGAAGAGGGAACACCTAAGTTAGAATTGGATGTTATTAGTGTTAGTCTCCAAGAACTCGCTTATTGAGGGCCTAGCATGAAAGCTCCCCCAGATAGTTAGACTTTTCGTAGATCTTGTCACAACACAGCTAGCCTATCGCGTGACCTGATTCGCAAAAGGGCTGTGATTCTGGGACCCCTACAACCAGTTTCAAAATTGGCAGTTGTGTAATGCTACTCCCCGAGGGCTCGCCCCTTTGTGGGCCTAACATGAGAACTCCACTCAAGGTAGACCTTATCGTCATTATCGTCTTGATGCAGCTAGCCTGCGGCGGGGCGTTAGTACGATAAACATCCGTGACCTTGAGTTTCCTTATACCATCACCATAGAAGCTATCAAGTGAGTGTGCTTTACGGGTAAAGAATTTAGAACTCTCCACTTAAGGCTTACCATTTAGGAGGTTCCGAATTACTTGTACCTTGGATCCAACACCTCTCCTTCATACTTCAATTCTGGAACTAATTATGTTTGTGATCCTGAACATTTTGAGCATTGCATTCATTCACATATCATTTGCATTTTGCATTGCATATCATCTCCCAACAATCCAACTCACGCATGCTTATTCTCCGACAGTCAACTGTACTCGACCAGTCACCAGAGAACGATGGACAAACTTGAGCAGGAAAACAGGGATCTTAGAGAAGAAGTCGCTACTTTGAGGAATCACATGGGAATATTCTCAACTATAATGAAAACTCTAGTAGACAGTCTTGGGCAAGAGAATAATGAACTTCATGAGGAGATTCATAGCTTGAAGATTGGTAAAGGACAACTGATTTCTTTGATCCAAGATCTGGTTATTTCCCAGCGTCAGCCAAATTCTACTTCTACTCGTCAGCAACGCCAAAATCAGCGGAGATCTCCAAATAGTCCTGAAGGAGCAACCCACCAGTTTGACCCAATCTCAATGACTTACAGTCAATTGTGGTCTTATTTTCCCGGAATTCAATAATGACACCCAGGAAGACCAGAGCCATGAGGTCTCGCCCCCATTGGTTCAATCCGAATACCAGTTATGAATTTCATGGAGTACTGAGGCATCCAATTGAGGAGTGCAAGGTCTTCCAGGAAAAGGTTCAAGAGATGATCGACTACGGGGTGTTGACCTTCAATGGAGGAAGCCCATTTGTGGACGGAGTGCCTTTGTGCTGTTGAAAACTCAAGAAAGTCCTATCCAAATCGGTTTGTTTCCAGATCATGGAACAAGTTCCTTTATTCATATGATCATTTGACACTTTGAAGTTTATCTTCTCTGACGTTTAGCTTATTCGCTGCTTTTCATGTGTATTTTTATTTGTTTGTTAATGCATTTGTTTTGGCATGTGTCGCTCCCAAAGATTTGCATCCTGGTACAAGCGCGAACTGTCGGCGAAAAAGAACATGAAGATGAACTGAAAAGAGTCGCCAGGTAGGCATTTTTATCCCGAAGGAAAGGTAATGCTGCATAAACCTGGAAAGAAGATGAATAAGACGGTTACGAACCAGAGAAACTGAGAAAGGGGGTTGGTTTCAACCTGGGAAGGTATTAGCACCCAGATTGTCCGTCGTACTCGACGAGATCCACGCTTAAAAGATTTGTGTTTTAAGGGGTAGTGTCAGTGTTATTTGTGTGCAGAAGCTGGAAAAGAATACAAGTGTCAGTGTAAAAGAAATGTGAAGTGAAATAAAGAAGTGTCAGTGCAAGGAAAGAGTGCAAAGCTTAAGACTATGAGGCCTAAAGAATAATGTTGGAAAAGGGGGAATATACAGAGACTTTTGTTCGATAACTGTTAAGTTATTCCTACGTATCCTCTCGTGCAATGAGGAAGTCAGAACACCGTAGTTTGACTCAAAGAGACGGAAAGATAAATTGACTTGTGAACTGCTTGCTTGTCTATGCTCAAGTGTATGACCTGTCTGGCTCAGGTGCAAACTGTTTTGCATTAGACGAAAGAAGCAAGTTCTCGTTTATGAGTGAATGAGGTGAGAAAAGAATCCCGGAGGAGACGATTATTGTTTGTTTTTGGGTTTTCAATCTTTTATTACTTTTGGAATTTTTCATAAGATAATGAGCTTAAGCCTAAACCAAGGGATAGTAAACTCATCACATCCTCCATCTGATTAGGGGTAATGAGAATACCTTAAGTATGAATTAAACACCTCACACTTAATCACCATGATGTAGGATTAAGATCATTAACCTACTTGCACTTATTTAGATGTTTTTGGAGTTTTTTGTTTAGTGTTAAGTAATGAGTTTAAGCCATAATCAAGGATTTAATGGACCCATTACACTATCCTAATAGAAGGATAATAGATGAGAACATTTAAGCTGAGAAAGGCTCCTCAACTTAATCCATGATTAGGGATTAACCTCATGACAAAACAAAGCCTTTATTAAATGGATTTTAGTTAATGGTAAGATTAACAAGTGAATTTTATGGTTTGTAAGACAACTTGAGGAGGACTTGTCCATTAACACTAGGGTTAGTCCTTCTTAACCAATTAAGGAAGAATTAGAACCCTAATGCAAGGCCAAAGTTACAAGCTTGATGTCTTAGTGATTATTAGGTGAATTGATTAAAGGATTTAAACACATTAAGGGTTTAACACTTAGGATTAAAGTTATACACTCCATCCTAAGAGAAGGATGCAGGCATAAGCTTAATCACAAAGCCTTAAAACCTTTAAGGTTTAGTCCTTGATTAAGAGATGAGAATAGAAGACACAAAGATGACACAAAAGTAAAACTAATGGGGGGACTAATCAAACCCTAATTGTTATCATGCTTGGGTATTCCTAGGGTTTATGAGGCTTTCAAGAGATCTTCAAGGAAAAAGCCACCAAGGAAGAAGAGAGATGGAAGGAGGAGAAGCTGAAAGAAGCAAGACAACTTACTTTACTTAAGAAGATAAGTTGCTTGAAGAAAGAAAGTGAGGAAGGAGAATGAATGAGCAAGCTCACTCTAATGCAAGAGTAAAATGCAGTAAGGAATGCATAAGAGAGATGAGAAGAGAATGTGATAAGTGAGGGCAAATTCACTTCTCAAACACTTACCACCTGAAAAGTTAGCAAAAGGAAATGAAATGAAATGAAAATGGGATGAGATGCAAAGATGAGAACCAAAAAAAGAAGCATGTTCATGATGCTAATGATGCAAAGAGATGATGAAAAGGTATTCCATGAGGTGAAGATGATCATACAAAGGATGGGAATGCAAATGAAGCATAAAGGAAGCATGAAAGTTCATGAATGCACATGAAATGAAATGAAAGCATAACATGGAAAATGGATGATTCAATGATCAAACATGAGTCTAGTGTGTCCTAATATGTCTTATATGTCATGTGGATGCACAAAATGTCATGGCAAGTTCATGTATGCAAGCTTATACAAGATGGATGCAAATGAGATGCAAAATTAGGGATATATGAACATGTGAGATGCAAAACTCAAAAACAGAAGCAAATGATGAGATAAAAAATTGAAATTGCACTCAAAGGAGCCTTAAACCTATACTAGTTCACTATCCAAAGGGGGAGGTCAGAAGCTAAACCTTAAGGGAGTTATGAATTTCCTAAGTTTTTAGGGTTTAAAAGGTGATCTTGAGGATAAAATTCCAAACAAATTGAAAATGACAGATAAAAATGAAACAAAAATGTTTTTAGATGCTTGAAACCATGTATAGCACAATGCAAAAAGAATCATTCACAAACTCAACTTGGATCAAAAGTTATGAATTTTTGAAGTTAGGGTTAAAAATATGCAAATTTAAGAACCCTAATTCACTTGAAAATTGTCAAAGTAAGATCAAAACCAAAAAGAAATTTGTGTGGTGAGTTTGTAAATGCTTCTAAATGTTTGAAAATGTTCTCTGAATGTTTTTGTGATTTTTAAATACCTAAGTGTATTTTTAATTAATTAATTCTCATTAACTAATTAAAAATAACATTTAAATGATTTATTAATATTTTTTTAATGCAAAAAATAAAAATAAAAATGTTTTTGGGTTCTGAAAATTAATAAAGGGTTTAATAAAAAATTTCATATTTTTTTGACTATTTTTGCTATTTTTAAAAATTCGTACAAAATTAAATAAAGAAAATACAATAAAAATCAATTAAATGGAAAGTATGAAGATCCTGAGGTCCAGATTCAAAGTTGAGATTCCAGGGTTGACTGGCGCATTTTTGAATGGCTGGGATTCACTCTGATTTAATTAAACTAATTAAACTCAATTAATTTAATAAAATTGAATTAGGGTTAAGTGACTTAATCTGAGCCGTTCACAACTTAACTTAATCCTCATCCAAGGGCCACGAATCCATCTGGCAAATTAATTAGGGATTAGGGTTTAAACACTTTCAGGTGACCGGAGGGGAGCTCCGTTCATCTTCTCCGGCAGGACAAAACGCTAAAACTCTCTACAGGCCACCCCACCCCAAATCAACCACCCAACAATGATCCTCTAACCAAACCCCACTCAAATCAGCCCTCAAACATCATTTACAATACATGAACAAGGAGAATCGAATCAAAATATTTTCACGGGTGAAATTTCAGAGAGCCACAAAATAGTCATTTCTTCACCATTTTCAATTTTAAAAGCATCAGTGTGATCCTTATGACATGTATTTTCATTTTGCAACAAAAAATTCAAGCTTTGAAAAGTTTTGTTCTTGAGATTACCTGAGACGATGAGCTGTAAATAAGAGCTTTACAGGCCTCTCCTTTGTGCAAAGAGTCTCCTCTGATCCTCCTGAGGCTAGTGGGATGCTTCAAAACCTTTGATGGTGGCTAATTTGAAAGTTTCAGTTCTGGTGTAGCAGAATTTGAGGCTTTGATATGTGATGTTTCAGGCTGTTTTAAGGGTTGATTCTTGTTCTATGGATGATGTGTGACTTATTGGTGAAGAAAAATTTGAAGTTTGATGGTTGTGGAAGGAATTTCGAAGAGATGAAGGTTTTGGCAAGTTTTGTGTATTCTGATTGTGTGTGTGGTCTGAGCTTATGTGAGGCTTGTTTTATGATCCATAAACTAATCCTAAAATATTGGAAAGAGTCAGAAGAATTGACATGCACTGTGGGAATGGTATGGGGCAATTGGCCAAAAAGTCAAGAGTTGGTGTACTTCAAGCATGGGCCATGGCAGAAGCTACTTTAGGGCTGCTCTGAGTTAAGCTATCTTCAAGGATGGCCATGGGATGAATTAGAATGATCAGAAGTGGATGAATGGTGAGATGTCACATGTTTTGCAATTTTCACAACTTGTTGCATTTTGAGATTTTGGTCATGGACATGTCCTATTCCAAGCTGAATTCTTGTCATGAAATCTTACATGATGTTATGGTAATGCTTTGAGATCAGTTAGAAACCAAACAAACCCTTAGGAATCACTCTTGCAAGAATTCCCTCTTTTTTGAATTTTATGGAAAATGGCTCATGAAAGCTTGTCACCCAAGGCATGAACCTTTGTGAATTTGTGCAATTCTGATTTTAGCAAGTTGTAATGATGCAGAGAAGTCAATTTGAAGTCACAAAATGGCTTGGTATAAGGTTTTGCAAAAAATCCCTTTTGGCATGAAACATGAAATTATGTGATTTTTGCAACCTTTGGAAAGCCATAACTTGAGTTCAAAAATGAATTAGACCTTGTTCTTGTACTTTTTGAAAAGGGAATGATCCAATATACAACTTTCATGACCAAGAATTTTTCATTTGAAGCATTTTTGGTTGAGAAAGAAGAGGTTGAAAAACTTTCTCAAAATGGAAAGTTTACATTACAAGTCATTTCCATATTTGGAAACTTTTGGTCTAGCCAATTTTTCTTCAAATTTGTGAACTTATAAACACTTAAATGATCAAATAAAGACCATATAACTTCATTTTGATGAAAAATCCACTTTGGATCCATGTTGGGGGGCCTCAGATGCCCTAATTTGGCTCTGACTTGCTCAAGAAGTTACCCAGTGATCAGATGACTTCCATAATGAATTTTTCCATCAAACTTGGTATGTATGATCCCTATATCATATTGAGACCAATAGAAAAAAGAATGACCAAAAAATTTGGAGTTATGGCCTCAGAAACCAAAACCCTAATTTTAGGTCATCTGTGCAATTAAACCTGGCTCTGCTTCCATGCCCTGCCAGTTCTTGTGATTTACTTCCTTCCTTGATATTAGGAGGATATAATATGATTTTTGAACATACATGGACCCTCTTGAGATGATTGGAGACCTTTGGAGTGACTCAGATAGCTCATTGATTGCTCATATCACAAACCCTAGATGCAGATGACTTTGAACCAATGCAGTGAAGCAAAAATGCAATATGAGATGATATGATTGAACTTATGCAAATGAAAAGATCACAAGCCATGGTGTGAACTTAGTGAGGGCAAATTTGGGGTGTTTACATCTGCCCCTATTCAAGCATGAGTTAGCTGTGCAGGATGTAAGCGACGGCTTAACAGGCAAACAAGATAACTTGTGGTTGAATACCAAAGACAGTCTAAAATTTGCACTCACTGGGTGAAGAAGAAAAGGGATATAGATTTTAAAAGGAAGTAAAGTATGTTTATAAAAATGAGGGCGATGGAGGACGACCATCGAGCAGAGGACGTCTGCTGGGGATAAAGCAATGACGGGGACGACCGACATGCTGGGGAAATAAAGAGATTATGATGGGGACGGCCATCAAATACAGTAACAAAGTTCTCTGGGGATTAAAGGTAAAGTCAATGATGGGGACGACCATCAGGTTTGAAGCATAAATGAAATAAATGATGAGGTACGGTCATCAAAGGTGAAGGACGATCACCTAGCAGGGGACGACTGCTCTGTTGTGGATAGGGATGAGGGACGGTCATCCAAGCTGAAGGACGATCACCTGGCAAGGTACGGTTGCCGAAAGAATCACGAATGTCGGATAGAAAAGGTCGACAATAGGGACGGTCATTGGATAAGCATGATGAAATACAATCATCAAGAGGTGAAGGACGATCACCTAGCAAGGTACAGCTGCTCTCGGGGGTTTATCATGACATAGGAAGAATGTCAGATAACAGAATCAACGATGGGGACGACCATCGGATAAAATGATGAAGGACGATCATCAAAAGGTGAAGGACGATCACCTAGCAGGGGATGGCTGCTAAATATCACGACATAGGACGAATGCCGGATAGCAAGAGGGTTCCAATAATGGAGACTCCGTTGGGGGAATGATGAGGGACGGTCATCAAAGGGTGAAGGACGATCACCTGGCAGGGTACGGCTGCCGAAAGTATCATGACATTGGGCGAATGGCAGACACAGACGAGTGTCTATATTCAAGAAAGGAAAGGTATAAGTGTTTGACGCTGCGTATAGATTAAAGATGCAGACGAACATCCTTAAGACTATGATACGGACGAGTATTAGTAGAAACAAACGCTGACGCATGTTCAGAGATGATGATACAGACGAGTATCAACTGGTTAACAAAGAACACGGACGAGTGTTGAATCTGAGGAGAGATAAGTGGTGTATACAAGATACGAACGAGTATTTGTATGAGTAGTGAGGCACAAATGAGTGTTTAACTTGCTGGGGAGAGTATGACACGGACGAGTAAGAAAAAATGTATAAGTTATGAACTTATAGGTGTAAAAGATATTCTGACGATCTGTGGAGATAAGATGACACAGAAGGGTGTCGAAAGAAGTGTATAAAAAAATAAGTATTTGGTTTACAATAAGTGTTTAGTCAACCATGCTGGGGAGTGGTGGCACAGACGAGTGTCAAAGGAGTGTATATAAATATATTTGTTTGTGGTTTATATCTGCAGGGGAATGACACAGACTAGTGTCGGGCGAGCAAAAATTAGTATGTATTTGTGAGTGCAAAGGGGATGCTTTGGCTTACTGCTGGGACTGTGAGTCCTTATATACATTGCTGAAGGAATGTTGGTATATACAGGTGTTTGATTCAAAGCATGACTTGTGATTATGCAATATGTTTGATTTTTGCCGTAATGCTCCGTATTAGAAGGAATGCTACGCTCTGAGGGGAAATATGATGTAATGCTATGATTATGCAAAGGATACCGATCCGGGATTCGGATCTCATTGCTGCGGAGACCTCTGACTGATCTGTTTCGAGAGAATATCCCAGCTGGGGATGAGATCATTGGTAGATCTGATACAGATGACTCTGCTTGGGGAAATAGGTCACTGATAGACCTATCTTGGATATGGGGAGCCCAGCTGGGGTCTGTGGAAGCTTTCGTCACTTTGTTGTGAGATTTTCAGACATTGCTCTTCTGGATAGAGGCTGGAGCTCTGTGGGGAGATGGTTCCATGTCTAGCACTCGGCTGGGGAGGAGGAAGATCACTGAACGATCTTCCTAGAGATTTCTATGGGGACCCTGCTGAGGATGAAACTTGACAATTCAGTTAGGGATATGAGCACCTTCTGGCACTGCTCTGACAGATGTGCTGGAGAAGTGATGTCTGGCAGCTCTGGTGGGGAGAAAGCATCCCTGGTGCTGTTTGGAAGACGTGCTGAGGAAATAATGATCTGGCAGCTTGCTGGGGAAAACCTTTCATGCCCTATGTCACGCTCTGAATACCTGCAATCCCATTATGAAAAAAGAAACGCACAAGTACTCCGAGGTATCCCTTACTGGATTCCATCATAGGAGTTTAGACACTCCCGGGAGTAAGTAATATATTTCCTGTAAGCAGGTGATTAGAAAAAGCGCATCTGTATTTATGCAATCATTATATCAAGGATATCAGACATTTTTTGCAAATGAAATAAAAATGTACAAGACGAAGTGTGACTGAAAATCTGATTTTATTAATTTGGGTGCCCTGAATTGGAAAATACAGTCAAAGAAATAAATCCCCTGAAATGAGGAGATTGTTACAAAATTGAGAAACAAAACGGTGCTGGCAATGTTGACAATGCTTCAGTGAGCTTCCCTTTTGCTATGACTCGTATGACATTGACGTTCTTCTCATCTTGCTTTCTGAAGAAGGCTGATTATGATCGACGCTTGATCTTTTAGAAGTTTGCCACATTGTGGGTGATACAGACGAATTCAGAATACAGTTGTTCGCTTATTCCCTTATTTTGCGTGGATCGCCCTTTCGGGTTTTCAATCCACCGGGATACCCATTTTTGCCTGAGCTGTCCAATGCGGCTTTTCAACTCAGCGGGTGTACACATTTTTTTTATTTTTCCCTTATTTTTGCCCGAGTCTTTTATTCTGTTTTTGACTCGCCGGGATGCCCTATTTTTGCCTGGACTTACATTCTGTTTTTATGTCCAGCGGGTCATTTTATACGAAGTATTTTTTAACTGCATATGAATTCACAGGGGACAGGAAGTCTTCACCATCCATAGTAGTGAGCATCAGTGCTCCACCCGCGAAAACTTTCTTTACTATGAACGGACCATCATAATTTGGAGTCCATTTTCCCCTGTGGTCTGTATGAGGAGGGAGGAGTCTTTTCAGCACAAGGTCTCCCACTTGGTATTCCCGAAGCCTGACTTTCTGATCAAAGGCTTTCTTCATTCTCTTCTGATACAGCTACCCATGACAGATTGCAGCTAATCTCTTTTCTTCGATCAGATTCAGTTGTTCGTAACGGGATCAGACCCACTCTGCTTCATTCAGCTTGACATCCATCAGTACTCGCAAGGAGGGTAATTCAACTTCAATAGGTAGGACTGCTTCTATACCATACATAAGCTGATACGGTGTTGCCCCAGTGGATGTTCTGATTGATGTACGGTACCCATGCAAGGAAAATGGTAGCATCTCATGCCAGTCTTTGTACGTGACCACCATCTTTTGCACAATCTTCTTGATATTCTTGTTAGCTGCCTCAACAACGTCATTCATCTTCGGCCTGTAAGGAGAAGAGTTGTGATGTTGGATTTTGAAGTCCCGGCACAGTTCTGCCATCATTTTGTTGTTCAAATTGGAACCATTATCAGTAATGATTCGCTCGGGTACTCCATACCGACAGATGATGTCTCTCTTCAAGAATCGGGCTACCACTTGCCTGGTGACGTTTGCATATGAAGCTGCTTCAACCCACTTGGTAAAATAGTCAATGGCTACCAGGATAAATCTGTGGCCATTTGAAGCAGCCGGTTCAATTTTTCCAATCATATCATTGCCCCACATGGCAAAGGGCCAAAGTGAAGACATCACATTCAAAAGATTCGGAGTTACATGCACTTTGTTTGCATAAATCTGGAATTTGTGGCACTTTCTGGCATAAGCACAACAGTCTACATCCATTGTGATCCAGTAGTAACCCGATCTTAACAATTTCTTGGCCATTGCATGCCCTCCAGCATGGGTACCAAAAGATCCTTCATGCACCTCGTGCATCAGTAATTCTGCTTCTGCCTTATCAACGCATCTGAGAAGTACCATATCAAAGTTTCTTTTGTACAAGGAGCCATCAGTATTCAGGAAGAAACTAACAGATAGCCTTCTTAATGTCTTCTTATCATTAGATGATGCCCCAGGTGGGTATGTTTGATCCTTCAAGAAGCATTTGATGTCATAGAACTAAGGCTTGTCATCCTTAGCAATATCTACTGAGAATACGTATGCTGGTCTGTCAAGTCTGGACACTGAAATCCGAGGTACAAAGTTGGCAGCTTGAACTTTGATCATGGATGAAATGGTAGCCAGAGCATCTGCAAACTGATTTTCATCTCGAGGGATATACTCAAGTTTGACTGTAGTGAAGAAGGTCAGTAATCTCCTCGTGTAGTCCCAGTATGGAATCAGATGCTCCTGGTGAGTGTACCATTTGTCGTTGGTTTGATTGATTACCAGAGCTGAATATCCGAATACAGTTAATGTTTTGATCCTGAGGTCAATTGCTTCCTCAATACCCATAATTCAAGCTTCATATTCAGCTTCGTTGTTAGTGCAGTTAAAGGTGAGTTTAGCCGAGAAGGTCATGTGAACTCCTTTAGGTGTAATAAGTACTGCACCAACACCATGTCCGTTCATATTAACATCCCCATCGAACATCATTGTCCACTCTTCTTCTGGGTCAGGCCCTTCAGTGTGAATAGGCTCTTCATGATCTTTTGCTTTTACGAACATGATGTCTTCATCAGGGAAGTCAAATCTCATAGGCTAGTAATCATCAATGGGTTGCTCAGCAAGATAATCAGACAAGACACTTCCTTTGATGGCCTTTTGAGATGTCTACTGAATGTCATATTCTGTGAGAATCATTTTCCATCTTGCAACCCGTCCGGTAAGTGCTGGATTTTCGAATATATACTTGAGTGGATCCATCTTTGAGATCAACAAGGTAGTGTGGGTCAACATATATTGCCTTAGTCGGCGAGTAGCCCACGCTAAAGCACAACAAGATTTCTCGAGCAGTGAATAACGTTGTTCACAGTCGGTAAAATTTTTTCTTAGGTAGTATATTGCATACTCTTTTCGACCAGACTCATCATGTTGGCTCAGCACACACCCCATTGACTCTTCTAATACTGTCAAGTACATTATTAGAGGTCTCTCTTCAACTGGAGGCATAAGGATTGGAGGCTCTTGTAAGTATTCCTTGATTTTATCAAAAGCCCTTTGGCAGTCTTCATTCCACCTGATCGTTTGTTCTTTCCTTAAGAGTTTGAACAAGGGCTCACAGGTTGCTGTAAGGTGAGATATGAACCTTGAAATGTAGTTCAATCTAACTAGGAACCCCCGAACTTCTTTTTCATTCTTTGGTGCAGGAATTTCTTGAATGGCTTTGACTTTATCAGGGTCAACTTTAATCCCTTTCTCACTTACGATAAATCCCAGCAGCTTACCGGATCGCACCCCGAATGTGCATTTGTTGGGGTTTAACTTCAGCTGATACTTTCTCAGACGCTTGAACAGCTTCAACAGATTTACCAGGTGGTCTTCTTATGTGAGGGACTTGGCAATCATGTCATCCACATAACATTCAATTTCTTTGTAGATCATGTCGTGGAATAATGTTACCATAGCCCGTTGATAGGTGGCACCAGCATTCTTCAGTCCGAACGACATTACCTTATAACAGAATGTGCCCCAGGGTGTGATGAAAGTTGTCTTTTCCATGTCTTCAGGTGACATCTTGATCTGGTTATATCCTGAAAATCCGTCCATGAAGGAGAACACCGAGAACTGAGTCGTATTGTCGACCAATACATCAATGTGAGGTAATGGGAAGTCATCTTTCGGGCTTGCTCTGTTCAGATCCCGGTAATCCACACACATCCTCACTTTTCCATCTTTCTTAGGCACTGGTACAATGTTAGCGACCCACGGTGGGTAACTAGTCACAGTAAGGAAACCGGCGTCCCACTGTTTTTGTACCTCTTCTTTTATCTTCATGGCCATATCCGGACGAGTGCGGCGCAGTTTCTGTTTTACTGGAGGACATTCTTCTTTTAGAGGCAGCTTGTGCATAACAATGTCGGTATCCAGACCTGGCATATCCTGATAAGACCAAGCAAAAACATCCACATACTCCCGAAGCATGTCAAAAAGTTGCTCTTTCACTGAATCTTGCAGACGGGCCTCGATTTTCACTTCTTTCAAGTCTTCTTCTGTACCAAGATTAACCGTCTCAACTTCCTCCTGATGAGGAGTGATAACCTTCTCCTCTTGTCTCAATAACCTGGCTAGTTCTTCAGGTAGCTCATAATCTTCTTCAACCCCTTCATTGGCTTGATTAATCGGATTGTCAAAGTCATACGAAGTCATAGCGGTGTTGTTGTCGGTGCAGTCTGGAGGGCACTCTCTGCAAGGGTTTAGATTTATTCATTTTAGTGATCAGTTTTATCTTGTTTAGAAAAAGTGAAAATGAAGTTATTATTTTGAAAAACATTGCCATTTTATTTTTGTACAAAAAATAAAGAATGAAAAATAGTGAGCGGAAAAGAAAAGACTCATTTGCAAAAGATGTCCTGATATTCATTAATTGATCGTTTGCACAAAATACAAGATGGCCCGATTACAAAATGAGCCCTGACATCTTGGGCAAGATGCAGGACTTGATGCATGCTTAAAGACAGGATATAATAATTACTCTGAAGGAGTAACTCTTATAATTTCATGGGAAGACCAGTTTGAGACTTGGTTCCCCGGGATCCTTGGATGTATCCAGTTTTCCAGGTTGCACTCGTCTTCTTCCTCATCTTCCAAACTGTTCACAGCATCCGAGGTGACCATCCCTCCGCTGACAAATTTAGGCTCCATTACAGCCTCAGGTTGATCTTGTCGAGTTGGTCTATAACCCAACCCGAATCTGTCTTCTTTCTTTTCAACTGGCAGCAGCTTGCCCCAGCCTTGAGCGGTACTCTACTCAACAACCTTCCGGGCCTGTTGATATGAAGTGATGGAAGTCCCATACACAACAGATGCTTCATTAATGTTAAGGGCCTCAAACCCCTGACTCATGGTCTCATGGATCTCCCCATCCATTTCTATGTACTTGTACGTAGCCAGCTGGCTAACAAAAATGTCCTCCTCCCCACAAATGGTGATGATTTGGCCCTCCCACTCGAATTTTAACTTCTGGTGAAGGGTAGACGTAACAGCGCCAGCGGCGTGGATCCAGGGTCTACCCAACAGACAGCTGTAGGCCGGCTGTATGTCCATCACAAAGAAGGTAGTTTTAAAGGTCTGCGGGCCAATCAACACAGGTAAATCGATCTCTCCAAGTACCGATCTTTTAGAGCCATCAAATGCTCTCACCACCAAATTACTTGGGCGCAATGCCAAGCCATCATACTCCAGCTTCACTAAGGCTTTCTTTGGTAGAACATTTAGGGAAGACCCAGTGTCCACCAGTACGTGAGAAAGAACATCACCTTTGCATTCCAAAGTGATGTGCAAAGCCTTGTTATAGTTGCGCCCCTCCGTTGTTAAATCAGCATTTGTAAAGCCCAGTCCATGACTGGTGTT
This sequence comes from Lathyrus aphaca, assembly GCA_963966055.1. Lineage (NCBI taxonomy): Eukaryota > Viridiplantae > Streptophyta > Magnoliopsida > Fabales > Fabaceae > Lathyrus > Lathyrus aphaca. The sequence continues at coordinate 282,606,072 of OZ014522.1, read as the reverse complement.
GACATTTGCAACCACAATTTCTAACTGATTAACAGTAATCTCCTCCGGCACGTATGTTGCGTGCAGGACCTTCAACAATGCATTCCTATGAGCTTCAGAACACATTAACAGTGATAATATCGAGATTTTGAGGGTGTTTGGTGAAGCTGATCCACCACCTTATAATCACTCCTTTTTATTATTCTCATGAACTCGTCTACATCTTGTTCAAAAGATGTCTTCTGAGTTTCCTTGGCAGTTGGCTCTTCCGATACCACATTCTTTCCTTTTTCCTTAGCAACAACTTCTGCTTCAGCATTAGGTCTTTGTGTTTGTGAGGCAAAAAGGCGTCCGCTTCTGGTGAAGCCTCCGCCTCCCCCAACATTGTCAACTTGTGGTGAAGAGGTTGATGAATCCAGAGTGATTTTCTCCCCATTGCAGTAGATATCAGAGCCGTAGTGCCAAGGTATGGCATTACTGCTTTTATAAGGAACAGGCCCAGACACCGTAATGGTAACTAGACTGATTGTTGCAGCGGAAGGAACTGTGATGGTGTGCGGATCGTAGTAGATCGTGACTGGAGATCTGGCAGGAGGTGTTGCAGATTGCTGTTGGAAATTTCTGTTGTTGTGAACATTTGCGGGGTCATAATAGATTGTGACCGTTGAGACATCTTCATTAATGTTTGTTGGGGTTATAGAAGATTCCGTTGATAAAATGGGTGCTGATATTGTAGAAAAAAAAGTTGTTGAACTCTGATCTGTTGAAATAATGGATGGAAGAACTTCTGGAGTTGTTGAAGAATCAGTAGGAATGATAGTTGTTGCGGTTGTAGAAGAAACTGTTGAAGGAAGAATTGTTGGTGTTGTAGGAGGATCCATTGTTGTTGAAACAAGAATTGCTGAAGGAATTGTTGAAGTAATTTGCAAGATCCCATCTTTGATGAGGCCATATATGCCAAACCTTAGCTTCTCACAACCATTACTAGTTGTCTTGCACAATTCACAGCAGGCCCCACAGCCCGGGAACACTTGGCATCTTAAAAGTTGAACTTTGACTTCAGCCAGTGGTGTTTGAATCTGTGCAACATTATCAATTAGTGCGGATGGTTGGTCCTTTTCAATGGCATTAATCCTAGGTCCACCATGATTAGGCATAGGATTTCTGTTAACGTTCGGAGGAGGTGCGAAATTGAGAGCTTTGGAATCGACCAAATCCTGAACCTTCATCTGTAAGGCTCTGCATTTCTCAGTATTGTGACCAGGTGCGTTGGAGTGAAAGGCACACCTGGCATTAGTATCATAATTCTTTGGGAGATTAAGAGGATCCGGTGGGGCCAAAGTCCTTAACTCGACCAGGTTAAGCTTCAGGAGTTGTGGCAATAAAGCAGCATAAGGCATAGGGATAGGGTCAATCACCCTGTTTGCCTGAGATGGCCTCTGTTGAAAGGGACGCTGCGGTTGGTTGCTATTGTTGTTGTTGTAAGTTCTTTGTTGCGGAAAATGAGATGGTTGTTGATAGTGATGTTGTTGTTGTTGTTGAGGATATAATGGTTGTTGTGGAACTGGAGCCGGGATGGTAACAGCTGCTACTGATCTGTGAGAATACTGGGGTCTGCCCCTGCTTGCATGGATAGCATTCGTTTCACCCGCCCTCCAGGGTCCTGCAAAAGGTTTTCTGGGGTTGCTGGAGGAACTTGCACCATTGTCAGAGATTTTTCCCATCTTCAAAAGACTTTCAATTCTCTCACCGGCTATAACTACATCAGCAATGCTGGTAGAGGAGAAAGCAGCAAGTCTATCAATATAAGTTCCCTGCAAAGTGTTCATAAACATGTCAGCCATTTCTCTTTCTGACATGGGTGGCTGGACAGCAGCACCAAGCTGTCTCCACCTTTGAGCATAGTCCCGGAAGCTCTCCCTTGAAGACTGAGACATGCCCATTAGAAGAGTTCTATTGGGAGCCATGTCTAGGTTGTACTGGTATTGCCGGATGAAAGCCTCGGCCAAGTCCTTCCAACATCTTATGGTGTCCCTTGTCAGATGCGAATACCATTCTCTTGAAGCTCCAGTCAGGCTGTCCTCAAAATAGAACATCCATAACTTCTCATTCATGGTATAAGCCTTGAGTCTTCCTAGGAAAGATTGCAGATGAGTACGCGGTCATGAGGTACCATTATATTTCTCAAAGCAAGGGGGTTTGAATTTGTGGGGAATCCTCACCCCATCTACCAGTCCCATATCCATTACGTCGAAGCCCAAAGAATTCTGAGATTCCAAAGATCTTAACTTTTCAGCAATCTCATCCAGTCTTCTATCATATACCTCGTCTCCAGCCCCAATAACAGTAAATTGTTCTTCTTGGGGATCCTCTTGCAGAATTCTGCCCCCAGCAGCATTACCTTGAACAATCCTCGGGATGTTAACATTTGGATTCAAATGGGGTCCATACTCTGGTGGGTCAATACGAGGCTGCCCCCGTTCATTATTGCTGGTTCCCCCTGTTCCAAGATGGGGCTCCTCAGGTGTCTGCCTTTCTACCAGCTATCTCAGTCTTTCTTGGCTCTGGGCTAAGCCAGTCATGACAGCCATAAACCGAGACATTTGGTTTCTCATCTCGACTCTTTCGTTTGCCATCTGATTTCTGACCTTATTCAGGTCCTGCTGTACCTACTCCATCTGAATGCCTGGAAGGTTGCTACGAGTTGGGTACTAGTGTGTGCGATTGAAAGGGAACACTCGGCGACGAGCAATGTTTCCTGAGATCACAACAAAGTTAGACATAATAAAAATAAACAAAACCTACAAAACAAAGAAAAAGTCAGTATGCAATGCAGTATGCTTATTTTTTTTCCAAGGTATCCGGTTTGGTTCTTGGTTTTGACCTTTCCAGACCTCGAGGAAGATGCTTGATGGTGTTGAGAAAAGAAGCCCAATGAAAACAAACTAAATATATTACAAATGATGAAAAATACATAGTTTGTTTTACAATACATGCCCATGGAGGGTCAAAAACATAACAAAAGAAAAAGTACATCAAAAGGAAAGAACAACAAGCAAAGAGGAATCAGACATCCAGTCCATAATCATCTTCCCTGACATCCTTCAGGAGTGCCTCAGTCACCGGACCAGCTGGGTGTTCTGTAATGGTCCTAATGAGGAGGTTCCTAGTAGCAATGGCAGTAGTCAGCTTCTTATGCTTGTCCTGATCTTTGGATCTCTTTAACCCCGTCCGAAGCTTCAACTCTGATATCTCCTTCTGAGCTGCCAACAAAGCTTCCTGCTGCTTCTTCTCATTGGCCTCCAACTGATCAATCTTGGCCTGAGTCCTCTGGTCTTCTTGTGCACGGGCTTCGGTGATCCCGATCCACCTAGCCTGACTCTCTTCCAGAGAGTGCTCAGCCCTAGCTTTCTGAATCTTGGCCTCTTTACAGGCATTCTTCAATATCTGTTCCCCAGCCCTTGCTTTCCTTATGTAGTCATTTGTCCTCTCAATCTTGGTAATATGCTCAGTCTTAAGTCTTTCCAATCTCTCAATGTCCAGGCGACCATCATTTCTTTCCCAATGAGTCTTCTTTAAGGCTTGAGATAGCTGCTCATTCCTTTCCTTCAACTTTTCAAATTCCTCCAGGCTAACTGTTGCTGCAGGCTGTACTGTAGATGGTCCAGGTGTGTCTTCCAAGGTGAAAGGCATTCTGGTAATCTGAGCTCTAGTACGGGACAAGTATGTGTACTGAGCTGAAGCAACATTGTTACATCTTCCAAGAATAACTATCCCCTTTGTCTGGATGTTGTCCCCAAGCCCAAGCAGCTTTCCTGACAATAGCTGAATTAGGTTGCACTTCACAGTATAGGGTTTCAGCTTAATCCTGTCCTCTGGGAGGGTGAACTAAGGCATAGCCCAATTGTCTCTTAAACAGTAAAGGATTGTAGTTGATGCAACCCTTTACTCCTATCAGAGGCACATTTGGGTATTGTCCACAGCTGGTGATAATGTCTTTGCCTTTGGTGCTCTGGGTACACCATCTGATGTCATCTGAAGTTAAGGCAATGAACCTCTTGGCCCAATTCTTCTGCTGGTGTGGGTTCAAGAAAGCATCTGATTTAGGCAGGTGTGTGAGTAACCAAGAGTAAAACAAGGGAGCACAGCATCTGACCAACTTCCCCCTTTGTTTTTCATTCCTCTGATGGATGGAGTAGTAAAAATCCCCTAGCAATGTAGGTACTGGGTTCCTCAGAAGAAACAAATGGATGGCATTCTTAATGACAAATTTAGGCTCATCTGCAAACAATATAGCCCCATATATGCTGACGGCTAATAATGTACAGACTGCCCTCCATTCTCCCAAGGTAGCCTTCAGGATGGCCTGAGAAATCAAGAATTCCAGATGTAAACTAGGAATCCCAACTTTTGTTGTCATATTTTGCTCAATAAGGGAAGGCTCCAAGTACAATGCCCTATCTATTTCCTCACTTCTGGGAGCAGTCATCTCTGGGTTGAAGGGGATCCCACCTTTGATGGGCACTCCAATCAACAAAGAAAACTCTTCCAACAGAGGCCCTATCTGAAAGTCTGGAAAGGTGAAGAATCTCAGTGGAGGGTCATAGAACTACAAGAATGTGTGGATCATGTGTTGGTGTAAGCCCTAGAGGCCAATACTTTTTGGTACTTGTATCGGATTATTCGTTTAATAATAAAAGGCATTTCTTTATTATGTTTGTCTTTCAGAATAATAAAGTCCCTAGAATAGTTAGTCTGTTTAATGAAATGTTAAGTGTGACTTAATCATGAGATCCCATTAAACATAAAGACATTATTCTTAAAATATCCGTTGTCAAGCTTTATTGCAAAGTGGGATAACTTTAAAGCATTGAGACTATTATGAAGATAGACTGATGATCACATCTCATGGATCATGGATAAAGAGTTATCAAGTCTTGACATAGGTATAAATATTAGGAGTAATATTTATACCGGATTGACCCGCTATGAGAATACTAAATAGTATGTTATGCAAAGTGTCATAAGTTATTCTCATGGTGATAATGGTGTATTACCACCCTTCGACCTGAAACCACTATGGACCCTAGATGTAGAGTCGGGTGCTTTATTGCTGATCAAACATTATCCGTAACTGGATGATCATAAAGACAGTTGATGGGCACTCCACGAAGCATGCTGAGGGACATGAGTGTCCTAGATGGAATTTGCCAATCCTGCATAACAGGAGAAATGTCTAAGGGCCTAATATTGAACTGGACAAGGATGACACAGTGTATGCCTTGTGTTCAATATAGACATAGGGGCAAAAGGGTAATTGTACAAACATATATTATCACGAAAAAGGTTTTGTCAGAACACATGACATTTTCGTGACTTGGGTAGCAGTGATGTGTTGCTAGATACCGCTCACTGTTTATTATGTTAAATATATAATTTAATATAATTACCAACGTTACGAAATCCTACAGGGTCACACACATAAGGACAGTTTGATGAGAGATAGAGAAATCAAAGGAACACCGTATGGTACGGTGCACTTAAGTGAAAATAGAAATTCGGATAATATAATAATAATTATTGTTATTTTATAATGGTTATAAAATAATAATAAAATAAATATATTTATTATAATAATAGTTATTATAATAATATATAATATTATTATGGATCATGTGAATTGGGCTTTTAGCCCGCAGCCCACAAGAGAGTCTATAAAAGGAACCCTTGTGATGAAGCTTTCACTTGATGCAATTTCGTTTTTGATTCTCTTTTCTTACTCAAATAATTCTGTTCGTAAGCAGCTAGCACTGTGACCGGAAGCTGTTCGTGTGGACTGAGTAGAGGCGTTGCACTTCATCAACGCTTGTGATCGCTGCATCAAAGATCTGAATCGCCACAAAGAGGTAACGATTCTATCACTGACCATGCTCATTCGTAAGGATCACTAAAGGAAATTTTTGTTTTTCCGCTGCGTTTAGATCTCGATTTACCTTCAGTGGTATCAGAGCCACTTACGAAACCATGGATCTGATAGCTGTTAAATTTCCATCTTTTCTGTATTTGATTCGATTAAAACACAGAATGAATTTAACAATAAACGATTAATTAAATTTGGCATCTGTTGTGTACGATTTGGATGATTGATGTTGATTATGCTTCAGAAACCGACATTAGTATGGTGAAGTTGTGCGATACATTGATCATCCATAGGTTACACAATTAGATCGATCACTTTTATATAAGATATAAGAAATTCTGATGCAAAGATGGTATATGGGATATACTGTTTTGATTTCATCCATTCAATCACATAAGGATTGTAATTCTTTTGAAAGATCATCATTTTCATTCGCTTCGGAATCCGACGTTAGTATGGTGAAGCAATGACATGTTGATCTATCATATTGAGTTATCAATCGAGTTGTGTTTGACGGCATGAAATTGTTGCATTAGGATTAATGGCAGTACAAGTGTTGTATTGCCACAGACTTTTCCGGTTGGGGTTGTAAATGCACAAAAGTTGTGCAGGAATTTAATTTAGTTTATTTAATTATCGGAATGTTAAACTAATAATAAAAGTGTGTTTATTATTATTTATTTGTGGTGATCAGTTATGGCCTTAGTTTATCCTTTATTATTGTTTTGGGATTTTTAAATACGGCCTGCGTGTCGTGCCTCTCTCTCAATCTCTTTATGTAACTTCTTTTCTCATCTCACTCCCTCGTATGTAAAACGAGTTTTCTTATATGTAATGTAATATTATGTTATGAAGAAAAAGGAAGTATTCAATATTAAAGGAGGATAACCTTGGAGATCATGCTTGGAGAAGCTTAGATCGTTATTAGGTTAGCTTAGGTTCTCTCATTGGCTTGAGAGAACAATTGCGTTAGGGGCCATAATTGTATCTTTTTATATGTATGTTGATGCATGTAATTGTATGTTGATGCATGTGAGAGACGTTTTGCATGTTAAGCCGGTGAGATCAAACTAATAACAAATTCCCTCAAAATTAAATATTAAGTTTATGCTTTCCAATTTTTAGCACTCATCAAGACTAGTATCGAGCATTGTAGGTTTCGCCTACGCGAGGTGCATGTTCTATATTAGTAAGGTGTGATGGGATAATTGTAATATCCAATTGCTAAAACAATGGGTCAAACTTAACTAAACAAATTATAATAAGATTATACATGTTTAGAAGCAAGAATTGGGAATGATTCATGTGATGGATCAGAATAAGGAGTTATTCACCCAATTGAAAATATTCGAGAGTTGTATGAGATACAATTGGAAGGAGTTCCTACCTAAATAACTTAGTTTTGTGTAATCAGCCTAACGCTGACTTAAAACAAAGTGAAACATGGATCTCGACCCACTAGAAAGTCTTCCAACGGGATTTTCCGAATCAAATGATGAGGGTCATTTGTTTTGAATAAAATAGTGGGAGCATATTTGATTAAAGGCCTAATTAAATATGTTGTTTTTAATGATACTTATATTTTCATATTTCTCTTGTAGATTACCATGACAACAAACACATCGAACAATATTTTGCGATCCATCCTAGATAAGGAAAAATTGTCTGGGACAAATTTCCTGGATTGGCACCGTAATCTGAGGATTGTCCTCAAGCACGATAAGAAGTTGTATGTCTTGGAGACACCAGTTCCTGAGGAGGAACCTCCTAGTTCTGCACCAAAGGCAGAAAGAGATGCTTATAAGAAGCATTTCAATGATGCCAATGAAACCGCTTGCCTCATGCTTGCTACCATGAACTCTGAGTTGCAAAAGCAACACGAGAACATGTCTGCGTTCGATATGATCGGACATCTGAAAATGCTTTATCAAGAGCAAGCAAGAAATGAGAGGTTTCAGGTTTCAAAGTCCCTTTTTAACAGCAAGTTAGCTGAGGGAGCCCCTGTAAGTCCCCATGTACTCAAGATGATTGGGTATGTGGAGAACCTTGACAGATTAGGGTTTCCCCTTGGAAAAGAACTTGCGATTGATTTGATCTTGCAATCGTTGCCAGAGAGCTTCAGTCAGTTTGTCCTAAATTTCAATATGAATGACTTGGACAAAAGTCTTCCAGAACTGCTAGGCATGTTGAGAACTGCTGAGCAGAATATGAAGACAAAAGGGAAATCCATTCTGATGGTCAGTAATGGAAAGAAACAGAACAAGAGGCCCATCAAACAGGGTGGTAGAGGGAAAGGCAAGGAAGTTGCCAAACCCAAACCCACTCCTCCTGTTTTGAAGCCTAGTGGAGGAATAGCAAAGGAGGGCACTTGCTTCCATTGCGGTAAGACCGGACATTGGAAGAGAAATTGCCCAAAGTACCTGGAAGATAAGAATAATGGAGTAGAGACTTCAAATTCAGGTATTTTTGTTATTGAAATTAATTTATCTACTTCTGCATCATGGGTATTAGATACTGGATGCGGTTCTCACATTTGTACTAATGTGCAGGGGCTAAAAAGGAGTAGAGATTTGGCAAAAGGTGAAGTTGACCTACGAGTTGGAAATGGAGCAAAGGTTGCTGCTTTAGCTGTAGGAACTTATGTTTTAACTTTACCTAGTGGTTTAATAATTCAGTTAGAGAACTGTTATTATGTACCTGCAATTAGCAGGAATATTATTTCCGTTTCTTGTTTGGACAAGTTTGGTTTTTCATTCATAATAAAGAACAATTGTTGCTCCATTTATTTGAATGATATATTCTATGCTACTGCAAAAATGAATAATGGACTATATGTCCTTGATCTTGAAATGCCAATTTATAACATTAATACTAAAAGGTTGAAACCTAATGAGTTGAATCCAACTTACCTTTGGCACTGTCGATTAGGCCACATAAATGAGAAACGCATTTCCAAACTCCATAAAGATGGACTCTTGGACTCTTTTGATTATGAATCATATGAGACATGCAGATCTTGTTTAATTGGAAAGATGACAAAGTCCCCATTCACAGGAAAAGGTGAAAGGGCTAATGATCTTTTGGCACTCATACATACTGATGTATGTGGACCACTGAACATACCATCCAGAGGAGGTTTTCAGTACTTCATCACTTTTACTGATGACTTCAGTAGATACGGATATGTGTATTTAATGAAACACAAATATGAGTCCTTTGAAAAGTTCAAGGAATTCAAGAATGAAGTACAAAACCAACTAGGTAAGAATATTAAAGTTCTTCGATCAGATCGAGGCGGTGAATATTTAAGCCTAGAATTTGATGACCATCTAAAAGAGTATGGGATTCTATCCCAACTTACTCCTCCTGGAACACCACAATGGAATGGTGTATCTGAGAGAAGAAATCGAACCTTGTTAGACATGGTCCGATCCATGATGAGTCACGCCGATCTTCCAAACTCCTTTTGGGGACATGCATTATTAACAGCAGTTTACACACTTAACCGTGTTCCATCCAAAAAGGTTGATAAGACACCATATGAGATATGGAGTGGTAAGAAACCACATATGTCTTACATGAAGATTTGGGGTTGCGAAGTTTACGTCAAACGACAAATTTCAACCAAGCTTGAGCCCAAATCTGACAAATGCTTATTTGTGGGGTATCCTAAAGAAACAAGAGGATATTACTTCTACAATCCTTCTGAGGGCAAAGTGTTTGTCGCTCGAACTGGAGTCTTTCTGGAAAGGGATTTTATTTCCAAAGGAAACAGTGGGAGGAAAATAGAGCTTGAAGAAATTCAAGAATCACAAAACATTGAAACACCTATGGAGGAACTAGAGCAGGAAACACAAGTAGTTGTGGAAGAGCAACCTGCTCAAGTAGAACAAGACCAGCATAGGTCAAGCAGGATACGTCACCAACCTGAGAGATATGGATATCTCATAAGTGATCAGGGTGATGTATTACTCATGGATCAAGATGAGCCTGTGACCTACAAAGAGGCCATAACTGGTCCTGAGTCTGAGAAGTGGCTAGAAGCCATGAAATCTGAAATGGATTCCATGTACACAAACCAGGTTTGGACCTTGGTAGAACCTCCTATAGGAGTTAACCCTATAGGATGCAAGTGGGTCTTCAAGAAGAAGACTGACATGGATGGTAAGGTACATACCTATAAAGCAAGACTAGTTGCAAAAGGCTATAAACAAATTCATGGGGTTGACTATGATGAAACCTTTTCACCAGTTGCAATGCTTAAATATGTTCGGATTTTACTTGCCATCGCTGCATATCATGATTATGAAATATGGCAGATGGATGTCAAAACTTCTTTCCTTAATGGGAATCTTCTTGAGGATGTGTACATGACACAACCTGAAGGATTTGACATACCACAAGATGCCCAAAAGATATGCAAGTTACAGCGATCAATCTATGGATTGAAGCAAGCTTCCAGAAGCTGGAATCTTCGTTTTGATGAAACCGTAAAACAATATGGATTCATCAAAAATGAAGATGAACCTTGTGTCTACAAGAAGGTTAGTGGGAGCATGATCGTGTTTCTGGTATTATATGTAGATGACATATTACTCATTGGAAACGATGTCCCTACCTTGCAACAAGTGAAGACTTGGTTAGGGAATTGTTTTTCTATGAAAGACCTAGGTGAAGCAGCCTATATATTAGGAATTAGGATCTATAGAGATAGATCACAAAAACTGCTTGGCCTAAGTCAGAGTACATACATAGATAAAGTGTTGATACGCTTTAATATGCATGATTCCAAGAAAGGATTCATACCTATGCAACATGGTCTGTGTTTATCAAAAACACAATCCCCTTCAACTAAGGAAGAAAGGGATCGCATGAATAAGATTCCATATGCATCTGCAATAGGATCTATCATGTATGCCATGTTATGTACTCGACCAGATGTCTCGTATGCATTAAGTGCAACGGGTAGGTACCAATCTGATCCTGGTGATGCTCACTGGGTAGCTGTCAAGAATATCCATAAGTACTTGAGAAGGACTAAGGATTCATTCTTGATATATGGAGGTCAGGAAGAGCTTGATACAATTGGTTACACTGATGCTAGCTTCCAGACAGATAAGGATGATTTTAGATCACAATCTGGTTATGTGTTCTGTCTCAATGGTGGCGCTGTGAGCTGGAAAAGTTCAAAGCAAGAAACAGTTGCTGATTCTACAACTGAGGCCGAGTATATTGCTGCCTCAAATGCAACAAAGGAAGCTGTTTGGATCAAGAAGTTCATTAGTGAACTTGGCATAGTCCCTAGCATTGTGGATCCCATTGGTTTATATTGTGATAACAATGGTGCTATCGCACAAGCTAAGGAGCCTAGATCTCACCAACGATCCAAACACATACTTAGGCGTTATCACCTCATTCGAGAGATAATCGATCGGGGAGATGTGAAGATATGCAGAGTACCTACACTTGACAATATCGCTGACCCATTAACAAAGCCTCTTGCGCAACAGAAGCATGATGGTCATACTAGATCTATGGGTATTAAGGGTATGCCTAATTGGCTCTAGTGCTAGTGGGAGATTGTTGGTGTAAGCCCTAGAGGCCAATACTTTTTGGTACTTGTATCGGATTATTCGTTTAATAATAAAAGGCATTTCTTTATTATGTTTGTCTTTCAGAATAATAAAGTCCCTAGAATAGTTAGTCTGTTTAATGAAATGTTAAGTGTGACTTAATCATGAGATCCCATTAAACATAAAGACATTATTCTTAAAATATTCGTAGTCAAGCTTTATTGCAAAGTGGGATAACTTTAAAGCATTGAGACTATTATGAAGATAGACTGATGATCACATCTCATGGATCATGGATAAAGAGTTATCAAGTCTTGACATAGGTATAAATATTAGGAGTAATATTTATACCGGATTGACCCGCTATGAGAATACTACATAGTATGTTATGCAAAGTGTCATAAGTTATTCTCATGGTGATAATGGTGTATTACCACCCTTCGACCTGAAACCACTATGGACCCTAGATGTAGAGTCGGGTGCTTTATTGCTGATCAAACATTATCCGTAACTGGATGATCATAAAGACAGTTGATGGGCACTCCACGAAGCATGCTGAGGGACATGAGTGTCCTAGATGGAATTTGCCAATCCTGCATAATAGGAGAAATGTCTAAGGGCCCAATATTGAACTGGACAAGGATGACATAGTGTATGCCTTGTGTTCAATATAGACATAGGGGCAAAAGGGTAATTGTACAAACATATATTATCACGAAAAAGGTTTTGTCAGATCACATGACATTTTCGTGACTTGGGTAGCAGTGATGTGTTGCTAGATACCGCTCACTGTTTATTATGTTAAATATATAATTTAATATAATTACCAACGTTACGAAATCCTACAGGGTCACACACATAAGGACAGTTTGATGAGAGATAGAGAAATCAAAGGAACACCGTAAGGTACGATGCACTTAAGTGAAAATAGAAATTCGGATAATATAATAATAATTATTGTTATTTTATAATGGTTATAAAATAATAATAAAATAAATATATTTATTATAATAATAGTTATTATAATAATATATAATATTATTATGGATCATGTGAATTGGACTTTTAGCCCGCAGCCCACAAGAGAGTCTATAAAAGGAACCCTTGTGATGAAGCTTTCACTTGATGCAATTTCGTTTTTGATTCTCTTTTCTCACTCAAATAATTCCGTTCGTAAGCAGCTAGCACTGTGACCGGAAGCTGTTCGTGTGGACTGAGTAGAGGCGTTGCACTTCATCAACGCTTGTGATCGCTGCATCAAAGATCTGAATCGCCACAAAGAGGTAACGATTCTATCACTGACCATGCTCATTCGTAAGGATCACTAAAGGAAATTTTTGTTTTTCCGATGCGTTTAGATCTCGATTTTCCTTCATCATGCTCCTATGAGAAGAATCAAGATCCATAACCATATCCAAGATACCCCCATAGTGCTCTCTGAACAGTGGGATATGGTCAGGTGTGATGAGTGACTGAACCTGCCTGATACCAGTCAATACATGCCCAAAAAAGTGATAAGATATGTTGCTCTTCCTGGGAGTAGCCATGAGTGTTGCTGATGAAGCTGAAGACAAATGCTAATGAAGATCACAAACTGAGAAGTTGGAGGTAAGTCTCTGACAGACTGATGCAGGTGGTGATGGAGATAACTGAAACAGATGCTGAAGAAGACAACTGAAGCAGAGGTCTAAGCAGAAGTACGGGTCAAAACCAAAACCAAGATATAATGGGGTGGATACCCTGAAAAACAAATAAACAAATGTCAAATGATGCAATGATGATATATGCAAATGATATGCAAGGGTTTGTGATCAAGAGCTGGATCTGATTATCTGTCTTGACACAAGGTCCATGTAAGTTCAAAAGTCCAGATGAAGGCTCAAAAATCCAGTAACCAGGGTGGGGGACTTAAATAAAGAGTCACATGTCCAGGTTCAATCACAAGAATTGTCCAAAGTGGAGTACTCTTACACAAAACAGTAACAGGGTATGATGTAGCCAGGGGTTCCTGCAGGCCTGTAAACAACCCATCCCCCTCACAGGTAATGTTCTAGAACAAGGATCTTCAGACTTGGATCAGTTATGCGAAGTGTAAACACTTCTAACCCGGAGGTACAGTGTTTACAATAACCATAAAAGATCCTCCTCTAATTCACCTCAGCTTCTGAAGGTCAAAATAAAGGTCATCCAGACTTAGCAGGCTTCCTAGATAGCCCTAGCACTACAGGAAATCTGTAGCACAGAGTTCTCAAGAAGAAACCCACATCTGAACCGTGTTTCATATTCCCGCACCAGACCGAAATGGAATGGGAAAGAACATGAACCACTCTAGCCTAGGTGTCCCTCAGGTCCCAGGTATAGGACCTTAATCTCTCAATGGAACCCCACCCACCAAAACAGAAAACCAGATCCAGCAATGACAATATGAAATATGCATAAGACTGTAAAGTAAGCAATAAATAAAGTTGTACATAAAGCAATAAATAAAGCAAATAAATAAACACACATAGAACATAACACCCCAGTAAACACAAATCAAACAAGCGCTAGGAGGAACCCACAAAAAGAACCAGAAGCCCTGGTTGCAGTATAAGGGTCCCCAGCAGAGTCGCCAAGCTGTCGCTCCCAAAGATTTGCATCCTGGTACAAGCGCGAACTGTCGGCGAAAAAGAACATGAAGATGAACTGAAAAGAGTCTCCAGCTAGGCATTTTTATCCCGAAGGAAAGGTAATGCTGCATAAACCTGGAAAGAAGATGGATAAGACGGTTGCGAACCAGAGAAACTGAGAAAGGGGGTTGGTTACAACCTGGGAAGGTATTAGCACCCAGATTGTCCGTCGTACTCGACGGGATCCACGCTTAAAAGATTTGTGTTTAAAGGGGTAGTGTCAGTGTAAAAGAATACAAGTGTCAGTGTAAAAGAAATGTGAAATGAAATAAATGAGTGTCAGTGCAAGGAAAGAGTGCAAAGCTTAAGACTATGAGGCCTAAAGAATAATGCTGGAAAAGGGGGAATATACAGAGACTTTTGTTCGAACACCGTAGTATCCTCTCGTGCAATGAGGAAGTCAGAACACCGTAGTTCGACTCAAAGAGACTGAAAGATAAATTGACTTGTGAACTGCTTGCTTGTCTATTCTCAAGTGTATGACCTATCTGGCTCAGGTGCAAACTGTTTTGCATTAGACAGAAGAAGCGAGTTCTCGTTAATGAGTGAATGAGGTGAGAAAAGAATCCCGGAGGAGACAATTATTGTTTGTTTTTGGGTTTTCAATCTTTTATTTCTTTTGGAATTTGTCATAAGATAATGAGCTTAAGCCTAAACCAAGGGCTAGTAAACTCATCACATCCTCCCTCTGATTAGGGGTAATGAGAATACCTTAAGTATGAAGTAAACACCTCACACTTAATCACCATGATGTAGGATTAAGATCATTAACCTACTTGCACTTATTTAGATGTTTTTGGAGTTTTTTGTTTAGTGTTAAGTAATGAGTTTAAGCCATAATCAAGGATTTAATGGACCCATTACACTATCCTAATAGAAGGATAATAGATGAGAACATTTAAGCTGAGAAAGGCTCCTCAACTTAATCCATGATTAGAGATTAACCTCATGACAAAACAAAGCCTTTATTAAATGGATTTTAGTTAATGGTAAGATTAAGAAGTGAATTTTATGGTTTGTAAGAAAACTTGAGGAGGACTTGTCCATTAACACTAGGGTTAGTCCTTCTTAACCAATTAAGGAAGAATTAGAACCCTAATGCAAGGCCCAAGTTACAAGCTTGATGTCTTAGTGATTATTAGGTGAATTGATTAAAGGATTTAAACACATTAAGGGTTTAACACTTAGGATTAAAGTTATACACTCCATCCTACGAGAAGGATGCAGGCATAAGCTTAATCACAAAGCCTTAAAACCTTTAAGGTTTAGTCCTTGATTAAAAGATGAGAATAGAAGACACAAAGATGACACAAAGGTAAAACTAATGGGGCGACTAATCAAACCCTAATTGTTATCATGCTTGGGTATTCCTAGGGTTTATGAGGCTTGCAAGAGATCTTAAAGGAAAAAGCCACCAAGGAAGAAGAGAGATGGAAGGAGGAGAAGCTGAAAGAAGCAAGACAACTTACTTCACTTAAGAAGATAAGTTGCTTGAAGAAAGAAAGTGAGGAAGGAGCATGAATGAGCAAGCTCACTCTAATGCAAGAGTAAAATGCAGTAATGAATGCATAAGAGAGATGAGAAGAGAATGTGAGAAGTGAAGGCAAATTCACTTCTCAAACACTTACCACCTGAAATGTTAGTAAAAGGAAATGAAATGAAATGAAAATGGGATGAGATGCAAAGATGAGAGCCAAAACCAGAAGCATGCTTATGATGCTAATGATGCAAAGAGATGATGCAAAGGTATGCCATAAGGTGAAGATGATCATACAAAGGATGGGAATGCAAATGAAGCATAAAGGAAGCATGAAAGTTCATGAATGCACATGAAATGAAATGAAAGCGTAACATGGCAAATGGATGATGCAATGATCAAACATGATTCTAGTGTGTCCTAAGATGTCTTATATGTCATGTGGATGCACAAAATGTCATGGCAAGTTCATTTATGCAAGCTTATACAAGATGGATGCAAATGAGATGGAAAATTAGGGTTATATGAACATGTGAGATGCAAAACTCAAAAAAAGAAGCAAATGATGAGATAAAAAATTGAAATTGCACTCAAAGGAGCCTTAAACCTATACTAGTTCATTATCCAAAGGGGGAGGTCAGAAGCTAAACCCTAAGGGAGTTATGAATTTCCTAATTTTCTAAGGTTTAAAAGGTGATCTTGAGGATAAAATGCCAAAAAAATTGAAAATGAAAGATAAAAATGAAACAAAAATGTTTTTAGATACTTGAAACCATGTATAGCACAATGCAAAAAGAATCATTCAAAAACTCAACTTGGATCAAAAGTTATGAATTTTTGAAGTTAGGGTTAAAAATATGCAAATTTAAGAACCCTAATTCACTTCAAAATTGTCAAAGTAAGATCAAAACCAAAAAGAAATTTGTGTGGTGAGTTTGTAAATGCTTCTAAATGTTTGAAAATGTTCTCTGAATTTTTTTGTAATTTTTAAATACCTAAATGTATTTTTAATTAATTAATTCTCATTAACTAATTAATAATAACATTTAAATGATTTAAAAATATTTTTTTAATGCAAAAAATAAAAATAAAAATGTTTTGGCTTCAGAAAATTAATAAAGGGTTTAATAAAAAATTTCAGAATTTTTTTGACTATTTTTGCTATTTTTAAAAATTCGTACAAAATTAAATAAAGAAAATACAATAAAAATCAATTAAATGGAAAGTATGAAGATCCTGAGGTCCAGATTCAAAGTTGAGATTCCAGGGTTGACTGGCGTGTTTTTTAATGGCTGGGATTCACTCTGATTTAATTAAACTAATTAAACTCAATTAATATAATAAAACTGAATAAGGGTTAAGTGACTTAATCTGAGCCGTTCACAACTTAACCTAATCCTCATCGAAGGGCAACGAATCCATCTGGAAAATTAATTAGGGATTAGGTTTTAACACTTTCAGGTGACCGGAGGGGAGCTCCGGTCATCTTCTTCGGTGGGACAAAACCCTAAAACTCTCTACAGGCCACCCCACCCCAAATCAACCACCCAGAAATGATCCTCTAACCAAATCCCACTCAAATCAGCCCTCAAACATCATTTACAATACATGAACAAGGAGAATCGAATCAAAATATTTTCACGGGTGAAATTTTAGAGAGTCACAAAATAGTCATTTCTTAACCATTTTCAATTTTAAAAGCATCAGTGTGATCCTTATGACATGTATTTTGTTCTTGAGATTACCTGAGACGATGAACTGCAAATAAGAGCTTTCCAGGCCTCTCCTTCGTGCAAAGAGTCTCCTTTGATCCTCCTGAGGCTAGTGGGATGCTTCAAAACCTTTGATGGTGGCTAATTTGAAAGTTTCAGTTCTGGTGTAGCAGAATTTGAGGCTTTGATATGTGATGTTTCAGGCTGTTTTAAGGGTTGATTCTTGTTCTATGGATGATGTGTGACTTATTGGTGAAGAAAAATTTGAAGTTTGATGGCTGTGGAAGGAATTTCGAAGAGATGAAGGTTTTGGCAAGTTTTGTGTATTTTGATTGTGTGCGTGGTCTGAGCTTATGTGAGGCTTGTTTTATGATCCATAAACTAATCCTAAACTATTGGAAAGATTCAGAAGAATTGACATGAACTGTGGGAATGGTATGGGGCAATTGGCCAAAAAGTCAAGAGTTGGTGTACTTCAAGCATGGGCCATGGCAGAAGCTACTTTAGGGCTGCTCTGAGTTCAGCTATCTTCAAGGATGGCCATGGGATGAATTAGAATGATCAGAAGTGGATGAATGGTGAGATGTCACATGTTTTGCAATTTTCACAACTTGTCATGAATTCTTGTCATGAAATCTTACATGATGTTATGGTAATGCTTTGAGATCAGTTAGAAACCAAACAAACCCTTAGGAATCACTCTTGCAAGAATTCCCTCTTTTTTGAATTTTTTAGAAAATGGCTCATGAAAGCTTGTCACCCAAGGCATAAACCTTTGTGCATTTGTGCAATTCTGATTTTAGCAAGTTGTAATGATGCATAGAAGTCAATTTGAATTCACAAAATGACTTGGTATAAGGTTTTGCAAAAAATCCCTTTTGGCATGAAACATGAAATTATGTGATTTTTGCCAACTTTGGAAAGCCATAACTTGAGTTCAAAAATGAATTAGACCTTGTTCTTGTACTTTTTGAAAAGGGAATGATCCAATCTACAACTTTCATGACCAAGAATTTTTCATTTGAAGCATTTTTGGTTGAGAAAGAGGAGGTTGAAAAACTTTCCCAAAATGGAAAGTTTACATTACAAGTCATTTCCATATTTGGCAACTTTTGGTCTAGCCCACTTTTCTTCAAATTTGTGAACTTATAAACACTTCAATGATCAAATAAAGACCATATAACTTCAATTTGATGAAAAATCCACTTTGGATCCATGTTGGGGGGCCTCAGATGCCCTGATTTGGCTCTGACTTGCTTAAGAAGTTACTTAGTGATCAGATGACTTCCATAATGAATTTTCCATCAAACTTGGTATGTATGATCCATATATCATATTGAGACCAAAATAAACAAGAATGACCAAAAATTTTGGAGTTATGGCCTCTGAAACCAAAACCCTAATTTTAGGTCATCTGTGCAGTTAAACCTGGCTCTGCTTCCATGCCCTGCCAGTTCTTGTGATTTTCTTCCTTCCTTGATATTAGGAGGATATAATATGATGTTTGAACATACATGGACCCTCTTGAGATGATTGGAGACCTTTGGAGTGACTCAGATAACTCATGGATTGCTCCGATCACAAACGCTAGATTCAGATGACTTTGAACCAATGCAGTGAAGCAAAAATGCAATATGAGATGATATGATTGAACTTATGCAAATGAAAAGATCATAAGCCATGGTGTGAACTTAGTGAGGGAAAATTTGGGGTGTTTACAGCATGTAAGAGCTTATTTGTTTTGAATGATTAATACAATGAATATGTTTGTCTTGAAGTAATCCATTCGTATTCACTCATGATGCTTTTCTACTTTATAATGCCAACATTATCCAATCTCTTGCTTAGGCAGAGAATTGGAGGGATGATGACGAAATTAGGACGCAAATTCTCTAGTTGAACACTTTTGAACAAAACCCTACTGACGATGTACAAGCATTATTTCGAATCCCCAAACACTGGAGAAATAAGGAGTTAATCCCTAGTCAACCACTTCGAGCCTAGAAGTAGGAGTTTCGTTTGGATAATTCAAAACCTTTACACTTAACCTGGGGCAGGGTAGTGTTCAGTTAATCTGGTTATGCATTCAAATTACAAGGTGAAACATCTCATCAAGGAATCCACTACAACCAACGACTTGATAGTCACAACTATCAACCTTCCAAAGATAAATATAAAAAATAAAAAAGAGAAAAAAAATAAAAAGAAAATCCCGCTAAGTCGAACACCCAAAAGGAGACTTAGACAAAAATTAGGGACCAAAGAGAAAGTCAATCAAGAGAGGTCCTCAAATCCTCAACTTCATGCAAATAAGATTTAGTGACCACCATACCAAAGTCAAAAGGTCACCGATATCCATGAAGAACAAATAAGATGACTATCATTTCAAGCAAACCTTGGAGCATCATCTCTACGCTATCAAGATAAATGTATGTCTGTCAATTTAGCTGGACCTAGGATTGGAGAACATCACAGAGAATGGGTGGGCACCAAATAAACTTTGAGCCTGTATCCTTTGTTTCTAAGAACCGTTAACCAAACCACATTACAACCCACAAAAGTCCTAATTGAAGTGGGGTTTATTTTGAAAACATACTCAATGCGATAGTGTTTCCTGACTCCTATGAGCTATGCTCAAAATTTGTGTTGGCTTTATAAAAAAAATGAATATCACATCCTAGCTAGTGATTCAGTCACAGGCTATTGTGAAAATCTTTTCAAAAACATAAAAAAAACTTCGAGACAAACATGTGTGTTGCATTAGCAGTCTCAACATTAACATTTTGCTTATTAGCATTTGCTTGATATCATAGAAGCCTATATATGAGTACCAGTGATGAGCTTAATCTCTTGAGATTTGAAACTCTGATGAGCAGTTGAACAACCATTTCAGAGAATGATCATCCACAGGGGCAGGTTGCTTGAAGACTTTGCTAAATAGGGGCAAGTTATTTCCCAATTTATTACTTAGACATTTTGATCATCCCTAAAAGGATAAGTATTGAAGACTTATTTGTGCCAAATATAGTTAATCTGGGTCAGTTACGTCGAGATTCGACAAAATCTCTCCAAGAGTTTGAAGACACTGAGGCATTTTGAATGTCAAGTCTTCTATAAATTCCTCTTGAGATGATCTCTTCTCACAAACCATTTCGTGGATGCATGACCACGTGTTTCCCTAAGCAAGATGCTCTTGTAATCTACCTTGCAAGTATCTCCAAATGACGGGGTCCTTACGCCAAGTTGCTATGATATGTTGGGTGCATGACTCGGTATTTTCTGGTGAATTCCTTTTACTACTTAGTACTTACAGTGAGATACTAAGTCTAGTATCCCCAATTGAGCCTTGATTCAAGCTTCTCCAGCTGAATGTGATTTTCTTCCCCAACGGAGTACAAATTTACTTCATCCTAAACAAACATAGTTTGTATGTTTGTTTCCTTCTGATGGACATTAAAGTTAGAAGATTTTCTTGGGTTTTTTCCCAATTGAAGTATATTTCTCTCCTCAAAGAGATTTGAGCCTTGTAGCAGGACTTTATTCCATGGATGGCTCTCTACCCTATCTTCAGTGACTGCGTACACTTTGACGAGATTGGTCGAGTATCCATTTGTTGTGATGTTTATTTCGTCACCAGTTTATCTCTTGTGTCCGTTTTGTCTGTTTGTCAGCATAAACATAACGCATATACATACATGTACATCATAAATGAATCCATATTCATATTCATGTTTCATTCATTGATGCATACTTCATCCACCTTGGTCGTGTTTATCCCTAAGAGATGAGTTTATCTCTCCAATAGGGTTGTTAGCCTTAGGAAGAAGATGTACGATCTTTCTAATTCCCCACTGAGCTCTTACCCTCGTGGAAGAATTTTTGCTTTCCACACTTGGATAGGATAAATACCCAGTTGAGTTCATTCCTCATGGGTTAATGTCTTGCTTGACAGTTTCTTTCCAACTCGTTCATGGATTAAATTTGGTCTTTGACAATTTTGATGATTGGATTTCCGGACGGAAAGTGCATTTATTTTTCACTTTTGAATACTCTGTCTCCTAGAAGGAATTTGTTGAAGGTTCCCCCCAGCGAAGACAAATTTCGCTCTCCAGCAGTATTGCTCCAACATTCTCTTGGAGTACTTATACCTGACAACAAGTGGCAGTCTCTTTATTTGAGAAGCTTGTTCTTATCCTTGGACCTCTAGGTGAATCAATGGATGGCAGTCTCTTTTCGAGCAGTTTGTTCATCCCCAACAAGGTTATTATTCTATCAAATGGAATCTCCCCTGTTCAGCGGAGAAGTTTGGTATGAACTTATTTTTCTCTTTTTTCAAGAAAATGGCATCTCTCCCAGACAAGGTAAGAAGTTTGTTGTGAATTTCCAATTTCCTTCAAATGGCATCTCTCCCAAACAAGGTGAGAAGTTTGAGTGTGAAGTTCTTTTCCATCATATGGCGTCTCTTTCAAAAGAAGGGAAGTATGGTGAGGGTTCTATCAAATGGCATCTCTCCAATACACGTTGAGAAGTTTGGTACAAATCTCCTTTTTCAAGCAAATGGAATCTCTCCCAGACAAGGTGAGAAGTTTGTTGTGAACTTCCAATTTATGTCAAATGGCATCTCTCCCAAACAAGGTGAGAAGTTTGATGTGAATCCTTATTTATTATCAAAATAATATCCTTCCAAGCTGTAACACCCCAAATTTTCCCTCTTCATTTTAAGCATCATATCACATCATATTCATCATGAACATATCATTTTCTTAGCATCATATCATGGAAAGATGAAGCATAACATCCCTCATGTCCTAACATCAAGCATATGGTCATCTGTGAAGGTCCTTGAAGCATTTCAAGCCATGACAAGGGTCCCAATGAGTTTGTACAAGTCCTATGGTGAGTCTACACTCCATTTACAAGATCAAGTCCATTGGCAAAAGCTCAGAAGATTGCATGATCACCAGAGATCTCAGGACAAGGCAAAGCTCCTATACAAGGCACCCAAATTAGGGTTTGAGATTTAAGCACCATAATCTCACAACTTTGGACATTTCATTTGGGCAAAGTCTTATATAGGTTAAGAGGATCCTATGTTTCAATTTTCATGAGAAAATTCCATGTGGAAGTCAGTCAATGCCTCAGTTGCTTGCAGATGAAGGAAAAAGTCAATTGTGCCCTTAAAAAGTCAACTGTGCAATTTCAAGGGGTCTAACCCAAATTTTTTGGCCAAGAGGGGTCCTTACAATGTTATAAGAGGTTTGGAATGCCTAAAGTTCAATAATCATGGATATTTGAAGGGTTTTACAAAAATGGTACAAAGTTGGTTTATGGAATTTTTCTAAATTTGACAACTTTTGCCCTAATTTTCAAATGGCCTTAACATGATCAAAAATTCTTCAAATGGACCAAAGTAAAACATGAAAGTTGAAGAGTAAGGGCTCCCATTTTCAAAAAGTATAAGTACATTTTCATAGGATTCCTAGATTTTCCTATAGGTCCTTCGAAAAAGTCATGTTTCTAGGGCAAAATTCACTTTTCAAGTATGCCACCAAATGCAAAAGGCTTCAAATCTGAATTGTGTGACTTGGTATTGGTCAAATTGTGTTTCAAACTTAAACTGCATCACATTATGACCAATTTTCTCCAAAGAATTTTTCATTTTCGTGCACAACAATAAAATCACTCAAAAATTGCAAAATTGGCAAAAGTCATGAAACAAGTGTGAGGGCTTGTTTGGATTTGAATCAAGGGTGGTAAATGCCTTGCCCATGTGCTGAGAGGCCCAAGGAAGCATGAGCATAGCATGCTTATCTCACATGTTTCCAATTATGCAAAATCACACTTTTCTCAGGATTCATTCGTGCATTCTATTTCATTCTTTCAGCATTGCCTTGTGAGGTCACAAAGAGAACAATTAGGGTTTAGCAAGTCTCAGATCTCTCTCATTCTCTCATTCACAAACTTCATGCAACTTTGCATTTTCTCTCGTTCCTCTTCATCCAAGCAAGCAAACACAAAACCAATTGTGGATCTGTAATCTAGGCAAGCTCAGGATCATTAAACACTCCCTCATTGAAGTTTATTCTCAAGTTTGGCCAGTTTGCCATTTCAGAGCAACTTACTTTGAAACCTCAGATCCAGCTTGTTTCAAGACCTTAGATGCATTTATTTTGCATCTAGGGAGTAAGTGGAGTGATTTGCATCCTTTCTTTGGTTTTCTATCTCATTATACCAAGATTTACACCTCAGGTATGGCTCAAAATCTCATGATCTAAAAATGAAATTAATGATGCATTTTGTGATCCTTGATCTTCACTGATGATTCTGCAATGTTTGGTTTCGAAAATGATGCATCCTAGCATAAGTTATTTGAGTTCAAAGTTGGATGGTGTAACTTTATTTTGCTCGATCCCTTAGATTCATTGAGTTTTAGGTGTTTTTGATGCCATATTCTTGTTCAGCGCACCTCATTTAGTGGATCTGGGTTATTTGTTTCCATTTTTTGGTTGGTTTATGATGTTGTTTGTAACACGATGGGAGAACTGACTTTATTTAAATGTTGCGGAGAGCAAGAGTCGCCACCGACTTTTATTTTATCCAAAGGAAAGGGCATAAAAGAACAGGAAAGACCTTAAAAGATTTTTTGGGTCCGGGGGGTAGGTTATGTAAAGGGAAGGTGTTAGCACCCTTTACATCCATGGTTATCCATGGGCTCTTAGTTACTTAGCTCACTTTAAATTGTTTTGAGAAGTGTAGTGTGTGATTAAAATTTTTCTTAAGTACTTTATAATGACCCTTGTACGGATATATATAAAGACTTTGTTTTGAAAATTGTTTAAAATGTAAAGTGTAATGAAGTAATTTGATGAAAAAAAGTGAGCAAGTACTTAAGAGGAACCTACCCTAAGTTAAATCTTTACTGTTCTTAAATGTTCTTTCAATGGTATGACTATCCCTATTATTAAGGAATAGGTAGTCATTATCTTGGATGTTAAGGGGAAAATGTAGGGTCATCATATGGTCATAGAAAGCAACTTTGAGGGGTGTCTGTAGCAATTCGTAGGGACTATCATCATTTATTCGAAGGGACACGATCATTATTCTGTAGGCAACCTCGAAGGGACTTGATATTTTAAACTGTAGGGACTTGATGATTTTTATGAAGGGACTTTGCTTAAGACACCCCTATATTCGAGGGACTTGACCATGTTTAAGGCAACTGAGAGGGGTAACTTAGGAAGTGCAAGATGGCGATCAAAGATCGACTTACGTGTGTGAGTGTTTATATTCAGGTATTTATCTTATTTTAATTATCTAAGTTCAATTTAATTACATATAAATTATACACACCATAAGGTTTCTAACCATATAGTAAAATATTTACAAAAATAAAAACAAGAAAAATAAATTCCTAAACTATTACATGGCTATGGGACAGATACATAATAATAATCAGGCGAGAAAGAATAAATTTACAACCTATACATTTTTTCCTAATATTATAAATAAAACAAAATTAAAATAAAGAAAATAATGAAGCAAAAATAGAATAGATAAAAGCAAATAATAATAAAATAATAAATAAACAATGGTAATAAAGCAATAATAAAATAATAATAATAATAATAATAATAAAGTGATAATAAAAAGGTTAGAATTTTAAAAGAAATTATTTTAGGTTAAACAAGTTAGATTTTTTAGAAGTTATTAGAAAAATATGAGTTTAAAATAAATTAGTAATAATAAAAGAATTTAAAAATATTAATGTACAAATTATAAAATAAAAGAGTTATATGAAAAATATTAAGTTAGTTATTTACAAAATAAATAAAGATTATAGAAAATATCAAATTATTAGGTTAATAGGTTTATTTATAAATTATATACAATATTTTAGAATCATAATTATTTAATTATAAAAAAAAAGTCAATTAGATTTTATTTACACTTGTATAAAATAATGACAAAAATTTTAGAAGTTAAAAGAAGAATTAGAAAATTTTAATTAGAAAATTTGATTATTTGATTATTTACTTACAAAATATAATTATGATAAAAATTATATACAAAATACTATTATTATTATAAGAAAAAGTTTATTGATTAATTAGTCTTTTTTTTTTAATTAATGATCTAAGTCCATATTGATTTTCATTCAGTTCTTGGCACGCCCTAAAAATAAAAGTAAACAAAAAAATATTACATGGCTGGGGCAGTTACATAATTATATGGCTAAAAATAAAAGTAAACCAAAAAATATTACAGATGAGAAATAATCACATAAAATGGCAGATGAATAACATAAAAAATTAATGAAAATAAGAAATAACAACAGGTTTGTTAAGGTTTGAGAAAAGGTTTATGATTTAGAGAAAATAACACGGTTAAAGTTTATAAGAAATTTTTAAGGTTTACATGAAAAATTAAGGTTTATGAAAATATATAAAAAAAAAAAGTTTTGTTGTTAAAAAAAACTATATTGAATTATTAATTTAATAAAATAAATAATTAATTAACATTATGAATGAATTATGAAGATAAGTAATTAAAAAAAGTTAAGAGTTTTTTTTTAGAAAATAAACAAATAAAATTAATCTAAATATTTAAGGTTAGTTAATTTAAGAAATTAGAGAATTAAAAACAATAGAGGAAATTAGGAGAAATTAGGAAAGAGAAGATAAACTCATGTTTCTTTGTCAAAATGCCCTCAAAATTATCAGCCTTGCCTTCTTGACACTAAGACACGCGCGCACATGTGAATGTACCTGGAACATAGTTATTATATAAAAAACTTGTTTCTTTGTCAAAATGCCCTCAAAATTACCAGCTTTGCCTTCTTGACACTAAGACACGCCCGCACATGCGCGCACATGTGAATGTACCTGAAAAATAGTTATTATATAATAAAACAAAACGTATAAAAAAATGGTTGAGGCAAAATCGTCAAGGTTTAGGAAAAAATAAGGGTAGTTAGTTATGAAAAATGTGCAGATATAAATTTATCAAGAATAAAACAAAAGATTAAAAAATAATGTTGCTAACGCAAAATTGCGATCATTCCAACTAGACTGGATCAACACAAATGTCACGCCTCATGCACATAAATATGCGAACAGCGTATCGACACGATCCAATCCAAACAAAGTAATTAAATAAAATAAGAATCGACAATATCAAAGCAAAACTATAAAAATAAAACAATATATATATATATATATATATATATATATATATATATATATATATATATATATATATATATATATATATAAGCGAAAGAAGAAAGAAAAACCTGTAGAAAGAAAAAAAAGGTATGGTTAGGCACTTCATGTAGAAAGAAGAATATAAAATGTAACATGTAGTTCATATAGTACACAAGAAGAAAAAAGAGAGAGTATATATTAACAAAACAAAAGAAGAATATATTTTGGCACATGTATGATCCGCCTTTTAGTGTTCTTATTTTTTCGGTTTTGTTTCTCCCTAAGGCAAGAATTTTTTCGTATTGTGGTTGAGAGAGGAGTGATAAAAAAAATGAGAGGGCTCTTATGTGTAAAACAACATGTATTTATAGATTAAGAAAATTAGGTTAAAAATTTTAAAAGGAAATAAAATTAGTCTTAATCCCTATTGATTAAAAAATATTTGAACAAAATTATATGATTTTTACTTGGTCACCAAGTAGACCAGTTAGAAACTAAGTATGACACAAAAATGACATAAACTGACCAATAGAAAATGAGTATACAAGAAAAGAAATGTTTTTGGTTTTATTATGATTTTTTTTGAAATTTTTTTCATAAAATAATGATTTTAATGAAAATATCATATTTTTAAAAATGCATTAAATGCAAATACGAAAATTAAAAATTAAAAAATTAAAAAAATTTATTTTTGTGATTTTTTCATAAAAAATAAAAATAGGAAAAGTTATTAGTAAAGAAAAAAATTAAAAACAATTAAAAAGAGCGGAAGGTGGGATTTGAACTCACAACCTCTCACAATTATATCCCTTATACCCATCTTTCTACCAATTGTCCTATTTTATTTATTCGAAATAAAAAAGCACCAGAAAGCATATGAAGCGGGTCAAAATTTGGGGTACGACAAGTGTAAGGAAACCTTGTGAATCAATTTGTCTCAAATATGTGAGGGAAAATTTTGGGGTACAACAGCTGCCCCTGTTCAATTTTCTGAAACCTGAGGAGTTAGATTGGCATGTGTGTCATTCGTGACCTGGAAGGTTGAAGGGGATTGAACACAAAAGCCCAAAAATTTGCACTCACCAGTGCGTAAAGTAACACTGATGATTAATTGTATATGCTTGAGTGGGCTTGAAGATGCCACTTGGAAGAACTGGAAATGGGCTTATAGATACCATGGAAGAACTAGAGATGGGCTTATAGATGCCATGGAAGAACTGGAGATGGGCTTAGAGATTCCATCTAAAATATCAGGATGTAATGATATTTTTATGTTGATACTGGATATCAGTAATAGGTCTTCGTATAGGCCGTCTCTGAATCATTTATGCAACATGATTTGAATTGTTGAATGGACCAGTAGAAATAAATCTTCGTGATGATTATCTCTTCTGGAAGTATCTTGGATTAGGGAATGGATCTTCGTACAAACCGTTTGCCTACTCTCCAAGGTCAAAAGAACGTCAGGATTAGTTCTTCTGAAAAATATCTTGAACCAGGGAATGGATCTTTGAACAGACCGTTTGCCTGCTATTCAAGGGCCAAAAGAACGTCAGGATTAGTTCTTCTGAAAAATATCTTGAACCAGGGAATGGATATTTGTACAGACCGTTTGCCTGCTATTCAAGGGCCAAAAGAACGTCAGGATTAGTTCTTCTGAAAAATATCTTGAACCAGGGAATGGATCTTTGTACAGACCGTTTTCCTGCTATTCAAGGGCCAAAAGAACGTCGGGATTAGTTTTTCTGAAAAATATCTTGAACCAGGGAATGGATCTTTGTACAGACCGTTTGCCTGCTATTCAAGGGCCAAAAGAACGTCAGGATTAGTTCTTCTGAAAAATATCTTGAACCAGGGAATGGATCTTTGTACAGACCGTTTGCCTGCTATTCAAGGGCCAAAAGAACGTCAGGATTAGTTCTTCTGAAAAATATCTTGAACCAGGGAATGGATCTTTGTATAGACCGTTTGCCTGCTATTCAAGGGCCAAAAGAACGTCAGGATTAGTTCTTCTGAAAAATATCTTGAACCAGTGAATGGATCTTTATACAGACCGTTTGCCTGCTATTCAAGGGCAAAAAGAACGTCAGTATTAGTTCTTCTGAAAAATATCTTGAACCAGGGAATGGATCTTTGTATAGACTGTTTGCCTGCTATTCAAAACCAGATAGATGAAATCTTCTGGAAATATCCTGGATTAGGGAATGGATCTTCTTACAGACCGTTTGCCTACTCTCCAAGGACATCTTGAGTAATGTATGGATCATTTCTGACCTGTTGATATTGGTTTATCCGCATATAACTATCCTGCAAGGAGAATATTAGTTTATGCAATATGTATGCATGCATAGTATGATGCACCTAAGTAAATGTATTATGCATCTATGGATATGTTATGGTATGATGTAAATGATGTATGTATGAATCATGCAGCCTGAAGCGTCTGGATATCTTCGTATAACAACTACTGACTAGGGAAAATAAATCTCGATTCGTTGCTAAAGAATATGAGGAACTTGTTCCCGTCTTGTTTGATAGTATAGTATTTCTAACCTCCCGTCTTCGTTCGTCGTACTTCTATTGAAGGAATAAGTTCCTGAGTATCTCGACTGAGGATAAAAGAGATGGACATAAATTCAAGGGGATATGTAACTCGTAGTATCTATAAAGATAGATTTTCCCTACTGGAGATTGGTAGTTGTCTTGTGGGGATGAACCGGCGAAGCTATCGTTGAACTACCATCCTCGTTCGTCTTTAGTAAATACTATTACTGCATTTTATGCATTTCTGGTAAACATCAATCATATTCAAAAGCATACATACATTCAAACACAACCAATGGACGTTCCGCTTATGTAAATAGGGTAAAAGTAAATCTGGATTCAAAGGGAAGAGTAAAGCTTGAACTTGAAAACAAAATCGTTTCAACTTCGAGAGTGTATAACCAATTGGATTTAGAGCTCATGAGATTCTTAACTTTCCTGAATACCTTCCCAGAAATCCTCATAGCTGGATCTGAAGACATGATACTGACACCATCTGATACTACTGGCGTAGACAATTAATTTCCACAATGGCTTCTGCTGAGAATCCAATATCAAGGTAATACAATAAGAGGAACGTGTCTTCAAATTGTGATGGACCATATACGCTTCGGGTATTAGATTTTAAAATAAAGCATTACCCCTTGGTTGAGGATGAATTGTCCCATAATGGAAGTATCTGAATGTAGTTACCTCAAGAGAAATAAGAAGAATGTATCTGAATGTAGTTACCTCAAGAGAAATAAGCAGAATGCCCCACAATAATATTCCCCTGACATTATGAACTTTATAATGTTACCCTTGGTAATTCAAATATATGAGGAGAGCTGCCCCTAGCTATTAAGCATTGTTGAATCTAGACCTGATTGCCCCGAATGAATTGAACAGTAAGTTGGTATGCCCCTTGATCGGGAAGCAGTGACTATGCCCCTTGGCATTATGAACTTTGTAATGTTACCCTTGGTAATTTAGATAGATGAGGAGATCTGCCCCTGGCTACTTAAACATAGTTGAATCCTGTCCTGATTTCCCCAAATGAGTTAGGAAGTATCATGGCCTGCCCCTTGATTGGGAGATAATGACTATGCCCCTTTGTATACATGGACTTTGATCCAGGAAGCAACTTTATTTATCGAAAGGACTTTGGTTTATTAAACATTCATCCTGTAAGTTTCTCTGTTTATCAAACACTCAGGTATATGCAAACAAATATATTCAAAAATACAATGCTTATGTCTGTCTTGAAGTTTTGAAAAAGAGTTATTTTAGAAAAACAATTTTTGTGAAAACTGTGATATTAACTCAAGTTTTATAATAAGCCCTAAAGGAGTCAGGATACCTTTTTGTAGTAGTACGCTTTCGAACTAACCATGCTTCAGTTAGGACTTTTAAAGGGTTGTAACGTAGCCTGGTTCACGGTTTAAGAAACAAAGGATAAAGGCTCAAATTTTATTTGTACCCAACCCAATCTCCATGATGTTCTTCAGTCCTATACTCAGTTAACTTATGCATTGAGGCTCAAAGGAGTTTGGAATTGTAACACTGACATTTATGATGGTTCAGAAACCAAATATTTATTTGAACATTCAGTCATCTTTCTTTGTTGAGGATTCATAGTGACCTCTTTTTTCTTTTGACTTTGTTATATCTTCTTTTTGCCTGAACTGTTTGTTTCAAAATTACAATCAACGGAATTTCTCAATTTTTTTTTACTAAGTCTCCTTCATAGGTTTTGACTTAGTGAGTTTTTCTTTTGCTGGATATTGACTGTCAGGTTTAATGATTACAGAGAACCATCATTAGTTGTGTACAACACAGATAATTGGCATATTTGAGTTAACCGAGTAACTACCCTGCCCCGGGTTATGAATAAGGGTTTTAATTTGTTTTCGTCATCCTCCCTCTACATGCTCATAGCTTTATCAGGAGTTAAATATCACAAAATAGAAATATGAAGCATAATTCAAAATATAGTGAAACGAATGGATTAATTCAAGACAAACATATGCAATGCATTAATGAAAACAAAAGTTTAACATAATAGTAAGTGCTTAAACAAAATAAAAGAAATTACAAATGAAAATTCAAATGTTCTCAAAGCCTCTTCCTCTAAACTCGTCACTCCAGTTATTTGGAAACTTTGATGCTTGATGGACGATAGAAGAACTCAACCTGGCCTTCTAGCGTAACCTCGAGTATTCCTTCGTCAATTAGGTCTTGAATCTTATTCTTCAATGCCCAACAGTTATTAGTGTCATGTCCAGGACAGTCGGAGTGATACATACACCTTGCCTTGGGATTATAGCGAGGAGAGGAAGTATTAGGATTCTGAGGAGAATTTTTCAAGGAAATTAGCTTCATCTCCAACAAGCATTGCAGAACTTGTGACATTGGAGTGCTGAATTTGATAAACTCTTTTCTATATTCCTTGTGTTGAGGTGGATTAACCTTACCAAGTCTTTTTTCTTCAACTGAAGAACAATCAGTGGCAACCTGTCTCTTACCTTATTTTATCCTCATCTTCCTTTCAACCAAGTCAGCTTGTTTCAATGGAGGTTCACTGACAATTAGATTCCTGACTCTATTACTTTGAAGTTTGTGGACAAAGGTTCTTAGCTCTTCTTGCCCCTGAGCTAAACTTTGAATAAGAGCCACCTGGTCATTCATTTGGATCCTCATTTCTGCCATCTCAGCTTGTAGTTGTTTCAGCTGATCATCCTTGTTGTCCTCGGGATTCTTCTTCTTCATGTCCTTAGAGAGGAATGCTTTCAACTCTTCTTGCCCCTTGGACAAATTCAGAATCACTTCTTAAAACTGAACATTCTGAGCTTGAAGATCTTTGATAGATTGTTCGAGAGCCATTTCTGCTGAAATAAACAGCGAGAAGATGAGAAACCTATTGTGACAACCTGTCATGCAATGATATGGTATGTAGATGCATATGCAATATTTTCAAGGACCGCGGAAATTACATTTGTTAAACAAACGGAAATAAAAACTTTTATTAGTAAATGTTAAAATTATTTTGCCCCTTGGGCTTACAATGAAGGGAAATAAGTACAAAACTGGGGTTTTAAGTCTCCCATGGGTGTTTCCTCTTTGTATGGAGGTATGTGTTGAGGTTCCGCTCCTCGTGAAGTTGCTTGGTCAGCTCCAACACTTTTTCTTGGCTAATCCTGAATTGAGCTTCGAAGGTATTTCTTTGTTCCTTTAGTTGGATCCAGAATTTCTGCAATTCTTCCCGGTTAGTGGGCATGTCCTCGTGAAGAATGATATAAGGAGTATCTCCTTCAGCAACAGGCTCCATGGTAACTGGCAGGATAGTAGGATATGGCATCATAAGAGTCTGAGCACGTGCTCGTACCCATTTGAGATAAGGTTCCATAGGAATGGAGTACTTTGGTTCCAGAGTCTTGCTATCAACCTTGTTCACCTTGCCCCAAGCTCGTATGAACCTTTGACGGTAACCTTGCAGATCGTTGTCGTAGTCGAACACAATACCCTGAATAAGCATGTCATGAGGACCATCATTCCGAGCATAACCAAACTGACGTAGAGCTAAAGAAGGGTTGTAAGTAATGCCCCCTCTTATGCCAAGGAGTGGCACATTAGGGAACTCCCCACAACGGATAATGATAGCAACATTCTCCATAGATCGAGAACACCAATGAATATCTAAATGTGAAAGTGACATGAACCTCTTAGACCACCTATACCCTTGTTCATTCTTCATCATTGATCGAGGAAGGTGAGAAATAAACCACCTAGACAATAGAGGTATACAACACATCAGAGTTCCTCGGGCCTTCGTAGTACGAGTATGAAGAGAATGTAAGATGTCTCCAAGCAATGTAGGCACTGGATTGCGAGTCAGAAATATGTTGATGGCGTGTACATCTATGAACTGGTCTGGATTGGGGAACAACACTAAGCCATAGATCAATAGGGCTAAGATCTCCTCAAAAGCATCATAACTCATGTCCTTCAGGAACACTTGAGCTTTTTCCATCAATAAATTAGCAAGGATACCCTTAACTCCACTCCTTGTTTCTAGGACAATGTCTGATTTCTTCAAATGTTGGGATGCAGCAATGACTTCAGGTTTAGGCTCTTTTTCCAAGCCTGTGAAGGGTTTCTAATCAAGAATAGGTATACCCAGAAGCTTGGAGAACTCTTCCACTGTAGGAACCAACTGATAGTCGGGGAATGTGAAACAATGATGTTTAGGATCAAAGAACTGAAACAGAACACTCATCATGTCTTCATTGAACCCTGAAGTGACTAGATCCAGTAGGTGACCATGCCTCTTTATAAACTGGGAGTTTTCAGAAACTTGAGAGACCAATTCTTTAAGCTTAGGAGGTATTCCTACAAAGTTGATTCAGATAGTATTCCTACGAGCAGAAGCCATGACCTGCAACAAAGAACAAAGATAAATCCTTTGGTCCTTGAAATGGTTAGTGAAAATTCTATGCTTATGATGCATGATGATGTTATGATGTTATGCTCAATCACAGACATGTGGTACACACAAACAAGTCACACAATAACCCGTAGGTTTGAAGGCTTGCAAGAGGTTTAAAGGTAAGTGCCCTCCCCTGAAGTTTAGTTGGTTCATCATGTCCTATAAAGTAACCAGGTTCTAAGGGATCTCAATATCATCGATCCTTCCCAAGGGTAGTTGTTCAGTAGGCAACTTACTTTCCAACCAAAACCCTCCAAGTTTAGGATCTCAATGAGCGTAGCATCGAGTATCAACCAACTTTAGTCTTCACCAAAGCCGACTACCTCACTACTTTCTAAAGGCCAAGATGGGATAACTAGGGTTCTAAAAGTCAGTTAGTGTATTGACAACATATGGCAGCCTCATATTATCCTTAACTTACTTAAGGAACATAAGCACCCACCAAGAAGTCACATTATCTATGGCCACCAGATCAACCATATCGGTATACGCCGTACAGTTTCCTTGGTCTATTGCCATTTACCTAAGGTACACTAGATCCGGGTTAGGATCTTTCACACATAAGAGCACCCAACAAGTAAAGTAAAGTAAACAAAGCAAACAAGTTTAAAGTGATCTAATTCCTAAGGGTACCCCTCTTTTATATTAAATCCCCAGCAGAGTCGCCAGTTCTGTAACACGGTGGGAGAATTGACTTTAGTTAAATGTTGCGGATAGCAAGAGTCGCCACCGACTTTTATTTTATCCAAAGGAAAGGGCATAAAAGAACAGGAAAGACCTTAAAAGATTTTTTGGGTCCGGGGGGTAGGTTATGTAAAGGGAAGGTGTTAGCACCCTTTACATCCATGGTTATCCATGGGCTCTTAGTTACTTAGCTCACTTTAAATTGTTTTGAGAAGTGTAGTGTGTGATTAAAATTTTTCTTAAGTACTTTATAATGACCCTTGTACGGATATATATAAAGACTTTGTTTTGAAAATTGTTTAAAATGTAAAGTGTAATGAAGTAATTTGATGAAAAAAAGTGAGCAAGTACTTAAGAGGAACCTACTCTAAGTTAAATCTTTACTGTTCTTAAATGTTTTTTCAATGGTATGAATATCCCTATTATTAAGGAATAGGTAGTCATTACCTTGGATGTTAAGGGAAAAACGTAGGGTCATCGTATGGTCATAGAAAGCAACTTTGAGGGGTGTCTTTAGCAATTCGTAGGGACTATCATCATTTATTCGAAGGGACACGATCATTATTCTGTAGGCAACCTCGAAGGGACTTGATCTTTTAAACTGTAGGGACTTGATGATTTTTATGAAGGGACTTTGCTTAAGACGGGTATATTCGAGGGACTTGACCATGTTTAAGGTAACTGAGAGGGGTAACTTAGGAAGTGCAAGATGGCGATCAAAGATCGACTTACGTGTGTGAGTGTTTATATTCAGGTATTTATCTTATTTTAATTATCTAAGTTCAATTTAATTACATATAAATTATACACACCCTAAGGTTACTAACCATATAGTAAAATATTTACAAAAATAAAAACAAGAAAAATAAATTCCTAAACTATTACATGGCTATGGGACAGATACATAATAATAATCAGGCGAGAAAGAATAAATTTACAACATATACATTTTTTCCTAATATTATAAATAAAACAAAATTAAAATAAAGAAAATAATGAAGCAAAAATAGAATAGATAAAAGCAAATAATAATAAAATAATAAATAAACAATGGTAATAAAGCAATAATAAAATAATAATAATAATAATAATAAAGTGATAATAAAAAGGTTAGAATTTTAAAAGAAATTATTTTAGGTTAAACAAGTTAGATTTTTTAGAAGTTATTAGAAAAATATGAGTTTAAAATAAATTAGTAATAATAAAAGAATTTAAAAATATTAATGTACAAATTATAAAATAAAAGAGTTATATGAAAAATATTAAGTTAGTTATTTACAAAATAAATAAAGATTATAGAAAATATCAAATTATTAGGTTAATAGGTTTATTTATAAATTATATACAATATTTTAGAATCATAATTATTTAATTATAAAAAAAAGTCAATTAGATTTTATTTACAACTGTATAAAAGAATGACAAAAATTTTAGAAGTTAAAAGAAGAATTAGAAAATTTGATTATTTGATTATTTACTTACAAAATATAATTATGATAAAAATTATATACAAAATACTATTATTATTATAAGAAAAAGTTTATTGATTAATTAGTCTTTTTTTTAATTAATGATCTAAGTCCATATTGATTTTCATTCAGTTCTTGGTACGCCCTAGGTTACTAACCACGCAGGGAATAATAAAAATAAATAAAGACAGAAATTTAAATGCAGAAAATAAAAATTCCTACACTATTACATGGCTGGGGCAGTTACATAATTATATGGCTAAAAATAAAAATAAACCAAAAAATATTACAGATGAGAAATAATCACATAAAATGGCAGATGAATAACATAAAAAATTAGTGAAAATAAGAAATAACAACAGGTTTGTTAAGGTTTGAGAAAAGGTTTATGATTTAGAGAAAATAACATGTTTAAAGTTTATAAGAAATTTTTAAGGTTTACATGAAAAATTAAGGTTTATGAAAATATATAAAAAAAAAAGTTTTGTTGTTAAAAAAAAACTATATTGAATTATTAATTTAATAAAATAAATAATTAATTAACATTATGAATGGATTATAAAGATAAGTAATTAAAAAAAGTTAAGAGTTTTTTTTTAGAAAATAAACAAATAAAATTAATCTAAATATTTAAGGTTAGTTAATTTAAGAAATTAGAGAATTAAAAACAATAGAGGAAATTAGGAGAAATTAGGAAAGAGAAGATAAACTCATGTTTCTTTGTCAAAATGCCCTCAAAATTATCAGTCTTGCCTTCTTGACAATAAGACACGCACGCACATGTGAATGTACCTGGAAAATAGTTACTATATAATAAACTTGTTTCTTTGTCAAAATGCCCTCAAAATTACCAGTTTTGTCTTCTTAACACTAAGACAAAGTAATTAAAAAATATAAAAATATGCGAACAGCGTATCGACACGATCCAATCCAAACAAAGTAATTAAAAAATATAAGAATCGACAATATCAAAGTAAAACTATAAAAATAAAACAATATATATATATATATATATATATATATATATATATATATATATATATATATATATATATATATATATATATATATATATATATATATATATATATATATATATATATATATATATATATATATATATATATATATATATATATATATAAGCGAAAGAAGAAGAAAAAAACCTGTAGAAAGAAAAAAAAGGTATGGTTAGGCACTTCATGTAGAAAGAAGAATAAAAAATGTAACATGTAGTTCATATAGTACACAAGAAGAAAAAAGAGAGAGTATATATTAACAAAACAAAAGAAGAATATATTTTGGCACATGTATGATCCGCCTTTTAGTGTTCTTATTTTTTCGGTTTTGTTTCTCCCTAAGGCAAGAATTTTTTCGTATTGTGGTTGAGAGAGGAGTGATAAAAAAAATGAGAGGGCTCTTATTTGTAAAACAACATGTATTTATAGATTAAGAAAATTAGGTTAAAAATTTTAAAAGGAAATAAAATTAGTCTTAATCCCTATTGATTAAAAAATATTTGAACAAAATTATATGATTTTTACTTGGTCACCAAGTAGACCAGTTAGAAACTAAGTATGACACAAAAATGACATAAACTGACCAATAGAAAACGAGTATACAAGAAAAGAAATGTTTTTGGTATTTATTATGATTTTTTTTGAAATTTTTTTCATAAAATAATGATTTTAATGAAAAAATCATATTTTTAAAAATGCATTAAATGCAAATACGAAAATTAAAAATTAAATAATTAAAAAAATGTTATTTTTGTGATTTTTTCATAAAAAATAAAAATAGGAAAAGTTATTAGTAAAGGAAAAAATTAAAAACAATTAAAAAGAGCGGAAGGTGGGATTTGAACTCACAACCTCTCACAATTATATCCCTTATACCCATCTTTCTACCAATTGTGCTATTTTATCTATTCGAAATAAAAAAAAGCACCAGAAAGCATATGAAGCGGGTCAAAATTTGGGGTATGACAAGTGTAAGGAAACCTTGTGAATCAATTTGTCTCAAATATGTGACAGCAAATTTTGGGGTACAACACTGTTACGAATTCCGTTGCCGGAGCCCTAGCTCCGGTCACCGGAAAATTGTTATGTTCATCTTAGGGATTGTAGGAAGAAGATAACCCAGCCACCGTAGGATCTCCTCATCCAGCGTCCATCATGATGCCACCTAGCCCTAGTTTCCTTCCGTCTCCCTTTGTTTTCCTTTTTCTTTTTTAATTCATTATGTTGTTCAGTCCACTGTAAGTACCGTGTGTTCACCATTCACGTGTCTCCAAACTGCCACCTCATTTAATGAGGTCTTCACTAGCAGGCGTCTGATTGATCCAACCCTTCTTGTTTTTTCCAGCCTTTTCCTTTTTAATTTCACAAAAATTCTCATCATAAGACCATGTACATGCGCCAGACTGGGCTTAGCAAGTGATATTCGCACCCCCAACTATTTGGGCCCAATTGAATTCAAAATATAATCCTTACTAGTCACACCTCCTTTCCATTTTATTTAATTTCTTTTCCATTTTTATTTTCTTTTAATTCAGTTTAGTTTCAATTTATTTAAAATGGTTCTAGTCATATAAAAAATCCCAAAAAAATCATGAACATTATTTTGTTTCTCTTTTATTTTGTCATATTTTTATTTTAGTTTTTTTCCATGTCCATGTGGCTGAATTAAATCATTATTTCACTTAGCTTCTTTTGAATCCCATTTTGACCACACTGCCTTGTATATTTTCCATACTCTTCAATATTTTGATTTTTGATCCCATTCTTTTTGCTTTGTATTCTCAAGACATTGAAATCCTCATGTGATTTCTCTATGAATTTTTAGAATTTTATTTCTTGAGTCTTGGTCCTTTGACTTGTGATGTAAGTTTGTAACCCTAACTTGTGTTTAAGCCTCCATTTGACCTAGTTTGCTTCTGAATCTTTTCAAATCATTTTTGCTCATTGATACATTATGTTTTAAGATCATTTGATTTCAATTGTGGAATTTTTAGAAGCTTGGTTGATTTGTTTTGAATTTTATCTTGAACCTTGTCCCATTTTGCTTCCTTTGGACCTTTAGCTCTCATATAAGCTTAGAAGGGAACTTGTGCCAACTTCTTCTTCTCATTTGGGGTTCCTTTGGGGTGTGGGTACTTTCCTGGTCCTAGGATAGGGTTTGTGGCTTCTGAATTTTTGTGTTTGCTTCTTCTTTAGGTCATTTGTTTCCTTAAGTGCTTTCACTTCATCTCTTTGTTTCTTTTACTTCCATTTGGTATTGTTTGGTTTTGTACCTCTCTTATCTTCATCTTGTTGGATTCTTAAGCCTTTCTTCATCTTGTTTTGGTTCTGGTTATGAGCATTGTGTTCTTGTCTTGTGCATTTTGCTTTGCATCTTTCATAAGTGTGCATTTGTTTTCATATGTGTTCATGTTGCATCATTTTTGTCTTGTAAGCTTCACTCTTCATTCCCTAGAGTTGCATATGCATTGTGCATTTATTCATATCATTTCACTTCTGATTGTGTGATGTTAGCATGTTATCTTGCTCATTGTGTTTCACTTGTATTTACTTTATAACCTTGCAGGGGCTATGGTAAGTGTGAGATGTGGGAATTGAGTTCCACATCTCCAATTCTCATCTTCTCCTCTTATGTTTATGTGCACTAACTCTTTGTTGTTGGGCTTAGGCCTTTCTCATCCCTTCTTCTATCTTCTTCTTCTCTTCTTCTTTCCTTCTTCATTAGGATAGAAACCTCACTAACCCTTAGGACATCCATGCATGTTAACACTTAGGATTATTTAGTCTCCCTTTAGACTTTTACCTTTGTGATCCTTTTGGTTCTTCTTCTCTTCTCATCTCATAACTCTAAAAAACACTTAATAAGTTTGAAGTGGTGTCTTGATCCATAGCCTTATCCCATGAGGTATGCTTGTAGTGTTCCCATCTTGGGATAGTACAAGTTTACCTTGTGATGCACAAGTCTGATCAAGGTATCTTCTTCATAAAAGAAAAGCATAAAAAACACTTCTTCATCTGTAAATAACCAAAAAACACTTAATAATTCAACAAGTTAGTGAGCCTAAGCCCTAATCTTTGGGTTCAAGTTTTGGGGATCTTCTCCTTACTTGAGTGTGCTTGTTCTATTATTCCATCTTGGTATGTAGTGACAAGTGCACATTCCATGGAAAAGAGCTTGAGTTCACTTCCTTGTGACACACTCATAAAAGCTTCATAAAAAGCATCAAACAAACAATAACCGTCTTTCCTTCGGGAATTCTTTTCTCATCTCATTCACTCCTTACGTAAACTTTCTCCTACTTGTCACTTGGCAAGACGGTTACGCACTCGTCGTATGAGTCTGCAACACCTGAGCAATGGCATAGGCATTTCAAGCTTTAATTCACAAGCAATTTCCTTTTAGTAACCCAAGTTAGGGGAACTATGACGTCTCTGATCCTCATTGTCCTGATAAGGTACGTAGGCAGCGGGGTAGGGCCCGTTCGAGCACAATCTTTATTTTCCCTACATTTTACTCTTTTGTTTTCTCATTTCAGTTCTTTTCCTCAGTTTCTTTTCAGTTTCTTTTCTTTTGTTGCTGCAGCTTTCATGCCCTCACCCTTTGAAACATTTTCTTTTGCAAGCGTGGATCCCGTTGGGTACGACGGACAATCTGGGTGCTGATACCTTCCCAGGTCGTAACCTACTCCCGAACTCAGTCTCTTTGGTTCGTAGGACCTGTGTCCTTCCTCTTCTTTCTTCTGGTTTGTGTAGCATTACCATTCCCTTTCTTCGGGATAAAAATGCCTGGCTGGCGACTCTATTCTTTTCCGCGCCACTTTCGCGTTTGTACCAGGATGGAAATCCGGGGAGCGACACAAGCCTCGACAGAATTTGCTTCCTTTTTTTTTCTGGCAAGTCTAAGAAAAAGATTTGTAGTCTACCTAGGCAGGAATTATTTACTTTTTCTTATCTCGACATTTGCATCCTTAGTTAAATCACAACAGAAGATTTGGCAATGGGTGTGTCCTTAGTTAAATCACGACATAAGATTTGGCAATGGTTGTGTCCGTTAGTTAAATCACGACAGAAGATTTGGCAACGAGTGTGTCCTCAGTTAATACTCGACAGAAGATTCCTAGCATACCTCGACAGAAGGTATTTCTTTCTTAGATTCTCTGATAATCTCGACAGTAGATCTTCAGCAGACTTCAACCGAAGATGTTTACTCTCCAGGATCTCGACATTAGATTTCTGGTTTATTTTGATGCCTCGACAGAAGGTATTTCTTTCTTAGATTCTCTGGTAATCTCGATAGTAGATCTCAAGCAGACTTCAACAGAAGATGGTTTTCCCTCCAGGATCTCGATAGTAGATTTCTGGTTCGTTTTGATACCTCGACGGAAGGTATTTCCAAATGATGTTCTAAACCTCAATAGAAGATCTCTCTGATGGGAGTTATCCATGTACTTCATCTTGGGACTTGTAGAGAGTTGTCGTCTGGCTTCGTTCAAGAGAAATTTCCTCGTATGGATTGTACTCTAGTCATGTGTGTCTAATCCCCAGTAGTGTCAATTTTCTTTCCCAGTAGAGTTGTAGCCTTGGTCTTGCATTTTACATTGCACATCATATCATTTCATTTGCATTTTCGGTCAAAATTTTAGGTATTCAGATATTTAATCCTCTTCAACCTTGAATGTCCCTAAATTCTTTATTTCTTACTCGTACATTCAAGTTTAAGATAATTAAATAGGGGCAGCTGTCATACCCTAAATTTTGACCAGAAATTTCTCAAATTTTTGTTCATTTGACGCATTTTTATCGTTTTATCGATATTCAATCATTTTGCATTTTTAAGTTAAAACATATCATTAATCATTGTATTTTTTGTTCAATTTTATTTTATTCTTGATTTCTGAGAATTAAGTTAATTTTAGAATTTAGTTAGATTTTTGGTTCCTTTTAAATCATTTCCTTTATTTATTTACTATAATTCAAGTTTATCTTTTTAATTTAGTTTTTTAGATTTAATTTTTTTTTTAAGATCAATTTGGATTAGTTTAGGCATTTTAATTAGTTTATTAATCTTACTGATTTTTACTTTTTATTTTAATTTAGACAATTTAGAATTAGTTTTAATTTCACTTAAATTTAGTTTTAATTTAAATTAATTTTTCATTTTTGTTTATATCTTAATTAATTTTTTAATCAGTTTATATCAGTTTTTTTTATTCATTAAATTATTTTATTTGTCTGGTTTCTATTTGTTTGGTTTAAAATTGTCTAGTTAGTTTTAAAGTATTTGTCCATGATCCAGTTCAAAGCTTACAGCATGTCTACACAAACTTATGCTACCTACACCAATTCACCTTACACTCTTTGACCATAAATTTGCATCAAAATAGAACAAATATTTGCTGCCAAAAAAACAGCCCTTCAAGCAACCCCACACACACTACCTACACCCTACAACAACTCCAGGATTTCACCAAACTATACATAGTCCTGCACCATTGACCACACTAGCTACACTACACTCCAAATCTAAGCATCAAAACAGAACCTACAATGTCAAAAAGCAATTTCATATCATTTAAAAAAATATACTAACTTATAGATGAAAGGGACTTATCATCTAGACCAAAGGGGGGACCACAAGAAAAAGTTTAAGGAGTTTTGAGAATAGAAAAAAAAGGGAGAGAGGAGGGAAGACAACAGAAAACAGATGGAGAAACAGGATAAAACTTCACATAAACCCTAAAACAAAACCTCTTCTCATATAACTCTCTCATATTTTCCTTCAAATAAAAAAAAAGAACCCATTTCATTTTCATCACAATGTCTTTTCCCATTTTCTTTTTCTGTCTTATATCATCACTACTCTTCAAGCTTTCATATTCAACCACAGTTCTTGTAGATGGATCTTTAGTGTGGAAGAACCCCATTGTTTTTATTTGTGACTCCAACATTTTCAAGCACAAGCAGCAATACTTCCTACACGTGGCACACTTCTCGTGTTGGATTCTTCTACTTCATGTTCTATAATGACTCACTCGAAGCTTGTCAAGATTCACGAAAGCTAGCCATTGAAGTAACTTCAGCAACATCTGCAGCACCAAACTCTCTCTTCTCCAACATCAACATCCTTCAAACACCATTACTCCACCTTCTCTGATAAAACCGAACCACACCTAACTCGCAACCACCTCACTATCCTCCATTAACCCGCGGAAAACCACTCCTACACTTTCTTCATCATCCCATGAAAATGAAACCTTCAACCGCATACTAACAACAACAACATCACCAACCGTCGCCGCAACTCTACGCGGAAACCACCTGAGACACAACTATAGTGTACCTTCATCGCACAACCCCATTCTTCTGAAACCATAGTCTCGAAAGGAGGCACAAGCTTTTCCATTCGATTCAATTTCGTGGAATCAAAACAGCGTAGAAACAAAATTAAATCACATCGAACCTTCTGATCTGAGCAAAAGAGTGAAAAACTTCGCGATGAGTTTCCAACGCGTAACCAAACTGCTCTCATCAATCGCCAAATCGCCGCCGTAAAAACGCCTTTAACTCACAAAAAACACGAACACTCTTCAACACGAAACCCACGCCTTCCGTCACTGCGAGCCGACATACCGAGACCAGAAACAAAACCCTTATACCACAAACAAACATCCACCACCGCTAACCGTTGAAGTTGCACCACCACCGCGAAACTCCGCCGCGACAAGACCTTCACCAACCATCGTGTACGAACCACGGAGTCAAAGCCAAGGAGAAAGACGAAGAGAAGATTGAAAGAGACCGATGAACAGAGAGAGATCCCGCCGTGGAAGCTCATCAGATGCACCAAACCATCGTCGACCATAAAAACAGACGAACCACATAGCCGAGAGAATGTCGGTCATGAGTGATATCGGCAACAACGTGGTTCTAATGTCGTTTCTTTTCTCTGAAATCTTGAGAGGGAGGTTGCCGTAAACAGGAGC
This sequence comes from Lathyrus aphaca, assembly GCA_963966055.1. Taxonomy (NCBI): domain Eukaryota; kingdom Viridiplantae; phylum Streptophyta; class Magnoliopsida; order Fabales; family Fabaceae; genus Lathyrus; species Lathyrus aphaca. The sequence continues at coordinate 282,562,375 of OZ014522.1, read as the reverse complement.
ACAGCTAGGGTTGGTTTTCCTTTTTCTTGTTGTTTCTGAACTTCTTTTTTTTTGCGTTAGAGTTGAAGGAGAAAGTGAGTTTTTGTTGTTACGTTTTAAGTTTTTTTTCATTTTATATTTTTTTTTTTACTTTATAAATTTTGTTAATTTTGTATTATTTAGTCTAACTCTCATTGGGCTTGGTCCAAGTCCATAGATCCTTGCCACACACTACATTATACAACCCTGGCACCCCCTGTTTATTTGTTGAACATAGGTGTTGTTGATGGTTTTTTTTGAAAACCTATGGCCCATCTGTTTTTCTTTTGATCTCACACACGACATTCCAATGCATCCCCTTCATTTGGTTTTCTTTGTTTCATTTTATTATAACCTTTAAGTTCATTTTTTTATATTATTAATCTTATGATTCATTCTTTGTTTGGTACTCTTTGACCTAGATCTTTAATTTAGGTTAATAGTTCATTTGTTTGTGCTTTGTGATTTTATTTTTGGACCGATGATATAACAAAAAGTCATGATAAATCGTTTCCGATTAATCGTGACCAATATAAGGCCATTTATTTATTTTATTTTCATTCTATTTAATTTATTATATTTTCACAATTTATTTCACTTTATTTAGTCTATTTATTTATTTTATTTATTTCTCACACTTTTTATACTATATTAAATTCTAACGGTTCCGATTAATTCATACACTGCACACACGCTTCCTCTTGGGCAAATTACAACGATACCTTTTATTTCTTCGCAATCCCATGTAAATTATTATTGTATCCCTTTCCTGTTTATTTTGTACACAGCCTATTTTTTCTGCCTTTATTTTACAATTTCGCATTGCTAGGAATATCCATAGGAACTAGAAATCGAATCCACTTAATTAATCGAATAAACAATTCACACGTCTACATTTTGCACACACGTAAGTCGGTCACCTATGTGATCGCCGTCTGCACGATCTTACGGGTCTAAATTAATTAACGAGGAACTGAACTTCAGAATCTAACATTCTGCAGGTTCTTTAATGAACCACTCTTGAGGCTTGCCTTCGAGTTGTGTTTCATTTACTCCTTTGTTACTAAAAATATCAAACCCTAAGACATCCAAAACAGAACATCTTAATTCACCAATCAAATAACGGAGGAGCTGGATTCTGGAGTCTAGCACTCCACATAATCCTTGAATTAAATCACTCCTGGGCTAGCCCCACACGACGTGGTTTATTCACCCTCTTGTTCCCAAAACACGGAAACTTTTAATTTAATTATACGAAGAAATGAACTCAGGAATATAGCATTCCTCGGGTTCTTGAATTGAATTACTCTTGAGGCTAGCCTTCGGGTTGTAATTCATTCACTCTTTCGTATTCAAAACAATTCAACAACCTTAAAAGATTAGACATGGTTCATCCCCATAAGAAAGGTATCTTTTCTATCTCCACAAACAAAAATCAAATCTTACAAACAATTATTCTCAAAGGAAGAATGTGGCATTGCTTGTCGATACTCATATCCAAGCTTAAAGTTTCTTCCGATTTTATTTCTCCAAGAAAGAATGTGGCATTGCTTGTCGATCCTCGTATCCAAGTTTAAAGCTTCTTTCGATTTCTCTTCCTCAAATGTTTGTGGTGGAATATGCGAGATATCTCCCTTAAAGATGATGACTTGTCGCCTTCTTTTCAAATACAATTTAAAATTTGCCAACCAATACAAATCACTTTATAATTAATCAACGAGTAACTGAACTCTGGAGTCCAGCACTCCATGGGTTCTTGAATGCAATCACTTCTAGGATAGCCCCACGCGTTGTGGTTCATTCGCCCTCTCGTTTAAAACACTTTAATAAAGATCAAAAAAATTTTCTCTAAGCGAACATTGTTTAAGTCTTTCTATTTCGCAAACAAGCTAGCGCTTCAACCTCCACTGCGAGTAAAAGCCAACGCTCAGCAGATTGGAAAGCATTTTGAAACAATATTTCAATAAAAACCACAAATTGTAGTTGCACGAACTACGATGCTCTGACTTTCCCATTGCACAAGGGAATACGTAGGCACGGGGATTTTAATCCTTCACGAGCACACTAATAAAAAAAATTAACTATTTCTTCGTCATAAATCACAATAATGAAAAACTAACCATATCTCCACAAATAATAATTAAAATATTTCTTTAAAAGCAATCTTAACAAACCTTAATCATTAAAAGAAGACAATATTACGAGTTAATATTTAAGTGCAAATTAAACTAAGAGGTTCCCATTGAGTACAACTGACGTGAGGTGTGCTTCATACCTTCCTTTTGCGTAACCGATTCCCGAACTTAGAATTTGGTTTCATTGACCATTTCATATCCTTATTAGGTTGTGTCTATATCTTCCTTTTCTCTTGTTAGAATAAATAGAATTAGGTGGCGACTTTGTTGTTTATATTTCCGCGTCCATCTTGAGGATCGTATTTTTCGAGGTACGACAGTGAGCATGGAAGTGATCTCCATTTTTGCTAAAGGAAATCCCATACCTATCCTACTAGGAGATTTCTATTACGGCATTCATTACTGGAATGAGAAAGGAAGAGGTGGACCAGTGAATTGTTGAGCTCCATTATTTGCTGACTGGTTCGCTAAGCAGCTCCCGAAATCAGGACCTTTCAAAGAATTGAAAGAAGAGTGGAGATGGTCTAAAAGGTTGATGGGATTAAATTCTGAAGATGTAGCTTGGGGATGAAACAGGGACTTGTTAGGCAAGGAGTTACTTATCAGTTGCGGAAATATTTCTAATGTACCTCTTCTTGGAAGGAAATGAGTGATCAACTACAATCCAATACTAGCAAGGAAGAAATTTGGCTATCCTTTGAAGAGTTCAATATCTGCTGAAGAAATAACTAAATCTTTGTACCTCCCGGTAGAAGGAAATAAGGAGTTGGTTATCCAGGCATCTCAGGCTTGGGCACATAGGTTAATGAAACGCAAGAAAGAATTTGGAAGAGTGGGCCCCAAGATGTATCCTCCTTTTGCTGCTTGGTTACAGAAGTGTATAGAGGATTTACTTCTTCCTTTTTCATTAGATGCTCCCTGGTATCCTAAAGAAGCGCTACCACAGTCTACTGTTCCCCTTGAAGATTACAAGAAGTTGGAAGCCCAGATGCATGAGGTGCGAGTAGAGAATTCTGAGGTCCCCAGCTTGTATCATCAAATGGCCCGTGCTAACCAGGTCTTGAAAGAAAAGATGCAAAAGATGCAGAAAGAAAGAGAAGTCAAAGAAAAAGAGTTTGCTGATAGAGAAGCTTATTTCAAGAGAAGAGGTCTGATGAACATCAAGAGAGAGGATGAATACAGGAAGACCATAAAATCTCTAAGGGAAGCAAACCAAGCTATCACTTTATGGCAAGACAAGTGGATTCAAATCCAGAAGGAGCGTGTAGAAAAAGAGAAAGATTATGAGCTACTGATTAAATACCATAAAGATGAGTTAGAGTCAGTTCACAAGAGTCTTCGAGAGAAGTATCAACAACTGGTGTTGAGTCAACAAGCATTAGAAGAAGCACTCAGGGAGATGGCAGACCTCAAGTTGAGGGTTGATGTCAAAAAATCTAGGACTGAGTTAGGACTCACAGGAGAAGAATCAGAATCTTATTGCAACCTTGAATTTTAGCTTGTTTCCTTTTTGTGTATTTTAGATTACCTACAGGCTTGTTGTAGGAATCTTGTTTATTTTTCCTGCACTTTATACATCTGTAAGATTGGTAACCCTACGGTGAATATTTGTTACTCTTGCCTTGTAGGCTTTGCTTTATGTATTGTTTCCCCAATTTAGCTTCTTGTTCTTTCTGAATGCAATAAAACCTGATCGTCCAAGGTCATCAGGATCTGAATGCCTCTCAATGAATCCCTTGCAATGAAAAATCAGTCTCTAAAACCATCTGGATTCTTCTGAAACAAATTCCAGAACTGGGGCACAATATGCCTGACTATGGGAACACAAATAGTTGCATTGATGTAACCCTTTTTCTTTGTTTTGCAGGTACAATTCCCATATTTCTAACATCTTTTCTGTTTCAGGCACTATTTCTACGAAAAAGGTTCACAGGTATCCTAATAGAGAAAACAGGGGGCGAGATATGGATCAAATGCAAGCTGATTTGGCAGAACTGCGCAACCGGATGGACTAGTTCATGACCCTCATGACTGGTATGAATAAGAACCAAGAGCGTGTGCGGGAAATGGTGGAAAGGAATCAAATTTTGAATGATGTCTATGGTGATGGTGGTAACCTTAATGGTACAGGGGTTCGTAATACTAGTATTCCTCAACTGCAGCCTGGTGTTACTATTGTCAATGATGGTACTGGTGTTCGTAACATTATCATAGATAATCAAGAGGATTCGTTCATTGTGCTGGATGAGATAGAGCGTTAAGGTACTGAGGTGAATCTCTGTTTCGATGAAATGGCAGAGCAAATTCATTCTATTGAATCCCATAACTCTTTGGGATTCGATATCACTGACTTGGGTTGTGTTCATGGGGTGAGAATTCCCCATAAGATCAAAGCTCCCACCTTTGACAAGTACAATGGTACTTCTTTCCCAAGGACCCATCTCCATTCTTTTGTCGGTAGAATTATTGCTCTTACAGATGATGAAAAGCTGTGGATGTACTATTTTCAAGAAAGTCTCATCGGGGCATCCTAAGAATGGTACATGAAGCTAAGTAAGACCTCAATCAGGAGATGGAAAGAATTGGCTGAAGCATTTGACAAGCATTATCAATATAACCTGGACATGGCTCCAAACCGTAAACAACTTCAAAGCATGTCACGAAATTCTTAGGAAAGCTTCAAAGAGTACGCCCATAGGAGGTGCCAATTAGCTGCAAGAGTGCAACCTTCATTTCTAGAGAATGAAATGGCTGATATGTTCATGAGTACTCTACAAGGGGTATTTTTGATCATCTACTTCCTGTTGAGCTACCAAATTTACTGATCTTGTCATTAATGGTGAAAGAGTGGAAATTTTTTTAAATATGGGGAAGATACAAGATATTGGTACCAGTAGCTCATCTGGAGCGAGAAAGCCCTTTGCTGGTCCCCAGAGAGAGAGGGAAGGTGACACTAATGCCGTTTATAGTAGAGGTCGTGGTCGGGGTCTTCATAATTACTATGGTCAGGTGGCTGCAGTCACTATCCCATCAGGGCCTACTCCACAACATCATCAACAACAACAACCACAACAACACAATCAGCGTCAACAAAGACCATACCAACAACGTTTACACCAATCTGATCGTGTCATTGAGCCCATTCCGATGACATATATTGCACTGCTTCAGAGATTATTAGAGATGAACATGATTCAGTTAAGGACTTTACAACCCATCACTAGGGATTCCCCACCACCGGGCTACAATGCCAACGCCAGATGTGTTTTTCATTCAGGTGCCCAGGGACACACAACCGAGAAGTGAAGAGCTTTACATCTGAAAGTCCAGGATTTGATTGACGCAAAAGCCATCAACTTTGCATAACCACCAAATGTTAATACCAACCTTATGCCCAATCATGGAGGGGCAGGGATTAATGATATTGAAGAAGGAAGAGTCATGAATTTGATTATGAATGTTAATGAAGTTAAGAGTCCTTTGTTTGTTGTAAAAGAGAGATTTTTTAAAGGACAAGTGTTTCCTGGATGTAACGAAGATTGTGAAGGTTGTAAGACTTGTGAGAACAGGTGTAATAAGCTGAAAATGGGTATCCAAGCTTTGATTGATGAAGGCTCGCTGCAGTTTGATAAGGTAAACAATCAAAGCGATGATGTGTCTACTGTCACTATATATTTTACTCAAGAGGAAATGCCTTCTCGACCAGCACCAGTTACTATCTACATACCACAAGAGACAAGACCTGTTACAATAAGCCTTGTAAACATCACGGTTCCTGGACATGTACCCTACGAAAGTGAAAGAGTGATTCCATGGAACTGTGGCATGGATATGTATGTTCAGAGGCAGAAGGTTGAAGATATATCTCCAGTTGTTATCGACCCAAATGTTGTAAATGTTGGAGAAGTAGGTGGGTTCACCAGGAGTGGACGACTCTTCACTCCACAAACTCTCCGAACAAACAACGAAGTTGAAGTTTCAGCACGGGCTAATGGGAAACAGGTAGCTATAGATGAAGTGGTGATTCCGTCAAAAGAGTAGAGTACCTTCGAGAAGGAGGTCGAAGAATTTATGCAGATCATCAAAAAGAGCGATTACAAAGTGGTTGAGTAGTTGAATCAAACACCATCAAAGATTTCGATATTGTCTCTGCTTATGTGCTCTCCAGCACACCGAGAGGCATTGTTGAAGGTTCTATAAATGGCTTATATTCCACAGGAGATAACTGTAAACCAACTTGAAGTTGTGGTTGCAAATGTCAATGCCAGTCATGGATAGGGTTTTACAAATAAAAACTTGACATCGGAAGGGAGAAATCATAACAAGGCCTTACACATCACTATGGAGTGCAAGGGTGTTGTGTTATCTCATGTTCTAGTTGACACTTATTCTTCTTTGAACGTACTTCCAAAGAAGGCTTTGATGAAGTTGGATGTAGATGGAATAATTCTGAGACCAAGTGACCTAGTGGTGAGAGCCTTTGATGGTTCTAGAAGATCGGTCTTTGGTGAGATTGAGTTTCCAGTGAAGATAGGATCGCAGGTATTCAAGAGCACATTATATGTCATTGATATCCATCCAGCTTATAGTTTTATTTTGGGACGTTCGCGGATCTACGTTGCAGGCGCAGTGACTTCAACCTTGCATCAAAAGTTGAAATATGTTGTTTATGGTTAAGTAGTTACCGTGTGTGGGGAGGAGGATATCTTTGTCAGCTAGTTGTCTACATTCAAATATGTTGAAATGGATGGGGAGATCCATGAAATTCTATGTCAAGCCTTTGATGTTGTGAACGTCAGTGCAGTTGCTCCTAACTCTGCAACCAAGAGCAATGAGAGAGTGGGAACTTCTATATCTTCCTACAAGCAAGCCATGGAAGTGGTACAGTCAGGAAATGCCCAGGGTTGGGGAAAACTAGTGGAGGTTGATAAGAAAGAAGATAAGTTTGGGATAGGCTACATCCCAGGACATGCAACAGGGTCTCAGAGAAGAGAAATCAGTTTCTCAAGTGGGGGGTGATCGACCCAAATCAAGTATGTGTTATTGAATACAATATTGATAGTGATTGTGATCTCGATAACTTGGTTCGCCTGTGTGTCCCAGGGGAAGAGCTAAGGAACTAGTTCGCAGAAGACATCGTCCAAGTCACTTGCCATCCAGAGTAATTTTCTTTGTTTTCTCATTATCATACGCATGTTAAATTTTGCACTATGGCTAAGGTGTGTGGATCTATTGTAGGGCCACCTTGCATGTTATGCAATTTATTTTATCATGAATAAAGTACATTTTTCATTTAAGTCATGTTCCCTTTCTTTATTTTTTAATTTTTTTTCACAAAAAACAATAAAAATGGCAATGTTTTTATTATGTTTTGTTTTCGTCATAAAAACAAATTCTGAAATAAGCACATCACTTGTGCAGAACCAATCATTCAAATTTCTTTGATAACTCTTCTTGTATGACTGAGTATGACTTCGATAATCCAATCTATCAAGATGATGAAGGGGTTGAGGAAGACTGTGAACTCCCTGAAGAATTAGACAGGTTATTGAGACAAAAGGAAAGAATGATTCAGCCTCACCAAGAAGAAATTGAAGTTGTCAACATCGGAATAGAAGACGCAAAGAACGAAATTAAGATTGGGGCCAGTCTGCAGGTCAGGGTAAAGGGATAGTTAATTGGCATACTTCGAGAATATGTGGACATATTTGCTTGGTCATATCAAGATATGCCAGATTTAGATACAAACATTGTGATGCATAATCTTCCATTGAGGGAAGACTTCCATCCTGTTAAGCAAAAGCTTCGAAGAACTCATCCTAACATGGCGATGAAGATTAAAGAAGAGGTTCAGAAGCAGTGGGATGCCGAGTTCCTTGTCATGACGAGTTATCCACCCTAGGTAACTAATATTGTGTAAGTACTGAAGAAGGAACGCATGGTATGGATTTGCGTTGACTACCGGGATTTAAATAGAGAGAGCCCAAAAGATGATTTCCCATTACCTCACATCGATGTATTGGTTGATAATACGGCCCAGGTCTCGGTCTTTTCCTTCATGGATGGCTTCTCCGGTTACAATCAGATTAAAATGGTGCTGGAAGACATGGAGAAGACAATGTTCATTACCCCTTGGGGTACATTTTGATATAAGGTCATGCCTTTTGGTTTGAAGAATACCGAGGCAACTTATCAGCGGGAAATGGTGACTATGTTTCATGATATGATCCACAAAGAGATCGAATGTTATGTGGATGACATGATCACCAAGTGCCGAGATGAAGAAGAGCATCTAGTTAACCTCAAGAAGTTGTTTGAATGAGTGAGAAAGTATCGCCTGAGGTTAAATCCTAACAAGTTCACCTTTGGGGTGCATTCGGGAAAACTGTTGGGTTTCATTGTGAGCCAGAGAGGGATTGAGGTAGACCCTGAAAAAGTCAAATCCATACAAGATATGCCTACACCACAAACAGAAAAAGAAGTGTGTGGCTTCCTAGGTAGATTGAACTACATTGCACGGTTCATATCTCACCTCACAGCTACATGCGAACCAATATTTAAATTGCTAAGAAAAGAGCAGGCGGTCAGGTGGAACGAAGATTGTCAAAGGTCTTTTGAGAAGATTAAAGAATACTTGTAGGAACCTCCAATCATGATGCCTCCGGTTTCGTGGAGGCCGCTCATCATGTACTTGACTGTGCTTGAAGGATCAATGGGGTGTGTTCTAGGCCATCATGACGAGTCTGGTCGAAAAGAGCATACAATATACTACCTTAGCAAAAAGTTTGCCGACTGTGAATCCCGATACTCCTTGCTCGAGAAAACTTGCTACGCTTTGGCATGGGCTTCTCACCGACTAAGAAAGTATATGTTGACCCACACTACCTTATTTATTTTTAAGATGGATCCTGTCAAATACATTTTTGAGAAACCAACGTTAACTGGAAGGGTTGCACGATGGCAGATGGTGCTGACAGAGTATGATATTCAATACACTTTACAAAAGGCCATCAAAGGAAGTGTGCTCTCAGACTATCTTGCACAACAACCTCTTGAAGATGATTATCAACCCATGAAATTTGACTTTCCTGGTGTGGACATCATGTACCTCAAAGCCAAAGATTGCGAGGAACCACTCCCGGAGGAGGGGCCAGACCCTGAATCCAAATGGATATTAATGTTTGATGGGCTGTCAATATCAATGGGGGCAGAGTTGGTGTTGTTCTAATTACTCCCGAAGGTGTTCATTTTCCCTTCACTTCCCTAATTACTTTCGATGCACCAACATTGAAGCGGAATATGAAGCTTGTATTATGGGAATAGAGGAGGCTATTAATCTCAGGATTAAGACCCTTGGATATATTCGGAGATCCAGCTCTCGTGATTAATCAAATTACTAGAAAGTGGTATACATACCAAGATCGTTTAATTCCTTAAAGGGATTATGCCAGAAGACTGTTAATGTTCTTCACAATAGTAAAGCTTCAGTACATACCACGTGATGAAAATCAATTTGCCGACACACTGGCTACGCTCTCTTTGTCTATCAAAGTGATGTGTTGGGATTATGTCCCTAGGATTGACATCTCCAGGCTTGATACACCTGGTTATGTATTCTCTGTAAACGCAGTGTCTGACGATAAGCCTTGGTATTATGACATCAAGCACTTCCTAGAAAGTAAAGAATACCCAGCTGGGGCATCTTCAAATAATAAGAAAACCTTGAGGTGACTTGCTGTTAGTTTCTTCTTAAATGCGGACCGTGCTCTGTACAAGTGAAACTTTGACATGGTCCTGCTCAGATGTGTGGATAGACACGAAGCAAACATGTTAATGACGGAAGTCCACGAGGGATTATTTGGTACCCATGTAGCAAGGCTTACAATGGAAAAGAAGTTATTGAGGTCGGGTTATTACTGGTTAACAATGGATGCAGACTGTTGTTCATACGCCCTAAAATGTCACAAGTGCTAGATTTATGCAGATAAATTGCATGTTCCTCCAAGCCCGCTCAATGTCATGTCATATCCTTGGCCCTTTTCCATGTGGGGCATTGACATGATCGGAAAAATAGAGCCCACTGTCGCTCCCACCAAATGACACCCGGGTCAGAAGGGGTACGGACGCGAACGGTCGGCGAAATAAGAAAGAAATGAATAGAGTCGCCAGCTAGGCATTTTTATCCCAGAGGAAAGGTAATGCTGAATAAACCTGAGGAAAGATATGGATAAGACGGTCGCGAACCAGAGAACCTGAGAAAGGGGGTTGGTTACAACCTGGGAAGGTATTAGCACCCAGATTGTCCGCCGTACTCGACGGGATCCACGCTTAAAAGATTTGTGTTTTAAAGGGGTAGTGTCAGTGTAATATTTGTATCAAAGCTGGAAAGAATACAAGTGTCAGTGTAAGAGGAGTGTGAAGTGTATAAGAGAAGTGTCAGTGTAAGAATGAAATACCCAAGATAGTAAGGCTAAAAGAATAGTACTGGAGGAGGGGGGAATATACAGAGACTTTTGTTCGATAACTGTTAAGTTATGCCTACGTATCCTCTCGTGCAATGAGGAAGTCAGAACACCGTAGTTCGACCCAAAGAGACTGGAAAATGAATTGACTGATGAACTGCTTGCTTGTCTATGCTCAAGTGTATGACCTGTCTGGCTCAGGTGCAAACTGTCTTGCATTAGACGGAAGGAGCAAGTTCTCGTTTATGAGTGAATGAGGTGAGAAAAGAATCCCATAGGAGACGAATATTGTTTGTTTTTGTGTTTTCAATCTTTTATTGCTTTTGGATTTGTCATAAGTTAATGAGCTTAAGCCTAAACCAAAGGGTTAGTAAACTCATCACATCCTCCCTCTGATTAGGGGTAATGAGAATACCTTAAGTATGAAGTAAACACCTCACACTTAATCATTATGATGTAGGATTAAGATCATTAACCTACTTGCCATAATTTAGATGTTTTTGGAGTTTTTTTTGTTTAGTGTTAAGTAATGAGTTTAAGCCATAATCAGGGATTTAATGGACTCATTACACCATCCTAATAGAAGGATAATAGATGAGAACATTTAAGCTGAGGAAGACTCCTCAACTTAATCCATGATTAGGGATTAATCTCATGACAAAACAAAGCCTTTATTAAATGGATTTTAATTAATGATAAGATGAAGAAATGATTTTATGGTTTGCAAGACAACTTGAGGAGGACTTGTCCATTAACACTAGGGTTAGTCCTTCTTAACCAATTAAGGAAGAATTAGAACCCTAATGCAAGGCCCAAGTTACAAGCTTGATGTCTTGATGATTATTAAGTGAATTGATTAAAGGATTTAAACACATTAAGGGTTTAACACTTAGGATTAAAGTTATACACTCCATCCTAATAGAAGGATGCAGGCATAAGCTTAATCACAAAGCCTTAAAACCTTTAGGGTTTAGTCCTTGATTATGAGGTGAGAAGAGAAGACTCAAAGAAAACTCAAGGGAAAGAGTCTAAGGGGGACTAAACAATCCTAAAATGTTATCATGCTTGGAAGTCCTAGGGTTTGTGAGGCTTAAGAGGAGAAATCTTCAAGGAAGCCACCAAGGAGAAGCAGATGAAAGGAGAAAGAAGCAGAGAGAAGCAAGACAACTTGCTTCACTTAAGAAGACAAGTTGCTTGAAGGAAGAAAGTAAGAGAGAGCATGAATGAGCAAGCTCACTCTAATACACAAGGTAAAATGCAGCAATGATGCAAGGGAGAGATGAAAAGAGATTGTGAGAAGTGAAGGCAAATTCACTTCTCAAAACAACTTACCACCTGAAAAGTTAGTAAACGAAATGAAATGCAATGCAAATGAGATGAATTGTCATGATGCAAACCAAAGTAAGAAGCATAAACATGATGTTAATGATGCTATGAGATGATACAAACACATGACAAGAGATGAGAATGATCAAACAAGCATAAGGATGCAAATGAGGCATACTTTGAACCATAAAGATTCATGAATGTTTATGAAATGAAATGAACATATAACATGGCAAAGGAATGATGCAATGATCAATCATGGTTCTAATATGTCCTAAGATATCTTATGAATCATGTGGATGCACAAAATGTCATGGCAAGTTCTTGAATGCAAGCAAATGAGAAATGGATGCAAAGAGAGGCACAAATTAGGGTTTATGCACAAGACACAAAGCAAAATTCAAAATCAGAAGGAAATGACATGATAAAAAATTGAAAATGGGATCAAAGGAAACCTAACCCTAAACAAGTTCACTGCCCAAAGGAGGGGATCCAACTCTTAACCTAGTGCAAGTTATGAATTTCCTAAGTTGGCTAGGGTTTTGGGGTGCCTCACAATGAAAAATGCAAAACAAATTAAAAATGGAAAATCAATTCAAACAAATTTTATCCTATAAACTACATGCTATGGAGGATTCAATGCAAGAAGAACAATCATCAAACTCTCAATGGTTAGGCAGAATGGATTTTCCAAAGTTTGAACAAAAATATTGCCTTTAAATGAATTTAATTCCAATGAAAATTGTCAAAATGCATCAAGAACCAAAAATAAATTTGTTTTGAGAGTTTGATAATGTTTCTAAATGTTTTGAAATACAATGTGAATTTTTTTGTGATTTTTAAATACCTAAATTCATTTTTAATTAATTAATTTTCATTAACTAATTAAAAATAAACATTTAAATGATTTAAAAATGATTTTTAATGCAAAAAATAAAAATAAAAATATTTTTGGGTTCTGAAAATTAATGAAATGTTTGACAAAAATTTTCAGAATTTTTAAATGTTTTTTACTATTTTAAATAATTTGTAAAAGATAAATCAAATTAAATGAAATAAAAATTGAATTTATGAGAAGTATGCAAATCCAAGGGCTGTGGTTTAAACTATTTTTGGAGGGAGTTGACCCGCGTCATATCCAATGGCTGAGATTCAAACTGGCTGGATTTATTTAAACTTAATTAATTAATCTAATTAATTAGGATTAGGGTTTTAATGAAAGATCTGGACCCTTCAAACGCGCGAGAGTCAACCCTGGTCAACTAAATCCATGGTCCAAATTCAAACTGAACCCTAAACGTGATTAATGAGTTAATGACTTTCAGGTGGCCGGAAATGACCTCCGGTCATCTTCTCCGGCCACACCCCTCCCTGAAAATTGTTATCTCACTCCCTAAGCTTCTAACATTCAATTTTTTTGCCCATAAATGATCCCCATACATCATACATCAAGAATCAACAAACAAACAACATTTAAAACACATCAAAAGTGAGAATCGAATCAAAACAGTTCTAGGTCAAAAAATTTCAGAACACGAATACATACTCATTTCTCAACCATTTTCAAAACAAAACACATCAACATGATCAGTGAATCATAAAGAATCATTTAGTAACTTAAAAACAAGTTTCTGGAAAAAATGTTCTTGAGCTCACCTGAACTGGAGCTTTGATCTTTGGAACTTTCTGGATGCTTCTTTGGTCCAAAACGCCTCTAATGAACCTCCTGAGAAGCTTGCAATGTTTGTTTGGAATTTCTTTTGGCTGGTTTGAGAGATTGATAAAGTTCTGTTCAGGAGGGGTGAGAAATCGTATTTCTGCTTGGGGTGGTTTCAGGGACAAAAGAGGATTGGGAAATGATCAGAGGAACATGGTGAATAGTTTTGTGAAGTTTGTTTTGATGTTTGTGGCTTGTGTGATGAGTTTCGAAACAAAATGCATAAGAGGTGAGTTTTGGGAACTATGCCCTGTGGGAGAGATCAGGCTGTGTTGTGTTATGTGTTGAGTCTCATTTTGTCCATGTATCAAGTTGGGATAGGTCAGAGAGTTGTTGATGGCCTAACTTGATTGGTATGGGTCATTTTGCATAAAGTCAACTTTTGTGTAAGAGAGGTATGGGCTGGTGCAGTCAAGGTACAAAGGCATGGCTTGGCTCAGCTGTGATCAAGGAGGACCATGGAAATGAGTTTGAGGCAATGCAGCAAGTGGATTAGGGTTTATGTGAGTTTTTGCAATTTCACAAAGTCTTGGCCCTTTTGAAGTTTCTTAATGCACAAGTCATGAAAATGGACAATTCTTTGGTGCATTTTGATTTTTGGGTCATGGTTCATGTTTGTGTAATGCATAGAAGTCATATTGAAGTCACATTTTGCCTTGGCATGAGGTTTTGCAACTTTGCCTCTTTGGTGTAAAGTTTGAAATTATGTGATTTTTGCCAACTTTGACAAGCCATAACTTTTGATCCAAAATGAATTAGAATGAGTTCTTGTACTTTTTGAAAAGGGAATGATCCAATCTTCAACTTTCATGACCAAATTTTTCTCATTTGAGGCATTTTTGAATCAATTTGAGGAGGTTGAAAAACTTTCCCAAAATAGCAAGTTTACATTACAAGTCACTTTCCCAAAAAGGCAACTTTGCAAATGGCTTGAAATTCTTAAATTTTGGGAACTTCCAACATCTTCTATGATCAAATAAAGATCATACACATTCAAAATGATGGAGAACACCCTTTGGTTGGGTCATTGGGGGCCTCAGATGCCCTGATTTTACACTGACTTGCTCAAGAAGTCATCCCTTGATCAGATGCCTTCCCCATGGAATTTCTTCATGAAAATTGATATGCATGATCCTCATACCATATAGAGACCAATAGAAACAATAATGACCAAAAAATTTGGAGTGATGGCCTTTGAAACCAAAACCCTAATTTTAGGTCATCTGTGTAGTTAAGCCTGGCTCTGTTTCCATGCTTTTCTCAGTTCTTGTGATTCTTTGACTTCTCTGATCTTGAGAGGATATAATATGATGCTTGAACATACATGGACTCCTTTGAAGTGATTGATGACCTTTGGAGTGGATCAAATGGCTCAGGGAGGGCTCAGATCACAAACCCTAGATGCAGATGACTTTGAATCAAAGCAGTGAATCAAAAGTGTGGTATGAGATGCTATGATTGAATTTATGCATATGAAAAGATAACAAGCCATGGTGGGAATGGGTGAGGGAAAATTTGGGGTGTTTACACCCACTGCTTTGAATGAACATCGTTTCATATTGGTCGTGATCAATTATTTCACCAAATGGGTCGAAGAAGCATCTTATGTCAACATCACCAGATAGGTGGTGGCCAGATTTCTGAAGAAAGAAATTATCTACAGATATAGATTTCTCGAGCGAATAATTACTGATAATTGTTCCAATCTGAATAACAAGATGATGGCAGAGCTGTGTCGGGACTTCAAAATCCATCATCACAATTCTTCTCCTTATCGGCCAAAGATGAATGGCACAGTCGAGGCGGAAAATAAGAATATCAAGAAGATTGTGTAGAAAATGGTCGTCATCTATAAGGATTGGCATGAGATGTTACCGTTTACTTTGTATGGGTACCGAACATCAGTCGGGACGTCTACTGGGGAAACTCCTTTTTCCCTAGTATATGGTATGGAGGCAGTCTTACCTGTTGAAGTCGAAATTCCTTCTTTGCGAGTAATGATGGATGTCAAACTTGACGAGGCTGAATGGATGTGTGTCCGGTATAATAAGTTATGCTTAATTGAGGAAAAGAGATTAGCATCTGCTTTTCATGGTCAACCTTATCAGAGGAGAATGAATCGGGCATTCGATCAACGAGTACGCACTCGGGAGTATCAAGTTGGTGAGCTTTTACTTAAAAGAACCATTCCTCCAGGTTCAGATCACAAGGGAAAGTGGACTCCGAATTATAAAGGCCCATTCATAGTAAAGAAGGTTTTCTCTTGTGGGGCACTGATGCTCACTACTATGGCTGGTGAAGACTTCCAATCCCTTATTATTTCAGACGCAATTAAAAAATACTTCGCATAAAAAGACCCGTTGGACAAAAAACAGAATAAAAGTCTAGGCAAAAAAGGAGCATCCCTGCGAGCTAAAAATAGAATAAAAATCTTGGGCAAAAGTTAGGGATATAATAAAATATTGTACACCTAGTGAGTTTTAAATCCGCATTGGACAGCTCAGGCAAAAAAGGGTATCCCGTTGGATTGAAAACCCGAAAAGGCGGTCCATGCAAAATCAGGGAATAAGCGAACGACTGCGATATCGGTAATCTGTACCACATCATTGTCGCATTTAATCTGGAAATCTCAGAAGGGTAGGAATCAGTCTACTCTTCTTCTTCAAAAAGCAAGAGCCATAATGTCGCTCCCTGGATTTCCATCCTGGTACAAACGCGAAAGTGGCACGGAAAAGGATAGAGTCGCCAGCCAGGCATTTTTATCCCGAAGGAACGGGAATGGTAATGTTGCACAAACCAAAAGAAAAGAAAAGGAAGGACAAAGGTCCTGCAAACCAAAGAGACTGGGTTCGGGAGTCGGTTACGACCTGGGAAGGTATTAGCACCCTAAATTGTCTGCAGTACCCGACGGGATCCACACTTGCAAAGAAACTGTTTCAAAGGGTGAAGAAATGAAAGTTGCTGCAAAGGAACTAGATCTGGATAACATAAAATAAAATAAAGGGGGGAAATGTAGGGAAAACAAAAGAGTGCTCAAATGGGCCCTACCCCGCTGCCTACGTACCTCATCTGGACATGAGGACCAGATTCGCCGTAGTTCCCCTAATTAGGGCTGGAAAAAATTGCTTGTGTCTTAAGGCTTGAACTGCCTATGTCAATGCTCAGGTGTTGCAGGCTCGGACGACGAGTGTGTTACTGTCTTGCAAAATGACAAGTAGAAGAAAGTTCGTACGATGAGAGTGAAGGTGATGAGAAAAGAAGTCCCAAAGGAGAGACGTTTATTATTTGTCCAGTGTTTTTATGAGTTTTCTATGAGTGTGGCACAAGGAAGTGAACTCTAGATCTTTTCCATGGAATGTGTACTTACTGCTACATTCCAAGATGGAATAACAGAACAAGCACACTCAAGTAAGGAGAAGATCCCCAAAACTTGGTTCCAGAGATTAGGGCCTAAGCTCACTAACTCGTTGGATTTATTAAGTGTTTTTGTAATTTTTGTGAAGAAGTCTTTTTTATGATTTTCTTTGTGAAAGTAGTCTCATGATTAGACTTGTACATCATGCTAGACAAGCTTGTACTATCCCAAGATGGGAAGACTACAAGTGCCCCATGGAATAAGTCCATACACATAAGGCTACCTCAACCATTATTAAGTGTTTTTTAGGTTTTGGTTTTGGTTTTGGATGGTGGGCTAAGCCCGTATGTTTTTCTCTTTACACCCATCGATCCAACAGTACACCCTCAGTCTTATTTTGTTTTTTTAGTTTTTATTATTTAAATTAGTCCTCAATATTTTCTTTATCATTAATGACATTTAGTTTTTGATTAACATTTGTTAAGAGTTAGATTTATGATTCTATTTCTTATTTCGTTAATTGTAATATAGCCTTAATTTTAATTTTTATCAATTTGGTTTATAAGGATTTTATTTGATTTTAGTTTAAGTTCTTGCTTGATGTTTTGTAAGCTTATTGCTTGATTTCAAGGATGGCGGATTTGACTTGTTGATAGCCTTACAACTTATTGTTCGTTCATGGGTTGTTGACTTATTAATGATCGTGGAATTCTTAATGCAATTTGTGATGAATAATGTATTATTGCTTGGGCTTAAAGACTCGCCCTGAAAAATATTCTTGTTGATTCGATTGTTGATTTGCGATGTTAAGTACCTGGGTCTTACTAGATTGATCGTGTGAATTTTCTTCTTGATGCTTATGCTTGATTTCTTTTGCCAGCATTGAAGAGGCAACAGACCTTCTCCGTTAGGTACCACTGGATCTATTATTTTTCATGCCTCATTCTAGTCCTGATGTTATGTTAGGAGCATGTTGCTGCATCTGGAAGTCCTACTGGTGTAGGCTTTATTTGTGCATTGTTCGATTACTCCATATTGCATTCTCCTCTCCTCACTTATTTCTTTTTCACTCAACTTTCTTTCTCCATTTCTTTTGCATCTTCTTAGCTTGTGATTTAGGTGTGCTTAGGCCACCATGGTTCAGTTTCCTTCTACCTCCTTTCTTCTTCTTTCCTTCCTTCTTTAGGATAGGTAAGCCTCACTAACCTAGGATCATCCTTTTGTTTCTTTCTTTTCTCATCTCGAAACCAAAACCTAAAAAACACTTAATAATGGTTGAGGTAGCCTTGTGTGTATGGACTTATTCCATGGGGCACTTGTAGTCTTCCCATCTTGGGATAGTTCAAGCTTGTCTAGCATGATGTACAAGTCTAATCATGAGACTACTTTCACAAAGAAAATCATAAAAAAGACTTCTTCACAAAAATTACAAAAACACTTAATAAATCCAACGAGTTAGTGAGTTTAGGCCCTAATCTCTGGAACCACGTTTTGGGGATCTTCTCCTTAATTAAGTGTACTTGTTCTATTATTCCATCTTGGAATGTAGTAGCAAGTACACATTCTATGGAAAAGAGCTTGAGTTCACTTCCTTGTGCCACACTCATAAAAAACTCATAAAAAAACACTGGACAGACAATAAATGTCTCTCCTTCGGGACTTCTTTTCTCATCACCCTGATAACGAGAAATCGTATCACATTATTACTATGTTTTTAGTCCGTTTTATCGTACATTGATCCTTTTAACTCCCGATTGTTTCGAGTTTTTATGTCACATTGCAGGTATAACATGTCTAGAGCCAAATTATGAGAAAAAGATCAAATGAACCAAATCTAGCATGAAAAGAAGATCAAGAGATCAATTATGCTAAAGTCTGCATTTTTTGTTGCTCTCACGGTCGTCACAACTTCCTCACGACCGTGACACGCCAATTAGAGGTCTCACGACCGTTACACCAATGTCACGACCGTGACGAGCTTAATTGAAGAAATCTGACCGTTACACCATGTCACGAACGTGACAAGAAAAAGTTATTTAATTTGTTTGAATTTAATTGAGAACGTGCAACGAGTCTTTAGAGACTCCTACTTTCTCTCAACTTCAGCAACACCCAGTACACCACTTCTCCTGGATTCTCTCAAAACAGAACAACCAAAGCCCACGCTACTACTCATTCAACTGCCAAAATCCTCTTCTATAGATACCCAAGGATCAAATGAAAAAGTACGGAGTTTATTATTGAATTTTTACGCGGAAGCTCTGCCGTTTTTTCTTTCAACCCATTTATTTTCCAGCTTTTGTTCTTGTTGTGTTTTTCCTTTTAATTTCCAACCCATCTAATAACAATTTCCAACATTAGGAAGTTGTTATTTTAATTAGATTTTCTTTTTAGCCTCAGAACTTGTTATTTTATTTTATTCCGATTCCGACACTCCAAGCTTGCCGATTTGTGGAAGGAGTCTAAGAATTAAATTGTTCAGGTTTTTGTTTTGCAATTTACATTGAGTTTATTTATTTATTTATGTTATGTTTCTATTATTATTATATAATGCATGCTTTAATATTTATTTATTTCATTTTGTATCTGTCTGTTGGTTTAATAAATATGAGCAGCTAAGTTAATCGAGTCGGTATGTAATAAACCAAACCAAAACGGATAAATCGAATCTAAGCTAAAAACAATTAAGAACTTATATTCTGGTTGTGGCTTTTTATAATTAAAATCAAGCTTTTTGTTACGAGAGTAAGAAAAGTGAAATAGGTTAGGTCGAGACCACGAGAGTGTGAGATTTTAACCGGACAGCTAAAGTTAGGCATTTGATTTAAATACAGCAAGAGCGCTTTAAAACGAATTAGACTTATTAAGTTTTCAAAAATTATTTTCTAAACACTTATGGGCTAGCGAGAGCAAGCATAGGGCTTTAGGAGTAAGATCTGAGATAAGACCACGAGAGTGTGAGTCGAGGGTTTTTAAACTGGTAATCTCTACAGAATTATTTAAGTGAAACATCTTTATAAGCTTAGGCTAGATTGACCCGTATAGGTTAATATAATTACATACCGACCGCCTTCTCATTATTTCCTTAACTAAGTTTAATTTCCGTTTTTAATCCTTAAAACTATAATCATGACAAATTTCCGCCTTAGCTAAACTAGCAGACATTCTAGCACTAGAGTGATTACAAAGTCCCTGTGGGTTCGACATCTTTTTATTACTACTGCGATAGGCTGTGCGCTTGCAGTTCAGATACCGCTAGACACATCACGTCTCCGGAGCCATCAAGTTTTTGGCGCCATTGCCGGAGACCTTGATTTAGTCACTAGTGCACTATTAGAGTAGAACTGTCTAGACTAAGGTAACAATTTATTTTCCCTAATCTAATTTACCGAGTGTATGCCAAGTACTCGCTCTCAAGGCGAAGACTTGCAACCTCCAGTCCTAGAATTAGAACGCTTCTTACATTTAAGAAGACGAATATTCGAATACCAACGAAAATACAACATTCCAGATCTTCATGTTGATCCACCTAAACCAGTTGGAACATCGAAGGACGCAGAGATGGCTGAAGAACCAAATCATCCACTAAAGTATTACGCTAGTCCTTCACAAGCTGAGCCGCATTCCAGTATTGCTGCACCGGCTATCAACTGAAACGATTTCGAATTGAAACCTTCGCTGATATCAGCCGTGCAACAAAACCAATTCGCCGGAAATCCTACCGAGGATCCGAACCTTCATCTTTCAATATTTGTGCAATACGCAGATACCGTAAAAGCTAATGGAGTTACCCAAGAAGCAATTAGATTACGCCTTTTTCCTTTCTCACTTCGAGACAGAGCAAGAGCCTGGCTTCAATCTCTACCCTCGAATTCAGTAACTACGTGGGAGGAACTAAAGAGAGTCTTCTTGACAAGATATTTCCCACCTAGTAAGACAGCTATGCTAAGAGCTCAAATAAACGGATTTAAGCAAAAGGAAAACGAATCACTCTTCGAAGCTTGGGAATGCTACAAAGATATGCTGAGACTTTGTCCACATCACGGATTAGTAGAATGGATGGTCATCCATACTTTCTACAATGGACTCTTGTACAACACAAGAATGACGATTGACGCTGCCACAGGCGGCGCACTAATGGACAAAGAATATAATGATGCTTATGCACTTATCGAGAGTATGGCTCAGAATCATTACCAATGGGGAAGCGAGAGAGTCGCAACTGAGAAACCAACAAAAAGAGGTATGTACGAAGTGAGTAGTATGGACCAAGTCAATGCAAAGTTTGACCAACTAAATCAAAAGATCGACAACTTGGCCATAACACCAACAGCCACCGTGGCTGCGGTAACACCTAACTGTGAGTTATGTGGAGTTCCAGGACATGCTGTCCCTGATTGTCAACTATTAGCAGGAATTCCCACAGATCAAGTGAATTATGCTCAAGGAAACCCGTACTCGAACACATACAACCCAGGTTGGAAGAATCATCTGAACTTCTCGTATAAGAATAACAATGCTTTATACGCACCAGGTCAAGCACCAGCTACACCACCAGGATATCAAAAGACTGCTCCTAATGTTCCTAGAAAATCAAACCTTTAATTAATGATGGAGAACTTCATAGCTACCCAATCTCAAACAAACAAGGAATTCTTAAACCAAAACATACACATTAGCGAGCAGATTAAGCAATTAGTGAGCAAGGTAGATGCGTTAGCTACACACAACAAAATGCTTGAAACTCAGATTTCACAAGTAGATCAACAACAAGCACCTACCGCTCCCCCAGCTGGAGTATTTTCTGGACAACCCCAATCTAACCCAAAAGGACAGGCCAATGCTGTGATACTAAGAAGTGGCAAGGAACTTGACGGACCTGCCGATCCAAGACTTGACAGTCCAGCCATGTGCCAAAAGCAAGATAAGCCGACTGAAAAGGAGAATGAACCAGAAGAAAAGGAAGATAATAATCAAGAGGCAGTGGAGAAAGAAAAGCCTTATGTGCCTCCACCACCTTATAAACCACCAATTCCGTACCTTCAGAGATTAACCAATTCCAAGACGATGGGCCAGTTTAAGAAATTTTTTGAACTTCTAAAACAATTGAATATTACTATTCCGTTTACAGAAGCTATCACTCAAATGCCCTCGTATGCTAAATTTCTAAAGGAAATCTTATCCAATAAGAAGAAGATAGAGGATAACGGAACCGTTACACTTACTGCTGAGTGTAGCGCAATAATTCATAACAATATGCCTCCTAAGTTAAAAGATCCAGGTAGTTTCTCTATACCCTGTGTAATTGGAAAATTCGTCATTGACAAAGCTCTATGCGATTTAGGAGCCAATATCAGTGTTATGCCCTTAACAATTTGCAAAAGGCTAGACATGGGAGACCTAAGACCAACTAAAATGTCTGTTCAACTAGCCGACCGCTCTATTAAATATCCTATAGGCATACTAGAAAATGTTCCAGTACGGATAGGTCAATTCTACATTCCTACTGATTTTATAATCATGGACATCACTAAAGACTCCACTACACCTATCATACTAGGAAGACCATTCTTAGCTACCGCCGGAGCTATTATAGATGTAAAGAAAGGAAAGCTTACCTTTGAAGTAGGTGAAGAGAAAGTTGAATTTATTTTAACACAATTCTTACAATCACTAGCTATAGAGGACACATGCTATCTATTGGATGTCATTGACGAGTGTGTAAGAGAGATGGAAATGAAAGAAACTACTTATTCTGAGATTATGAAAATTCAAATCCCTCCGATTTTCGAAGATGACAATTGGCGTGAACCGTATCAAGATGATAGTCTAAGCGAAAGTTTAGCACTTACACCGGATCCCATGCCAAGTAAGAAGAAACATACATTAGAGTTAAAAACCTTACCTAAGAACCTAAGATACGAATTCCTAGACACTGAATGTACGCGACCAGTTATAATCAATTCCGGTTTAGGAACGATCGAAACGAAGAAACTTTTAGATGTCTTAAAGAAATACCCAACCGCATTAGGATATAACATATCTGATCTCAAAGGAATATGTCCTTCAATCTGTATGCATCGTATTATGCTAGAAGAAGATTGCAAAACCTCTAGAGAATTTCAAAGAAGAATTAACCCAATCCTTAGCACTGTAGTAAAAGAAGAAGTTAAGAAACTACTAGACGCTGGAATAATATATCCAATCTCTGATAGTCAATGGGTTAGTCCAGTACATGTAGTACCAAAGAAAGGAGGTATCACTGTTGTGAAAAACGCTAAAGGCGAATCGATATCACAAAGAGTAGTGACCGGACATAGAGTGTGCATCGATTATCGAAAACTAAACAAAGCCACTCGAAAAGATCATTTCCCACTACCTTTTATAGATCAAATGTTAGAACGATTATCCAAACACTCGTATTTCTCAGGATTTTTCCAAATCCCTATCCACCCAGATGATCAAGAGAAGACTACATTCACATGTCCTTATGGAACGTTCGCTTATAGACGAATGCCCTTTGGATTATGTAACGCTCCTGCAACCTTTCAAAGATGTATGATGTCAATCTTCGTAGATTTCATAGATAACATCATGGAAGTGTTCATGGACGACTTCTCTGTATGCGGGAAAATTTTTGAAGGATGTCTATCAAATTTAGAAATGGTGTTAGAAAGATGTGTAAAAGTAAACCTCGTACTTAACTGGGAAAAATGCCATTTTATGGTCAGAGAAGGAATCGTACTAGGACACGTTATATCTGATAAGGGAATTGAAGTTGATAAAGCTAAGATAGAAGTCATAAAAGATCTTCAACCCCCTAAGACCGTTCGAGAAATACGAAGCTTTTTAGGACACGCCGGTTTCTACCGACGATTCATCAAAGATTTCTCGAAAATCACTAAACCTCTTACCGGTTTATTAATGAAAGACGCTGAGTTCATATTCGATAAAGATTGTCTTAAAGCATTCGAAACTCTAAAAACATCCCTCATCACCGCACCAATCATGCAACCACCTGACTGGAGATTACCTTTCGAAATCATGTGCGATGCGAGTGACTATGCTGTAGGCGCAGTTCTAGGACAAAGGAAGGACAAGAAACTTCACGCAATTTACTATGCCAGTAGAACTTTAGATTCTGCTCAATTGAACTACGCCACTACTGAAAAAGAATTGTTAGCAGTTGTCTTTGCGCTTGATAAATTTCGTTCCTACCTAGTAGGAGCAAAAATAATCATCTACACAGACCACGCTGCTATCAGATATTTACTAACCAAAAAAGATGCTAAACCAAGACTCTTGAGATGGATCTTAATCTTACAAGAGTTTGATCTCGAAATCAAAGATAAGAAAGGTACTAAAAACGTTGTAGCAGACCATTTATCTAGAATAGAAGGTATTAAACCCGACCAAGTGCCAATTAACGACGATTTTCCGTATGAACAGCTGATAGCACAAATAAGAAGCGACCCAGCTCAGTTAGACATAAATGAACCAAAAGCCGTGGAAACAATCCAAACAACCGTAGGACTGCCATGGTACGCTGACATTGTCAACTACTTAGCTGCAGGAGCACTTCCACCAGACTTAACCTATCAGCAGAAAAAGAAATTTTTCCACAATCTCAAGTATTACTATTGGGACGAACCATTATTGTTTAAAAGAGGACCTGACGGAATCTTCCGTCGGTGCATTCCCGAAGAAGAAGTAGAAGATGTCATTGCTCACTGTCATTCATCTCCTTATGGTGGACATGCAAGCACTTCCAAGACTTGTGCAAAAATCTTACAATCCAGCATATTTTGGCCTAATCTATGGAAAGATGTCCACATCGCTGTTATAAATTGCGATCGGTGTCAACGCACTGGTAACATTTCAAGAAGAGATAAAATGCCTCAAAGAGGAATATTAGAAGTAGAAGTCTTTGACGTCTGGGGAATCGATTTCATGGGACCATTCCCATCATCTTTCGGTAATAAGTACATACTCGTAGCTGTCGATTATGTTTCAAAATGGATCGAGGCTATAGCTTCTCCTACAAATGACACACGAGTAGTAATTAAGCTTTTCAAGAATATAATATTTCCAAGATTTGGTGTGCCTAGACTTGTCATTAGTGACGGTGGCTCGCATATCATTTCGAAAATATTCGACAAATTACTATCTAAGTATGGAGTCAGACATCGTGTAGCAACACCATATCATCCACAAACAAGTGGACAGGTCGAAGTCTCGAACAGAGAAATAAAACAAATTCTATAAAAGAATGTCACCATATCTAGGAAAGATTGGTCATCTAAACTTAATGAAGCTTTATGGGCTTATAGAACAGCCTACAAGACACCCATAGGAACTACACCCTTCAAACTAGTGTATGGGAAGGCTTGTCATCTCCCGGTAGAACTAGAACACAAAGCATATTGGGCGATTAAAACACTCAATATAAACTACAATGCCGCTGGAGAAAAGCGAATCCTCGACATTAATGAATTAGAAGAATTAAGGTTAGACGCTTATGAGAATGCTAAGATATATAAAGAAAGAACCAAGCGATGGCACGATAAGCACCTATCTAGGAAAGAATTTAGTGTGGGAGACGTTGTGCTCCTCTTCAATTCAAGACTTAGGCTCTTTCCTGGAAAACTAAAATCTAGATGGTCAGGACCCTTTGAAATAACTAGAGTGTTCCCGAGCGGAGCAATAGAAATTAAGGGTAGGAATAGTGAACCGTTCACAGTAAACGGACAACGATTAAAACACTACCATAACATTGAAAATAGATATTATGCGAATAGTTTAAAACTTTTAGAGTTGTCCACTAACTTCCCTGATTAATCTACCACTAAGCACTACGTCAGGCTTATGACGATAAAAACAGCGCTTAGTGGGAGGCAACCCATTTTATTGTTTTATTTCATTTTTATTATTATTGACTTTATTTATCTATTTTCTATTCCTTATTTTCTTTATTTTAACTCTCATTTTCTAAATCACTTTTAAATTTATCTTGCTACAGATTTTCTAAAGTCTTTTCTACCTTACCTCTTTCTCCCCTGATTTGTTTCCTCCACTTTAACACTAACTATGGCTAACCAACCAAGAAACTTCATGGAAACCATATTTAGAGGTAGAAACCAAAGAAGAAAATTTGAGGAATTATCACAGAGACAAATGGATTTGACTCTGTACTATGATGAACAAACTATGGAAACTTTAGGTATAAATGATAGCATCCTATACATGTTTAACCAACTTGGATGGGAGAACGCTCTCATAAAACATAAGTTTGTAACTTACTGCGAGCTCACCCTTGAGTTTTTAAGCTCCTTAGTTTACTTAACTGAGCGCAGATTTGGATTAAGGAAAGGATTTATTAGTTTCCGACTATTCGGTATCGAATATGTCTATAACCATAAGGAACTAGCTGACCTACTAGGATTTCCTAGCGGACCTTTTGCCTTTACTACCACCCAGGTAGAATTAATGGATATTGAGCTAGATTTCATTTGGGGAACTTTAACCGGAAACTACCACCCTGAGTCGGATAACATGGATAATGATGAAATACACAACCCAACTATCCGCTATTTTCATAAAATCCTTGCCCACACCTTCTTTGGAAAGGAAGAGAACCTCACTGGAGTACCTAAAGACGAGATATTCATTATGTCCTGTTTGACCGATGGAAAACCCGTAAATGTTGTACCCTTCATGATGCAAACCTATACCCGCATCAAAGAGGAACCTAATCTACCAATATTGGTAGGAGGCCTGGTCACCATGATTGCTAATGCCCTCGGACTTAGATATCAGTTACACAAGTGCAACCGTTTAGGTACCATTTGCCCTATGAATTTGAACTTCTGCTTTAACCGCCGAATAATAGGAAACATAGGACAACCACCATACGAGTACCTAATTAGAAATGAAATCGTAACCCTGTTCACATTACCGAACCATGCTAAAGTCAGTGTTCACAATAGAGATAATTGGCTTTATGAGCTTACCCCTCCTGACTATCCTAAAACACCTGAAACACAACAATCCTACCAAATTAGGGATGACATGATGACTGATGTAGAAAGTGACCCTGAGACCCCTCCTGGTTACCATGACATCAACCACACTGATGAAGTTATTGAGACCCCTGAAATCAACCAAGTAGGATATGCTGACAGCTTAAAGAAAATTTTGACAACTCTTGAAGTATACCAAGCTGACATTAATGTTGTTAAGGATGAAGTTAAAAGCATGTGATTGGACATTATAGGCTTAACTGATATAACATGTGAACAATTCTACCATATAAACTCCGCACTTGAAGACTTGAAGAAGCGACTTTGATAATGCTGTAGTAATTTGATTTATCTTACTTTTTGCTTTTTGTTTCTAGTTAGTTTTGATATTTTGCAACATTTCATAGTTATTTTTATCACTGTAATTTCTTTCTGTTATGTCAAAAACAAAGTATTTCCATTTATATAATTTTCCATTCAATCTATTTACATGTTTTTCATTATTTACGTATACTTTTAATTGCTGGATATTTTGGATATTTTGATGAATTTTCGTGTGATGAAATACAATGCTTATATATATTAATCCATTGCTATGTGTTATGTTGGAATTAATTATTGAAAGTGATAAGAATTAACTGGATTGAACTGAGGTAACCATTCTGTGAAATTCCATATTTTGTGAACATCACGGTCGTAACCATCCCCTCACGATCGTAACGAGCAATTTAGCGCATCACGATCGTAACTACACCCTCACGACCGTGACAATCCTAATTCACGACCCCTGAGTTACAGAGGCCGTTCTTCTTCGAAAACTCCACTTCTATTTTCACAAAATTCTCAAACCTCCCATTACCTCTTCTTCTCCCGTAACCATCCATTAATCTCCAATCAATCCCATTACTCTGTTCCACTTCCTCATTTAACCCCAACTCCACACATTCCCTTCACTCCATTATAAACCAATCAATTTCTTCACATTTTCATCACAAAACCTCAAACACCTATCTCACGATAAACCTCATTTGCATGCAATGGCAAACATTCAGTTTAGAGAGGGAGAACAAGGAGAAGCACAGAGAGAGAAGTTTGAAAGGTTTCGAACCCGAGGCATCCAAACTACTCGGTACATCGACCTCGACTGCCTGAGGGAGTTAGGATTGTTTGACGGAGTGAAGCTACTGCTTCTACAAGTTGGCTTGTGGGACTTATGCAGTCAACCGCAACCAACATTTGCAAACCTCACTTTGGAGTTCCTAAGTTCTTTTCAATACATCACACCTTCAGGATCAACGAACCAACTCATTGGCATCGCAAAATTCCGAATGCTTGGAAGAGAGTTCGAACTCACTCAAACCAGAGTCGCTGAACTGTTAGGCTTCAGTCACGGTGACGGTGCTCACCTTCGCGTGCCCGACAACTTTAATGAAGCAGCTTTCACTTTGTGGCACAACATCACAAACAGCTGTGCTTTCGCCTACCAAAGTCTCAACGCCACTCATATCCATAATCCAGCAATACGGTATTTTCATCGTATCATATGCAACACAATCTTTGCAAGAGAGAGCAACCATAAGCTCAATTCAAAAGAGCTCTTATTCTTGCATTGTGCCTTGAATGAAGAACGCATCAACGTCGCTCTGTTCCTTCTGGCCCACATTCAGTCTGTAGAACAAAGAGGCGCCACTCCCTTCTACATTGGCGGGATTGTCACTTCCCTTGCTATACAGCTGACTCTTGGTGACCACCTCTCTCATTTGCCTCATAGAGCACCAGAGCTGCTTACCATGAACTACTGCAAGTCTGCTCACATGATCTCTCAGCGAGAGGATGGCAGGTTCAACCCTGTGATACAAGGCACCATCTATCATCATATCGTTTTGCCTTGCAGGAACCGCATTGATCCATCAAACAAAGCCAATTGGCTATTTGATTTGCCGGCTGCCACAGGCCATGTTCCGATTGTTGACGAGCTGCCTGATGCACCTGTGGACGAGATGCAGGATGCGATGGATGCTGCTGAGCCAGTTCAGGACATACCTGAGTCTTCCACCAGGCAGCCACCTTCAGCTGACATCACCCTTGAAGAAATCCTCCGTGCCATTCATCAGCAAAATCAAATGAATGTCGCACTTGAGCGTAGGCAGAAAGAGCAGTATGATGCACTCCTTGCAACTGTTGTCAGTAACCAGAAAGCAACAGATGAAAAGATAGGAGAGATCTTCAGCGAGTTGGAAGCTTTGCGGATGGACGTCACCGCTCTCACCATCACTGGTTCTGATGAGGAAGCCACTCCTACCAGAAGCTCCCGCACCATAAGCCGAGGTCGTGGTTGTCAGCAGCATTAGATTATCTTCTTTTTTTCTATTCTTGTAATGTATTTCCCCGCTATTATATCACAACATTGAGGACAATGTCTGATATAGTGTGGGAGAGGTACCTTTCCCGTTTTCCATTTCATTGTATTTCCCTTTCCGCATTTTCAATTAAACAAGTAATATTTATGCTATTTCTTAAGTTTCAATTCTTCCCCACTTTATTTAGCCATACCGAATTTTTTTTTCTTTATCTTCGCATTACTCGACATACCTATGAAATCGTAGTTAGGAAGCTGAGAAAGATCCAACAAGATCAATACAGTCTTGACACCTTAGACTTCCTACTTAAGCATTCCATTTTGATAATTGTTACGACTACACCTTAAGTCTTAGTTCTAAAGTAACCCCTAGTAGTTTATACTAGCAGTCAGCACCGTCTGGACACAAACCACGTGGGGAGCCGATGAACATAAGTGTTTGATGCCTAATCTATAAACGATCATTCATATCTCGCTACCATTAAAAAAGAAATTGCACCAAAGTACACGGTCGCATATAAGAGACGAGTAGAATTGCTGGTTGGTTCAGAGGAACCTGGTTCTGAACATGGTAGGGCGTGCTACGGCTCGATCCCCCACAACTTCCAATTTGGATAACATGTAAAGGGTTGCCACATTCGTGTACCAGACCCCGTGCTAATAAAGGATCAAAGTCACTAACCGGCTACTCCACTACGTGCGTGCTAAGACAAAGGGCTTAATGTGATTGCGCTAGAACGAAACCGGGTGAAATAAGAATGAAGGACTCTAGGTAGAATCATAACGCAATTACTGAATGTTTCGTTTAAAGGGAAGTCGATGACTTAGCTTGTTGCTTGTGTCATTAGTGTATCGTTAGTGTTCTACTCTAGTATCGGTTATCTAACTTAATGATTTCTCG
Organism: Lathyrus aphaca; assembly: GCA_963966055.1. Classification (NCBI taxonomy): domain Eukaryota; kingdom Viridiplantae; phylum Streptophyta; class Magnoliopsida; order Fabales; family Fabaceae; genus Lathyrus; species Lathyrus aphaca. Next base: position 282,532,083 of record OZ014522.1, on the reverse strand, counting down.
TATGGTATGTTATGTGTGTGCGTCTGATGAAAAATTGTCTGATCATTTTTCAATTGACTATTTGCTTGAGGACAAGCAAAGGATTAAGTATGGGGGAGTTTGATAACGAGAAATCGTATCACATTATTACTATGTTTTTAGTCCGTTTTATCGTACATTGATCCTTTTAACTCCCGATTGTTTCGAGTTTTTATGTCACATTGCAGGTATAACATGTCTAGAGCCAAATTATGAGAAAAAGATCAAATGAACCAAATCTAGCATGAAAAGAAGATCAAGAGATAAATTCTGCTAAAGTCTTCATTTTTTGTTGCTCTCACGGTCGTCACAACTTCCTCACGACCGTGACACGCCAATTAGAGGTCTCACGACCGTTACACCAATGTCATGACCGTGACGCGCTTAATTGAAGAAATCTGACCGTTACACCATGTCACGAACGTGACAAGAAAAAGTTATTTAATTTGTTTGAATTTAATTGAGAACGTGTAATGAGTCTTCAGAGACTCCTACTTTCTCTCAACTTCAGCAACACCCAGTACACCACTTCTCCTGGATTCTCTCAAAACAGAACAACCGAAGCCCACGCTACTACTCATTCAACTGCCAAAATCCTCTTCTATAAATAGCCAAGGATCAAATGAAAAAGTATGGAGTTTAATATTGAATTTTTACGTGGAAGCTCTGCCGTTTTTTCTTTCAATCCATTTATTTTCCAGCTTTTGTTCTTGCTGTGTTTTTCCTTTTAATTTCCAACCCATCTAATAACAATTTCCAACATTAGGAAATTGTTATTTTAATTAGATTTTCTTTTTAGCCTCAGAACTTGTTATTTTATTTTATTCCGATTCCGACACTCCAAGCTTGCCGATTTGTGGAAGAAGGAGTCTAAGAATTAAATTGTTCAGGTTTTTGTTTTGCAATTTACATTGAGTTTATTTATTTATTTATGTTAAGTTTCTATTATTATTATATAATGCATGCTTTAATATTTATTTATTTCATTTTGTATCTGTCTGTTGGTTTAATAAATATGAGCAGCTAAGTTAATCGAGTCGGTATGTAATAAACCAAACCAAAACGGATAAATCGAATCTAAGCTAAAATCAATTAAGAACTTTTATTCTGGCTATGGCTTTTTATAATTAAAATCAAGCTTTTTGTTACGAGAGTAAGAAAAGTGAAATAGGTTAGGTCGAGACCACGAGAGTGTGAGATTTTAACCGGATAGCTAAAGTTAGGCATTCGATTTAAATACAGCGAGAACGCGTTAAAACGAATTAGAATTATTAAGTTTTCAAAAATTATTTTCTAAACACTTATGGGCTAGCGAGAGCAGGCATAGGGCTTTAGGAGTAAGATCTGAGATAAGACCACGAGAGTGTGAGTCGAGGGTTTTTAAACTGGTATTCTCTACAGAATTATTTAAGTGAAACATCCTTATAAGCTTAGGCTAGATTGACCCGCATAGGTTAATATAATTACATACCGATCGCCTTCTCATTATTTCCTTAACTAAGTTTAATTTCCGTTTTTAATCCTTAAAACTATAATCATGACAAATTTCCGCCTTAGCTAAACTAGCAGACCTTCTAGCACTAGAGTGATTACAAAGTCCCTGTGGGTTCGACATCTTTTTATTACTACTGCGATAGGCTGTGCGCTTGCAGTTCAGATACCGCTAGACACATCACGTCTTCGCCCCATCACACCCTCACTCTCATCGTACGAACTTGCTCCTACTTGTCATTTTGCAAGACGGTAACGCACTCGTCGTCCAAGCCTGCAACACCTGAGCATTGACATAGGTAGTTCAAGCCTTAAGAAACAAGTAATTTTTTCCACCCCTAGTTAGGGGAACTACGGCGACTCTGATCCTCATGTCCAAATGAGGTACGTAGGCAGCGGGGTAGGGCCCGTTCGAGCACTCTTTTATTTTCCCTACATTTCCCCCCTTTATTTTATTTTATTTTATTTTATCCAGATCTAGTTCCTTTGCAGAAACTTTCATTTCTTCACCCTTTGAAACAATTTCTTTGCAAGTGTGGATATCGTCGGGTACGATGGACAATTTGGGGTGCTAATACCTTCTCAGGTCGTAATTGACTCTCGTACCCAGTCTCTTTGGTTCGCAGGACATTTGTCCTTCCTTTTCTTTTCTTTTGGTTTGTGCAGCATTACCATTCCCGTTCCTTCGGGATAAAAATGCCTGGCTGTCGACTCTACCCTTTTCCGCGCGACTTTCGCGTTTGTACCAGGATGGAAATCCAGGGACCGACAGCTGACGACTCTGCTGGGGACCGAACAAATAATCTCTTGTTCCCTTGAGAGTATCTCCTAGTGCTTGCGTGTTTCTGTTTCTTTGGGTGTTGATTGTTTGTTGTTGCTTGTTTATCTTACTGTTGTTTATTTACAATTTTATTTACAGCATTATTTACAGTTTTCAGTATTTATTTTCATGCATCATATATGTATTGGACTGTCTAGACTGGATTTTTTCTGTTTGGTGGGACTTGGGTGATACTGTTACTGAGAGATGAGCTCATTACCAAGGCTCGAGTGCACCCTAGGACTTAGAGTGGTTCCACTTTGTCCTCATGAGATCTTGTCATGGGGGTAGTAGTGAGTTCCACGCCCAGATTTGCGACCGTTTTGGAAATGTTTTGATTTGGGGATCTTCCTCTCTCATTTCACGACCTCGATAGTTATGTGCAGCCGGTGACCGATCATTGAGGACCTTTGTGGAAACATCCCTCTTCAGTGGTGACAGTGGCAGACCACATTCTGTGGAAAACCCATTCGCACCCAAGGGCCCACCTGGAACTCGCATAGGATGGCTTGGTTCTCTTATAGGAACTCAGTTAAAGCATCTGATCGTATGATGATAGTACAGTATCCTACGGGCTGAATGTACTTTTGTTTCTCGATTCCAGAGCTTGAAGCTGAGAACTTATAAGGGATTTTTGTTTTTCCCGGACTCACGCTGAGACCTCCCTGAGTAGTACATAATGCTTAACCGATTCCCTGATTTGGTCATGAGCCATTTCTCGGAAATGGTGAACGTATTATTGTTATTTGGCTTTGAGAGTCCGTGATGTTTGACCCGGAGCACACCCGTGAGATTGGGAGGGGTTTATAGGTTTGCTGGAACCCTTGACCTCAACATACCCAGGTTAACAGTGTGTTCTATGTTTTGATTTGGTCACTATGATTCAGGAGTTCTTGATCCTTTGGTTCTTGTTGATTATCCTGGGTTATTATACAAATATATTTTGGTTACATATACTCGATTCTTGGCTCAGTATTCCAGATTCCAGGCAGTTTCCAGACTGTGATCCCATGTCTTTGCATCTTTAGCATCATCATATTTCATTTTGCATTTGCATTTGCATTGCATTTCCTTCTTCCAAAGAGCTCATCCTTCCTCTTTTGTCCATGACCAGCCAACTGATATCCCGACACTCAATTTGAACAAGTGGTAATTGTTGGAAGACGACAGAGTGCGTGAAGCTAGATTGAGCAGTGTCTAGAGTTAAAAGGTCCGATTGGAAGCCATTGGCCGCTATGTCAAGAGACAACCCTCAGAATTTTGATTTTCCACTTGGTTTCACTTCGAGGACCAATCATTTGTATGGTCTTTCTCCTGATGAGGATTTTCCACAAGTGAACAATCTTACTCAAGCTCAACCTGCGCAGACCCCGATCATGAAGTAGAGTGTACTTGAACCATCCGTTGTCCGTGGTGGACCTTCATCTTCTTCTGATGCTACAGTTTATCAGAGTTTTGCTTTCCCTATGCCGAATTTCCAATGGGCAATCCCTCTTGTGAAAACCAAGGATTCACCAACTATTGATCCAACTGAAAGGTTTTGTGTGTTAGATGAGCAACTCAAAGCCTTAGCGGATCCTGATGCCTTTGGTTTTGATGCTCTAAAACTGTGTTTGGTGCCTGGTCTTCTTATTCCTCCAGATTTCAAAATTATGAAGTTCGAGAAGTACACTGGTGTCAGTTGCCCAAAGCGTCATTTGGTGATGTTCTGTAAAAAAATGACTTCTTATGCTCGCAACTATAAGCTAATGATTCACTGTTTTCAGGAAAATTTAAGCGGGGAATCCTTAAGTTGGTATATGGATTTGGAAAGCAGTCGTATCCGATCTTGGAATGATTTATCCAGAGCTTTCGTGAAGCAATACAAGTACAACTTGGACATGGCGCCCAATCGCATGCACTTGCAAAGCCTGTCTTAGAGGACTAGTGAATCTTTTAGAGAATACACACAACGGTGGAGAGAATTGGAAGCCCAAGTGCAACCTCCACTTTCAGACAGAGAATTAATGGATTTGTTTATGGGCACCTTGCAAGGCCCGTACCTGGAAAGAATGAGTAGCTTTGGGATATCAAACTTCTCTGATTTGATAATAGTTGGAGTGCGCATTGAGAGTTTGCTCAAAAGTGGAAAGATCCAAGACTCTTCGAACATCCCAACTAGTGAAAGTGAATCTGTTGGTAGCTCCCAAGGGGAATATGAGTATGACGTCAGTGCATTCATGGATAATGTCAAATATTCTGGACCATCATCTTCTCAGAGATCATCTGATCCTGGATCTGGTTACTCTTACGGACAATCGGCAATGACCAGAGGGCCATATCAGAAACCCTGGACTCCTCCTCGTCCAAATCCGCAAGTTCATGGTCGAAGACCTCAGAATCAACTTCAGAGCCAGCCTAGGCCTCACAAATATCTGGAAAGAAGGAATTCTCCTCTTCATCCAGTTCCCATGGCATACAGTGAACTTTTGCCACATCTAATTCAAAGCTCCTAGTGGTTCCTAAGCCTCTCAAGTCGTTTCCAGAGCCATACCCTCCAAAGTACAATCCTCATGAGCAGTGTGGGTTTCATGGTGGATCGATCGGACATTCAACTGAAGATTGCAAAGCTTTTCAGGCCAAAGTCCAACAGTTGATCGACAAGGGGTACATATCCTTTCCAGAAGGAAGCTTGGTTGTGCACGTCAACCTCTTGCCTGTTTGAGTTCAAAGACTTCGAAGGAGCATCTCCTGTTTTCAGTGGCTCAGATTAGAAGATGTCATCAGAATTGGAGATCATTGTATCCTTTTAATCATTTACATTGTAGTTTCTTTCCTTTTAGTAGCTACTTGTCTTTTAAACATTGTTGTTTTGAATGGCAATGTTAATGTAGTGATTATGCGCTTTTTGAATCAATTATGTCGCATTCGCTCTTTTTTTTCTTTACTTGCATTGAAAAAAATATATATGCATCCATTTACCTCCCATTTATTTCACTGTTGTTTAGCAGATATTTGAGGGAGGATGATGACAACGGAATACCCATAATTGTTGAAGGTATTCTTTTGGAGTAGGACCTGCTGACGATGTATAGGCATTGCTACAATTCCCAAACACCGGAGATATAAGGGAGATAGACCCTCGTCAAACCCTTTGAGCCTTGAAGCGGGAGTTTCTTTTCTATAAAAAAAACCTCACATTCAACCCGGGGCAGGGTAGTCATCAATTAATTTGACTGAGCATTCAAATTTCCAAAGGAGTGTTCATCTGAGGATCCATTACCTTTATTCATTACACCTCATGAGGTCAAGGGACGTAAAACCACAATGGTTACCCCTCGCCAACAAAGAAATGAGGCAGCATAACCCTTTCAAGCAAGTCAGACAATCAGTGCACACGATTTGTTCAAAAACAATCAACGAAAAAAAGAAATAAAGCCTGCTAAGTCGAAAAAAAATAAGTGAAAACAAATGACTTAGGCAAAAGTTAGGGCATCCTGCTGGACTTAAAAATTGAAAAAAAAAAAAGGAATCGGTCTAGGCAAAAGTTAGGGAGTAAAAAAATCAAAAAAAGGGAAAGAAAAATCTTCCATAAGAACAAAGTCGTGTGACCAGACACAAAGACAAAAAGGGTTGATTGTTTCTCCAAAAAACCTCATCGGTGCTTAAACTTCCAGTGTTATTGGTTCCTCAACCATCACACAACCCTTTCGAGAGGTGAGTGTTTAGGCCAAATTAGCTGAACATAGGACTGGAGAACATCAAGGAGAATGGGTGGGCACAGAAAAAAACTTTGAGCCTATATCTTTCTTTTTAAAACCGTGAACCAGACCAAGTTATAACCTTTGAAAGTCCTAATTGAATCAGGGTCAATTCTGAAAGCATACTACGACAAGGTTGTGTAAACTGACTCCAATATAGTTTTGCTAAATCATCACTACGTTTTGACTAATGTTCCATTCGTCACACACTGTCACAACATTCAAATAAATAAAATTTCAAAAATTGCATGAACGCTGCATTAAAATTACCATTTGTAAATGTACAGTTTTAATTGCAAGTCAGTCTGTGACACTAGGGAAGTTCCTACAAAGAGCAATCACGAGAGAAGTTGATCATTCAACAATGATGACCAGAGTCAAGAGCATCTTGTAGGCCTATGGATCAGGGACATGTTATCCAGTGGCTTTGTCGACCAAGGAATCCGTCAGGGTAAAGCAAGTTCCCAAGCATCAGTTGATTGAGGAACATCATTCAAAGTCAGTTGATCATAAGTGAATCTACCAAACAGGGGCAGGACACTCAGATTTTCTATTGACCAAGGTTGAATTCTTCCAATGCTCAATCAGAATGAGTCAAGTTGCTTACACGCTCATGTCGGAGCAAGACATGTCCAGAGCTCTCTAAGTGCAACTCTCCTCAAGAGAACGTCCATGTATTCCTTTCCAAAAATTGGACGACTAGGGGCAGTTTGTTCAGAGACTCGCCAGACCGGGGAAATTTTAACTACACAGAGCATGTTATATCGGTAGTCTCCGAGTTCAAGACGAATATCGGGAAATCGTGTTACCCACCCTCGCCATTGTCACCCTTCTCAACAAGAAGCCTTTTCGCATAAGACCTTCCTTCCCACCCCGGGAGCTTTTCTGGAGCTTTTCATAATCATTGCATAAATCATTTGCATACGTTATTCATTTCGCTTCGCTAGAGCATACGCACCATAAATGCATCGGGCATACCCCCGCAACATCTATCTTGCACCATAGGGCCTCGTAACCCAACTTCTCAATAGTTCAAAGTCCAGTTCTCGTCTGGCAAGCCAATTCAAAGACCATTTCTCATCTAGCAAACCACTTTAAAGTCCAGTTCTCGTCTGGCAAACCAATTCAAAGTCCAGTTCTCGTCTGGATAACCAACTTCAAATTCCAGTTCCCGTCTGGTAGGCGATCTTTTAACCAGTTCTCGTCTAGTCACCTTTTTTATTTAGCCTTTTGGACTCCAGTTCTCGTCTGGTAGTCATTCTTTTTTAGAGTCAATTCTCGTTTGACAATGAACCCCAAGGAGTCAGTTCTCGTCTGACGACTTATCCTTTGCCCATCAGTTCTCGTCCGTTGGCCTACCTTCAATAAACCGGTTCTTGTCTGGTAATTCACATTCAAAGTCCAATTGCTTGGCAACCCAAAAAGCAAAAAAAAACAATCTCTATCAACCTGGTCCTATCGCGTAACCATCCTCGTTTCTATCATCTCCTGTAGCCTGCATATCATCACATCTTCAGTATTCTGAGCATACATATGCATCTTGCAGCATTTGCATTGCATCTTCATACCGCATGGTTTCTGTTTTCTCTCTGGTGTGGTGATAATGGTCATCAAGACGCAGCCTGGGGAAGTTATCTTAAGATCTGATTAATTTTTGCGAGAGTTTGAAGACACTGGGGCAATTCTAGATGCCAGGTCTTCTGTAAAATCCTTTAGAGGCGATCTCTTCGTAGACGATGCATTCTGAGGAAATTTGAGGAGTAAAGGGACACTTGATAATCAATATGCAACTATCGAGCTTATAGGCTTGAAGCACGGTGTTAATTCTCAGGGAATGTCTGGTATTTACTTTCCCAACAGGGCATTGGAAGTTTATTTCTTCCCCGAGCAGATAATCTTCCTTTAGCCGACAAGGTTTCTTCATAAGGAGTTAGTCATTCTCATCTAGGCAAAGTCCAATTTTCATTGGCATATCTTCCTAACAAAGTCGTCATACTATACCTGGAGCATAATTTGGCTAGATTTGATATGCGTTCTCCAGCAAAGTCTCTCCTCAGCGTAGCATTGCCAAATATTTTTCTCAGCTAAGCCAGAAAGTTGTCATTTCCTTACCTGAGTTATAGTAGATAATATCCCCAGCAGAACTTCAAGGCTAAGTGAATAGTTCTCATCCCCAAGCGGAGTTATCTTTCCACAGTGAAGTATTCCCAGCAGGCAGTTGAAGGCATCACTTCCCCACAGATTCAGAATTGTCAGAATTCCCTCCTCAGCAAGAGTTTGACCAAGTATCTCCCCAGCCAAGTCGGAAGATCGTCATTTCCCCACAGAGTTTCAGGATTAGGGATTCACTCCCATCATTGAAATATTCCCCATAGAAGTCGTTGATTTATGTTTGGCTAATGTGATGACACAAACAGTTACTCATCTCCCAAGCCAGAGTTAAGCATCGTCAAAACCTCTTGACCTGGTTCTCCCATGCAGAATTAAGATTTTTACTGCCAATCAGGGAACTTTGCTTTTGCTCATATGCATTCCCTAGCACTTGTCTGTGTTTGATAGCTGTTTGATGCTCGTTTGAATTTCCCAACACTCGTCTGTGTTTGATATTTGCTTGATGCTCGTTTGCGTTCTCCAGCACTCGTATATGTTTGTTATCTATTTGAAGCTCGTCTGCGTTGTTTGGATACTCGTCTGTATCGTCCTTCACACTCGTCTGTGTTGGTATCCATGTGTGTTGATTTGATAATCACTCTTGTACTCGTCTGTATTGCTACTCCAAATGCTCGTCTGTGTTGGATTTCTGGTACTCGGCTGTATTTGCTACTCCAAATGCTCGTCTGTGTTGGATTTCTGGTATTTGTCTGTATCAGTGGTTGATATTCGTCTGTATCATCGCCTGAAGCGCTCGTCTGTGTTTCTTAGATCATCGTCTGATATTTGTTTGTATCATTGACTTATGGAACTCGTCTATGTTCTATTGATGATCATCCAATACTCGTCTGTGTTGAAGAGGTTTGAAGTCCTGATGGTGTGATTAAACGTCAAATTGGTTACCGGTCCTGGCGTAACGGGTTATCCGAAGGAGGTTCGTCTGCCTCAGACACCACTTATCTACGCAAGATTTGTGAAGAGGGTTCGTCCAATCCTAACGTCGCACCTGGCGTAACAGGTTTTCTCGAAGAAGACTCGTTTGTCTTAGACCATATATCTATGGAGGATATATGAAGAGGGTTCGTCTATCCCGATTATGCATGTCTATCCCACAGACCTAAGTGCATCCGGTCCTGGCGTAATGGGTTATCCGAAGGAGATTCGTCTGCCTCAAGTCATATATTTTTGTAAAATGTATGAAGGGGCTCGTATGTCCATTCCTGGGGTAACAGGTTTATTTGAAAGGGCTCGAATGTCCATTCCTGGCGTAACAGGTTTATTTGAAGGTGGCTCGTCTGTTCGTTCCTGGCGTTACAGGTTTATCCGAAGGAGGTTCGTCTGTCTCAAGGCATATATTTTTGTAAAATGTATGAAGAGGGCTCGTATGTCCATTCCTGCATAACAGTTTTGCTTGAAGAAGACTCGTCTGTCTAAGTTTTTCTTATCCGGCGTATTAATTCAATTTGGAAGGAGCTCGTCTTCTTTGTCTTCACTTCAATTACCCAAAGTGTTATTTGGTTGGGTTTATTTCCCATTTCTGTATTCTCCAGCAGAGTGAAAATTTCAGGTTTTCTTGGTATTCAACCACAATTTATCTTGAACGGTCGATATCCCGTGCTATCGTCCTTTTCAGATTAACAGTTGCTTGAATAGGGGCAGCTGTAACACCCCAAATTTGCCCTCTGGTTTTTCTGTCTTTTTCTGGCTTTTCATTTTGCATACATACGCATTTTACATTAGGTCATATCATCTGCATAAGCTCCTGAGACATGGGATCAGTGTCATTCTGCGGATTAGGGTTTCACACCCTATTTTTATGGTTATCAAAGGATTCAAAGGTGGCATCATCCTCTCATTGCTTTTGTCATTGAATTAGGGTTTATTTCCCTGATTTAGTTATCTTCAAGGTTTTCATGTGTGAAGACCATTCACTGGCGCATCTGGCACATCATCAGTTGTAAAGTCTGAATAAGAGGTCTTCTCATCTTCAAGTTGCAATGCTATTCTCCTATCTTCCCAACATCTCAGGATATTCTTCTTTCTTAATATCTCAAGAACTTTGGTTTCGTCCCAAGTGTGGTTGTTCGTTCAAGATTTAGTTTAAATGGATGCTTGACCTAATCTTATCAAGAGTTAACTTCAATTGCAAGTTAGGTATTAGTGGCTTATTTCTCAAGCAGTGTGCGTCTAAAGTCGAGTTGTGTTGTGTGCTGATTTCATCAGATTGTCAAGTTGTAGTTCATGAGAATTTTTTTGGGGCTAGTTTGTTTGTTCATCTGTTCCTTAGTGATTCGTCTATGGATTTACTTCCCCAGTGATCGATTTGAATATATTCATTGATTCAAGAGTTATTTTGCCAGAGGAGATTCAGAGAGTTATTCGTTCAGTCGCAAGTTGTTCAGTGGCTCAAGAGTGGTTACATCCATTTTAATCGGAGGCTTGTGAAAAAGGTTCAAGTTTGGTTTTAGGCTAAAATCAAGGCTTCATATCTGTTATTAACTCATTCTCGTTTCATCCATTGTTTATTTTTCATTGTCCATATTTCTATTCAATTTTCTATTCCATATCCATTTCCTAAATCCCAAATCACTAACCTTTTCTCATATCCATTCAATTATTTTTCATCATTCAATCTTAAGTCCATATTCTATTTAATTCCATTTATCCTTCACTAATTTATTTTTTTATCCGTTTTAACAAACCATCTTCTAATTTATGATAGTATTCATTATATTAGTCCTCCTATTTTTCTAAATATTCCTAAAGTCCAATTCCATTTTAGTACATCATTCCAAATCCATTAATTAGACATTTTCCTTCTTTTTCTAACACAAAAATTATTATATAATTTAACCACCTGCCAACAAAATTCAACGAATATCATTCTTTTTATTTTGTGAATTTCTATCTTACATTACATGAGATGTATGAACCCGATTCTTTTTGGTGTATGTTCTTAACATGTTGAAATATGCTTGAGATTTTTACCTTGATTTTTTGGACTTGTTTGGTTAGGTTTTAAGGTATTGCTTTGAGAAGAAGTTGTGAAACCCTAATTGATCTTTGAACATTTATTTGATGTGGTTTGCTTCTGATTTTTGCCATGTGATCTTGGTATGTTGTTTATACATGATTAAAGTGTCTTGTTGCTTAACTGTGGAATTTTAAGACATGATCTCAATTTGTTTGAATTTTGTGATTAGCATGCCCTAGTTTGATGTTTATATGATCAATGATTGTTTGTTTGAGTTGGAAGGCACTTGTACCACCTCTTAGGGTTTGTTTTTAGGGTTCTTAACATGTTGAAATGCCTTTGGTATTTATGTGGAAGCTTTCCTTGCCTTGTTTGATGTTACTTGTTCATTAAGTTTCACATGCACATGTATGCTTCGCAACACTTCTAACTTCCCCGTGCTTCTCCTATTTGATCTTGTATGAGTTTGTGTACTTCAAATGATGGTTGTATTTTGTTCTTATACCTCTCTTTAACATGTTATGGTTCTAACTTTGTTGACTTTGGTTCATATGTAACTTGTTTGATGCTTCTAATACCATGTATTCTTCTCCTTTCTTCTTTGGTGCTTCACTTGTTGGTTTTGGGATTTCTCCCACTCTTGTTTGAATTTATTTCTTCATTTGTGAATACTTCTAACCTTTGCAGGGGTTTTTGGTAAGTGATGTGTGTGGGAAGGCATACCACATACAACTTCTTCCCTTATCTTGTCTTTAACTTTTCTTACTTGTCTTTGAGATGAGCTTAGGCCATCAATTGTTCCACTTCTCTTCATCCCCTTTAGAGATCAACTTAATTTCTTCAAGAGAAGTAAGTTGATTATCTTTACTTCTTCTTCTCCTTTCTTCTTCTTTCCTTCTCTTCTATAGGATAGTTGGAACCTCATTAACCTAGGATCATCCTTTGCGTGACAACATTAGGTCTTTGTTAGTCCCCCTGAGTTGTTTTACCTTTGCTCTTTTGGTTTCTTCTCTTCTCATCTTCAAACAAAAAACCTAAAAAGACACTTAATAAATGGTTGAAGTGGTCTCTTATGTATAGCCTTATTCCATGGGGCACCTGTAGTCTTCCCATCTTGGGATAGTACAAGCTTGTCTAGCATGATGTATAAGTCTGATCATGAGACTATTTTCATAAAGAAAATCATAATAAACACTTCTTCACCTTAAATCACAAAACTCTTAATAAGTTCAACAAGTTAGTGAGCGTATGCCCTAGTCTATGGAATCAAGTTTTGGGGATCTTCTCCTTATTTGAGTGTGCTTATTCTATTATTCCATCTTGGAATGTAGTAGCAAGTACACATTCCATGGAAATGAGCTTGAATTCACTTCCTTGTGCCGCACCAATAAAAGCTTCTAAATTCCACAAACAAAGAATAAATGTATCTCCTTCAGAACTTCTTTTCTCAACTCACCCACTCTCATCGTACGAACTTGCTCCTACTTGTCACTTTGCAAGACGGTAACACACTTGTGCTAGATGAGCCTGCAACACCTGAGCATTGACATAAGAAGTTCCAACTTTAAAACACAAGCAATCTTTCCACCCCTAGTTAGGGGAACTATGACATATCTAATACTCATGTCTAGATGAGGTACGTAGGCAGCGGGGTAGGGCCTGTTCGAGCACTCTTTTATTTTCCCTACATTTTCCCCCTTTCTTTTCTTATTTCCAGTTTCAGTCTTTCTTCTTGCAGCAGTTTTCATTTCTTCACCCTTTGAAACAGTTTCTATACAAGTGTGGATCCAATCGAGTACGACGGACGATCTGGGGTGCTAATACCTTCCCAAGTCGTAACCGACTCCCGAACCCAGTTTCTTTGGTTCATGGTACCTTTGTCCTTCCTTTTCTTTTCTCTGGTTTGGGCATCATTACCATTCCCGTTCCTTCGGGATAAAAATTCCTGGATTGCGACTCTACCCTTTTCTGCGTCACTTTCGCGTTTGTACCAGGGTGGAAATCTAGGGAGCGATTGATGGACTTTTGGACTCTTTTGATTATAAATCATATGAGACATGCATATTTTGTTTAATTGGAAAGATCACAAAGTCCCCATTCACAGGAAAAGGTGAAATGGCTACTGATCTTTTGGCCCTCATACATACTGATGTATGTGGACCACTAAACATACCAGTCAGAGGAGGTTTTCAATACTTCATCACATTTACTGATGATTTCAGTAGATATGGTTATGTGTATTTAATGTAATACAAATATGAATCCTTTGAAAAGTTCAAGTAGTTTAAGAATGAAGTACAAAACCAACTAGATAAGAATATTAAAACTCTTTGATCAAATCGAGGTGGTGAATATTTAAGCCTAGAGTTTGTTGACCATCTAAAAGAGTGTGAGATTTTATCCCAACTCACTCCTCCTGGAACACCACAATGGAATAGTGTATCTAAGAGAATAAATTGAACCTTGTTAGACATAGTCTGATCTATGATGAGTCACACCGATCTTCCAAACTCCTTTTGGGGACATGCACTATTGACAGTATCTGACACACTTAACCTTGTTCCATCCAAAAAGGTTGAGAAGGCACCATATGGAAATATGGAGTGGTAAGAAGCCACATATGTTTTACATGAATATTTGGGGTTATAAAGTTTATGTGAAATGAAAAATTTCAACTAAGCTTGATCTCAAGTCTGACAAATTATTATTTGTAGGGTATCCTAAAGAAACAAGAGGATATTACTTCTACAATCCTTATGAGGGCAAAGTGTTTGTTGCTCGAACTGGAGTGTTCTTGGAAAAGGACTTTATTTCCAAAGGAATCGGTGGGAGGAAAGTAGAGCTTTGAGAAATTCAAGAATCACAAAGCATTAATAAACCTTGGTAGAGCCTCCTGATGCGTGATTTTTGCAAGTGTACAAACACGTCATAGTAATATAAAAGATTGTCGAATCCATAGAGACCAAGTGTCAATCTATCATTATCTGTTGTTATGGTGTGTGTCTAAGGCAATTAAAAATAATGGTTTTAAAGAGTGCACAATGGTAAATAAAATAGTAAATTTAATTAATTGATAAAGATAGGTTCGAATGCAATTCATATAATCAATTGATAATCAAGTACTTGTTAATAGAACTACTTATGGGCAAAGTTTTCTACTTTGAAAAGAACTAATTTAACGGGAACTATCACTTTCGTGTATTCAGAACTGAGTTGTACTCCCTAATCAAACCCTCATATTGTCACAGATAAAAAGGTGCGTGCTGCGTTAGAGTAGTAAACCTATTTTTAAGAAATATATTATCTTAGCTAAGTTGAAAAGTATTTTGACTTGGATTTCTTAGCAAAAAGAGGTTCTCACAAACTAGACTCTAAACTTCTTAACGCGTCCGAAAATGGTTTTAAAATCTCTTTTCTTTTTAATCTAAAAACTCCTAATGAACTAGACAAAGCGCTTTTGGCTGTTTTTGAAATAGTTAAAAACAATTAAGTTAAATAGGCGTTGGACGGCTTTCGATCTTACCCAATGGGACTTTAAAGAACATGAAACTTATATTGAAAGTTAAAATAACCCTTAAGCGTTTCTACGAACAGTTGTACAGATTACCGATTCAATTATGATCCTTACATTCTAACCTTTATAAAATTAGTTAGACATGGTAAAGTAAAAGTTCATTTTGATATTTTTCATAAAAGTATTTAGTGTGAGTACGGAAAGTAAATTAAAGTAGTGCGAGTGCGAGAAATAAACGAAAGTAGTGCGAGTGCGAGAAATAAATGAAAGTAGTGCGAGTGCGAGAAATAAATAAAGTAAAGCGAGTGCGGGTAATAAATAAAGTAAAGCGAGTGCGGGTAATAAATAAAGTAAAGCAATGCGGAAAGTAAATAAAATAAAGCGAGTGCAGAAAAATAAAATGCGAACTGGAATTAAAATAGCAGCAGGATTAACTTCCTTCCAAAGTGCTCCAAGACTCGATCACACAGACGTATACAGACTCGATCACTCGATTGTAGTAACACCTCGATGTGAAGTGATTACTTTTTTAAAACTGATATATGCCTAAGAGATTCTAAGTTTTGATGATAAAAACGAAATTCTAAAGTCCTATTTATAGGAAAACATTAAATGGGAAAAGACAAGGATGCCCCCCACCACTAAAAAGTGGAGGGAAAGTATTTAGCCTTGTGGGTATTTTGGTGGAGAAAGTGGGGATCGTGGGTACTTGGCTGTTGGAGAGGGTCTTTAGACGTGGCCACGTCATGGCTGACCCCATGACGCCTGTAACACCCCAAAATTTGCCCTCTCGTTTATGATCATTTAATTGACTTTTCACAATAATTCATATCATCGATTTTCTCAAAGCATGTATATGATCATGTGTTCTATGGGTCAACGTTTCTTGAATTTTGTAGAGATATTTTCCTCAAGTTGGGAGAGGGACTTTAAAACATTATTATTGTCATGAGCATTGGTTTCATGCCTCATTAAGTGTTCAGATTATCTTTATCAAAATGTTCGTTGGACGTTCAAATTCAGGATCAGTGGATGTTGTGGCTTGAGGTTCTATAAATATGGATTATGTTACAGGACATGATTTGAAAATGTATTATGCTTAAGGCTATTCTCCCCTTTATCGCCACTCGCCATACCAATCTGTGTGGGATTGGGGAATTAAACCAGGACTAAGGTGCACAAAATTGGAGCTTTATTTGCAAGATCTTTAAGATATTAAGATTGTGTATTGAAGAAATTCGAGAACGAGTCCAATGGATTTAGGTTGCAATACATTTAAACTTAATACATTTGTCTTAGATTTGGAGATAACGATTTATAATAGAAGGGCATGTGTGGCGGTAATGATGCCAATGTTTTAAATTTTAGTGGTAAAATATGTGACTTAGTGGAGGCGTTGTTAGAATCGGTGTTTAAACTAATCATTTCACAGTGGTAGGAGGCATATGAGGGTTTAAAAGAAACCAAAGTCACCATTTTCTAAACAACAGTTGGTTTTCTTTTGAAAAGCATGATTCACATGCTAAAATTTTAGTACCAAAATCATGGTCAAATTTTAGTACCAAAGTCATGAGGAGCCGCAGATAACTAAGTTATTTTATCAGGATATTTGACATGCACAAACAATGCAAAAGGGACCTTGCAGGTTTGATTGAAT
Source organism: Lathyrus aphaca (assembly GCA_963966055.1). Taxonomy (NCBI): domain Eukaryota; kingdom Viridiplantae; phylum Streptophyta; class Magnoliopsida; order Fabales; family Fabaceae; genus Lathyrus; species Lathyrus aphaca. The sequence goes on along the minus strand of OZ014522.1, from coordinate 282,515,718 downwards.
TTATTTGCAAAGTTGAGAAACTAAAGGATTACCTTCAGGGTGTCAAAACAGAACAGAAAAGGCAAGAAAATCCATTAAATAAGAGGTTCAATTTTCTCGAGTACTATAACGAAATCAGATACAATACATACAATCCATAACAGGAAATATCCAGTACTAAGATGAAGGTCAAATAACTAACGGAGAAAGTCGGATTTACGTAAAAAAACTAAAGAAGGAGCACCGGATGTTTAACATAAACTGATGACCGAATCAATAACAGAAAATTCTGTAGAAAATTCCTAGCAAAAGTTTCCTATTTATTATTCATGACTGATTCAGAAGAAAAACTTCATCAGCTTGGCATTATTCAGGATACCGGACCCTCGAGGATTTCATGGATTTATCAGCTTCGATCTCTTCCGCAACTTCCTTCTCAATCTTCAATCCTGCAGACCAATCAAACAACAACAGTCAAAAAACCAACTTGAACAAAGATAACAAGATCAGCTTTGTGGCCATAAGAAGAATAAGATCAAGTTTGTGGCAAGAAACTCTATGAATTCAGAACATGAGAAAGTCAAGAAGAAGGAGGAGAAATCTCAGAACTAGAATTCCAGCTCCAACAAACCTGAACCGCTATAACAAACTTAAAGTGGGTAAAAACAAAAACTGAATTCAGGTAAAGAAAAATCCAGAAGTTTCCACAAACTAGAAACAGTTACAAATCCTAACTGTCATAACAAAATTCAATAACAAAATCATCACCAGAAACTTCCAGAATCTACCGAGTTATCTACATATACCTTGATCCATTCTTCAGGAGTTTTTCTACACACTGCATCATTTTCCCCTGCCATTCACTCTTTCATTTTCTTCTATCTTCTTCATCTCTCTCATTCAACACTCAGCTTCAAAACCATAATCATCACTCATCTTCCATCATCATCTTTAATCGACTTCAACCTCCATTACCATCCTTAACATTCGATTTTCTGCATAAACAGCAATTCAAAAATCATTGAAATCAGTAGCAGTCCGCAAGTACGAGAAGAAAGATTGAAAACATTTTTTATACCAATCCACCTTTATCGAGCTTTGCGGATTCGTCGCAAATCATATCAACTCTGCAACATTCATCATCAATGAGCACCACAACCATAACATTGCATCGATTCGACGAAGACTCTGCAAGTTCATAACAAAAAGCATCAGTTCAATGATGACGAAGAGCCATACACCGAACGAGGTAGAAGAAGATCGTACCTGAAAAGAAATTCGTACCGCGGCGGCATTGGAGTGACGTGAACGTTTACGTCGCATCTTCTTCATCAATCTCACGGCATCATTGAAGCAGCGGCCACGACGTCTTCTCGCCTTCAGAGACACCGACGCGATTCCGATTCAAGGTACGCCGTTGGTCTCGCATCAAGCGTTGTTGAGTTTGTTCTTGGTTCATGAAATTCAAGGAGGTCTGTGTTTTGTTTGGCCGTGAATGGGAAGCGGAGTGAGGATTCAGGTTAGGTCTAGTGTGAGAATCTTAGGTTTAGGAAAATATTGGCGGAAATGAAGGAGAGAAGATGGTGATAGGGTGGGGTGATCGAATAAGCTTGTGGTAGAAGAGGAAGAAGAGGTGAGGCCGGCGGCGGTAGAGATGAGATGAGGAAGATGAAGAGTAAGAGGAGATTAGAGGGGATGATCGGAGATGAGGATTTGATTTCATCTAGGGTTACTATTTAGGGTTCGTGTTTGAGGGTGAGCCTGTCCGGCGAGAATTCGGCGGCGGCTAGGGTTTCTCAAAGGGGAATGTGCGTGCGTTTGGGAGAAGGGAGAGAGCTGAAGCTTTTCTTTCTTTTCTTTTGTTTAGTTTATAAGCATGATAATTGATTTTCTAAGTTATAATTTAATCCAATTTTTTGGAAAGATTAAAAGACATAATATACTTTATGGGAAATTAGAAAGTTAACTAAATCTTAATTAAGTCCACCAATTTTCTTCTGTTTTCAAAAATTGGAAAAGGCAAGCTTCTGCGAATTGAGCCCAGGGAATTGCTATTCCCACCCCTATCTCAAGCCCAGTTCTCATTATAAACTAATAACATTTCTATTCTCCCCCTTTCTATTCTTCTTTTCTTTTAAATTTCTATTTTTTATACCTTTTGATTTAATTCCATAAAAAATACGAAAATGTACAATAAAAATCCAAAAAATTATATTAGAATTTTAAGCCAATGTAGGACCACTCCCAATTTTTATTTTCTGAATATAATCATTTTTCAATTTTAATTCGATTTTTGAGTTTAATTGGCTTATATTGAATTTCCATTTGGATGCATAAATTTGTATAATTTATTTATGCCACTTCCTGTAACATTTTGTGCCCACTCTTTTTTCTATGGTTAAAAGACAAGTTAAAGTACCTAGAATATTTTTTGTGTATTTTTTAGGGCATTTTTTCTATTGTTTTGGTAGTATAATTTGTGTAAATTTGTGAGTGAACTTTACATAGAATTAGGTGACCATTTGCCTTAGAATGAGAATTTTTTAGAGATTTTTTAACATGGTGTTATAATCAGGTTAAAGACCTTAGGAAATTAATTTCACAATTTTTTCATGACTTTTAATATTTTTTGGCATTTTAATTCATTTCCATCACATTATGCATATTCATGCTTCATATCATTCACTAACTATTTGTTTTTTGTGCAAGGTATGTGTTCAAGGATTGGCTTATGGACTTGGAAATTTTTGTGCCTCAATTGTGTTTTATACTTTGCGTACTTTGTGATGTAATAGTGTAATACTTGTATGCTTGTATAATTTCCTTAATTAGGATTAGAAAAGATAAAACAAATTGTTAGAAAACGAAAATCTCAAAAATAAGTAAAAGGCTCGATCCAATGTCGAGTATATTTTCAAATAAATGAATAAAGTTGCATGTAACTATAGGGTTCCTCGATTACCTTCGTTCCACTACATTCAACCAAAAGCAAGCCTTGTATGTTTCACACCATAAGTCGTGCGTCTCAGCACCACGCAATCGACCCACCCGATCCATTGTTTCATCCCATTTACATTTCATACCGTGTTTACCTACCATGACCTAGGAGGACCATATTGCTCATTACTAACTTCTTTTACTTGCATGTTTAGTCTTATATCTCTTAGGTAGATTTAATTTCAAACCTCACTAACCATAGGTTATCCATGAATTCAACTAACTTAGGGTAAGTCTAGTTTCCCTTAGAATTTTTTCCTTTTATCAATTTGAGTCTCTCTTCTCATCTTAAAATAAAATCAAAAAACACTTAATAAAGGAAAGGTGTACAATGCGTCACGAGCCTTAAGCTATACGGGAAATGACTAGTGGAGGTTTCCTTCACTCTTCTAGGATGCTTTACGAACGTTCCATTGGGGGCGATCTTGGAAAGTATTCGCTCCTGTGTCATAGTCTTTAGTGTTGTACATTAAAAAAAAAACACAATCTCAAAACATTTCTTCTAAAAGACAACAAACCAAGAAGTCACGTCTTCTCATCTCATACTCTTTGCGGACGAACATGACTTGTCTCGACAGTTCAAACAGCGATACGGTAAACACCCTCGTGTCAGAGCCAGTAACACCTGAGCTAGAGCTATGGCAACGTCGTCCTAAAAATCACAAACGAGTATAAGCCTTAGTTAGACGAACTACGGCGTCTCTGATCCTCATTTATCCTGATGAGGTACGTAGGAAGTGGGGTAGGGCCCATTCGAGTACAATCTTTCTTTTTCCCTACATTTTCCCCTTTTATTCCCATTCTTCAATTCCATTTCTTTTCTCATTTCCATTTCATTCCAGATAGCCATTCTTTCATTCAAACAGCATAATATTTCTCACCCTTTGAAAACAGACTTTTAAGCGTGGATCCCGTCGGGTACGGCGTACGGATTGGGGTGCTAATACCTTCCTAATTCTTAACCGACTCCCGTATCCAGATCTTTGGTTCGCAAGGCCTCGTCCTTTTCCTTCTTCCTCAGGTTTGTGCAACATTACCTTTCCCATTCCTTTGGGATAAAAATGTTTGGCTGGCGACTCTAACCTTTCCGCGCCACTTTCGCGTTTGTACTAGGATGAAAATCCCGGGAGCGACAGCTGGCGACTCTGCTGGGGACCTTTAGAAATTCTAAATTCCCCTTTGAGAGTCAATCCTAGCGCTTGTTTGTTTCTATTTTCTTTGGGTGCTTGTTCATTCGCTGTTATGCTTTAGTTTAGCTTTACTGTTTTGTTTACAGTTTATCGCTTTCCTTTACAGCTTTATTTACAGCTTTCTGCACTTTACTTTACTGTCGCATATACTGGCATATACTGTACTGGCTGTTCTGGTTTTCCTTGGCGGGATGGGATTATTGTGAGATAAGCCAAATACCCGGCTTGAGTATACACATAGGATTTAGAGTGGGCAGTCGTGTGGCTTGCGTGGTCTTGAGCACGTGTAGTTTTCACGAGTCCCACACCCAGATCAGGCTCTCTTGGGATATGTTCTATACTGCCTAAGCAGACCATAGAATGTTCCCACCTGAGCTGCTAACACTAGGAACCGATCATCGAGGACCTTAGTGGAAACAACCCTCTCTAGTGGTGACAGTGGCAGACCACATTTTGTGGCAAACCCATTCGCACCCGAGGGCCCACTAGAAAATCGCATAGGATGACCTTGTTCTCTTGTAGGAACCTAGTTAAAGCAACTGGTCGTATGACGGTAGTATTGTACCCTTCGGGATGAATGTACTATTGTTTCTCGACTTCAGTGCTTGAAGCCGGGAACTTATGAGGGATGCTTGTTTTTCCGGAATTCAGCTGAGGCCTCCCTGAGTAGTACATAATGCCAAACCGATTCCCTGATTTGGTCATGAGCCATTTATCGGAAATGGTGAACGTATTATTGCTATTCGGCTTTGAGAGTCCATGATGTTGACCCGTAGTAGCATACCCGTGAGATTGGGAGGGGTTTACAGGTTTGCAGGAAAACTAAACCTTCAACCTACCTCGTTATTGATACTTGGGTTTTCTTCCGACACATATTTATGATCTGGTATTCTTGACAGTTGGTATTCAGGCAAAATCAGAAGGCAGTACAACAGTGTCCAGTATATGCAACAGTGATCACATGCCATTGCATTGCATTACATCATCCGCATGCTTGCATTCTTAACGCATGTTTATTCATTTGCAGGGCTGCATATTACATCCTTGATTCCGGTTGTGGGTATTGATCTATGAGCATGGAATCCAAGAAGAAGACCAAATGTATTATTTCCTACAAGGTTTATCAGCCTGTTGTGAAAGAGATTCTCAAAGTGAAGGCCTTAGCTCCTCCAGAAGTTCTAAATGTCTTCAAGCAGGATTACGGGTGGATTTTGTATTTCATAGAGCCCATCAGTGACTATGCTTTCAGAGGGATGCACACCTTGCTACAGTTTTATGATCCACAGCTTAGATGTTTCGTACTTTCTGATTTCGTGTTGGCACCTACATTAGAGGAGTATTCGAGCATCCTGAGAGTTTCCGTAAAGGACTGTGCACCATTCTTTGGGACCAAGATTGATCCCGACTTCAAAGATGTAGCAACTGCTCTTTATTTGAGCAAGTCATTATTGGAAGACCAGATTGATAGCAAAGGAGGCTTCCGAGGATATCATTTGAGTTTCTTGTTAGATGAGGCTACCAAAGCAGCTGAGGCAAAAAGTTGGAGTACCTTCAATGCGATCCTAGCTTTGTGTATCTATGGAATCACTTTGTTCCCGAATATGCCGAACTTCGTGGATGTTGATGCTATTCGCATTTTCATAGCAAAGAATCCTATTCCTACTCTCCTAGGTGATCTCTACCACTCTGTGCATTATAAGAATGAGAAGCGAAGGGGTGGAATGTTGAATTGTTGCACGACTGTATTCTACAAGTGGTTCACACGCTTTCTTCCACAATCAGGAGCTTTCGAGAAGACGAAGAACACTCTTGAATGGTCTGAACGATTGATGGGTTTGCAAGCAAAGGACATTGTCTGGGTTAATCAAGGTTTGCGGTGCATTGACATTCTTCATAGTTGCGGAGGATTCCCTAATGTTCCATTGGTCGGGAGGAAAGGGGGAATTAATTATAACCCTTCTCTCACGGTTAGACAGTTTGGGTATGCCTTGAAGGAACCACCAGCTGCTGTGGACATCACAGAGTCCTTGTACTTCCAATCAACGGATGGATTCGAGATTGCTCAGAAAGCTTCTAATGCTTGGCATAGTCGAAAGATAAGAGGAAAGAAGACTTTGGGAGTAGGGAATTGTCGAATGTATCCACCTTTTGCAGAATGGTTAAGAGAACGGGTTGAAGTGTTACTGTTACCATTTGGGCCTGCGCCTCTTCTATATCCCACGGTCATTGAACAACCTACCACAGTTAGCATCGAAGAGTTCAACAAGATGAAGACGGAAAGAGACGGTTTGTTAATGGAGAATGCACAGTTGGGTCAGGAGCTTGCTAAAGCTAATCATGTTAGACTTGAGATTAAGTGGAAAGCTCAAGAAGATGCTGAGAGGCATACTATTGAAAGGAAACAGTATGAAGTTGAGTTGGCTCGGTATGAGAGGTTCGAGTTTGCTACTAGAAGTTCTTCCAAAGAACACATTGACACTAGAAGACAACTGGATCAGAAGACCTTGATGTTCGAGAACATGAAAAAGAGACATGCTGCTTACAGGATCAAAAGAGAAGAACAAGACAAAGTTCAAGCTGAAGAGATCACGAGTAAGCTAAAGGAGAAAGACGAAGAGATGGCCGATAAGTTGAGAGGAAAAGATGAAGAACTTGATAAAGCCCTAGAAGAAGCTGCTTACTACAAGCGGATGATGATTTGCTATCAGAAGAAGCTGAAGAGGTTTGAAGACAACCAGGCGCAGACAAAGGAGTTGGTAGAAATTCCGAAGGCAGGACCGATCATTGACTCAGATCTAGATGAAGGATCGCATTGACAAAGACATCTTTCTGTTTGTTTGTATGTTGTAGGATTACCATCAAGATTGTTGATGGAATATTTTTATCATTGTACTTCTAATTTAATCCATACTTTTGGTGTTTTGACTATATCAACAAAGTTCTTATCATAAAAAGGTCTCTTTACTATCATTATGTGTTCTCTCACTTTGTGATCACCGACACATCTGACACATTTGCAAAAAGCACGTCGGTCTTTGTATTCTTGGAATTGTTTGGCACGTCTGCTACACACACGCACCTTATATTATCAATACCGCTTGTTATTTAGAGTAAAACTGGAATCAGGGGATGAGATGCCCTAAAAATGAATCAACATGCCATAACATTCATCTCCTGCATACCATATTCTTGTATTTTTGCAGGTTACCCAGTGTTTCTAACTTATTTGATTTCAGGCAATATAGCTGGTCAACGCGTTCACCGGTATCCGACTAAAAGAAACCGAGTAAGGATGGCTGATCAAATGCAGACTGATCTCAATGAGCTCCGACAGAGGATGGATCAGTTCATGGAAATGATGAATGGCATGGCCCAGAACCAGGAGCGTCTTCGGTTGATGGTTGAGCAACCTCATGGGAATGTTAATACGGGAACACCGGCTGAGAATGTGGATTCTAACGCTGCCCGTAACGGAGAGCCTAATCCAAATAGGACCACAACATGTAATGCAGGTTTAGAAGACAATCAAGAGGACCAGTTCACTCTACTGGATGCTGATATGGGTAACATGAATGAGATCAACAATCGCAGGTATGAAGAGCTATCAGAGAAGATCAAGGCCATGGAATGTCAGAATTCCTTGGGCATCGATGTAACCAGTCTCGGGTTAGTACCAGGAGTCAGAATCCCTCCAAAGTTCAAGGCACCATCGTTTGACAAGTACAACGGCAGCACGTGTCCTAGGACTCACATTCATGCGTACTTCGGAAGAATCTCGGCCCATACTGATGACGAGAAACTTTGGATGCATTTCTTCCAAGACAGTTTATCTGGAGCTTCGTTGAGCTGGTACATGAAGCTGAGTCGGGTCTCTATTCGAAGTTGGAAAGATCTAGCTGAGGCATTCCTCAAGCAGTATCAATACAATATTGATATGGCTCCGAATCGCACCCAGTTGCAGAACTTGTATCAAGGACCTAAAGAGAGTTTTAAGCAGTATGCCCAGAGGTGGCGTGAGCTGGCCGCACAGGTTCAACCTCCATTGCTGGATCGGGAAATGGCCGACATGTTTATGGGCACCTTGCAAGGTGTTTACTTGGATCGTCTGACCGCCTGCCCGTCCATTGGTTTTTCTGATATCGTCATTGCTGGAGAAAGAATAGAGAATTTTTTGAAAATGGGAAAGATCTAGGATGCAAGCAGTGCTAGTTCTTCCGGTGTGAGAAAGCCTTTTGGCAACGGTCAAAGAAGAAGAGAAGGCGAGACGAGTGCTGTGTATAGGGGCCGAGACAGAAGTTATTCTCAAGGTTACCACCAAACAGCTGCGGTGACTATTACTCCACAGGTTCAACAACAACGACCACAGGGTCAGCAACAACAGGTACAGAGACCGTTTCAAGAAAGAACAAGAGCGAGAAACCGCAGACTCGACCCCGTCCCATGCCCATATGTTGTATTGCTCCCGGAGCTGCTAAAGTTGAACCTGGTCGAGCTTCGTACCATGAGACCTCCCGCTCCTGACAATCTACCTCCGAATTTTGATGCTAACGCCAGGTGCGAATTCCATTCAGGTGCCCAGGGGCACAGTATTGAGAAATGTTGGGCTTTTCAGAACAAGGTACAGGACCTAGTCGACTCCAAGGCGATCAATTTCGCTCCTCTCCCAAATGTACTCCAGAATCCGATGCCTAGTCATAATGGAACCGGTGTCACGGTCATTCTACCAGATGGTTCACGTTAAGCTGAAGTCTTCGAGTTGATCACCCAGGACGCCAGGGTATTCATGAAGCAAATAAAGCCAGCAGTATTCAAATACTCTCAGTGATGGTATTTATGTGTTTGCCTTTATTCATTGTTCATTTTCATCCCTATTGAGGGGAACTACGTCGCTCTGATTCTTCATTGGTCATCAGTCAATGGAGATACGTAGGCAGAAGATCGTCAGGTCTTTCCGAGCAACCTTCTGGGGCAACTTCACTCCCCAGCTTCACTTTTTCCTTCAGACATCTCGTGTAAGAATCAGAATAGCTAGAAGAAGAAGTATTACTGCCATGGTTGGGTATGCAACTGCAAATTGAAGATTAAAAGTCTGTGAAAAGAGCTATTGATCGTTGAAAGTATCCAAGACTGACAGGTCCAGACGGAGCCAAGCCTCCTCAACTACGGCAATATTCAGTTCTTTACTGCATTTCCATTTGTAGTTTCTTTTATATGCTAAACATTTGTCTACATGTATGAAATTTGTTTGCTTTTAAATGTTAGCAATAATAAAACTCACATGTTTTTCTTGAAGTAAATTCATTTGCATTCCCTTATAATTTTGCACATGTACATCGCAATACCAATTGTCATGCTTAAATTCTTTAAAGGAGGATGATGAAACAAAAATGCAAAATCTCTAATTGTGTGCTCTCGAGTAAGGCCCTGTTGACGACGTACAGGCTTTGTTTCAAATCCCTAAACACTGGAGATATAAGGAAGATAGACCCTTGCTAACCCCTTTGAGCCTTGAAGTAGGAGTTTATTTTCAAATAAAAAAACCCTCACATGTAACCCAGGGGCAGGGTAGATGTCAGCTAGTCAGACCAAGCGTTCAGACTTTCATAAAGAAGTGTATTTGAAGATCCGTTGCATTCTACTATGCTAATCAAGAGGTCCAAAGACCCGAAACCACAATGGTTATCCAAGTCAAGAGGTCCAAAGATTGAAAGCCACAATGGTTATCCTTCGTCGACCAAAGAATGAGGCCGTCACAACCCTCACGAAGCAATCAAGACAAACAATGTCACGCGACTTGTTCAAAGTACAAAAAGAAAAAGAAAAGAAAAGCCCGCTAAGTCGAAACTTGAAAACAAGCGACTTAGGCAAAAGTTAGGGCATCCCGCTGGACTCCACGATCAAAGATTCACAAGAATCAGTCCAGGCAAAAGTTAGGGATAAGCAAAATAACGCATAAGCGAAAGACAGAAAGGATTACATAAGAAAGATCCTCAAATGAGAACAAAGTCGTGTGACACAAACACGAAAGATAGAGGAGTGGTTGACTCTCAACAATAACCTGATTAGTGCTTGAATTAATAGCAGCAATGGTTCCTCAATCAGCACGAAACCCTTATGAAAGGTGAATGCTTGTGAAAACTAGCTGAATATAGGAATGGAGAACATCACGAAGAGTGGGTGGGCACAAATAACTTTGAGCCTTTATCCTTTGTTTTTATAACCGTGAACCAGGCCACGATACAACCCTTTAAAAGTCCTAACTGAAACAGGGTTAATTTGAGAGCGTACTACCACGAGACCGCGTTCCTGGATCCTATGAGTTGTGCTAAAAGACGTTTGTTGGTGTTGCATGTACATACTTTCATTCAAATAAAGGTCGTATCTCAACCAGTGATTCGCTCATGAAGGTTAACGATCCATTTTCAAAACTTCAAGATTAACATGTTTGTTGAATTAGGATTTTCATTCTAAGAATAAACATTTTCTCACTTGCATACATTTGTTGAGCATCATAAATGGTTCACATGCGGAAATTCAATCCAGAAGCTCAAGCTTGCCAGGTTGAGAAGTCTAAAACTTCTGAAAGACTGTCACGTCGAGGTGCACTTTTCTGAAAAAGCTTCATTAAGCAGGGACTTTCCCAATTAGTCACAGTAAGAGCTAGCCAATCCGGGGCAGTTAAGTTGAGCAATATCTTCAAACTTCAGTCAAACTGGGGCAATCACCTCGAGATTCAGATCTCTCCAAGGGCGAAGATTAGTCAGTCAAGAGCAAAACTATTCAAGGCTCATACTGGGGCAGGCCACCCTAATAGTACGAGAGTTCATTCTTTCCCGAAGACAGACGATCAGAAGCATTTACCCGGAGTTTAGAATACCGTGGTCACTTGTCAAGCCAACTATCTCGTTCAGCACTTCTGATAGATACAAACTCATCCGCATTGGCAATGGTTACCTCCCCAGCAAGGTTATTACACTGATTCATGCAGTCGTTACGATACCTAAGAGTTTAAAGACGCCAAGTCTTTTTGTAAAATCCTCTTGAGGTAAAATCCATACGAAAATCACTGATCCCCAGCGCGAGACAACCTGAAATCTTCCCTCCTCAGCAGGACGTGTCTCGGTGTTGTCTTCCCCAACAGGTAAATGGAAGTTATCTTCACTAAAGTCAGAAGTTTTTCCTTCAGTGGTTTTCCTTGATCTTGATTCCTCATCAAATCTAAGGCGATTCCTATTCCCCTAGAAGATTTCAGATAAATCATTCTCTTCCCCAGCAGATCCATAAAAGTGGATAATCCCCAATAGTCGAGGTATCCTCAGGCACGACCTTCAAATCTAAAAGTCCAATTTACCTTTGGCAAAGGTGATAATTCGGAACAGATGAATTATTCACGCTCTTCTCCGACAGAGATGTTATCTCCACAGGACTTCTTGGGATCGAATACGCGATCATTGTGTTTCCCCACAGAGTTAGCAGAGACTTATTACTTCCGTGTCAGGAATTTCTTTTACATTCACACCAGTTCATTAACAATACTCAAGACATAATATCCCCAGTGTCATGGAGCAACATGTCATGCAATTCAACATATGCAAAAGTCCAGCCGCAGACTGGCCAAAGTCCATCTTCGGGTGGCAGATTTAAAAGTCCAGCCACAGACTGGCCAAAGTCCATCTTCGGGTGGCAAATTTCAAAGTCCAGCCGCAGACTGGCCAAAGTCCATCTTCGGGTGGCAAGCTTCAAAAGTCCACCCGCAGTGTGGCAATTCTCTAAAGTCCACCCGCAGTGTGGCAAATCCCTAAAGTCCCCCGCAGTGGGCAAAAGCCTCCCGTAGTGAGCAAAAGTCTCCCGTAGTGAGCAAAAGTCCACCCGCAGTGTGGCAAATCTTTAAAGTCCACCCGCAGTGTGGAAAATTTCAAAAGCCTCCCGTAGTGAGCAAAAGTCTCTCGTAGTGAGCAAAAGTCCACCCGCAGTGTGGCAAATTTCAAAAGCCTCCCGTAGTGAGCAAAAGTCTCCCGTAGTGAGCAAAAGTCCAGCCGCAGACTGGCCAAAGTCCATCTTCGGGTGGCAAGTTTCAAAAAGTCTCCCACAGCGAGCAGAAGTCCACCCGCGGTGTGGCAAACCTTTAAAGTCCACCCGCAGTGTGGCAAATTATCCAGCAATCCACCCGCAATGTGGTAAAGTATCTGAAGTCCAACCGCAGATTGGAAAAAGTCCATCCTCAGGGTGACAAAGTATCTTAGAATTCTACCACAAGTTGATCAAAGTCCACCCACAGCGTGGCAAGTCGTTACTCGTCTAACTTCATCCAACGATACTTCACTAAGGCATTGTTGTAGTATATCACAAGTCCACCCACAGCGTGGAAATTTCCAAAGTCCACCCACAGTGTGGCAATGTATTTTGAAGTTCAACCGCAGATTGGCGAAAGTCCATCCTCAGGGTGGCATCATATCACAAGTCCACCCACAGTGTGGCAAGCCAGTAGCCTTCTGGCATCACTCAAAAAGGGATCACCCGTTTACTATTCTCCCCATCATAATTATGTCCAAGCAGAGTTCGTTCGGTTAAGTTTATTTCCCTGTCCTTCTGCCGCAGAGTGCAAATTTTCCGGTTGTTTCTGGTATTCAATCCCTGCATACTTCAAACGTCTAAAAGCAACTGCTGTCATCCATTCAAGTCTACAGTGATTGAATAGGGGCAGCTGTAACACCCCAAAATTTGCCCTCTCGTTTATGATCATTTAATTGACTTTTCACAATAATTCATATCATCGATTTTCTCAAAGCATGTATATGATCAGGTGTTCTATGGGTCAACGTTTCTTGAATTTTGTAGAGATATTTTCCTCAAGTTGGGAGAGGGACTTTAAAACATTATTATTGTCATGAGCATTGGTTTCATGCCTCATTAAGTGTTCAGATTATCTTTATCAAAATGTTCGTTGGACGTTCAAATTCAGGATCAGTGGATGTTGTGGCTTGAGGTGCTATAAATATGGATTATGTTACAGGACATGATTTGAAAATGTATTATGCTTAAGGCTATTCTCCCCTTTATCGCCACTCGCCATACCAATCTGTGTGGGATTGGGGAATTAAACCAGGACTAAGGTGCACAAAATTGGAGCTTTATTTGCAAGATCTTTAAGATATTAAGATTGTGTATTGAAGAAATTCGAGAACGAGTCCAATGGATTTAGGTTGCAATACATTTAAACTTAATACATTTGTCTTAGATTTGGAGATAACGATTTATAATAGAAGGGCATGTGTGGCGGTAATGATGCCAATGTTTTAAATTTTAGTGGTAAAATATGTGACTCAGTGGAGGCGTTGTTAGAATCGGTGTTTAAACTAATCATTTCACAGTGGTAGGAGGCATATGAGGGTTTAAAAGAAACCAAAGTCACCATTTCTAAACAACAGTTGGTTTTCTTTTGAAAAGCATGATTCACATGCTAAAATTTTAGTACCAAAATCATGGTCAAATTTTAGTACCAAAGTCATGAGGAGCCGCAGATAACTAAGTTATTTTATCAGGATATTTGACATGCACAAACAATGCAAAAGGGACCTTGCAGGTTTGATTGAATTTATTTGCAAAGTTGAGAAACTAAAGGATTACCTTCAGGGTGTCAAAACAGAACAGAAAAGGCAAGAAAATCCATTAAATAAGAGGTTCAATTTTCTCGAGTACTATAACGAAATCAGATACAATATATACAATCCATAACAGGAAATATCCAGTACTAAGATGGAGGTCAAATAACTAACGGAGAAAGTCAGATTTACGTAAAAAAACTAAAGAAGGAGCACCGGATGTTTAACATAAACTGATGACCGAATCAATAACAGAAAATTCTGTAGAAAATTCCTAGCAAAAGTTTCCTATTTATTATTCATGACTGATTCAGAAGAAAAACTTCATCAGCTTGGCATTATTCAGGATACCGGACCCTCGAGGATTTCATGGATTTATCAGCTTCGATCTCTTCCGCAACTTCCTTCTCAATCTTCAATCCTGCAGACCAATCAAACAACAACAGTCAAAAAACCAACTTGAACAAAGATAACAAGATCAGCTTTGTGGCCATAAGAAGAATAAGATCAAGTTTGTGGCAAGAAACTCTATGAATTCAGAACATGAGAAAGTCAAGAAGAAGGAGGAGAAATCTCAGAACTAGAATTCCAGCTCCAACAAACCTGAACCGCTATAACAAACTTAAAGTGGGTAAAAACAAAAACTGAATTCAGGTAAAGAAAAATCCAGAAGTTTCCACAAACTAGAAACAGTTACAAATCCTAATTGTCATAACAAAATTCAATAACAAAATCATCACCAGAAACTTCCAGAATCTACCGAGTTATCTACATATACCTTGATCCATTCTTCAGGAGTTTTTTCTACACACTGCATCATTTTCCCCTGCCATTCACTCTTTCATTTTCTTCTATCTTCTTCATCTCTCTCATTCAACACTCAGCTTCAAAACCATAATCATCACTCATCTTCCATCATCATCTTTAATCGACTTCAACCTCCATTACCATCCTTAACATTCGATTTTCTGCATAAACAGCAATTCAAAAATCATTGAAATCAGTAGCAGTCCGCAAGTACGAGAAGAAAGATTGAAAACATTTTTTATACCATTCCACCTTTATCGAGCTTTGCGGATTCGTCACAAATCATATCAACTCTGCAACATTCATCATCAATGAGCACCACAACCATAACATTGCATCGATTCGACGAAGACTCTGCAAGTTCATAACAAAAAGCATCAGTTCAATGATGACGAAGAGCCATACACCGAACGAGGTAGAAGAAGATCGTACCTGAAAAGAAATTCGTACCGCGGCGGCATTGGAGTGACGTGAACGTTTACGTCGCATCTTCTTCATCAATCTCACGGCATCATTGAAGCAGCGGCCACGACGTCTTCTCACCTTCGGAGACACCGACGCGATTCCGATTCAAGGTACGCCGTTGGTCTCGCATCAAGCGTTGTTGAGTTTGTTCTTGGTTCATGAAATTCAAGGAGGTCTGTGTTTTGTTTGGCCGTGAATGGGAAGCGGAGTGAGGATTCAGGTAAGGTCTAGTGTGAGAATCTTAGGTTTAGGAAAAGATTGGCGGCAATGAAGGAGAGAAGATGGTGATAGGGTGGGGTGATCGGAATAAGCTTGTGGTAGAAGAGGAAGAAGAGGTGAGGCCGGCGGCGGTAGAGATGAGATGAGGAAGATGAAGAGTAAGAGGAGATTAGAGGGGATGATCGGAGATGAGGATTTGATTTCATCTAGGGTTACTATTTAGGGTTCGTGTTTGAGGGTGAGCCTGTCCGGCGAGAATCCGGCGGTGGCTAGGGTTTATCAAAGGGGAATGTGCGTGCGTTTGGGAGAAGGGAGAGAGCTGAAGCTTTTCTTTCTTTTCTTTTGTTTAGTTTATAAGCATGATAATTGATTTTCTAAGTTATAATTTAATCCAATTTTTTGGAAAGATTAAAAGACATAATATACTTTATGGGAAATTAGAAAGTTAACTAAATCTTAATTAAGTCCACCAATTTTGTTCTGTTTTCAAAAATTGGAAAAGGCAAGCTTTTGCGAATTAGGCCCAGGGAATTGCTATTCCCACCCCTATCTCAAGCCCAGTTCTCATTATAAACTAATAACATTTCTATTCTCCCCCTTTCTATTCTTCTTTTCTTTTAAATTTCTATTTTTTATACCTTTTGATTTAATTCCATAAAAAATACGAAAATGTACAATAAAAATCCAAAAAATTATATTAGAATTTTAAGCCAATGTAGGACCACTCCCAATTTTTATTTTCTGAATATAATCATTTTTCAATTTTAATTCGATTTTTGAGTTTAATTGGCTTATATTGAATTTCCATTTGGATGCATAAATTTGTATAATTTATTTATGCCACTTCCTGTAACATTTTGTGCCCACTCTTTTTGCTATGGTTAAAAGACAAGTTAAAGTACCTAGAATATTTTTTGTGTATTTTTAGAGCATTTTTTCTATTGTTTTGGTAGTATAATTTGTGTAAATTTGTGAGTGAACTTTACATAGAATTAGGTGACCATTTGCCTTAGTTAGAATGAGAATTTTTTAGAGATTTTTTAACATGGTGTTAAAATCAGGTTCAAGACCTTAGGAAATTAATTTCACAATTTTTTCATGACTTTTAATATTTTTTGGCATTTTAATTCATTTCCATCACATTATGCATATTCATGCTTCATATCATTCACTAACTATTTGTTTTTTGTGCAAGGTATGTGTTCAAGGATTGGCTTATGGACTTGGATATTTTTGTGCCTCAATTGTGTTTTATACTTTGCGTACTTTGTGATGTAATAGTGTAATACTTGTATGCTTGTATAATTTCCTTAATTAGGATTAGAAAAGATAAAACAAATCGTTAGAAAACGAAAATCTCAAAAATAAGTAAAAGGCTCGATCCAATGTCGAGTATATTTTCAAATAAATGAATAAAGTTGCATGTAACTATAGGGTTCCTCGATTACCTTCGTTCCACTCCATTCAACCAAAAGCAAGCCTTGTATGTTTCACACCATAAGTCGTGCGTCTCAGCACCACGCAATCGACCCACCCGATCCATTGTTTCATCCCATATACATTTCATACCGTGTTTACCTACCATGACCTAGGAGGACCATATTGCTCATTACTAACTTCTTTTACTTGCATGTTTAGTCTTATATCTCTTAGGTAGATTTAATTTCAAACCTCACTAACCATAGGTTATCCATGAATTCAACTAACTTAGGGTAAGTCTAGTTTCCCTTAGAATTTTTTCCTTTTATCAATTTGAGTCTCTCTTCTCATCTTAAAATAAAATCAAAAAACACTTAATAAAGGAAAGGTGTAAAATGCGTCACGAGCCTTAAGCTATACGGGAAATGACTAGTGGAGGTCTCCTTCACTCTTCTAGGATGCTTTACGAACGTTCCATTGGGGGCGATCTTGGAAAGTATTCGCTCCTGTGTCATAGTCTTTAGTGTTGTACATTAAAAAAAAAACACAATCTCAAAACATTTCTTCTAAAAGACAACAAACCAAGAAGTCACGTCTTCTCATCTCATACTCTTTGCGGACGAACATGACTTGTCTCGACAGTTCAAACAGCGATACGGTAAACACCCTCGTGTCAGAGCCGGTAACACCTGAGCTAGAGCTATGGAAACGTCGTCCTAAAAATCACAAACGAGTATAAGCCTTAGTTAGACGAACTACGGCGTCTCTGATCCTCATTTATCCCGATGAGGTACGTAGGCAGTGGGGTAGGGCCCATTCGAGTACAATCTTTCTTTTTCCCTACATTTTCCCCTTTTATTCCCATTCTTCAATTCCATTTCTTTTCTCATTTCCATTTCATTCCAGATAGCCATTCTTTCATTCAAACAGCATAATATTTCTCACCCTTTGAAAACAGACTTTTAAGCGTGGATCCCGTCGGGTACGGCGGACGGATTGGGGTGCTAATACCTTCCTAATTCGTAACCGACTCTCGTATCCAGATCTTTGGTTCGCAAGGCCTCGTCCTTTTCCTTCTTCCTCAGGTTTGTGCAACATTACCTTTCCCATTCCTTTGGGATAAAAATGTCTGGCTGGCGACTCTAACCTTTCCGCGCCACTTTCGCGTTTGTACTAGGATGAAAATCCCGGGAGCGACAACGCCAGCCACAGTGGGTGTCGTAAGTGCAAAATGCTGAATTTCTTGATTATTATTCTTTTCAGCTCCTTTTTCACTCCTTTTCTCGATCGAGCCCCCGATTAGATTAAAAACCTGAAAATAAAGAAAAACAAAGTTATAACATAACAAAATAGCAATAAAAACTTAGAATGCATGCGAAATTGGAGTAAAAAATACGGTAAAATTTAGTGTTATCAAATCCTCCCACACTTAGACCTTTGCTTGTCCTCAAACAAACATTTAAAGATCAACGAAGAAAACTGGTGTCAACGCGTGATTTGGGCTAAAAGGGGCTTCTAAGTTTAGGTCAGGATGCAGTGACAGGTACTAACTAAGTGAACCAAGGGTATCATAATGACACAGACATAAACTTAAATCCTATATTAACCAACCGATATTATCCCACAATACCTAGGCCTATCTTTTCATCTCTATTTGGGTCCCTTTCATTCAGGCACAATCACATTAAGCCCGTTATTCGTACATGCATCATAGTAGAGTGACTGGTTAGTGATTCTGAATCAAAACATAGGGTTTCTGGCACATAAGCATGTGTAAACCCTTTTTATTTGACCTAAATATAGTTGTGGGGGATCAGATCGTAATCCGCCCTACCAAGTTCAGTGCCAGATACCTCTGAACCAACTAACAATAGGTGACTGCAATTTTTTTCTTTTTGTGGCAAGAATGTTTTTCTCTTTTTGGTTTAAATGACATTGTGAGGGTCACCTATCCCAGAGTTTGCCTTTTTCTCTTTTTTATTAGCACTGAATCATTCACTTATGTTCATTGGTCCCCTACGTAGAGCATGCTTAGGCCGGAGCTGCATCTAGAATAAACTACTTAGGACAATTTTTGAATGGTAATAAAGGCCATGGTATGCGGGGTTTAGAGTGATTCCTATATTCAAGAAGTCTATGGTGCTAGAACAATACTGATGTTTCAAAGAGTTCACCTAAGTCACCACTCCTAATCCAAACATGTCTTAAAGCCCAAAAAACATGTGAAACAACATTGTTTTCTTTTGAAAATTTTTGGTAAGGCTAAGGAAATGGGAAAAATGAGGGTGTACTAAAGATACACTATACTGGTGACTCGTCAGACTCATGCATTATCTAAAAAAAACTTAAACTAAATAACTAACTGAAAAGGAAAATAACAGAAAGCAAATAAATAACTAAGAAAAGGGAAATAACTGAAAGTAATAAAATCCCCCCCACACACTTAAATCGAACATTGTCATCAATGTTTCGAAATAAGATAAGGAGAGTAACCTAGAAAACTACTGTGGAGGACCACTGGTGCCCTCGTCGTCCTGCTGTGATGGTCTGGAACGACGAGATGTACTATGTTGCTGGTCCCTCCAGTCTAATCGTGCCGATAAGGCAACCTGGGCACTCCGGACCTCTCGAAGGTTACCTAGGATGGAACCCTGAGTGGCCTCCATAAGCTGGTAGTGCCGTAGGTTGACTTCTCACTGGCGGGCCTGCTCTGCTGTGATATGTGTCAAGGTGAGACAAACGTTCCCGTAGGCATTATCCGAAACCAATCGCGATTGTTCCATATAGCTCATGTTGTCCGCTAGTTGTTGTGAAATGGTAGAGAGTAGGTTGTCTCGCCTTTCCTCTCTAGCCGTCATATCACGCCACATCTCCTCAATGATATAGAATCCAGGGGTAGCACCTGCAACATGGTTAGAGGAAGATGGTGCGGTGTGTGATTGTGAAGGAAATTGGGGGGACACGTGAGGTACAGGAGAATGCTCTCTCC
The DNA here is from genome assembly GCA_963966055.1 of Lathyrus aphaca. Classification (NCBI taxonomy): domain Eukaryota; kingdom Viridiplantae; phylum Streptophyta; class Magnoliopsida; order Fabales; family Fabaceae; genus Lathyrus; species Lathyrus aphaca. The sequence goes on along the minus strand of OZ014522.1, from coordinate 282,496,051 downwards.
GATCATATTCTTCATCAGTGTCATGTCCCTCCCCATCAGGAACATTAGGAGGAAGTGGACCCAAAACAGGTGGAGCATTCAAATCATAGGTCCAGTTCCTTTCATGACGTACATCGGTACGTCTACTGCAAGGTAAAGCAACAGATGGGATAGCTACACCATGAACCATCAATTCATAACCACATGCTCTCCTCGTTTGGCACAATTTCATGTCTTTTAGAAATTTTAAGTTAATTGTGCGAGGAGGTAGGTGTTCAAGTGTATCTATCTCATTGTTCAGGTTAAGGTCCCGAGCAATAGACATAACAAGTCCTCCAAAAACAATCGGTCTTGTTTTATTAATAGTTAAAGCCATGTGTGCAAGCATAAACGAGACCGAATTGATATGACTATTTGTGAGGCTTCCTTGCAAAAATAGAAGCTCTTTAGCGTTAACCTTATTTGGACTCTCCCGGCCAAAAATAGTACATGCCAAAAGATATCTGAAAACTCTGATGGTCGGGTTATGGATGGTCGATGCGAGTATTCCTTCAAAAGAATTTATTGAAGTACTTGACAGCCTCTTTCAGAAGGAAAATACTTCGGCCGACCATTCCGAATCCAAATGGGCCTTACATATAGCACCTTCCCAATGAGGGATTACTAACAAGCCTGTTAGTTCGTCGGTACTGTATTCATATTCAATTCCAAACATTCTAAAATTAACAGTACCGACTGTGCTAGCAGTGTTAGGACTGACAATATATATTAACGAACTCAAAATTTCAATTGTCCGCCTCTCAAAGGAAGGTTCTTGATTCAGAAAAATATTATGCAAGCCTAGAAATTCTATTAAATGAAAAACACTTTGATACAGACCCAAAGAGTACAAACAGTTATCATCTACGTACCTAGTCGAGAGAATTTCTCGACTCTGAAGCCTTTGAATGATCTTTCTCTGCCTATCTCCCGGTTTTCCATCGCGAAGAATATATTCGTTGAACTCTATTTTTGTTGCTCCTTGAGAAGTTGAATGTGGTGAAGAGTGGTTTAAGTAAGAAATGGTAAAGATTGGATTTTTATGGTTTGTAGTGAATGGAAATAAAAATGGATTTTGGATGGGTTTTATGGATGGTGAATGAATGAGAATGGTGGGAGCTTTAATGGGGTTCAATGGGGTTTTGGAAGATGGAAAAAATGGGTTTTGTAAGTTTGAAAGTGTAAAAATGGTGGGGGAGATGAATCTTCCCCGAAATAAGGTGGAACAGTGTGGCGGACGCCGTAGGGCTATGCCGGGCGCCATAAGGCCATTTTGCTTATGGGCTAAAAAATATTTTAATCCCCTAAGTGGGCTTCGCGTACCTTTTGTCTTTGGGGGGTCCGGATAGCGTTTTCTTCTTTCTTCTAAGGCACAAAGCTTGCATACCTTGAATAAATAATAAACATAAAGAGAAATATATATATATATATATATTTTGAATTTTTTTTTTTATTTGACACACATACATATAATATAAATACTCATGCATATAATAAGGCATATATATAAATGATTGTCAACAAAAATACATGGAAAATGTAGCATATGCGATAAAATAAAATATGTCTGAAGTTGCGAGAAATAAAATAAAGCATGAAATATTAAATACTAGAGCAATAATGTCAGTGTAAAACGATCATGTAGTAGGCTTCTCTGCCTGGTCCGATCCACAAATCTCAGAAATCTCCCTCTGAAGCTCTCCAATCTCCTTATATAGAACGTTTGCCTATGTGGCATGGGTGAGGTCAGATACCTCAATCTGTAATGCTAAATCTGCTACTTCCTGTTTAAGCTGGGCAGTCTCCATGCGGAGCACATAAATCAGGGTCTGTAGATCAGGAAACTGCAAAGACATATTGTTAGACATAACAGTGATTCAGGGAGAAGGAGGTGTAGGAGTGTACTCAGCGGTGGGAGGTGATTTTGGCTCTTCAACTGTCTCCCTGTAACCCTCTAAAGCATAACTCCAATTAGTCGGGTCGTGGACACTGGTCACCAGCGGGTCAGGTAATGTGAAGTAGTGTATCACTTCACCGTCAAACAGTAATCTAAACATGATGAGCTCAAAAGAGGCACTCCTTTTCAATCCTATGTCAAGGAAAAAGTCAACATCCATGGCGGTGTAACTGCAGAAGGTCCTGAGATGTAATAATTTGCGTGACAAACCCAATACAGTAGGGATCTATGTAACAATCCCACTGACATGTATAATGCCTACAGATGACCTGGCAACACTGGCAAGGCCCTTCAGCAGAAAGTTACCACAAGCAACTGGGCGTGACTAAGTCACACAAAACAGTAGGACAATCTCCTCCTCACTCAGCAAAGTCTTTGTATCTGGAAAACCGAGGAAAGAGTGTGCTAGAATCATCTAGAAGTACCTTAACGCAGGGTTATGGATGACTTGAGAAAACTGAGTGGAAGGATCTTGGCTCCCTCCACCTGAGATGTCACTCCAAAACTTCTCCACTTCTCTGCTCATAAAGTATCCCATCGGTGTCTCTGGAATAGCATCAGGAGTAGTCTGAAAACCTAGTAAATCACCAAACTCTTTGTGAGACAAAGAGTACTCAGTCCCGGACAACCTAAAAATAGCATGTCCATCGGGTCCAGCCCAGGGGTCATGATTAAACGAGCTGAGGAAATCTAGAGTCAAGTTCCTGTAAGTATTGTTCATGTCGTCGAACTGGTCCCACTAGAGTTGGTGGCATAAGAATCTAACGCTTGACTCTATCCCCAAGGCATCCATGCAATCTTGGTCTGGTTACCGTGTAGGTTCCATAGGGCGTCTCATGTGGACATAATAACGCTCTCTCTGGGCGTCGTCTCTGAAGGCCACGTGCATGTCATCGGGATTCTGCATTCTGCACAAGGTTAGCAAAAACGGTCCTGAAATCACATAAAACATTCAATCGTTAGTCCTGACAGAATAATAAAGGAAAAAAATTAAAATAAAGTAAAAAAAAATAAAAGTAAGATAAGAAAACCATGGGTTTCCTCCCATGCAACGCTTGTTTAACGTCGTTAGCTCGACGACCGGATTTTACACATCATTCGAAGGATTTGGTGGATCACTTAGAGTATGGCTGGAGTATGTTGTTGGAATGTCACCTCCTTCGTAGGGCTTCAGTCTATGTCCATTGACGATGAAGGGTTTACATGTTTGGTTCTTGATTTCAATAGCTCCAGATCTTAGAATCTTAGATACTTCAAAAGGGTCAGTCCATCTTGAACGAAGCTTTCCTGGAAAAAGTCGTAACCTAGAATCGAACAGAAGAAAAGGATCGCCTATTTTGAAGTATTTTCTTATGATTCTTTTGTCATGGCAAGATTTAGTTCTTTCTTTGTATATAAGGGCATTTTCCTAGGCTGATTGTCTGAGCTCTTCTAATTTTTGGATATAAAGGATACGTTTTTCACCAGCAGTTAGGTAATCCAAATTCAAAGTTTTAATGGCCCAATAGGCTTTATGCTCTAACTCAAAAGGTAAGTGACATGATTTTCCATAAACTAGTTGATAAGGGGTTGTTCCTATAGGGGTTTTGAAAGCGGTTCTATAGGCCCATAATGCTTCTTGAAGTTTCTGCGACCAATCTTGTCTAGATATAAAGAAAGTCTTCTCAAGAACTTGTTTAATCTCCCTATTAGATACTTCCACTTGTCCATTAGTTTGTGGGTGGTATGGTGTTGCTACTCTATGCTTAACTCCATACTTTCTTAAGAGTTTATCAAATATTCTCGATATGAAGTGTGATCCTCCATCACTTATGACTAAACGGGGTGTTCCAAAGCTGGGAAATATATAATTTTTAAATAATTTGATGACTACTCTGGTGTCATTCGTGGGTGCGGCAATAACTTCAATCCACTTAGACATGTAGTCAACAACTACTAAGATATACTGGTTTCCTAAAGATGGTGGGAACAGTCCCATAAAGTCTATGCCCCATACGTCGAAGAGTTCTACTTCTTGGATATTTCTTAGAGGCATTTCATTACATCGTGAAATATTTCTTGTACGTTGGCATCTGTCACATTTGACAATGAAATCATGGACATCACGCCACATGGTGGGCCATAATACGCCAACTTGAAGAATCTTGGCGTAGGTCTTAGAGGTGCTTTCATGTCCATCATAGGGTTCAGAGTGACAATGCTCAATTATATTTTGTACCTCCTCTTCCGAAACGCAACGGCAGAAAATTCCATTTTTCCTCTATTGAAAAGAAATGGTTCGTCCCAATAGAAGTTTCTTACATCATTGTAGAACTTCTTGTTCTGGTGGTAATTTAGATTGGGGGGTACGATGTCAGCGGCTAGGTAATTAACAAAGTCTGCATACCAAGGCACGTTACTTATAGCTAAGGATTTTTGAGAGTGCTTATGAGGGTCTGGGTTATCATCTTCAATAGTTTTTAGTTTGGATATCAGTCTATCATAGGCAAAATTGTCATTTATAGGTACTGAGTCAGGTTTCAGGTATTCTAGCCTACAAAGGTGATCAGCTACTACATTATCGGTGCCTTTCTTATCACGGATATCTAAATAGAATTCTTGCAGTAATAGAATCCATCGAAGTAACCTAGGTTTGACATCCTTTTTACTTAGTAAGTAACGAATGGCAGCATGGTCGGTGTAAACTATAATTTTGGATCCTACTAGATAAGATCTAAATTTGTCTATGGCGAAAACTACAACTAGGAGTTCTTTTTCAGTTGTTGCATAGTTGAGCTGGGCAGCGTCTAGGGTTCTACTAGCATAATAAATTATGTGTAACCTTTTATCTTTTCTCTGACCTAGAACGGCTCCAACAGCATAGTCACTAGTGTCACACATTATCTCAAACAGTTCTGACCAATCAGGGGGTTTCATTATAGGTGCTGAAATCAGAGCTTGTTTCAAGAGATTAAATGCTTCATTACATTTTTCATCGAAGATGAATTCAACACCTTTCATTAAAAGGCTAGTTAAGGGCTTTGTTATTTTGGAGAAGTCCTTGATAAAACGTCATTAGAATCCGGCATGTCCAAGAAAACTTCTTATTTCCTTGATAGTCTTCGGCGGTTTTAGATTCTCTATGACTTCTATTTTTGCTTTGTCTACCTCTATTCCCTTTTCGGAGAATATATATCCTAAAACAATCCATTCGGTAACCATGAAATGACACTTTTCCCAATTTAGCACAAGGTTTACCTCCACACATCTTTCCACGATTTTCTCAAGGTTTATAAGACAATTTTTGAAATCAAATCCACAAACTGAGAAATCGTCCATAAATACTTCCATGATTCCATCTAGATAGTCTGCAAAGATAGACATCATGCAGGGTTGGAAAGTGGCTGGGGCATTACAGAGTCCAAAAGGCATTCGTCTATAGGCAAAAGTTCCAACAGGGCATGTAAATGTAGTTTTTTCTTGATCTTCGGGGTGAATAGGTATTTGGAAGAATCCTGAATATCCATCTAGGTAACAAAAGTAAGAGTGTCTGGCTAGGCGTTCGAACATTTGATCTATAAAAGGCAAAGAGAAATGGTCCTTCCTGGTTGCTTTATTTAATTTTCTATAGTCTATGTACATACGTCATCCTCCATCAGTTCATTTTGCTACAAGTTCTCCTTTCTCGTTTTGTATGACTGTGATGCCTCACTTTTAGGTACTACATGCACAGGGCTCACCCATTTACTGTCTGACATCTGATATATTATACCTGCCTCTAGTAACTTAAGAACTTTAGTCTTAACTACTTCGCTCATCATAGGATTTATTCTTCTTTGGTGTTCTCTGGAGGGTTTTGAATCTTCTTCGAGCAAAATTTGATGCATGCATACAGGTGGGCTTATTCCTTTTAGATCAGAGATCTTATATCCTAAGGCTGAGGGGTACCTTCGTAAAACATCTAACAAATGGTTTGTTTCCTCTTGATTCAAGGTAGCACTGACTATAACAGGACGGTCCATTTCTTCATCAAGAAACTCATATCTCAGGTTCTTAGGAAGTTCCTTACGTTTTACGGTTGGTTTCATAGGGCAAGGCATAGGATCTGGGGTAAGAGATAAACATTCGTGAAGATTATCATCAATGTAGGGTTTTTTATAACTATCATCTTCCCAAATAAGAGTTGATGGCAATTTTATTGATTCAGTTTCTTCCTCCTGTTCTAATTCCCTAATGCATTCATCAATGATATTTAAGGCATAACAAGCATCTCCTATTACAGGTGCCATAAGAAATTTCGAGTGAAAATTCTATCTTCTCGTTACCTACCTCAAAGGTTAGTTTCCCTTTTTTAACATCTATTATGGCTCCAGCGGTTGATAAGAACAGTCTACCTAGGAGGATTGGTATGTCTTCATCTTCAAGTATGCCTATAGGGTATTTAACGGATCTATCGGCTAATTGAAGTGACATCTTAGTAGGTTGTAATTCTCCTAAGTTTAACCTTTCACAAACTGCTAAAGGCATTAAGCTCACACTAGCTCTTAAGTCTAGAAAAGCTTTTTCGATGACATGATTCCCCAAAATACAAGGAATGGAAAAAATTTTGGGATCTTTATCTTTCTTTGCTAACTTATTCTCGGAAATAAAATTACATTCCACTGGTTTCGGATCTTCAAGTCTACGTTTATTTGTAAGTATGTCTTTGAGAAACTTTGCGTAAGAAGGTATTTGGGTGATAACTTTTGTAAAGGGGATTTCTACGTGAAGTTTTTCTATAACCTTAACGAATTTTTGATACCGGTTATTGATTTGGGTTTGCTTTAGTCTTTGCGGGTATGGTATTGGTGGTTTGTATGGAGGTTGTGGTACATAGGTTTTGTTTTTAGGTTTTTCTCCTTTTTGTTGACCACCCTGGTTTTCAGATTCCTCTGGTTCCTTCTCTTTATTTCTCTTAGAAGTTTCGAGCTCACTTAATCTTGGGTTTAAGGGTTCCTCATAGGCGGTCCCACTTCATAGAGTAATGGCATTTGATTTCCCTTTCGGGTTCTGTTGAGGTAGTCCAGGGAACTGTCCTTCAGGTGTAATCTGAGGGGCTCAGTTTAAACCTACCTGGGAGATTTGGGTTTCAAGCATCTTATTGTGAGTAATAATTTGGTCAACCTTGGTCCCTAACCGGGTAATTAGTTTGTTAACATGGACATTTTGGTTCATGAACTCTTTGTTTTGTTGTGTCTGAGTGGTGATAAAAATTTCCAAAATTTTCTCAAGGCTCGGTTTTGGTGGTACTGGTTGCATAGGTTGATTTGTTCTCGGGGCTTGGTAACCTTGTTGTCTCGGAGGTGCGATATTTTGGATAGGGTTATTATTTTTATAGGAGAAGTTTGGGTGATTCCTTCATCCTGGGTTGTAGGTGTTTGAAAATGGGTTCCCTTGGGTGTAGTTCACTTGTTCAGAGTTGTTCTCATTTAATAGACTGCATTCTAAGGATTGGTATCCTTGCGTCCCACATATCTCACAATTCGATGAAACTGCAGCTACAGTATTCGGGGTTTCTTACATATGTTTGACTTTAAGGGCCAACGCGTCCATTTTAGCTTGCATCATGTCTATACATCTTAACTCATGTATTCCTCCTTGGGCTTCCTTCTTTTCCACTGTTGCTCTTTCTACTCCCCATGATTGATGGTTTTGGGCCATATCCTCGATAAGCGCACTAGCTTCAGGGTAAGGTTTGTTCATCAATGCGCCGCCAGCGGAAGCGTCGATGGTAATCTTAGTGTTATAGTGAAGTCCATTATATAAGGTTTCAATGATTAGCCAATTCTCTAAACCATGATGTGGGCATGCTCTTAATAGCTCTTTATATCTCTCTCAGGCTTCGAACAACGGTTCTCCTTGGTTTTGGGTAAATCTGGTTATTTGGTTTCGAAGAATAGCAGTCTTACTCGGGGGAAAATATCTAGCAAGGAATACTCTTCTAAGGGCTTCCCAAGTTGTTATGGAATTGGGTGGAAGGGAATCTAACCATGATAGGGCTTTATCTCTGAAGGAAAAAGGAAATAATCTTAAGCGAATCGCCTCAGGAGGAGCTCCATTGGTTTTAAAGATGTCTACTAACTGGAGAAAGTTTTTTAAATGTTGATTTGGATTCTCGGTAGCAAGACCTGCAAATTGTCTCTGCTATTCTAATTGCAACAGGGATGGTTTAAGTTCAAAATTATTAGCTGGGATAACGAGGTTTACTATACTAGAACTAGGTTCCTCGTTTGATGGTTGGGAGAAGTCCTTAAGAGGTCCTCGGTTTTGATCTTCGGCCATAACTCTCCTAATTCTATGGAAAAATAAACGTGCGCGAGCGTAACGTTCAGGTTCAGCTAGAGGGTCTACTAAACTTCTGGCACTGTGAGTCTTTCACATTGACCAGCAGGTAACAACCTTAGTCTAAACGGTATAACTACAGGGTACGAAATTTGACAAAATTGATCCCCGGCAACGGTGCCAAAAACTTGATGCGTGTTTTTCGCAAGTGTACCAACACGTCAGAGTAATATAAAAGATTGTCGAATCCACAGATACCAAGTGTCAATCTATCGTTATCTGTTGTTATGGTGTGTATCTAAGGCAATTAAAAATAATGGTTTTAAAGAGTGCGCAATGGTAAATAAAATAGTAAATTTAATTAATTGATAAAGACAGGTTCGAATGCAATTCACATAATCAATTGATAATAAAGTACTTGTTAATAGAACTACTTATGGGCAATGTTTTCTACTTTGAAAATAACTAATTTAACGGGAACTGTCGCTTTCGCGTATTCAGAACCGAGTTGTACTCCCTAATCAAACCCTCCTATTGTCACTGATAAAAAGGTGCGTACTCCGTTAGAGTAGTAAACTTATTTTTAAGAAATATAGTATCTTAACTAAGTTGAAAAGTATTTTGACCTGAATTTCTTAGCAAAAAGAGGTTCTCACGAACCAGACTCTAAACTTCTTAACGCGTTCGAAAATGGTTTTAAAATCTATTTTCTTTTTAATCTAAAAACTCCTAATGAACAAGACAAAGCGCTTTTGCCTGTTTTTGAAATAGTTAAAAACAATTAAGTTAAATAGGCGTTGGACGAAATTCGATCTTACCCAACGGGACTTTAAAGAACATGAAACTAATATTGAAAGTTAAAATATCCCTTAAGCGTTGGTAAAGTAAAAGTTCATTTTGATATTTTTCATAAAAGTATTTAGTGCGAGTGCGGAAAGTAAATTAAAGTAGTGAGAGTGCGAGAAATAAACGAAAGTAGTGCGAGTGCGGGGAAAAATGAAAGTAGTGCGAGTGCGAGAAATAAATAAAGTAAAGCGAGTGCGGGTAATAAATAAAGTAAAGCGAGTGCGGGTAATAAATAAAGTAAAGCAATGCGGAAAGAATAAAATAAAGCGAGTGCGGAAAAATAAAATACGAACTGGAATTAAAATGGCGCCAAGATTAACTTCCTTCCAAAGTGCTCCAAGACTCGATCGCACAGACGTATACAGACTCGATCACTCGATTGTAGTAACACCCCGATGTAAAGTGATTACTACTTTAAAACTGATATATGCCTAAGAGATTTTAAGTTTTGATGATAAAAATGAAATTTGAAGTCCTATTTATAGGCAAACATTAAATGGGAAAAGACAAGGATGCCCCCCACCACTAAAAAGTGGAGGGAAAGTATTTAGCCTTGTGGCGCCCACCACAGGCTCGTGGCGCCTGCCATGAGTGTATTTTGGTGGAGAAAGTGGGGATCATGGGTACTTGGCAGTTGGAGAGGGTCTTGAGACGTGGCCACGTCATGGCTGACCCCATGGCGCCAGCCATAGTGGGTGTCGTAAGTATGTCTTGATTTTTAGAATGCATGCGAAATTGGAGTCAGAAATACGGTGAAATTTAGTGTTATCACCTCCTGTAGGAGTTAATCCTATAGGATGCATGTGGGTCTTCAAAAAGAATACTAGCATGGATGGTAAGTTACATACATATTAGGTAAAACTGGTTGCTAAAGGTTATAAATAAATTCATAGGGTAGACTATGATGAAGCATTTTCACCAGTTGCAATGCTTAAATCTGTTCGGATTTTACTTTCTATCGTTGCATATCATGATTATGAAATATGGCATATGGATGTCAAGACTGCTTTTCCTAATGGAAATATTCTTGAGGATGTGTACATGACACAACCTGAAGGATTTGACATACCAGAAAAGAACAAAAGATATGCAAGTTACATCGATCAATCTATCGATTGAAGTAAGCATTTAGAAGCTGGAATCTTTGTTTTGATGAAATTGTTAAATAATAAGATTCATAATGAATGAAGATGAGCCTTGTGTTTATAAGAAAGTTAGTGGGAGCATGATTGTATTCCTGGTATTATATGTAGATGATATATTACTCATTGGAAATGATGTCCCTACCTTGCAACAAGTAAAACAATGGTTAGGGAAATGCTTTTCTATAAAGGACCTTGGTGAAGCATCATATATATTAGGAATTAGGATCTATAGAGATAGATTGAAAAAATTGTTTAGCCTAAGTCAGAGTACATACATAGACAAAGTGTTGAGACACTTTAATATGAAAGATTCCAAGAAAGTATTCATACCTATGAAACATGGCACGTGTCTATAAAAAACACAATCCCCTTCAAATAAGGAAGAAATGGATCACATAAATAAGATTCCATATGCATCTACAATAAGATTTATCATGTATGGCATGTTATGTACTCGACCAGATGTCTCGTATGCTTTAAGTGCAACGAGTACGTACCAATTTAATCTCGGTGATGCTCATTGGGTGGCTGTCAAGAATATCCTTAAGTACTTAAGAAGGACTAAGGACTCATTCTTGATATATGGAGGTCAGGAAGAGATCGCGGTAATTAGATACACTGATGCTAGCTTCTAGACAGATAAGGATGACTTTAGATCACAATCTGGTTATGAGTTCTGCCTAAATGGTGGAGATGTGAGCTAGAAAAGATCAAAGAAAGAAACAATTGTTGATTCTACAACTAAGGCCGAGTACATTGTTGTCTTAAATGCAACAAAGGAAGCTGTTTGGATCAAGAAGTTCATTAGTGAACTTGAAATAATCCCTAGAATTGTGGATCTAATTGATCTCTATTATGATAACAATGGTGCCATCACACAAGCTAAGGATCCTAGATCTCACCAACGATCCAAACACATATTTAGGTGTTATCATTTCATCCGAGAGATAATAGATCGAGGAGGTGTGAACGTATGTTGAGTACCAACACTTGACAATGTTACTGACCCATTAACAAAGCCTCTTGCACAGTAGAAACATGATTTTCATACTAGATCTATGGGTATTAGGGGTATACCTGAATGGCTCTAGTTCTATTGGGAGATTGTTGGTGTAAGTCCTAGAGGTCGATACTTTTGGTACTTGTATTGAATTATTTATTAATAAGAAAAGGCATTTCTTTATTACTTTTGTTTTCCCAGAATAATAAAATACCTAGAATAGCTAGTCCGTTTAATGAAATATTAAGTGTGACTTAATCATGAGATTAATTAAACATAAGGACATTATTCTTAAAGTATATGTAGTCGAGCTTTATTGTGAAGTGGGATAACCTTAAAGAATTAAGACTATTATGTAGATAGACTGATGATCACATATCATGGATCATGGATAAGGAGTTATCAATTCTTTACATAGGTATGGATATTAGGAGTAATATTTACTGAATTGACCCGCTGTGAGAGTACTACATAGAATGTTATGCAAAGTGTCATAAGTTACTCTCATGGTGATAGCAGTGTATATCACCCTTCGACCTAAAACCACTATGGACCCTAGATGTAGAGTCAAGTACTTTATTGTTGATCAAACATTGTCCGTAACTAGATGACCATAAATACAGTTGGTGGATACATCACAAAGCATGCTGAGGGACATGAGTGACCTAGATGGAATTTGTCCATCCTGCATAACAGGATAAATGTCTAAGGGCCCAATATGAACTAGACAAGGATGACACGGTATATGTCTTATATTCAATATAGATATAAGAACAAAAGGGTAATTGTACATACAAACATTATCACAGAAAAGGTTTTGTCAGATCACATGACATTTTCGTGACTTCGATAGCAGTGATGTGTTGCTAGATACCGCTCATTGTTTCTTAGGGTAAATATGTGATTTAATATAATTATCAACGTTGTGAGAACCTATAGGGTCACAGACATAAGGGCGCATTGATGAGAGAGATAAAATAAATAAGAAACACCGTAAGATACAGTGTGCTTGAGAGAATTATGGAACACTGTAAGGTACGGTAAAGTTAAGTGAAATATGGAATATCATATAATATAATAATAGTTAATATTATTATTATTATTATTATTATTAGTATTATTATTATTATTATTATTTTATAATAGTTATAAAATATAATATTGATAAAATATGATTATTATTATTATAATAATAGTTATTATAATAATATATTATTATTATATGGTGCACTTAAGTTGGACTTTTTATTTTGCAGCCCGCATAAGTGGTTCTATAAATACAGTCCTTGTGCATAAGCTTTATTGGTTTAAAATTAGGTTTGTGAAACTCTGGTCGTATTTCTCTCTTTCTCTCTCTCTCTCTCTCACTTAAAGTCTTCATTCGTAGCAACTAGCATCGAGATTGAAGGCATTATGTTCATGTGGACTGAGTAGAGGTGTTGTTCTTCATCAACGCTCGTGAGCAATTCTATAGTTTTTACATCAAAGTTGTTAATCACCACAAGAGGTAATTGTGCTATCACTAATCATGCTCATTCGTAAGGATCAATTAAAGAGATTTTTTTACGCTGTGTTTTTAAATCGCGATTTCCCTTAGCATAATAAGATGGAAAAATGCAATGCATTCAAATATCTGAAGATGAGCGCAATTAGAAGGAAGATGTTGGGATAAAAGATTACATTGAAATGTTCATAAACCCAAAAAAAACTTTCTGTAAAGATTGACGGTTCTTATCTTACAAAGTACAACAAGATCTCCACGACAACATAGAAGTTTTCCAAAGTTGGTATGCACTTGTGAATCAATGCGTCTTCTTGAAGATGAAGACAATCCGCGCCCCGAACTCACGTTTTGATGACGAATTTGGTTTCAATTTCTTTAATTTTGGGAAAGATATGAACTATTTTTCGAAATTGGGGGTGGTTTTATAACAGTATCAGCAACAATGAAGAAGGAGGTACTGACTATGTAAATCAACCCTCCAACTCAGATTATACATCAAATTTCGCAGGGCTTGCTTTCATTTAACGGAAAGGTTCATTATGTACCTATTTAATAACGTAAGGGACCAATTTAAAACTTTTAAAAAACGATATCCAAATTGGACCCATACCTATAGTTAGAGGACCAAAGAGGGTATTAAGCATATATATAGACTTAAATAGTGTTTTCGTCACTGTATGTTAGCAAGATTTTGGTTTTCGTCCCTGTAATTTTTGCATCCCTATATTTCACATTCGCATTCGTTTTAATCCCTAAAATCAAAATCCGCAGGAAAGCTGTTGATTTTCTTGCGGATTTTGGCTGTAGGGACTAACCGACAAGTAAAAGTTAGATATGAGGACGAAAGAAAAAAACTTACAGGGACGGAAACTAAAATCTCACTAACTTACACGTACGAAAACACTATTTAATTTATTTATATATATATTATAACCATTTTATCCCCTACCATATAAGCCATTTCTGGTTTACCCCCTTGTAATTTTTCTTCTTTCTAAAACAACTGTCATTTCAAAATCAAACACTTTAGTCCCTAAAGTCAAAATCCACTGATTTTCTTTCGGATTTTAACTTTAGGGACTAAAATATTAGTTTTTTGTAATTGCAAGGTTGTTATTGAATAAAACAATTTTATAAGGAGATAAACCAGAAATGATATGACAGTAGTTAAAATGATATTAACCATATATATATATATATATATATATATATATATATATATATATATATATATATATATATATATATATATATATATATATATATATATATATATATATATATATATATATATATATATATATTATATGAATTAATAATTAAAAAAGTTTAAAAAATTTACATGAAAAAAGAATAAAAAAATTTAATACATTGAGCGATTTTTAGAAAATAACCTACAAATATAATTAATAATTAAAAAAACTAATCTAATTTGTTTTATTCAGATCAATTTATTTATTTTTATAAACAATTATTAATTTATAAACATCAATAACTTGTTTATATTATTCATAAATAAAAATAAATATTGTCCACTCTAAATAACAGTTTAGATTATTTAATTCAATTAATTCATATCAATTGAACTATCTTACTAAATCAATTTTAATTTGAACACTTCTACACTTTACTAATATGCACTCTTCTTTTTGAGTATATATATATATATATATATATATATATATATATATATATATATATATATATATATATATATATATATATATATATATATATATATATATATATATATATATATATATATATATATATATATATATATATATATATATATATATATATATATATATATATATATATATATATATATATATATATATATATATATATATATATATATATGACACGTTTTCTTAAAGCTTTTTAAAAATATTTTTATATTATTATATATGTTTATTTATAAAATTTTCCAATCTTTTAAAGTTTCAAATTAAAAAAAGTTAAATAACTGAGAGAACCTATTTTTAAATACCTTTGACTTTGTTGAACCACTAGGGTGTAAGGCACGTGCTGTTTCCTTTGAGCAAATACAAAGATATCCAAATTATTATTTTAAATAAAGATATCGAGAGTTGAAAGTTGAAAGTTGAAAAGAGTTTTTAAGAAAAATAATTCTTCAATTATATATATATATATATATATATATATATATATATATATATATATATATATATATATATATATATATATATATATATATATATATATATATAATCAAAAACCTTAGAAAAAAAAGTAGAATTGGTTCTTTGATCGGTCAAGAAACCCACAAGGGTTAGGGTTTTAGGTAACCAATGATAACAACAAGGATTTGTTATAAACTACAATTCTTTCTTTTCTCTTTAAATCAGATTACAAGTATATAAGAATAACAAAGAATCCCTCTCACTTTTGAATTAGGGTTTTATCTTCTTATTTTCCCTTATTCAAAATATGAGAGACTAGTATGCAATTTATAAGAAAATCAACACACTAACCTAATGGCCTTTTTAACAATTACCCATTACAAGCTAACTTAAACAATTGGATCCATAGCATAATGTTCAATTAAAAAACATGTGAACGGACTTCGACGACATGTTATTCGTACTAGGGTTTGTTCCAATATTCCACAAATCTCCACCTTGGAACACACCATATACCAACAAGAAGCAGACTAGCTTTCTTCATGCATCTTTATCAACTGCGTACAGTGGAAAAATTTGCAACTGGACAACGTCTTGGTGATCATATCAATAGCATTATGATTTGCCGAAACCTTAAGCATTTGGACTTCTCCACACTCGATTACCCTCTAACGAAAAACAACCTCACATCAATGTGCTTCGTTCGCTCATGATAGGTTGAGTTCTTCGACAAATGTATTGCACTTTGACTATCACATTTAACAGTGATACCTCGACCTTGAAGTTTCGGCTCCTTTGCAAAACCTTCAAGCCACAATGCTTCCTTTATAACTTCAGTTAGGGCGATATATTCCGCTTCAGTAGTTGATAAGGTAACAACCTTCTGAAGTGTTGTTTTCCAACTAATTGTTGAGCCAAACATAGTGAAAACATATCCAAAAATAGATTTTCTGGAATCCATACAACCCGCATAATCAGATTCGACATAACCTTCGATTGCTGCTTTACTATCTTCATCCAAGGCTCCACCATAAATTAGGACTCTGCTCAGTGACCCATTTATGTACCTTAGAATCCACTTCAATGCTTAACAGTGAGCCTTTCCAGGATTCCTCATGTACCTGCTTACAAGACTTATTGCATATGTTATGTCAAGTCTAGTACAAACTATAACATACATCAAAGAACCAACTATATTAACATATGGAATTCTATCCTATAAGTTCTTTCGACATCAGTATTGGGACACTGATTTATACTTAACTTGAATTGAGGGTTTGTCGGAGTCACAACAAGTTTTTTGACATACCAAACTTATCGAGAATCTTCTTCAGGTATGCCTCTTGAGATAAGCATAATCTCGATTACTTTCTATCTCTCTGGATGTCAATCCCAACAATCCTGGACACATCTCCCAGATCTTTCATATTGAACTCCTTATTGAGTTCAACCTTCACCCTCATTACATCTTCAATATTGTTGCTTGATATTAGAATATCCTATTCCAGGTCGAAATCTGAAGTAAAAACAATGGTCGAATTGACTTTTGATGAAACTTATGCATGCCATGAACTTGTCGAATATCTTATTCCACTATCGAGGAGATTGTTTCAGTCCATATAAAGATCTCTTCAGTTTGAACACATAATCTTCTTTCCCCTATTCGACATACCCTTCAGGTTGCCTCATCAGGATTGTTTTATCAAGATCACCATATAAGAACGCAGTTTTCACATCCATCTGTTCCAGTTCAAGATCGAACTGTGCCACCATGCCAAGTAACATTCGAATGGACTTGTGCTTCACAACAGTAGAGAACACATCATTGAAGTCAACACTTTCTTTCTGAGTGAAACCCCTTGCAACCAACCTTGCCTTGTATCTCTTCGACTCCACTCCTTCGATTCCTTTCTTAACTTTGAAAATCCATTTACAGCTGACTAACCTGGATCCAACAGGTTTTTCGATCAGTTCTCATGTATTGATACCATGAAGAGATTTCATCTCATCATCCATGGCCTTCAACCATTCAGTCTTATTTCGACTCCTCATAACTTCCTTATAGTATCTAGGTTCTTCGTCTAGAGCCTCACTTATAGAGATTAAGGCATAAGTTATAAGATCTGCATAACCAAGTCTTTGAGGTGGCTTGATGACTCTTCTCATCTATCTCTTGCCAGCAAGTATTCATTATCAGTCTCCTCATCTTCGACAACAGTTTCTGCTTCTTCTTTGACTTCATATGGGTCATGCAATTCAGCATCACTATGCTCCACCTCAACAGGAATTTCTCCATGATCCAGCTTTTCGACAACATCATCAGTTTTCTTGAAAGCCATCTCAACTTCATTGAAAACTACATCTCGACTGGAGATACACATCATGTGACATGGCTCTAGGCACCATAGCCTATACGCTTTGACTCCTTCAGAGTATCCCATGAACATGCATTTTAGACCTCTTGGTTCGACCTTGTCTTGCCTAAAGTGAGCATAGGCTACAACTAAATACTCTCAATTTGTCGATATCTGGTGGATGTCCCGACCAAACTTCTTCAGGTGTCTTCATATCTAACACAGTCGAAGGACATCTGTTTATCAGATATGTTATAGTCGAAACAACCTCAGCCCAAAACACCTTTTTCAATCCATCACTAACCAACATGCATCTAACCCTTTCGAGGAATTTTTGATTGAATATCTCAGCTAGAACATTTTGATGAGGAGTACCTACTACAGCCTTATGCCTTGTGTAAACACCCCAAATTTTCCCTCACTAAGTTCACACCATGGCTTGTGATCTTTCATACTTTCATTAGTTTAAGCATATCATATCATGTGTCATTTTTGCTTCACTGCATTAGTTCAAGTTCATCTGCATCTAGGGTTTGTGATCTGAGCAATCCATGATCCATTTGAGCCACTCTAAGGGTCTTCAATCATCTCAAAAGGGTCCATGTATGTTCAAACATCATATTATATCCTCCAAAGATCAAGGAGGCCAAAGAATCACAAGAACTGAGAAAGCATGGAAGCTGAGTTAGGGTTTAACTGCACAGATGACCTAAAATTAGGGTTTTGGTTTCAGAAGCCATAACTCCAAATTTTTTGGTCATTCTTGTTTCTATTGGTCTCAATATGATATAAGGATCATGCATACCAAGTTTGATGAAGAAATTCATTGTGGAAGTCATCTGATCACAGGGTAACTTCTTGAGCAAGTCAGAGCCAAATCAGGGCATCTGAAGCCCCTCAACATGGAACCAAAGTGGATTTTTCATCAAATTGAAGTTATATGGTCTTTATTTGATCATTGAAGTGCTTGGAAGTTCACAAATTTGAAGAAAAGTGAGCAAAACCAAAAGTTGCCAAAAATGGTCATGAGAGTTGTAGATTGGATCATTCCCCTTTCAAAAAGTACAAGAACAAGATCTAATTCATTTTGGAACTCAAGTTATGGCTTTCCAAAGTTGGAAAAAATCACATAATTTTCAAGAATGCACCAAAGAGGGATTTTTGCAAAACCTCTTGTCAATTCATTTTGTGACTTCAAATTGACTTCTAAGCATCACACAAACATTATGCAATGCCTAAAACTTAGAATTGGACCAAGAATCTCAAAATTTCATGACTTGCACATGAAGAAATCCAAAAGGGGCCAAAACTTCATGAATTTGCAAAATGGTACAAAACCTCTCATCCACTTGCCACAGCTCATCAAATCTGATTCACAAACATTCCTTGATCTCAGCTGAACCAGGACATGCCCGAATCCCAGCCTGCCACTTACCCATACCTCAAGTACAACCAACCTTGATTTTTTGCATTTTCACCCATACCAATCAGCATATCCCACACCAACTATTCTGACCTATCACAGCTTCACATACATGCCTTATGCGACTCATTTCTCAAAAGAACCAAGCCTAACACTTCAGCATTCACAAGTTCACAAAAAACTCCCCTCTTGCAAAAACCTTCGAATTTCATAACTCAGCCATCCATTCTTCAAACAAACACCACCATTCATTCTCAAATCACTCACTGATCATAAACCACCCCTCAAAACAGCCAAGAACACACCATAAGCAAAACACAATTTTCTGACCAGTTGATCACAAACTCTCTAACCAGCCATTCTCAAGGTCCTCTAAGCTTCAAAGCTTCTTCAGGGAGGTCATAGGAGTCATCTTGCACCAAGGAAGCAGCCAGAAAGTTCAAGGGATGAAAGCTCCATCTCAGGTAGCCATGCGAAATAATTTTTCCAGAACCTTTATTTTATGTTATTAAATGGTTAAGCATGTTCCCCTGAGTGCACTGAACCTTGTATTTTTGAAAATAATGAAGAAATGAGAATGTATGGTATGTCTGAAAGTTTCACCATTTTTGTTCTTGGCTTTGAATCTTGAGATGGAGTGAAAATAAATTGTTTTTGAGGGTGGATTTGAGCTTAGGGGAGTGAAAGGGATGAATCTGGAGCTTTAGAGCTCCAGAAATGGCCTAGGGAGTGATTTGGAAATTTTTCAGGGGAGGTGTGGCCGGAGAAGATGACCGGAGATCATTTTCGGCCACCTGAAAGTAATTAATGATAATTAGGGTTAGGGTTTCATGTTTAAATCTGGGCCTTTGGATTAGTTCTCCCGCGCGTGAATGGAAGGTGGAGATCATGTCATTAGTATTTAACCAGGATTATTAAATTAATTAATTGGAATTAGTTCAGTTTGAATTTGGGCCGTAGGATTGCGTGCCAGGTCAACCAGTTTAAACCCATATTTAATCCTGTCTCTCCATTGTGCATACTTCTGTTTATTTAATTTTTTATTTCATTTAATCTTATACGAATTTTTAAAAATAGTAAAAATCATCAAAAAATTCTGAAAATTTTATTCAAACATTTTATTAATTTTCAGAAACCAAAAATATTTGAATTTTAATTTTTTGCATTAAAAAAATATTTTTAAATCATTTAAATGTTTTATTTAATTAATTAATGAAAATTAATTAATTAAAAATACACTTAAGTATTTAAAAATCATAAAAAAATTCAGAGAACATTCTTGGACATTTAGAAACATTTAAAAACTCACCCTACAAATTTCTTTTTGGTTTTGATCATGCTTTGACATTTTTTCAATGAATTAGGGTTCTTAAATTTTTCCATTTTTAATCCTAATTTCAAAAATTCATAACTTTTAAACCAAGTTGAGTTTGTGAATGATTCTTTTTGCATTGTTCTATGCATGGATTTAAGCATCCAAAAACATTTTTGTTTCATTTTTATCTTTCATTTCCAATTTGTTTGGCATTTTACATAAAGGATCACCCAAAAAACCCTAGAAACTTAGGAAATTCATAAGTCCCTCTAGGTTTAGCTTCTGACCTCCCCCTTTGGATGGTAACCTAGTATATGTTTAGGGTTCCTTTGAGTGTATTTTCAATTTTTTATCTTATGATTTGCTTCTGGTTTTGAGTTTTGCATCTCACATGTTCATATAACCCTAATTTCTCATCTTCATTTGCATTCATCTTGCATATGCTTGCATTCATGAACTTGCCATGACATTTTGTGCATTCACATGACATATAAGACATCTTAGGACATATTAGAATCATGTTTGATCATTGCATCATCCATTTTCCATGTTATGCTTTCATTTCATTTCATATGCATTCATGAACTTTCATGCTCCTTTCATGCTTCATTTGCATTCTCATCACTTGTATGATCATGTACATCTCTTGACATGCCTTTGCATCATCTCTTAACATCATTTGCATCATGAACATGCTTCTGGTTTTGGTTTGCATCCTTGCATTCATTTCATTTTCATTCCATTTCACTTTCTTTCACTAACTTTTCAGGTGGTAAGTTACTTTGAGAAGTGAATTTTCCTTCACTTCTCATAATCTCTTCTCATCTCTCTTATGCATTCATTGCTGAATTTTGTATGTGAATTAGAGTGAGCTTGCTCATTCATGTTCCTTCCTCACTTTCTTTCTTCAAGAAACTTATCTTCTTAAGTGAAGTAAGTTGACTTGCTTCTTTCTGCTTCTCCTCCTTCCATCTTTCTTCTTCCTTGGTGGCTTTTCCTTGAATATCTCTTGCAAGCCTCATAAACCCTGGGAATACCCAAGCATGATCACAATTAGGGTTTGATTAGTCCCCTACTAGTTTTACCTTTGTGTCATCTTTTGTGTCTTCTCTTCTTATCTCATAATCAGGGACTAAACCTTCAAGGTTTTAAGGCTTTGTGATTAAGGTTATG
Source organism: Lathyrus aphaca (assembly GCA_963966055.1). Classification (NCBI taxonomy): domain Eukaryota; kingdom Viridiplantae; phylum Streptophyta; class Magnoliopsida; order Fabales; family Fabaceae; genus Lathyrus; species Lathyrus aphaca. The sequence goes on along the minus strand of OZ014522.1, from coordinate 282,474,869 downwards.
CTTGTATCCTTCTATTAGGATGGAGTGTATAACTTTAATCCTAAGTGTAAAACCCTTAATGTGTTTAAATCTCTTAATTAATCCACCTAATAATCACTAAGACATCAAGCTTGTAACTTGGGCCTTGCATTAGGGTTCTAATTCTTCCTTAATTGGTTAAGAAGGACTAACCCTAGTGTTAATGGAGCGGTCCCCCTCAAAGTTGTCTTGCAAACCATAAAATCCACTTCTTAATCTTACCATTAACTAAAATCCACTCTGATAAAGGCATTGTTTTGTCATGAGGTTAATCCCTAATCATGGATTAATTTGAGGAGTATTCCTCAGCTTAAATGTTCTCATCTATCATCCTTCTATTAGGATGGTGTAATGGGTCTATTAAATCTTTGATTATGGCTTAAACTCATTACTTAACACTAAACAAAAACTCCAAAAACATCTAAATAATCACAAGTAGGTTAATGATCTTAATCCTACATCATGGTGATTAAGTGTGAGGTGCTTACTTCATACTTAAGGTATTCTCATTACCCCTAATCAGAGGGAAGATGTGATGAGTTTACTAACCCTTGGTTTAGGCTTAATATCATTTTCTTATGACAAACTCCAAGAGCAATAAAAGATTGAAAACACCAAAAACAAACAATAATCGTCTCCTCCGGGATTCTTTTCTCATCTCATTCACTCATAATCGAGAACTCGCTTCTTCCGTCTAATGCAAGACAGTTTGCACCTGAGCCAGACAGGTCATATACTTGAGCATAGACAAGTAAGCAGTTCACAAGTCAATTTATCTTTCAGTCTCTTTGAGTCGAACTACGGTGTTCTGACTTCCTCATTGCACGAGAGGATACGTAGGCATAACTTAATTGTTATCGAACAAAAGTCTCTGTATATTCCCCCTCTTCCAGCATTATTCTTTAAGCCTCATTGTCTTGAGCATTGCACTCTCTCCTTACACTGAAACTCCTTTTCTTCACACTTATTTCCAGCACTGACACTTGTACATCCTTTTCCAGCTTATTACACACAGAATAACACTGACACCAGCCCTTTAAACACAAACTTTCAAGCGTGGATCCCGTCGAGTATGGCGGACAATCTGGGTGCTAATACCTTCCCAGGTTGTAACCAACCCCCTTTCTCAGTTTCTCTGGTTCACGACCGTCTTGTCCATATCTTTCTAGGTTTCTGCAGCATTACCTTTCCTTCGGGATAAAAATGCCTAGCTGGCGACTCTTTTCACCTTCATTTCTTTGTCCTTTCGCCAACCGTTCGTGCTTGTACCGGGGATGCAAATATTTGGGAGCGATAGCTTGGTGACTCTGTTGGGGATCCTTATACTGCAACCAGGGCTTCTGGTTCTTTTTATGGGTTCCTCCTAGCGCTTGTTTGATTTGTGTTTACTGGGGTGTTATGTGCTAATTATGTTTATTTATTTGCTTTATGTTTTAGTGGGTGGGGTTCCATTGAGAGATTAAGTTCCTATACCTGGGACCTGAGTGACACCTAGGCTAGAGTGGTTCATGTTCTTTCCCATTCCATTTCGGTCTGGGGCGGGAATATGAAACACGGTTCAGATGTGGGTTTCTTGTTGAGAACTCTGTGCTACAAATTTCCTGTAGTGCTAGGGCTATCTGGGAAGCCTGCTAAGTCTGAATGACCTTTATTATGACCTTCAGAATCTGGGGTGAATTAGAGGAGGATATTTTATGGTTATTGTAAACACTGTACCTCCGGGTTAGAAGTGTTTACACTTCTCATAACGGATCCTAGTCTGAGGATCCTTGTTCTAGAACATTACATGTGAGGGGGTTGGGTTGTTTACAGGTTTGCAGGAACCCTTGGCCACATCATACCCTGTTACTATATTGTTTAAAGAGTACTTCACTTTGGACAGTTCTTGTGATTAACCCTGGACATGTTACTCTTTATTTGAGTCCCCCACCCTGGTTACTGGATTTCTGAGCCTCCATCCGGACTCTTGGACATACATGGGCCTTATACCAAGACAGATAATCAGATCCAACTCTTGATCACAGACATTTGCATATCATTTGCATATATCATCATTGCATCATTTAACATTTGTTTATTTGCTTTTCAGGGTATCCACCTCATTATATCTTGGTTTTAGTTTTGACCCCTTCTATTGCTTAGACCTCTGCTTCAGTTATCTGCTTCAGCATCTGCTTCAGCTATCTCCTTCGGCATCTCCTTCAGTCTGTCAGAGACTCACTTGCATCAGTCTGTCAGTGACTTACCTCCAGCTCCTCAGTCTGTGATCTTCATCAACGTTTGACTTCAGCTTCTTCACCAGCACTCATGGACATTCCAAGGAAAAGCAACATATCTTATCATTTCTTTGAGCCTATATTGACTGGTATCAGGAAGGTCCAGTAACTCATCACACCTGACCACATCCCACTGTTCAGAGTGCACTATGGGGGTATTTTGGACATCGTCATGGATCTTGATTCTTCTTAGAGAAGCATGATCCACACATGCTTGCAGTTCTATGATCCCCCACTCAGATGCTTCACCTTTCTTGAATTTCAGATGGGGCCTCTGTTGGAGGAGTTTTCTTTGTTGATTGGAGTGCCTGTCAGAGGAGGGATCCCCTTCAACCCAGAGATGTCAGCCCCCAGAAGTGAAGAGATGGCAAGGGCATTGCATTTGAAGCCTGCCCTTATTGAGCAAAATATGACAACAAAATCTGGAATTCCTGGTTTGCATCTGGACTTCTTGATTTCTCAGGCCATCCTGAAGGCTGCAGTAGGAGAATGGAGGGCAGTCTGTGCACTATTAGCCTTCAGCATATATGGGGTTATATTGTTTGCAGATGAGCCTAAATTTGTCAGTAAGAATGCCATCCACTTGTTTCTGCTGAGGAACCATGTGCCTACATTGCTAGGGGATTTTTACTACTCCATCCATCAGAGAAATGAAAAGCAAAGAGGGAAGTTGGTTAGATGTTGTGCTCCCTTGTTCTACTCTGGGCTACTCAGACACCTGCCTAAATAAGATGCTTTCTTGAACCCGCACCAGCAGAAGAATTGGGCCAAGAGGTTCATTGCCTTAACATCAGATGACATCAGGTGGTGCACCCAGAGCACCAAAGGCAAGGACATTGTCACCAGCTGTGGGCAGTACCCTAATGTGCCTCTGATAGGAGTAAAAGGTTGTATCAACTACAAACCTTTACTGTTTAAGAGACAATTGGGATATGCCTTGGTTCACCCTCCCAGTGGACAGGATTTAGCTGAGACCCTATACTGTGAAGTGCAATCTAATTCAGCTGTTGTCAGGCAAGCTGCCTGGGCTTAGGACAACATCCAGACCAAAGGGACATCCATCCTTGGAAGATGTAACAATGTTGCTTCAGCTCAGTACTCTGACTGGTCCCGTACTAGAGCTCAGATTACCAGGATGCCTTTCACCTTGGAAGACACACCTGGACCATCTGCAGCACAGCCTGCAGCAACTGTTAGCCTGGAGGAATTTGAAAAGCTGAAAGAGAGGAATAATCAGCTATCTGAGGCCCTGAAGAATACTATTTAGGAAAGAAATGACGGTCGTCTGGACATTGAAAGATTGGAAAGACTCAAGACTGAGCATCTTACCAAGATTGAAAGGACAGATGACTACATAAGGAAAGCAAGAGCTGGGGAACAGATATTGAAGAATGCCTGCAAGGAGGCCAAGATTCAGAAAGCTAGGGCTGCGCATTACCTGGAGGAGAGCCAGGCTAGGTGGATCAGGATCACCGAAGCCCGTGCACAAGAAGACCAGAGGACTCAGGCCAAGATTGAGCAGCTGGAGGCCAATGAGAAGAAGCAGCAGGAAGCTTTGTTGGCAGCTCAGAAGGAGATATCAGAATTGAAGCTCCGAGCGGGGTTAAAGAGATAAAAGGATCAGGACAGGCATAAGAAGCTGACTAATCCCATTGCTACCAGGAACCTCCTCATTAGGACTATTACAGAGCACCCAACTGGTCCGGTGACTGAGGCACTCCTGAAGGAGGTCAGGGAAGATGACTATGGATTGGATGTCTGATTCCTTTTGCTTGTATTCCCTTTCTTTCGATGTAATTTTCCTTTTTGTTGTATTTTTGACCCTCCATGGGCATGTTATGTAAACAGACTATGTATTTTTCATCATTTGTAATATATATTAGTTTGTTTCATTGGGCTTCTTTTCTCAACATCATCAAGCATCTCCTCGAGGTCTGGAAAGGTCAAAACCAAGAACCAAACCGGATACCTTGGAAAACAAATAAGCATACTGCATTGCATACTAACATTTTTCTTTGTTTTGTAGGTTTTTGTTTATTATTTGTTTATCACTTTGTTGTGGTTTCAGGAAACATTGCTCGACGCCGAGTGTTCCCTGTCAACCGCACACACCGGTACCCAACGCGTAACAACCTTCCAGGCATTCAGATGGAGCAGGTACAACAGGACCTGAATGAAGTAAGAAATCAGATGGTAAATGAAAGGGTTGAGATGAGAAGCCAAATGTCTCAGTTTATGGAAGTGATGACTGGCCTAGCCCAGAGCCAAGAAAGGCTGAGAGAGCTGGTAGAAAGGCAGACACCTGAAGAGCCCCATCTTGGAACAGGGGGAACCAGCAATAATGAACGAGGACAGCCCCGTATTGACCCACCAGAGTATGGACCCCATTTGAATCCAGATGTTAATGTCACAAGGAATGTTCAAGGTAATGCTGCTGGGGGCAGAATCCTGCAAGAGGATCCCCAAGAAGAACGGTTCACTGTTATTGGGGCTGGAGATGAGGTGTATTACAGAAGACTGGATGAGATTGCTGAAAAGTTAAGATCTTTGGAATCTCAGAATTCTTTAGGCTTCGACGTGATGGATATGGGGTTGGTAGATGGGGTGAGAATTCCCCACAAATTCAAACCCCCTTGCTTTGAGAAATATAATGGTACCTCATGCCCGCGTACTCATCTGCAATCTTTCCTAGGGAGACTCAAGGCTTATACCATGGATGAGAAGTTATGGATGTTCTATTTTGAGGACAGCCTGACTGGAGCATCAAGAGAATGGTATTCACATTTGATAAGGGCCACTATAAGATGTTGGAAAGACTTGGCCGAAGCCTTCATCCGGAAATACCAGTACAACCTAGACATGGCTCCCAATAGAACTCTTCTAATGGGCATGTCTCAGTCTTCAAGGGAAAGCTTTCGGGATTATGCTCAGAGGTGGAGACAGCTTGCTGCTGCTGTCTAGCCACCCATGTCAGAAAGAGAGATGGCTGACATGTTTATGAATACCTTGCAGGGAACTTATATTAATAGACTTGTTGCTTTCTCTTCCACCAGTTTCACTCCAACGCACCTGGTCACAATACCGAGAAGTACAGAGCCTTACAGATGAAGGTTCAGGATTTGGTCGATTCCAAAGCTCTCAATTTCGCACTTCCTCCAAATGTTAATAAGAATCCTATGCCTAATCATGGTGGCCCCAGAATTAATGCCATAGAAGAGGATCAACAATCTGCACTAATTAACGATGTTGCACAGATTCAAACACCGTTGGCATAAGTCAAAGCTCAACTCCTGAGATGCCAAGGGTTCCCGGGCTGTGGGGCCTACTGCTAATCGTGCAAAACCGCTATCAATGGTTGTGAGAAGCTAAAGTTTGGCATAGATGGCCTCATCAGAGATGGAATCTTGCAGATTACTACAACGGCTCCTTCAACAACTCCTTCTTCAGCAACAATGGATTCTCCTACAACATCAACAATTCTTCCTTCAGCAAATCCTCCTACAACAGCAACAACTATCATTCCCACTGATTCATCAACAACTCCAGCAATCACTCCATCCACTGTTTCAACAGATCAGAGTTCAGCAACACTTACTTCTACAACATCAACACCCATCTTATCAACGGAAACGCCTACAACACCAGCAAACATTAATGAAGATGTCTCAACGGTCACGATCTATTATGACCCAGCAAATGTTCCTCCCAACAACAATTTCCAAACTGACCTCCTGTCAGATCTCCAGTCACAATCTACTACGACCCGCATACCATTACAGTTCCTTCCGCTGCAGCAATCAGTCTGGTCACCATTACGGTGCCTGGACTTGTTCCTTATGAAAGCAGTAATGCCATACCTTGGCACTACGGCTCTGATCTCTACTGCGACGGGAAGAAAATCACTCTAGATTCAGTAACCTCTTCACCACATGTTGACAATGTTGGGGGAGGTGGAGGCATCACCAGAAGCGAACGCCTCTTTGCCTCACAAACACCAAGGCCCAATGCTGAAATAGAGGCTGCTGCTAAGGCAAAAGGGAAGAATGTGGTATCTGAAGAGCCAACTGCTAAAGAAACTCAGAAGACGTCTTTTGAACAAGATGTAGACGAGTTCATGAGAATAATCAAAAGGAGTGACTACAAGGTGGTAGACCAGCTTCATCAGAAACCCTCCAAAATCTCTATATTATCACTGTTAATGTGTTCTGAAGCCCACAAGAATGCATTGTTGAAAGTCCTGCACGTGGCATACGTGCCAGAAGAGATTACTATTAATCAGTTAGAAACTATGGTTGCAAATGTCAATACCAGTCATGGACTGGGCTTTACAAATGCTGATTTAACAACGAAGGGACACAACCATAACAAGGCTTTGCACATCACCTTGGAATGCAAAGGTGCTGTCCTTTCTCATGTGCTGGTGGACATTGGGTCTTCGCTCAATGTTCTCCCAAAGAAGGCCTTGGTAAAGTTGGAGTATGATGGTTTGGCATTGCGTCCAAGTAATTTGGTGGTGAGAGCATTTGATGGCTCTAAGAGATCAGTGCTTGGAGAGATTGATCTACCTGTGTTGATTGACCCACAGACCTTTAAAACTACCTTCTTCGTGATGGACATACAGTCGGCCTACAGTTGTCTGTTGGGTAGACCCTGGATTCACGCCGCTGGCGCTGTTACGTCTACCCTTCACCAGAAGTTAAAATTCGAGTGGGAAGGCCAGATCATCACCATCTGCGGGGAGGAAGATATCTTTGTTAGCCAGCTGGCTACTTATAAGTACATAGAAATGGATGGGGAGATCCATGAGACTATGAGCCAGGGGTTTGAGGCCCTTAACATCAATGAAGCAACTGTTCTATCTGGAACTTCCATCACTTCATATCAACATGCTCGGAAGGTTGTTGAAGAGGGTACCGCTCAAGGATGGGGCAAGCTGCTGCCAGTTGAAAAGAAAGAAGACAGATTCGGGTTGGGTTACAGACCAACTCGACAAGATCAACTAGAGGATGCATTGGGATGCATTGGAGCCCAAATTTGTCAGTGGGGGAATGCTAACCCCGGATGCTGTGAACAGTCTTGAAGACGAGGAAGAAAACGAACGCAACCTGGAAAACTGGATACGTCCAAGGACCCCAGGGAACCAAGTCTCAAACTGGTCTCCCAGGAAATTATAAGAGTTACTCCTGCAGAGTAATTATTATTTCCTGTCTTCAAGCATGCATCAAGTCATGCATCTTGCCCGAGATGTCAGGGCTCATTTTGTAATCAGGTCATCTTGTATTTTGTGCAAATGATCAATTAATGAATATCAGAACATCTTTTGCAAATGAGTCTCTTTTTCCCGCTCACTGTTTTTCATTTTTCATTTTTTGTACAAATATAAAATGGCAATGTTTTTCAAAATAATAACTTCATTTTCATTTTTTTTTAAAAACAAGATAAAACTGATCACTAAAATGAACCAATCTAATCCCTTGCAGAGAGTGCCCTCCAGACTGCACTGACAACGACACTGCTATGACTTCGTATGACTTCGACAATCCGATTAATCAAGCCGATGAAGAGGTTGAAGAAGATTATGAGCTACCTGAAGAACTATCCAGGTTGTTAAGACAAGAGGAGAAGTTTATCACTCCTCATCAGGAGGAAGTTGAGACAGTTAATCTTGGTATCGAAGAGACTTGAAAGAAGTAAAGATCGGGGCCCGTCTGCAAGATTCAGTGAAAGAACAACATATTGACCTGCTGCAAGAGTACGTTGATGTCTTTGCTTGGTCTTATCAGGATATGCCAGGTTTGGATACCGACATTGTTATGCATAAGCTGCCTCTAAAAGAAGACTGTCCACCAGTAAAACAGAAGTTGCGCCGTACTCGTCCGGATATGGCAATGAAGATAAAAGAAGAGGTACAAAAACAGTGGGACGTCGGTTTCCTTGTTGTAACTAGTTACCCGCCGTGGATTACTAACATTGTACATGTACCTAATAAAGATGGCAAAGTACGGATGTGTGTGGACTACCGGGATCTGAATAGAGCTAGCCTGAAGGATGACTTCCCTTTACCTCACATTGATGTATTGGTCGACAACACGACTCAGTTCTCGGTGTTCTCCTTCATGGATGGATTCTCAGGATATAATCAGATCAAGATGTCACCTGAGGACATGGAGAAGACAACTTTCATCACACCCTGGGGCACATTTTGTTATAAGGTGATGCCATTCGGACTGAAGAATGTTGGTGCCACTTATCAACGGGTTATGGTAACATTATTCCACGACATGATCCACAAAGAAATTGAATGTTACGTGGATGACATGATTGCCAAGTCCCTCACCGAAGAAGACCACCTGGTGAATCTGTGGAAGCTATTAAAGCGTCTGAGAAAGTACTAGCTGAAGCTGAACCCCAACAAATGCACATTCGGGGTACGATCCGGTAAAATGCCGGGGTTTATTGTAAGTGAAAAGGGAATTGAATTTGACCCTGACAAAGTCAAAGCCATTCAAGAGATGCTGCACCAAAGACTGAAAAAGAAGTTCGGGGGTTTCTAGGTAGATTGAACTAAATTTCAAGGTTCATATCTCATCTTACAGCAACCTGTGAGCCCTTATTCAAGTTGTTAAGGAACGAACAAACGGTCAGGTGGAATGAAGACTGCCAAAGGGCTTTTGACAAAATCAAGGAATACTTACAAGAACCTCCAATACTTATGCCTCCAGTTGAAGGAAGACCTCTAATAATGTACCTGACAGTATTAGAAGAGTCAATGGGGTGTGTGCTGGGCCAACATGACGAGTCTGGTCGAAAAGAGTATGCAATATACTACCTAAGCAAAAAGTTTACCGACTGTGAACAACATTATTCACTGCTCGAGAAAACTTGTTGTGCTTTAGCGTGGGCTGCTCGCCGACTAAGGCAGTATATGTTGACCCACACTACCTTGTTGATCTCCAAGATAGATCCAGTCAAGTACATATTTGAGAAGCCAACACTTACCGGACGGGTTGCAAGGTGGCAAATGATTCTCACAGAATATGACATTTAGTACACATCTCAAAAGGCCATCAAGGGCAGTGTATTATCTGATTATCTTGCTGAGCAACCCATTGATGATTACCAGCCTATGAGATTTGACTTTGTCGCTCCCCGAATTTCCATCCTGGTACAAACGCGAAAGTGGCGCGGAAAAGAATAGAGTCGCCAGCCCGGCATTTTTATCCCGAAGGAACGGGAATGGTAATGCTGCACAAACCAGAAGAAAAGAAAAGGAAGGACACGGGTCCTGCGAACCAAAGAGACTGAGCTCGGGAGTCGGTTACGACCTGGGAAGGTATTAGCACCTCAGATCGTCCGCCATACCCGACGGGATCCAAAGGGTGAAAGCTGCTGCAAAGAAAAGGAACTGAACTGGATAAAAGAAAAGAAAAGGGAACTGAAAAAGAAAGGAAAAATGTAGGGAAAATAAAAGATTGTGCTCGAACGGGCCCTACCCCACTGCCTACGTACCTCATCTGGACAATGAGGATCAGAGTCGTCGTAGTTCCCCTAACTAGGGGTGGAAAGGATTGCTTGTGAATTAAGGCTTGGACTGCCTATGTCAATGCTCAGGTGTTGCAGGCTCGGACGACGAGTGCGTAACCGTCTTGCAAAATGACAAGTAGGTGCAAGTTCGCGTACGAAGCAAAGGAGATAAGAAAAGAATTCCCGAAGGAAAGACGCTTATTGTTTGTTTGTGTTTTTTAGAAGCTTTTATGAGTGTGTCACAAGAAATTGAACTCAAGCTCTTTTCCATGGAATGTGCACTTGTCACTACATTCCATGATGGAATAATAGAACAAGCACACTCAAGTAAGGAGAAGATCCCCAAAACATGAGTCCAGAGATTAGGGCTTAAGCTCACTAACTCATTAACTTATTAAGTGTTTTGGTATTTACAATGAAGAAGTGTGTTTTAAGATTTTCTTGGTGAAGATGATATCTTGATCAGACTTGTGCATCACAAGACAGACTTGTACTAACCCAAGATGGGAAGATTACAAGTGTCTCATGGGATAAGGCTATTGCTCAAGATTTCACTTCCATCTTTATTAAGTGTCTTCTTTAGGGTTTTGAGATGAGAAGAGAAGAGAACCAAAAGGATCACAAAGGTAAAAGTCTAATGGGGGACTAATGAATCCTAATTGTTGTCATGCAATGGGAATCCTAGGTTAGTGAGGTTTACTATCCTAAAGAAGAAAGAAAGAAGAAAAGAAGAAGAAAGAAGAATAGAAGAAAGGGGAAGTAAGGCCTAAGACCAATAATCACAAGGTTAGAAAAATAATAAGGAAAAGAGAAGAGATGAGATTTGGAGATGTGGGAATCACATCCACACCTCTCACTTACCAAAGCCCCTGAAATGGTTAGTGACACAAGTATAAAGGAAATACAAAATGAACATAATGCCATACCAAAACCATACAACCAGAAGTGAAGTCATACACATAAATGTCAAATGCAAACTCAAGGAACAAGAATGAGAAAAAAAATCAAACAACTCAACATGAAGCAACATGAATCACTTATGGCAAATCAAAGCAAACATGATAAGATGCAAAGCAAAATAACCAAAGCACAACCTCAAGGTACCAAACCAGAACCCTAACATGCTAAAAAAATGTCTAAGGAACACATGAGATGAAGAGAAGAGGTGCATATAGTCAAGTGTTTACATCATGAGAAGAAAGAAACAAAGGAAGTGAGGTGGATATACATAAAAGTGAATGAACTTCAAGAACAACCAAACACAAACTCCTCAAGGCACAAACCAAAACTCGAGATCAGAGAGGTATCCACATCCTAATAAGGCTCTAAACAAGTTGAAGAAGTTGGCACAAGTGCCCTTCTAAGCTAAGGAGAGAACATATGACCCAAAAGGAGCAAAAGGGGACAAGTGAAGAACCAAAATTCAAATTAATTCAAGTATGCACCCAAAAATTCCACAAACTTGCACAAATGATCTTCAATCATACCATAACAACATGCCAAGAGGAAGGGATCAAATTCAGAAGCTAAACAAGTCAAATAAGAGGTCAAACATGGATTAGGGTTAGATGGCTTCAATCACAATTAGAGATCAAAATCAATTAAGAAAAATTCTAAAAATCAGAACAAAAATCACCAATAAACTACACCTCATCATGAATCTAGAGCAAAACGAATCACTTAAAAATTCCAAATAATGACCAAGATAGAAAATGGACAAGTCAGCATGGTTCAAAATGAAATAAAATGAATTAATTAAAAGGAACAATTAATTTCCACGTGACAATTAAAAATAAATGGAAAATAAAAATATCAAAAATTAGAGAAAACTCAAAGAAGCATTCATGAAATTTTTTATAATTTTTGGAGACCTAAAACTATTTTTAAAAATTGAAAACCAAACTGTAAATAAAAATAAATGAAATGGCCAGGGGGTGCGTATAGCAAGGGATTCCAGTTCATTTTAATTGGGCTCAAAGTCAGGGGGTGGGAATAGCCATTGAGGCCCACTCAGTCCAGCGCAGTTCATAATAGTTGTGATGGATATTCAGTTAAATTCAGAAAAAAGGAAAGCCAATGGATCAGATGGACGCACCTCATGAGGTCAATGAATTCAGAAATTCAAACCAAACAGCAAACCCTAGCACACGCACACCATAACTAATGTGAACTGGCAAACACACTACATTATTGTTTAAAACAGAATCACGTGAGGTACACCCTCCCTTTTTAATGCGTTGTCACATTCTCAACCCTCCAGGTCTCAGATCCAACAGCTATAACATCATCTTCTCCATCTTTCATTTCCAGAATCCGGTGATGGAGCCCTAGCTCTGGTCATCGGAAAACTCATCAATATGAACAAACTTCCATTAAAATGAATCAAAAGCTCTTGATTAACTAAACAAGCCATGCTGAATTCAAATATGACACTCAAATTTACAAAGGATTAAAGAACAAACTGGATCGAAGGAAAACAGATCTGACCATAAAACTTCAAATCATCAATACAAACTCAATATTCATCCATTTTCAAAACCAATCATCAGCATATCACACCGATCACAATGCATACATCTAAAACCATTTCTAGATCTATGAATTCAGTAGGTTACCTGAACTTGCAGAGCACGAATTAGGTCAAGACAAGCCTCTAAACACTACAAATCTTCCTCTTCTAACCTCTCCTTGCAAAATAAATGCAAGAGAGAGCTTGAATTGCTCTGGATCTTGAAGTTTGAGAGCAATTGCACTTGAATGGCACCTCTTGAAATCTTGAGCTTCAGCTTAAATCAATGGTGGATTAATGATCCTTATGCTTCAAGGATTCAGAATATGCAATTTGTTTGATGAATGAGTGAGAGAATGATGAGATTCGAAGAGAAATGCTTGAGGTAAAAAACTCTAGAATGAACAAAAGTGATGGATCTGGGGTGAAATAAAACCCTAGTTTTCTTTTATAACATGCCACTACTCAATGCTGAAAAAATGAAGAGGAATGTACGTGAGAGGAGAGTGTGAGGATGAAATTGCAAACTTGGCAAGATTGGTGTGAAGTGGTGATTTGCTCGTGCATCCTTCTCTTTCCTTGCACATGTTCAATCATAATCCAACCCTTTATTCAAAACTGAAATCATCTTGGCCCTTGGATGTGAGGGTCATGCATTTCTCATGATTATGCATTTTTGCTTCTTGTATGGTACACCACCTCTCATGCACGAATTTGTTGATATCTTTGGAGTAAATCAACACTTAGGCAATGCTTTGTGACAATATGATCATATTTGGTCCATAACAACACTTGAAAATAAGTTCCATGAGATTTTGCATTTGTGGAAGGCTTGAATTTCATGCCATGCCCTAGAATTCATGAAAGTTTCGAAGGGCTTATCTCTCAAACCATGAGGGCTATGAAAATGCTCTTGTACTTTTTAAAAAAGGGAGACTTTAATCTTCAACTTTCATGTTTGATGGTAATCCATTTGAAGCTTTTTTCACCAAGTCATGCTCACTTGAAAATTAGGGCAAAATGTTACTAAAAATGGAAATTTCCATGACCAATCCCATGCAAAAAATGCAAAACCCCTCAAAACCTCTTGATTCTTGATTTTTGACTTTGCCAAACCTCTTCTAAGGTTATAAGAACATCCCTTGGCTTGAAAACTAGGGTTGGACCCTTTGAAATCTCACAGTTGACTTCTAGAATGCACAGTTGACCAATTTCTTCATTTACAAGCAACTGAAGAAATATCTGACTTCCACAAGGAATTTTCTCACCAAATTTCATCCCTAGGATCCTATTAACATATGAGAGACTTTGCCCAAATGAAATGGCCAAAGTTACAAAGTTTTCATGCTTGAAACTCAAACCCTAATTTGGGATCATTGTGTAGGAGCTTTGCCCTAGCTTGAATTCCCTGGTGATCCTCCCACCTCCTGGGCTCTTGTGAATGATATTAAGCTTGTGAATGCCATATAGACTCTTCATAGGACTTGAGCAAATCCGTTGGGACTCTTGTTATAGCTTGAAATGCTTCAAATCCCTCCACAGATGATCATATGCCTAATGCTAGGTCATGAGAATGTTATGCCTCATCTTTCCATGCTAAGATGCCAAGGAAATGATATGCTTATGATGAATATGATATGATATGATGCTTAAAAAGAAGAGGGCAAATTTAGGGTGTTACAGCTGCCCCTATTCAAACAACTGTTAATCTGAAAAGGACGGTAGCACGGGCTATCGACCGTTCAAGATAAACTGTGGTTGAATACCAAGAAAACCTGAAATTTGCACTTTGCTGGAGAATGCAAGAACTGGGAAATAAACCCAACCAAATGACGCTTTGGTAGCTGAAGTGGAGAGAAAGCAGACGAGCTCCTTCCAAGTTGAAACTGTTATATGGAATTATAATACTTTGACAAACGAGTCTTCTTCGAACAATCCTGTTACGCAAGGAACTGGACATACTAGTCATCTCATACTTTGCAAAACAAATGACTTGAGACAGACGAATCTCCTTCGGATAAACCTGTTATGCCAGGACCGGTGATACACTTAAGTCTGTGGGATAGACATGCATAATCAAGGTAGACAAACCCTCCTCATATATTATCCGTGGATATATGGCCTAAGACAGACGAGCCTTCTTCGAGAAAACCTGTTATGCCAGGTGCAACGTTAATAAGTGGTGCTTGAGACAGATGAGCCTCCCTCGGATATACCTGTTACGCCAGGACCGGTAACTATTTTGACGTTCAATCCCACCGTCAGGACTTCAAACCTCTTCAACACAGACGAGTATTGGATGATCATCAAGAGAACACAGACGAGTGTCATAAGTCACCGATACAAAGGAATATCAGACGATGATCTGAGAAACACAGACGAGCGCTTCAGGAAATGATACAGACAAATATCAGTCACTGGTACAGACGAATACCAGAAATTCAAACACAGACGAGCATTTGGATTAGCAATACAGACGAGTACCAGGGTAATTATCAAATCAATACATATGAATATAAGTTAACACAGACGAGTGCAGGGAATGATACAGACGAGTATCCCAACAATGCAGACGAACTTCAAACAGATAACAAACACAAACGAGTGTTGGGGAGTGCAGACGAGCAATAGCAATTACAGCCATGGGCAGCTGCTGGGGACAACAAACGAGCAATACCAAAGTGATAACACAGACAAGTGTTGATAAATGTAGACGAGCAATAAGCAACCATCAAACACAAACAAGTGCTGGGAAGTGCAAACGAGCAACAACAAATATCAAACACAACCGAGTGTTGGAAAGTGCAGACGAGCAATCAATAATTATCAAACATAGACGAGTGTTGGGAGGTGCAGACGAGCATCAAACAAATATCTGATTGGCAACAAGAATCACAACTCTGCAGGGGAGAACCAAGTCAAGAGGCTTTGACACTTACCTTTGGTTAGGGGGATGAATAACTGTTTGTATCATCACATTGACCATAAATAAATTGGCGACTTCTCTGGGGAATATTTCACTGATGGGAGTGAAATCCAAATATGAACCTTGTGGGGAAATCAAGCATTCCGCTTCCTGCTGAGCATACTCCACTTGTGGGAAAATAAACTGCTGGGGATCCCCATCTGTCTGGACCTAGCTGGGGAAAACTCTGCTTGGGAGAATGTGACGCCATCCTGCATAACCTGCAACAACAGAATACACATATGTGCCCCGAGGACTTGCATGGTATGATCTGTTCATCCATCGTCGCCCGACACTCAAAGAGAATTTCAAATGTTTCCCTGCAATGTCATTTTTCAAATTATCACCATGTTTTAAATGAAAATGCTATTTTTGCTAAAAATTCAGGACATTTTGCAAACAAAAGATAAACACAACACAACTTTTTGACTGAATATTCTTTTTATTGAAAGGCCTCTGAATAGGCAAAGTTTTTACATCAGGAAGCAACCACCTGGAAAGAGGTAGCCGCCATAGAATTGAGAAAATAAACTATCCTAATGGCAATGGACACGACATCCCAATGAGTTTCCTTCTTGCTATGACCAGCATGTCTTCAAAACTCTCCATTCTTGCCTTTGCTTTCTGAGGAGATGAGGGGACTGATTCCTATCCTTCTGATATTGTCAGGCTATACGAAACAGATTTGGTTCAGATTACTCGGATCGCAGTTGTTCGCTTATTCCCTTGTTTTGCGTGGATCGCCCTTTCGGGTTTTCAATCCACCGGGATACCCTTTTTTGCCTGAGTTGTCCAATGTGGCTTTTCAACTAAGCAGGTGTACATTTTTTTTTATTTACTTTCCCTAACTTTTGCCCGAGCTTTTTATTCTGTTTTTAGCTCGCCGGGATGCCCTTTTCTTGCCTGGACTTTAATTATGTTTTTGTTTCCAGCGGGTCTATTTATGCGAAGTATTTTTTAACTGCGTCTGAGTTAACAGGGGATTGGAAATATTCTCCATCCATAGTGGTGAGCATCAGTGCTCCGCCTGAGAAAACTTTCTTCACTATGAATGGTCCTTCGTAGTTTGGGGTCCACTTGCCCCTGTGATCTGAACCTGGAGGAATGATCCTCTTGAGCACAGCTCTCCTACTTGATACTCCCGAGTATGTACTCGTTGGTCGAATGCTCGCTTCATTCTCCTCTGATAAAGCTGACCATGACAGATAGCCGCTAACCTCTTTTCCTCAATTAAGCATAGCTGATTATATCGAGCACGTACCCATTTAGCGTCATCAAGCTTCATATCCATCATCACATGCAATGAAGGAATCTCTACTTCAACAGGCAAGACTACCTCCATACCGTATACCAATGAGAAGGGAGTTGCCCCAGTTGACGTCCTGACTGACGTTCGGTACCCATGCAATGCAAATGGTAACATCTCATGCCAATCTTTGTAAGTGACAACCATCTTTTGCACAATCTTCTTGATATTCTTATTTGCCGCCTCTACCGCACCATTCATCTTTGATCGGTAAGGAGAAGAGTTGTGATGCTGAATCTGGAAGTCCCGACATAATTCTGCCATCATCTTGTTGTTCAAGTTAGAACCATTGTCAATGATGATTCTTTCGGGCACTCCGTATCTGCAAATAATGTCTCTCTTCAAAAATCTGGCTACCACTTGACGAGTGACATTAGCATAAGATGTTGCTTCAACCCACTTAGTGAAGTAATCGATCGCAACTAAGATGAAGCGATGACCATTTGAAGCAGTAGGCTCTATTTTCCCGATCATGTCAATACCCCACATAGAAAAGGGCCAAGGAGATGACATGACGTTGAGCGGGCTAGGAGGAATATGCACCTTGTCTTCATAAATCTGGCACTTGTGGCACTTACAGGCGTACGAACAACAGTCTACATCCATTGTCATCCAATAGTACCCCGATCTCAACAACTTCTTAGCCATAGCATGCCCTCCTGCATGAGTACCGAAAGATCCCTCGTGGACTTCCTACATCAACAGGCTTGCTTCGTGTCTATCCACGCATCTGAGCAAGACCATATCAAAGTTCCTCTTATACAAAACCCCATCTGTATTCAAGAAGAAACTAGCAGCAAGTCGTCTTAAGGTCTTCTTGTCGTTGGATGATGCCCCAGCCGGGTATTCTTTCTTTTCCAGGAAGAGCATGATATCAAAGTACCAAGGTTTCTCATCAAACACTGCGTCTATAGAGAAAGTATGAGCTGGAGCGTCAAGCTTGGAAATGTCAATCCTGGGCACATAATTCCAACACAAGACTTTGATAGACGAAGAAAGAGTAGCCAATGCATCGGCAAATTGATTTTTATCACGTGGTATATACTGAAGTTTAACCGTTGTGAAGAACGTCAACAGTTTTCTGGCATAATCCCTATAAGGAATTAAATGTTCTTGATACGTATACCACTTGCCGGTAATCTGGTTGATAACGAGGGCTAAGTCTCCGAATATATCGAGGATCTTGATCCGAAGATTAATAGCCTCCTCTATTCCCATGATGCACGCCTCGTATTCCGCTTCATTATTGGTGCAGCCAAAAGTAATTATGGCAGCGAAGGGAAAGTGAACACCTTCAAGAGTGATAAGAACAACACCAACTCCACGTCCGTTGATATTAACTGCCCCATCAAACATCAACTTTCATTTGGATTCAGGGTCTTGCCCCTCCTCCGGAAGTGGTTCCTCACAATCGTTTTCTTTGAGGTACATGATGTCCTTATCAGGGAAATCAAACTTCATTGGCTGATAGTCATCTTCAAGAGGTTTTTGTGCAAGGTAGTCCGACAATACACTCCCCTTGATGGCTTTCTGAGAAGTATAATGTATGTCATACTCTGTTAAAATCATTTGCCACCTAACAACCCTTCCGGTTAACGCTGGTTTCTCAAAGATATACTTGACAGGATCCATTTTTGAGATTAGCAGTGTGGTATGGGTCAACATGTACTGTCTTAGTCGGCGAGCAGCCCATACCAAAGCGCAGCAAGTTTTCTCGAGCAGTGAGTAACGGGATTCACAGTCGGTAAACTTTTTGCTAAGGTAATAAATAACGTACTCTTTTCAACCAGACTCGTCATATTGGCCTAGAACACACCCCATTGACCCTTCTAGCACAGTCAAGTACATGATAAGCGGCCGTCCTGGAACTAGAGGAATTAGAATCGGAGGCTCCTGCAAATAGTTCAACCTCCCTAAAAACCCGCGCACTTCTTTTTCTGTTTTCGGTGCAAGCATATCTTGTATTGCTTTTACTTTTGCAGGATCCACCTCAATTCCTTTCTGACTAACAATGAAACCCAGCAGTTTCCCGGAACGCACTCCGAAAGTGCACTTGTTTGGATTCAACCTCAGCTTATACTTTATCAGTCTATCAAACAGCTTCTTGAGATTGACCAAATGCTCTTCTTCGTGTCAGGACTTGGCAATCATGTCGTCCACATAACACTCTATCTCCTTGTGTATCATGTCGTGGAACAATGTGACCATAGCCCGCTGATACGTTGCCCCGACGTTCTTCAAACCAAAGGGCATAACCTTGTAGCAGAATGTACCCCACGGGGTAATGAACGTTGTTTTCTCCATGTCTTCCGGTGCCATCTTAATCTGATTATATCCGTAGAAGCCATCCATGAAAGAAAATACCGAGAATTGAGCGGTGTTGTCTACCAGCACATCAATGTGAGGTAATGGAAAGTCATATTTTGGGCTCGCTCTATTTAGATCCCGGTAATCAACGCACATCCGGACTTTGTCGTCCTTCTTTGGTACAGGTACATGTTAGCTACCCAAGGTGGATAACTAGTTATGACAAGGAATCTGGAATCCCACTGTTTCTGAACTTCCTCCTTGATCTTCATCGCCATGTCAGGACGAGTTCTTCTCAACTTCTATTTCACAGAAGGATAGTCTTCTCTCAATGGTAGCTTATGCACAACAATGTCGGTATCCAGCCCTGGCATATCTTGATACGACCAGGCGAAGATATCCACATATTCACGCAGCTTACCAATCAAATCTTTGTTTACTTCGGCCTACAGACTGGCCCCAATCTTGATCTCTTTCTTCACATCTTCAGTTCCGATGTTGATGATCTCTATTTCTTCCTGATGAGGCTGAATGACCCTTTCCTCTTGTTTCAACAACCTGACCAATTCTTCAGGGAGTTCACAGTCTTCCTCAACCCCTTCATCAGCTTGGTAGATAGGATTGTCAAAGTCATGCGTGGTCATAGCAGGAATGTTATCACTAGAATCTGGATGATCGACACTGCACAGACGATGTGCTTATTTCAGAATCTGTTTATTTTTCAAAAGAGACGCAAACACACAAACAAAAAGAAAACACATTGCCATTTTTTTGTTTTGTGAAAAATTTAAAACGAAAGAAAGAGAACACAATTTGTCTGAAAAATGTCCTTTATTTCATGGTAAAATAAATGCATTCAAATCATGGTGGCCCTACAATGGGTCCTTGCACCTTGGGCAGAGTGCAGGATTGACAATGCAGCATGATAAGAAAAGGAAACAAATAAATTACTTTGATTGCCAGGTAACTTGGACGATGTCTTCAGCAGACCAGTTCTTGAGCTCCTCTCCGGGTGCACATGGATGAATCCATTTGTCCCAGTTGCCATCACTGTCTCCATCTTCACTTGTTACACAGATATGGTTGCGGTCGAGCATCCCAGCGCTTGTGAAAGTAATAGCTTTACCACTTAGAGGCCAGTTGGACCCATCAGGTTGATAACCAAGCCCAAACTTGGCATCTTTCTTCTTTAATTCCAGCAACTTGCCTCAGCCCTGGGCGCTTCCCGACTGAACCACTTCCTTAGCCTGCTTATAGGAGTGAATGGAGGTACCTTCTTTCTCATTGTTCCTCTCTACTGGAGTCAAAATGCTGACGTTAACCGCCTCGAAAGCCTGACACAGCGTTTCATGGATTTCTCCGTCCATCTCCACATATTTGAAAGTTGATAAGTGGCTCACAAAGATATCTTCCTCTCCGCACACAGTGATTACTTGGCCATCAACCACGTACTTTAGCTTTTGATGCAGAGTAGAAGTTACTGCTCCGGCAGCGTGAATCCAAGGACGTCCCAACAAGAAACTGTACGCGGGCTAAATATCCATGACGTAAAATGTGTTCTTGAATACTTGAGACCCTATTTTCACAGGTAACATAACTTCTGCGAACACTGACCTTCTGGACCCATCAAAAGCTTTTAACTATCAAATCACTGGGTCGTAGAACGATACCATCAACATTCAGCTTCATTAGGGCTTTCTTCGGGAGTACATTAAGAGAAGAGCCTGTGTCAACCAGGACATGCGACAAAACAGCACCCTTACATTCCATTGTAATATGCAGTGCTTTGTTATGGTTACGGCCCTCTAAGGTAAGGTCTCTATCTGTGAAGCCCAACCCGTGGCTTGCATTCACACTGCCCACTACAGCTTCCAGTTGATTAACAGTTATCTCTTGAGGAACGTATGCCATCTACAACACATTCAGCAAGGCTTCTCTATATGCTGGAGAACACATCAGCAATGACATAATTGATATTTTGGACGGTGTCTGGTTCAACTGTTCAACCACCTTGTAATCACTCTTTTTTATTATCCGCATAAATTCTTCCACTTCTTTCTCAAAGGTACCCTGCCCAGCAGCAGGAGTTGTCATTTCTTCAGTCGCTGTTTGCTTTCCTTTAGCCTTTGCCGAAGCTTCAGCCTCAAGATCTCCTCTCAGAACTGGGGGAGAAAAAAGACGACCACTTCTCATAAAACCTCCAACCCCTCCGACATTCACTACAGTCGGGTCAATAGTTATTGACTTACTCTCGACCTTCTGTCCTTCCACATACACCTCTGAACCATAATGCCATGGGATGGCTTTATCATCTGTATAAGGAACAGGCCCTGGAACAGTGATAGTAACAGGACTGACTTCATGAGTATAAATAGTCACAGGTTCTCTTCTAGCAGGCATCTCAGCTGGGTCATAAAAGATGGTTATAGTGGACACACAATCACTTTTATTATCAACTTTGTCAAACTGCAATGACCCTTCATCAATCAGATTTTGCAACCCCACCTTCAGGTCTTCACAACCGTTCACTGAATTCAAACACTTCTCACAATCAGAACCGCATCCCAAAAACACTTATCCTTTCAACAGCCTCTCCTTCACCACCAACAACGGAGTCTTCACTTCTTCTATGCTCAGAATCAGACTTAACTTCTCACCTCCGTCAACATCATTTATTCTAGCCCCTCCATGGTTCGGAATAGGGTTTGAAGTAACTTTAGGCGGTGGTGCAAAGTTAATCGCCTTGGAGTCGATCAAATCTTGAACTTTATGTTGTAGCGCCCTGCACTTCTCAGTTGAGTGCCCGGGTGCCCCTGAATGGAAAGCGCATCTAGCATTGGCATCGTATCCCATTGGAAGCTCTCTAGGTGGTGGTGGTGCTAATGTCCTCAGTTGTATAAAATTCAGGTCTAGCAATCTCTGCAGCAATGCAATATATGTCATGGGAATTGCTTCAAGCACCCTATTAGCCGGACGAGCTTGTCTTGGCTGATAAGGTCTTTGTTGATAGTTGTTACGTTGTGGCTGTTGTTGTTGTTGTTGTTGAGGTTGTACCTGCTGCACCGGACTGGAAGGGATAGTGACAGCTGCCACTTGTTCATATGATCTTCTATATCCTCGGCCCCGTCCTCGGCCATACACAACATCGGTCTCACCTTCCCTTCTTCTTGGGGGTCCGTTGAAAGCTTTTCTTATGCCACTCGAACTGCTCGCACTGGTATCCTGAATATTTCCCTTTTTTAGCAGAGTCTCGACCCTCTCACCTGCTATTACTATATCATTGAACTTGGTAGCCGAACAAGATGCCAATCTTTCGATAAACACCCCTTGCAACGTTCCCATGAACATATCAGCCATCTCATTCTCCAGCAATGGTGGTTGCACTCTGGCAGCGAGCTGACGCCACCTTTGAGCATACTCTTTAAACCCCTTCTTAGCAGTTTGAGACATATTTTGCAGTTGAGTGCGATTTGGAGTCATGTCCAAATTGTACTGGTATTGCTTCATGAACGCCTCTGCCAAGTCCTTCCAGCTTTTAATGTTGACCCTACTTAGCTTCATATACCATTCCAAGGAAGCCCCTACCAGGCTGTCCTTGAAATAGTACATCCATAGCTTCTCGTCTTCAGTATGGGCAGCAATCCTTCCTACAAAGGACTGGAGGTGAGTCTTTGGACACGCTGTGCCGTTGTACTTCTCGAAAGTCGGGACCTTGAACTTGTAAGGGATTCTAACCCCTGGAACCAAGCCCAAGTCAGTAATGTCGAACCCCAGAGAGTTCTGAGATTGAATGGCCCTGATCTGTTCAGCCATCTCTTCAAATTTTCTGTTCATTTCAGCCCCTTGGCCTTCAGTTTCGTCCAGTAGAGTAAACTGTTTGTCTTGACCATCCATCTGTACATTGTTTAGTCCATCATTGATAATGGTAACCCCTGGTTTTGCCACAGGGATTTCAACTTGACGGGCGCCCGCACCGTTACGATTACCTCCATCAGCAGTCCCGTTGTTCCTGGCTTGATTATTTTCTACCAACTCACGTAGATGTTCCTGATTCTAACCCATTCCTTCCATAAGGGTCATAAAATTGTCCATCCTCAGCCTCAAGTCAGCTAAATCAGCCTGCATTTGATCCATGACTCTCTCTCTGTTGACTCTTGTGGGATATCTGTGTATGATCGGCTGTTCTCGAACCTTCCTGGGAGCTATAGTGCCTGAAACGACGTAAACGTTAGAAACTAAAGAACTACCTACAAAACAAACAAACATGTTATATGCATGCAATGTAACTGCTCATGTTTCCAAGTTTTAAGCATTTGCATGCCCCAGTTCTGGTATTTGCTTCCAGATAGCCACTTTGAGCATTAATTTTCAATCTTTCTCTTTGAAGGGTGTTCAGATCTTAGCAATATCAGACAAACAAGCCTTGTGTCGCCATTTCTGTCGCGGTGAGAATCGGATAACAAGCTATTGATTAAGCTTGAATCGCAAAACTTTTATGTTCACCACCGACTTTAATTTAATCCAAAGGGAAAAGGGAAAAAGATCGTAAAAACCCTAAATGAGGAGAAACTAGGTTCGGGGGTTGATTATACCTAGGGAAGGTGTTAGCATCCTAAGCATCCGCAGTATCCTACGGGAACCTCTTGTTAATATTTGTGTTTTTGTTATTTATTGCTTGTTAAAACTAAGGGAACCTAAGGTTTTTATTTCTAATGGTGCTCGCACAACATCACATCGATGCCTACGTATCGGGTATAGAATCAGAGCACTCGTAGTTCTCCTAAGGATTAACGAACACTTGGTTACGCTCAAGGTTCGCGGGGGAAGGTAAGTGTTATGGAAAACACTCACGTGACTTTAGCAAAGTCACAAAAAGTTGTAAAATAAAAAGTCCTAATGGCTAAGGTCAAAAAGGAACTAGGGATGGCTAAACTTCCTATGACATTGAGTCAACTGCAGGAGGTCTTTCCCTTTTGGATTGAAATGCGAAAAAATAAAGTAAATAAAAAGGTGCAAGCTCCTAAGAATAGGCAAAGATTGCTACTTGCAAAAATGGACTAAATGAAGTAAATGGAAATGCAAGATAAAAGGCTTAGTAACCGGGCTACGACTCGATATATGGATCGAGAATGCGGGGGTGGAAGACAAGCGTGGTGCATCAATTTGCTTAAGTTGGAAAGTTGTGAAGTGTAAAGACCGTGCAGATGGCGATCGTAAAACGACCGACTTACGTGTGTGAGTGAGGTGTGTAAAGTTCACTTGGCGTTGGACCAAGGATTTATTATCTTGAAAATTAATGTGCGCTTTCAATTTTTATTTTAACAGATATATGGTCATGATGTAAAATAAAATAAATACAAACATATAACCAAGACATCGAAAGAAAAAACTCACACTAAAAAGAAATAGGCCTGAATTTAAAACTCTCACACTAATGGGATCTAACTTAACCTAAATTATCTAAACTAACTTCTTAGGGGAAATATAGACAAGACATTATTTTTTAGGATTTTTTTAGAATTAAAATAAAATGAATTAATAATAATAAAAATAATAAAAAAAAGATAGAGAACCTAAATAGATAACCTAAAATTACATGAGGATTAAGAAAATACACATAAAGGTTATGAGAAAATATTTTGATTTTTTTTGGAATGTATCAAAGGAACTATCGAATAAACAACTAAAGATTAAATTCTAAGAAAAGAAAACTTAATTAGAAGAAAATATTTTGTATTTTTTGAAGAAATTGTCAAAGAAATTAATAACAAATCCTAAGTAAAGTTTAATTACATAAAGTTTTAATCCACAAGTAGAAAAATGTTTTAATTAAAAAAAATGAATTGACATCTCTATTTTTTTTTTAAAAACTATTATATTGAATTAAAATTATATTAAGAAAATAGAATCTCTAATTGAACCAACTTAACAAAAATGAGATCAAAAAATATTTAAGAAAATAAATTTGGTTTTCAAATCTAAAATAACTTTAAAAGAACAAAGCTAAATTAAATCTAAAGAAAAAGGGGAGCTAGTGGATAGTGGTTCTGGTTGCAGTAAAGGGGAACGGTCCAAGGGCCCATGGGGCGCTGGGGAACATGAGCGGGTCGGGTTCAACCCTCGACCCGGTTCACGCTAATGCCAAAGGGTCAGGACAAACCCCAAGCCAAAACGGCGTTGTTTCTCACGAAATGGGGGAAGAAACCCCTTTGTCCGTCTCACTCTCTTTTCTCCTTGTTTCTTTCTCTTACGAAGCTCTCTCAAATCTCTCTCCCGCTCACAGCCCCTCTTCTCGGATTCGGCTTGCGGGCCTGGTCATCCTGTTTGGACTTAGACGGATTGCTGCGTTTTCAGTGTGTTCGACTCGTCCATGGATCCAGAAATTTCGCCTTCCATCTCGTCTTTTCTTTTTCTTCTTTGTTTTGTATTTCTGAATCTAAACTTGTTGTTGTTGAAGTTTTGTTGTTGCTGTTGATTCGAACAGAGATGGAGATTTGAGGGGGGAGTAGTTCAGTCGAAGGGCTTCGGAGGGGGTGAAGGTATTGTTGAAGATGATGTGCGGTGATGGGTGTTGGTTGTTGTGAGGTTTGAGTTAAGGTCTGTTGAAGGTTGTGGCTGGTTGTGGTGGATGAAGGTTCGACAATGGAGGTTTCAGCGTGTTTGTAGGTCTTGTAAGGTGAATGATGAAGGTATTCATCTTGTTGGTGTGGTTTGAAGATGGAGGAGTGTTATGATTGTCTTGTTGTTGTTTTTGATGATTTTCATCTCAGGTTTCGTAAGTGAAGGTTTGGTTTGAGTTTGGAGGTGAATGAAGGAGGTTCTGATGGTGGTTCACACGGTTTCGTCACGGTTTAGAAATTGCTTTTGAAGGGAGGTTGTGGTTCAGCTTTGTTCAGGGTGAAAAATGAGTGAAGAGGATGAGTTTTGGTGGTGATGGATCAACGTGTGTTTTGCAGTGACAGAGTTGATATGGTGAATATGGCGGTATCAGCGACAAGTTCCCTTCAAAGGCTTTCGTGGTGGTGATGCGATTGAATGAAGGTGGTGGAAGGGTTTTGTTTCTGTTTGCGGAAGGATGGTTGGTGGATGTGAGCAGTTAGCAACGAAGAGGAAGGTTTCGCGTCTCGCGGTTTTTCACGACGTCTTCTCATGATGTGGAGACGGCGCCAGCGGAGAAGGTTTGAAAACTTCCAGCTTATGTTTGGCTAGAAAGATTTCACGGTTAGTGATTTGGGGTTGTGAGTTGTTAGTTTGGTTCGTAAGTCAGATCACGACAAGGTTTGGATTCCCTTTTCTATCATTTTCCTGGTTTTCTCTGAGGGTTAACTAGTATGCGGTTAGGGTTTTTTACGATAACTAAGCTTTTGTGACCTGGTATGAAGTTCTACCTAGATGGCTGGAATTTTTCAAAGGAGCTTTTGGTGGATATGGTTTTGTGTGGTTGGTTTGTATCCTTTTCGTTTCTGTTTTTTTTTTATGCTTTGAGGGATTGTTTTGGGTTGTGTTTATGGTAAGGGTCTTATGTGATGCTCTTGCTGTTTTACTTTTATGTATATGAAGTTGTGACTGCAGTTCTTGTATTGAAGTTGTGCTGGAATTTTGTGTATGGAGCAAAGTTTCTGGTTGTAGTTTTTTGTGAAGTTTCTGCTGAGTTTTTGCTAAAGTTGTGGTGCTGGTTTTTTTTGAAGTTCTTTCTATGGCTTTGGCAAGGCAGTATGTTATGCAACATGGGGAAGAATGAAGTGAAATTGAAAGAAAGAAGGAAACTAGCTAGTCTAAGTCAAAAATCAACCGTAAACACAAACATGGCCATAAGAGGAATCAAACAAGATGGACAAATATGCTGAAAAGAGGTGAAGGAAAAGGGAACATTACCGACCCGAAAGTTATCGGGGTGAAGAATCCGCAATGGTAAGCTTCCTTCTTCTATTATTCCTTGTTACTGCTGGTGTTATTATTGGTTGGAAGTGGTTTTTTGATCTTTTTGATGTTGCTGAATTTTTTGCTTTTGTGTCAATCTCCTCCCTCTCTTGTGGTTTTTTGTTGTAGGGATGTTGCTGAATTTTTCTGTGATGCTTTTTTGATGAATGAAACAGTCCCATATATGTAGGATGAAATTAGGGTTTTTGGTTTGAATTTCTGTACCCTATTGCTTGTTGATGAAGGGTTGGGTTAGGGGGAACAGTTCTGAATTTTGCAGCAGTAGTGGGGAGGTGGAGCATCCTGTTTTGTGTGCTGTGTGTGCTGTCAAACTGCTCTCTTTGTTGCTGTTTTTTTGTTTGCTAGTGAGCCATGGTCTTGCTGATTTTTGTACTAATTTCTTGACACTTTGTTATGAGAAAAAGAAACTCTACAATATGTAAAAATGAATTATCATGAATGCTGAATTTGTTAATGGTATGCTTGAATGAAATGTGCTTGAAATGCTTATGTAACATATATGGGGCTGTTTTGAATTAACATGGAATTGGAATGATAACACTTGAAAATGAAAATGTTTTGAAATTTAAATATGTTTGAATGGAATAGATTGAATTTGAATGAGATGTGATGCATTTTTATGATTATGTATGAATTAGAACATGGATGCTAACTTGTTTTTTTATTTTCATGTGCAAATGGATGGATTGGAATGATGGACAAAAGGCCATGGAGAAAGAAGATTTTCATGCATGATTGGATATGAAGAAACCATGGAGTTACTTGGAAATTAAAAAGATGTAACTATAAGTTTTTTTTTGGAAGTTTTGTGTACTTAAGTTTTAAACTTATATTCATTCTTAAATCATTCTTTTTTTTGGAATTTATTCTGAAGTTTTGTGACTTGATCTTGAATGAGAATTTAAAGTTTGGATTGTATTTTTTATTTTTTATATTAAGAGCTTGGAACATGATCATGTTCTTAAGACTTAGAACTTGAAATATTGAAGATTGGAAATGGAATTTGGAATTTGAATGGAAATTAGAGAGAAATTTTGTGAACTTAAGAAAAATGAAATAAAAGTTTTGAAAATGATACGTCAACATGGATTGGAAATTGAGAGCTAGAAATGGATTTGAAATTTAAAAAAAACTTGGAAATAGAAACTTGAAAAAGAAATGAAAAATTTGAAACTTACATTAAAATTAAATTTTGAAACGAAAAACTTGAAAATGAATTAAAAAATTAGGGATAGAAATTAGAAATTAATTTAGAAATAAAACTTTGAAAATGAAAAGGAAATAAAATATAAGTTTAAAACTTAAGAATGATTTAAGAATTGGAAGTAGAAATTGAAACAAGAATTAAAAGTAGAAATAGAAAAAAAAGTTAGAAACTTGAAAATAGAATAAGAAAAGGTAATAGAAATTAAAATTAAAACATAAGTTAAAGAGTTAGAAATGTGAAATAGAAATTAAATATATAAGAAAAACTTGGAAGTGAAAAGAAATTGAAATTAAATTTAAAAAAAACTTGAAAATGAGTTAGAAGCAACAGAATAAAAAAAACTTGGAAATTCTCTGTTAAATGCGATGAATGTATGATGCGAGCAGTTAGGGGTAAAATTTGGGGTGTGACAGTTGCCCCTATTTAAATAACTTCACCAGATGGCGTGAGTGATGGTAATCCTCATGGAATCAGTGTGAAAGACATTTAAATATAGAAATAACCGGAAATTTTGCCCCTAAATGCAATGTTATGCTGGACTACAAAATATCTAAATTTGTAACTCTTATGCAATGAATGATGATTATGGTATGAATGATTAGAATGAGATATATCGACGACCACAAGCCAAGACTCACTGGGGATGACATACACTGGGGATAAAGAAACGAAAACGGAAAGTATTCAAAGTGATAAATCAACAGGTTCAAGTGTAACTGTTGACACTAAGGATAACAAAAGACGGGACAAAAGGAAATCCAAAGCGTTGGATCAACGAACACAGACAAAACAAAATAAAATTCAAAGTGACTGCACAGTGGCTCGATGCGACCAACTGACACCAAGAATACAAACAAGACAAGGAAATAAATCGAAGTGGTAGACCAATGGCTTTATGCGACCCATTGACTTTGAGAAATAAAAAGCAACAACATATCCAAAGTGAATGCGCAGCGGCTCGATGCGACCAACTGACACCAAGAATACAACAAAATAAACATTCAAAGTGAATGTGCAGCGGCTCTATGCGACCAACTGTCACTGAAAATGATAATCATAATATTCAAAGTGAATGCGCAGCGGCTCGATGCGACCAACTGACACTAAGAATAGAAATGACACAAAATTCAAAGTGAATGCGCAGCGGCTCGATGCGACCAACTGACACCAAGAATTCAACAAAATAAACATTCAAAGGGAATGTGCAGCGGCTCTATGCGACCAACTGTCACTGAAAATGATAATCATAATATTCAAAGTGAATGCGCAGCGGCTCGATGCGACCAACTGACACTAAGAATAGAAATGACACAAAATTCAAAGTGAATGCGCAGCGGCTCGATGCGACCAACTGACACTAAGAATACAACAAAATAGACATTCAAAGTGAATGTGCAGCGGCTCAATGCGACCAACTGACACTGGAAATGATAACAACAAACTTATTCAAAGTGAATGCGTAGCGGCTCTATGCGACCA
Source organism: Lathyrus aphaca (assembly GCA_963966055.1). Classification (NCBI taxonomy): domain Eukaryota; kingdom Viridiplantae; phylum Streptophyta; class Magnoliopsida; order Fabales; family Fabaceae; genus Lathyrus; species Lathyrus aphaca. Next base: position 282,445,337 of record OZ014522.1, on the reverse strand, counting down.
ACTGACACCATGAATAACAACAAAATAAACATTCAAAGTGAATGCGCAATAGGTTCGAGACCTATTGACACTAAGAATAGAAACCAAGATACACTCAAAGTGAATGCGCAACAGGTTAGAAAAACCGGTTGACACTAAGAATGATAAAGACAAAGTAGTCAAAGTATTCAAAATGGTAAATTAGCAGGTTCAAATGTAACTGCCGACACCGAGGATAAGGAAGGAAATCACATTGATTTAGTAGTGGCTCTATGCGACCAACTAACATTGGGAATAGAATGAAAATCACCCAAAGATAGATCAACGGCTCTAAGCGACCGGCTAACGCAAAGAAGTAACAACAAAATATGTTGGAGTTTTCAAATAAGATAAGACATCCAACCTCTGGAAATTCCTTCAGGAACCATCAGGAGAAAGGTACAAGTATGTGCCAAAATCAAATGGACTTGGATTTTAAGCAAAAGGTCTCAGGACCTTCTTAAAAGATTTGTGCCAATGACAATTAGACTTCAAGGAGATATTGGTGGTCATAAAGACAAATACCAATCACAATTAGAATTCCACAGGGGACACCAGCAATTATTGGGGACAAAAAACATTGGTAAACCAAACTTCGGGTACCAACAACAATGAATTCTCAAATTGAACACTAATGATATCTGGACTTGGAGTTAGACAGACGACAACTGGGGAAAGACAAATGCAAATGTCAAATGCGCATGATTGAGCATGATGCGAATGATCATGATATGCAAATGTTGACTCTAAAGAGACAAAGAGTTTTGACAAGACTCAAAAAGGAGTAGGCTCTCAACACTAATACTTAAATGAGCAATATGAAAAACACTGAGGAGATGTCTTCGAATTTTGGAAATCATGTTTGGCCCAAAGATCCATCCAAGAGTGTTATCAGTTTTGAACTTCTATGGGGATTTCTGTAATAATAGTATAAAAGTGTTGTTGCAAACCAGGACTTCTTGGGGAAACAAAAGGTCTTTTCCAATTTTTCCAAAGTCAAAGAAACTTGAAAGTTTCCCAGTATGTTTTCAAAAAAAGACATTTCCTTAAAAACTTGTCATTTTCAGAGTTAAATTGTAATCAAGTGATGGCATTTTGCATAACAAAAGAAAATAAGAAGCTGAACAACAAAATTCATAGGCAAAGTTTGTATTTTATTCAAGAATGGTAGCTTGCCAATGGAAAAAACTCCATGGGAAATTACAATTTGAAAATGGCAATGGGGAAAGGTCTACATTGAATCCAACGACCACTACAATCCCTAATAACTAAGACCGCCCGACACCTTGCTTCTGACGAGAGCAATTGGATTGGTCTTCCAGTACGATTCTTCAGTAATAGTAAACACCATCCGTTACAGTCAAATGCCTTTGTCCCTAACTTTTGCCTGGATCGCCCTTTCGGGTTTTCAATCCACCGGGACGCTCTTTTTTGCCTAAGCCGCCCTTTCGGGTTTTCAACTTAGCGAGCTCTTATTTTTTCATTTTTATCCCTAACTTTTGCCTGGATCTCCTTCATAGGTTTTGATCCACCGGGATACCCATTTTTTGCATAAGTCGCCATTTCTGGTTTTCGACCTATCGGGTTTTATTTAGGCATAATATTTTTTGACTGCATCAGAATTCACCGGGTGTTTCAGCTGTTCAACATCCATAGTTGTAAGGATTAAGGAACCTCCGGAGAATGCCACCTTCACAACATATGGGCCTTCATAGTTAGGACTCCATTTTCCACGCATGTCTTTGTGGACTGGCAAGATTTTCTTGAGTACCAGATCTCCTTCTTTGAATTCTCGGAGACGGACCTTCTTGTCAAATGCTCTCTTGATGCGCTTCTGGTACAATTGGCCATGGCACATGGCGGTCATTCTCTTCTCATCAATGAGGTTCAGTTGGTCAAACCTGTTTTGGACCCACTCAGCTTCCTCCAGTTTGGTTTCCATCAAGATTCTCAAAGATGGTATCTCTACTTCAATAGGGAGAACTGCATCCATCCCATACACCAGAGAGAAAGGGGTTGCCCCTGTTGAAGTGCGAACTGATGTTCTGTATCCGTGTAAAGCATATGGTAACATCTCGTGCCAATCTTTGTAAGTTTTTACCATCTTCTGCAGAATCTTTTTGATGTTCTTGTTTAAAGCTTCAACAGCTCCATTCATCTTCGGACGATACGGAGAAGAGTTATGATGTTCAATCTTGAATGTCTCACACAACTCTTTCATTGTTTTGTTGTTCAAATTGGTCCCATTATCTGTGATGATTCGGCTTGGGATTCCATAGCGGCAGATAATTTGGTTCTTGATGAAACGGGAAACCACTTGCTTTGTCACATTGGCGTAGGAAGCTGCTTCTACCCATTTGGTAAAGTAATCGATCGCAACCAAGATAAACCGATGACCATTGGAAGCTTTAGGCTCAATTGCCCCTATCATGTCAATGCCCCACATTGAGAAAGGCCAAGGCGATGACAGAACATTCAAAAGTGTTGGAGGTACGTGCACCTTGTCGGCATAAATCTGACATTTATGACACTTCCTGGCATACTTGAAACAATCTGATTCCATGGTCAACCAGAAGTATCCAGCTCTCAAAATCTTCCTGGACATGGCATGCCCATTGGCATGTGTTCCAAATGATCCTTCATGGATTTCCCTGATCAATAAGTCTACTTCGCGCTTGTCCACACATCTGAGCAGAACCATATCATGATTTCTCTTGTAAAGCACATTGTTGCTGAGGAAAAATTTGGACGTCAATCTTCTTAAAGTCTTCTTGTCTAGATTTGTTGCATCAGCTGGGTACTCTTGATTTTGCAAATAGTTCTTGATGTCGTAGAACCACGGTTTCTCATCAGTTTCTTCTTCGACCAGTAGACAGTAGGCGGGTGCAGTTCTTCGCTCGATGGTAATGAGTGGAGCTTCATTAAGAAATCTGACTTGAAACATAGAGGCCAACATAGCCAAGGCGTCTGCTATTTGATTCTCTTCCCTTGGAACATGATGGAAAGTGACTTCATCAAAGTATTTAATTAACTCCACAATATGGGCCCGATAAGGGATCAACTTCTCGTCACGGGTCTCCCATTCACCTTTGACTTGGTATATTACCAAGGCTGAGTCCCCATACACTTCAAGGATCTTGATTCTGGTATCGATTGCAGCTTCGATACCTAAAATACATGCTTCATACTCAGCAATATTGTTTGTACATTCAAAGCACAATCTAGCCGTGAAGGGAGTATAACCGCCATCGGGGTTCATCAAGACAACCCCCACACCATGCCCCATGTAGTTAGAGGAACCATCAAACATCATCTTCCAACGAGACCCCGGCTCGGGACCTTCATCTGGACCTGGAACTTCACAGTCCTTTATCAACATAATGTCCTCGTCCGGGAAATCGAATTTCAAAGGTTCATAATCTTCGACAGGATGATCAGCAAGGTATTCAGATAAAACACTGCCTTTAATAGACTTCTGGGTTACATACTGGATATCATATTTGGATAACAACATGTGCCAACGGGCGAGTCTTCCAGTTAAGGTAGGCTTCTCAAAAATGTACTTTATTAGATCCATTTTCGAGATCAACAAAGTAGTGTGACAAATCATATACTGCCTGAGGCGTCTAGCAGCCCATGCCAAAGCACAACAAGTCTTCTCTAAGAGTGAATATCTGCTTTCACAGTCTGTGAACTTCTTGCTTAAGTAATAAATGGCGTGCTCCTTACGACCAGTTTCGTCTTGTTGGCCTAATACGCAACCCATAGATCCCTCGAGCACAGTCAGATACATAAAAAGAGGCTTCCCTGGAGTAGGTGGGATCATGATAGGGGGTTCCTGTAGATAAACCTTAATCTTCTCGAAAGCCTGTTGACAATCAGGACTCCACTCAATTGCTTGATTCTTCCGGAGTAACTTGAATAAAGGCTCACAAGTAGCAGTCATGTTGGAGATAAATCTGGAGATGTAGTTCAATCTTCCAAGGAAGCCTCTGACTTGCTTTTCTGTTTTTGGAGCTGGCATCTCTTGAATTGCTCTGACCTTATCTGGATCTACTTCAATTCCTTGCTGACTAACAATAAAACCAAGTAACTTTCCTGATCAGACACCAAAAGTACACTTAGCCGGATTCAGACGCAGTTGGAACTTTCTGAGACGCTCAAATAACTTCAAGAGATGATTCAAATGATCCTCCTCACTCTGTGATTTGGCAATCATATCATCCACATAAACTTCTATCTCTTTATGCATCATATCATGGAAAAGGGTGACCATTGCCCTCTGATAAGTGGCTCCTGCATTTCTGAGACCAAATGGCATAAGCTTGTAACAATAAGTGCCCCATGGTGTGATGAATGTAGTCTTTTCCATATCGTCAGGATCCATCTTGATCTGGTTGTATCCTGAAAACCCATCCATGAAGGAGAAAACAGCAAATTTAGCAGTGTTGTCAACCAAAGTATCAATATGCGGAAGAGGGAAATCGTCTTTCGGACTGGCTTTGTTCAAATCCCTATAGTCCACACACATTCTGACTTTGCCATCCTTTTTAGGGACTGGCACAATATTAGCTACCCACTCAGGGTACTTTGCAACTGCGAGGAATCCCGCATCAAACTGCCTTTTGACCTCTTCTCGAATCTTCAGAGCCATGTTCGGTCTTGTTCTTCGGAGCTTTTGCTTTACAGGAGGACAATCTGGTCGAAGAGGTAACTTGTGGACCACTATGTCTGTGTCTAAACCGGGCATATCCTAATATGACCATGCAAACACATCTGCATATTCTTTGAGAAGCTTGACCATCTTTCTCTGATGTCTGCCCCAAGTGTTGTACCAATCTTGACTTCCTTCGTGTCTTCATCAGTGCCAAGATTGATGGTCTCTACCTGCTCCTTATGTGGCTGGAGCTCTGTGTGCTCATACTCAACTAATCTCGCCAGTTCTTCAGGAATGTCACAATCTTCCTCACTTTCATCTTCCGCTTGGTAGATGGGCGAATCAAAGTTAGGAGAGAATGTAGAGTCATTGGATTCAACAGGGTTTTCGCTTATTCTACATATGAGAATGATTTGTTTTTATTAAAAGTGGAAAATAGAGAAATGCAAGAGGAAAAGCTTTTTTATTGGTTTTGAAAGATTGCCATTTTCTTTTAAAAGTGAAAAGAGAGAAAAACAGTAAATGATCAAAATAAGAGTTTAACAAAATGCCTTCATTGATAATAACTTTGAAAATGAGAAGGGGCCCTACAAAATACTCCCATAGCCTTGGGCAGAGCTAGGGAACTTTGAAAACATTTAAAAAAACAATAAATTACTTTGACAATGGAAAAAACTCTGGGATCTCGACTGCTTCCCAATTGCCCAAGGCTTCTTCACACTGATACACCAAATGATTCACATCTTCATCTTCAGAACCCCCATCAATTGTATTGACCTGATAACCAGCACTGGAAAACACTTCTTGAATGGTCTTTGGACGTCCTTTAACGGAGGTTGACGCTCCTTCCTTCACATGAGTTGGTTTGTAACCCAACCCGCAACGATCTAGCTTCTGTTTGACTTCAATGACATCACCCCAACCTTCATAGCTTCTTTCTTCAATGGTGGAAATGGTACTCTTCAGTGATGCAAAAGATGGGATACCCTTCCCTTTTGGTTCCTCCACTTCCAAAAGGACAACATTGGCTATCTCAAGAGCTTGGAAAGAAGTTTCCAAAGCATCTTCATCAGCCTCAATATAGCTAAAGGATGAAAGGTTGCTAACCATGAGGTCTTCTTCCCCAGACACGGTTACCAGCTTATTATCGACCACAAACTTCATCTTCTGGTGTAAGGTAGAAGTGACTGCCCCAGCGGCATGGATCCAAGGTCTTCCGAGCAAGCAACTGTAATTGGGGTTAATGTCCATAACCTGGAAAGTGATTTTGAACACCTGTGGCCCAATCAAGATCGGTAAATCTACTTCTCCAATAACAGTCCTCCTTGACCCATCAAAAGCTTTCACAATCAGTGCACTGGGCATCATCTCTGCCCCTTGATAAGATAACTTGGCAAGCGTTCTTTTCGGCAAAACATTCAATGAAGATCCTGTATCCACAAGAACTCTTGCTAAAGTATCCTCCTGACGTTTTACAGATATGTGGAGAGCACGGTTATGGTCCAAACCCTCCTTTGGAAGATCCTCCATACTGAAGCTGAGATTGTTACATGCAGTGAAATTGGCAATGACTCCATCAAACTGATTCACTTTTATGTCATGTGTAACATGGGCTTGTGCTAGTAATTTCTGGAGAGCACTCCGATGGGCCGGTGAGTGCATAAGAAGTGATAGGATAGATATTTTGGAAGGCGTTTGATGTAGCTGATCAATAACCTTATAATCACTCTTCTTAATGATTCTGAGAAATTCTGCATCCTCTTCTCCCAAGACTACCCCTTTATCCTGGTTGACAACAGCTGGAATGACTTCTTTAGGCGGAACCGTATTGGCTTGCTGAGTATAAACACGACCACTGCGAGTCAAACGACCTGCACCCGCTATGTCAGCACTTGCCACTTTTGAAACTTCCTTCTGACTAGCTTTATCAATCTTCTGATGAACATTCCCTGTATCATACTTTCATGGAACTGCTTTAGTGTCTTCATAAAGGAAAGGGTTACTCCTTTGTTCAAACCTTGGCTCAGGTATATTGAAAATGGGTATCACAGGCTCTGGCATATTAAAGATGGGTTGAACTCTTGAGGACTCAGGCAGGTTGAACACTGGCACCAAGGTAGAATCAGATTCAGGCAAGTTGAAAATGGGTTCAATCATTGCCACTTCATTCTTCTTCACATGACCGCTTACTTGTAAAACACCCAGATTAATCAAATTTTGAATGTCTTTTAAGACCAATTCACATCCCTTTGGGTTATCTGCACAAGCTTCACAATTTATATGACAGTTCCTCAACATACCCACTTCTACTAACTTCGCATGGAAGTCTCTAAGCGGGGTCTTGATCTCTGTGGCGTTGAAAATCAAACCTTCGTCAGACTCGTCAACAATGGCATTTATGGACCCATGCTTGGGTAAAGGATTATCTTTGACATTCGGACCAGTATTCCCAAATGACAGAATGTTTTTCTCCATCAAATCTTTCACTATGTACTTCAAAGCATAACAACCCTCCAAATCGTGCCCTGGGGAACCTTCATGGAATAAACAGTGGGCATTTGAGTTGTAATTTGGTGGGAGCGGATTTGGTGGAGGACCCAAAGGCCTTGGAGTAACCAAACCTTTCTTCAGCAGTGAAGGATATAATTCAGTATAAGTCATAGGGATTCGAGGATTATGAGGCCTTCCTCCTGGTCTTCTATTCTGAAAGTTGGGATTAGGATGAGGAGCTGGAGTCCTCTGCTGGTAGGCTGAAGCATTGGGCGCTTGTTGATAGCCTGGATTACTGAGCATTGGCTGATAAGGTGGAATCACTGGAGCCGCTTGCTGATACATCGGTACTGCTTGAGTTGGCTGATACATCGGGACTTGTGGATTATATGACGGTTGAACCGCCGCTACATAAGGATGTTGGGCATACTGTGGTGGATGAGCATACTGCTGTTGAGCCATAGGTGGAGGTCTCTGCCAAAGCGGATTTCTTCTTTGACTTGTCATTATTGCATTTGTCTCGCCCTCTTTCTTCTTGTGGAAATTACTAGTAAATTTCTTGACATTACTTCCACTACCAGTGCTGGTACTGCCAGATGCACCACTCATCTTTCCACTTTTCAAACCAAGTTCAACTTTGATTCCCACAGCCACTAGATCAGAAAAACTAGCAGTTATGCTCCCCACCATTCTCTCATAGAATTCTGGTCGCACAGTGTCAACAAACCAGTCAGCTAATTCTCTTTCAGTCAATGGGGGCTCTACCTGAGAAGCGGTCCCTCTCCACCTCTGAGCATATTCTTTAAATGATTCAGAATCTTTTTGTGACATACTCAACAGCTGCCTCCTATCGGGAGCAAGGTCCATATTGTATTTGTATTGCTGGATGAAAGCATCTGCCAAGTCTTGGAAACTGCGAATCTTCGACTGGTCTAGCGTTAGATACCATTTGGAGGAGATTCCCTTCAGACTGTCCTGGAAGCAGTGGATCATTAATTTATCATTGTCCACCTGCGCAGCCATTCTTCGATAGTACATCAAGAGATGGTTCTTAGGACAAGTTGCGCCCTCATACATATCAAAAGTGGGTATCTTGAACTTTTGAGGTATTACCAATCCAGACACCAGACACATTTCTCTAGCAGCGGCCCCAAAGATCTGGTCACCTTCAATCGCTCTTAACCTTTTTTCAAGGGTATCAAAATTCTCTTGCATCTTCTCATGTTTCTCGTCTCCGTTTTCAGACATATCTGGCGCGTCATACACCTGATGGTCATTAAAGTATGGTTGGGCACGGGTGTGCATAATGTCTGGTGTAAAATTAGCAACTGCATGGTTCTCTTCATTAGTCACAGGAATAGTCTGTTGAGCAGCAAATCCTTGAGGAGGAGGCACAAAACCTTGGGAAGGAAATGCCATACCCTGAGAAGGAGGTGCGAAACTTTGAGAAGCTAAACCTTGGGACGGAGGGAAGAAACCCTGAGTAGCCAGTCCTTGAGAAGAGGGAATGAAACTTTGAGAAGCAAAACCTTGAGAAGGAGGAAAGAAACCCTGAGTAGCCAGTCCTTGGGAAGAAGGAATAAAACTTTGAGAAGCAAAGCCTTGGGAAGGAGGGAAGAAACCCTGAGCAGCCAGTCCTTGGGAAGAAGGAATAAAACTTTGAGAAGAAAAACCTTGAGGAGGAGGGACGAATCCATGAGGAAGCCCAAAAGGAGGCCAGGTCACAGCGGTAGTGACTGATGACGGAGGCTCAGTCGTTGCAGTGACAATTTCTGACACCACAGTCTGTTGGGAATCCATCTTCGCTCGAATAACCTGCAACATTTCCATCATCTGACCCATATTTCCACGAATATCAGTAAGCTCCTCGTTAACTCTGTCCATCTCTAGGTCTCTTTCAGCCATCCTCTTTCTGGCTTGAGCTCGAGTGTAGTATTTGCGTGAGAGCCTCAGTGTGAAAGCTGAATTGAGAGCAGATGACGGGAATGAGTTCTATATGAAAAATGCAAATGAAATGCCAAATGTATGAGTGCAATGCGAAAATTAAATTTTATTCAAGGAACTTAAGAAACAATTTGCAAATACCAAGGAACACATAATGATCAAAAGGATATGATTTCATTAAATTCAAAAAGTGATACAAAGTCTCGAGTACATCTTCAAAAATCCCAAACAAAGCTTAATAAAGACAAAGACAAAGTCCTAAGGAGATTCTCCTAAAAGCCTCAAGTTGAGCTTCTCGATTTGTGCCTTCATCTGAGCCCTTTCAAGCATAAGTTGATCCACGATCGACTCCCAAGAAGCGTCCCCTTGAGTGCTGGAGGAAAATAAATCCTCTTGCGCTTTCCTCTTCTTGTTGGAGAGCTCTTCTTCTTCCTTCATCTTCAGTTGTCTTCTAAGTTCTTCATTCTCACTACTGATGATATGATGTCGATTCTTCCATGCATTCTTCTCTCGAAGCTCTTTCTCCAAATCAATCTTCAGCTTCTCTGCATCGTCCATGAAGATTAGAATGGGTTTCTTGAAGTTCATAGGATCCTGGCGAGGGTAAGGCATCTTCATACTGATTGCCCTATCTCGTACCCATTGGAGATAGGGTTCCATAGAAACACAATTTGGCTTTCCCAAGCTACTCCTCCCCTTCCTATGGATGTACTTCCAAGCTTGCATAATCTGTTTCTTGAGCTCTGGTTCTTCGTCATCCTTAAAGAAAATTCCTTCCACTTCAACACTCTTAGGTTTGTCCTTCAACGGATACCCGAGTTGGCGGCGAGCCAAAACTAGATTATAGCTGATTCCTCCCTTAGTGCCAAGAAGAGGCACATTAGCAAAATCACCACAGCTATCAATAATCAATGCTCCATCATAAACACGATTGTACCAACTAATGTCAGAGTGGGTAAGAGACATGATCCTTTGTGACCACCACAAACCATCCTTAAGATTACAAAATGAAGCTGACTTAGGCAAGTGCGAAATAAACCACTCGTACAACAATGATGCACAATAAGTAATCATCCCTCCCTTATGGAGATTCCTCAGATGGATGGAATGGTAAGTGTCTCCGAGCAAAGTAGGGACCGGGCTCTTCTTCAGAAATATTTTGATGGCGTTCAGGTCTACAAAGTCTTCAAAGTTTGGGAAAAGTAACACTCCATATATTAGCAGAATAAAGGTCGCCTCAAAAGCTTTCATATCCTTCACACTAACAAAATTCTTGGCCTTTTCTACCAAAAACTTTGTAGGGAATCCAAAAATCTTTCCTTTATAGGTCATATTTTCCTTGACCTCAGGAACACTCAAATATGTTGCCTTTGCAATCTCCGCTTCTTCAGGGTCCTTCTCTAGAACATGGAATGGAAACTCATCCTTAACACGTGATCCCACCAGAAATGAATACTCTTCCAAAGTAGGCGCCAATTGGTAATCAGGAAACGTAAAACAATGGTAGAGAGGATCATAAAACTGGAGCATCACAGAGAGCAACCTTCCATCCCACTCGGTTTTAAGTAAGGCTAAAAGCCTCCTATGCTTCTCCATGAAGGCTTCTTGATCCAAAACCAAATCTCTTAATTTCCTTAGGTCTTCGAGTTTGGGATTTTTGAATGTGTACTTGACAGTCTTTCTTCTTCCAAAGTCCATGATGATACCTACGATATTTGCAAAGATAGAGTTTCTGAGTTCCTTGAATAAAATGGTAAAAATGATGCTTCATGATGCGTGAATGCATGAATACACAAACACACACAAGGCTTAGGTTCAAAGCTTGCATGAGGTCGAAGTTTCAACCCTCCCAAAAAGGTATGTACTATGAGTTTATTTGTACCTGTACAACGGGTTCTAAAAGTTCCCAGAATCATTGTCCCATCTTTCGGATATTACCGACTTCCCAACTCAACTTGGTAATCAATAATATTCTCAAGAGAGTCTCATCCGGGTGTAGTATCGCGTATCAACAATTTTGGATTTGCACCCTCATAGTCATCGCACTACATCCCTAAAAGGCCATGTGGGGGTAAATGTTCTACGGTCCTCAACATTAACGGCTCTCAGGTCGAATATAGTAATACTTTCACGACTGAACTCGATCAACAAAACTACATCCGAGGAGGCCTCCGCTGAGTGGTGGTGTCTCAAGTCAACTTGATCGGGACTTAACTCCCTACAAGCCTTCTTGAATATACCACCGTCCTATCTTATTTTGCACTCAAGTCCGGGTTAGGACTTATCTCACCACACATGGAACACCCAACAAAAATCCCAAATAATAACAAGCAATACAACAACAAATATACAAATATACAAGGTGGGCTTAACCCTCAAAAATAGAGTCCCCAGTGAAGTCGCCATTTCTGTCGCCATTTCTGTCGCCATTTCTGTCGCGGAGAGAATCGGATACCAAGCTATTGATTAAGCTTGAATCGCAAAACTTTTATGTTCACCACCAACTTTAATTTAATCCAAAGGGAAAAGGGAAAAAGATCGTAAAAACCCTAAATGAGGAGAAACTAGGTTCGGGGGTTGATTATACCTAGGGAATGTGTTAGCATCCTAAGCATCCGCAGTATCCTACGGGAACCTCTTGTTAATATTTGTGTTTTTGTTATTTATTGCTTGTTAAAACTAAGGGAACCTAAGGTTTTTATTTCTAATGGTACTCGCCCAACATCGCATCGATGCCTACGTATCGGGTATAGAATCAGAGCACTCGTAGTTCTCCTAAGGATTAACGAACACTTGGTTACGCTCAAGGTTCGCGGGGGAAGGTAAGTGTTATGGCAAACACTCACGTGACTTTAGCAAAGTCACAAAAAGTTATAAAATAAAAAGTCCTAATGGCTAAGGTCAAAAAGGAACTAGGGATGGCTAAACTTCCTATGACATTGAGTCAACTGCAGGAGGTCTTTCCCTTTTGGATTGAAATGCGAAAAAATAAAGTAAATAAAAAGGTGCAAGCTCCTAAGACTAGGCAAAGGTTGCTACTTGCAAAAATGGACTAAATGAAGTAAATGGAAATGCAAGATAAAAGGCTTAGTAACCGGGCTATGACTCGATATATGGATCGAGAATGCGGGGGTGGAAGACAAGCGTGGTGCATCAATTTGCTTAAGTTGGAAAGTTGTGAAGTGTAAAGACCGTGCAGATGGCGATCGTAAAACGACCGACTTACGTGTGTGAGTGAGGTGTGTAAAGTTCACTTGGCGTTGGACCAAGGATTTATTATCTTGAAAATTAATGTGCGCTTTCAATTTTTATTTTAACAGATATATGGTCATGATGTAAAATAAAATAAATACAAACATATAACCAAGACATCGAAAGAAAAAACTCACACTAAAAAGAAATAGGTCTGAATTTAAAACTCTCACACTAATGGGATCTAACTTAACCTAAATTATCTAAACTAACTTCTTAGGGGAAATATAGACAAGACATTATTTTTTAGGATTTTTTTAGAATTAAAATAAAATGAATTGATAATAATAAAAATAATTAAAAAAAGATAGAGAACCTAAATAGATAACCTAAAATTACATGAGGATTAAGAAAATACACATAAAGGTTATGAGAAAATATTTTGATTTTTTTTGGAATGTATCAAAGGAACTATCGAATAAACAACTAAAGATTAAATTCTAAGAAAAGAAAACTTAATTAGAAGAAAATATTTTGTATTTTTTGATGAAATTGTCAAAGAAATTAATAACAAATCCTAAGTAAAGTTTAATTACATAAAGTTTTAATCCACAAATATAGAAAAATGTTTTAATTAAAAAAAATGAATTGACATCTCTATTTTTTTTTAAAACTATTATATTGAATTAAAATTATATTAAGAAAATAGAATCTCTAATTGAACCAACTTAACAAAAATGAGATCAAAAAATATTTAAGAAAATAAATTTGGTTTTCAAATCTAAAATAACTTTAAAAGAACAAAGCTAAATTAAATCTAAAGAAAAAGGGGAGCTAGTGGATAGTGGTTCTGGTTGCAGTAAAGGGGAACGGTCCAAGGGCCCATGGGGCGCTGGGGAACATGAGCGGGTCGGGTTCAACCCGCGACCCGGTTCACGCTAATGCCAAAGGGTCAGGACAAACCCCAAGCCAAAACGGCGCTGTTTCTCACGAAATGGGGGAAGAAACCCCTTTGTCCGTCTCACTCTCTTTTCTCCTTGTTTCTTTCTCTTACGAAGCTCTCTCAAATCTCTCTCCCGCTCACAGCCCCTCTTCTCGGATTCGGCTTGCGCGCCTGGTCATCCTGTTTGGACTTAGACGGATTGCTGCGTTTTCAGTGTGTTCGACTCGTCCATGGATCCAGAAATTTCGCCTTCCATCTCGTCTTTTCTTTTTCTTCTTTGTTTTGTATTTCTGAATCTAAACTTGTTGTTGTTGAAGTTTTGTTGTTGCTGTTGATTCGAACAGAGATGGAGATTTGAGGGGGGAGTAGTTCAGTCGAAGGGCTTCGGAGGGGGTGAAGGTATTGTTGAAGATGATGTGCGGTGATGGGTGTTGGTTGTTGTGAGGTTTGAGTTAAGGTCTGTTGAAGGTTGTGGCTGGTTGTGGTGGATGAAGGTTCGACAATGGAGGTTTCAGCGTGTTTGTAGGTCTTGTAAGGTGAATGATGAAGGTATTCAGCTTGTTGGTGTGGTTTGAAGATGGAGGAGTGTTATGATTGTCTTGTTGTTGTTTTTGATGATTTTCATATCAGGTTTCGTAAGTGAAGGTTTGGTTTGAGTTTGGAGGTGAATGAAGGCGGTTCTGATGGTGGTTCACACGGTTTCGTCACGGTTTAGAAATTGCTTTTGAAGGGAGGTTGTGGTTCAGCTTTGTTCAGGGTGAAAAATGAGTGAAGAGGATGAGTTTTGGTGGTGATGGATCAACGTGTGTTTTGCAGTGACAGAGTTGATATGGTGAATATGGCGGTATCAGCGACAAGTTCCCTTCAAAGGCTTTCGTGGTGGTGATGCGATTGAATGAAGGTGGTGGAAGGGTTTTGTTTCTGTTTGCGGAAGAATGGTTGGTGGATGTGAGCGGTTAGCAACGAAGAGGAAGGTTTCGCGTCTCGCGGTTTTTCACGACGTCTTCTCATGATGTGGAGACGGCGCCAGCGGAGAAGGTTTGAAAACTTCCAGCTTATGTTTGGCTAGAAAGATTTCACGGTTAGTGATTTGGGGTTGTGAGTTGTTAGTTTGGTTCGTAAGTCAGATCACGACAAGGTTTGGATTTCCTTTTCTATCATTTTCCTGGTTTTCTCTGAGGGTTAACTAGTATGCGGTTAGGGTTTTTTACGATAACTGAGCTTTTGTGACCTGGTATGAAGTTCTACCTAGATGGCTGGAATTTTTCAAAGGAGCTTTTGGTGGATATGGTTTTGTGTGGTTGGTTTGTATCCTTTTCGTTTCTGTTTTTTTTATGCTTTGAGGGATTGTTTTGGGTTGTGTTTATGGTAAGGGTCTTATGTGATGCTCTTGCTGTTTTACTTTTATGTATATGAAGTTGTGACTGCAGTTCTTGTATTGAAGTTGTGCTGGAATTTTGTGTATGGAGCAAAGTTTCTGGTTATAGTTTTTTGTGAAGTTTCTGCTGAGTTTTTGCTAAAGTTGTGGTGCTGGTTTTTTTTGAAGTTCTTTTTATGGCTTTGGCAAGGCAGTATGTTATGCAACATGGGGAAGAATGAAGTGAAATTGAAAGAAAGAAGGAAACTAGCTAGTCTAAGTCAAAAATCAACCGTAAACACAAACATGGCCATAAGAGGAATCAAACAAGATGGACAAATATGCTGAAAAGAGGTGAAGGAAAAGGGAACATTACCGGCCCGAAAGTTATCGGGGTGAAGAATCCGCAATGGTAAGCTTCCTTCTTCTATTATTCCTTGTTACTGCTGGTGTTATTATTGGTTGGCAGTGGTTTTTTGATCTTTTTGATGTTGCTGAATTTTTTGCTTTTGTGTCAATCTCCTCCCTCTCTTGTGGTTTTTTGTTGTGAGGATGTTGCTGAACTTTTCTGTGATGCTTTTTTGATGAATGAAACAGTCCCATATATGTAGGATGAAATTAGGGTTTTTGGTTTGAATTTCTGTACCCTATTGCTTGTTGATGAAGGGTTGGGTTAGGGGGAACAGTTCTGAATTTTGCAGCAGTAGTGGGGAGGTGGAGCAGCCTGTTTTGTGTGCTGAGTGTGCTGTCAAACTGCTCTCTTTGTTGCTGTTTTTTTGTTTGCTAGTGAGCCATGGTCTTGCTGATTTTTGTACTAATTTCTTGACACTTTGTTATGAGAAAAAGAAACTCTACAATATGTAAAAATGAATTATCATGAATGCTGAATTTGTTAATGGTATGCTTGAATGAAATGTGCTTGAAATGCTTATGTAACATATATGGGGCTGTTTTGAATTAACATGGAATTGGAATGATAACACTTGAAAATGAAAATGTTTTGAAATTTAAATATGTTTGAATGGAATAGATTGAATTTGAATGAGATGTGATGCATTTTTATGATTATGTATGAATTAGAACATGGATGCTAACTTGTTTTTTTATTTTCATGTGCAAATGGATGGATTGGAATGATGGACAAAAGGCCATGGAGAAAGAAGATTTTCATGCATGATTGGATACGAAGAAACCATGGAGTTACTTGGAAATTAAAAAGATGTAACAATAAGTTTTATTTTGGAAGTTTTGTGTACTTAAGCACTAGTTTAAAATGAAATTCTAATTATGTATGTAATACTAAAATGGATATGAATGGTATGTATGAATGAATGTTGAAATTGTATGTACTACATATATATATATGAATATGAATGCTTGGAAAAATAACATGAATGCAAAGTTAAAATGGACTTCAAATTGAAAGTGGTAATTAAATTAGAAAAAAGTTTGGGAATTGACTTGTGACTTGATCTTGAATGAGAATTTAAAGTTTGGATTGTATTTTTTATTTTTTATATTAAGAGCTTGGAACATGATCATGTTCTTAAGACTTAGAACTTGAAATATTGAAGATTGGAAATGGAATTTGGAATTTGAATGGAAATTAGAGGGAAATTTTGTGAACTTAAGAAAAATGAAATAAAAGTTTTGAAAATGATACGTCAACATGGATTGGAAATTGAGAGCTAGAAATGGATTTGAAATTTAAAAAAAACTTGGAAATAGAAACTTGAAAAAGAAATGAAAAATTTGAAACTTACATTAAAATTAAATTTTGAAACGAAAAACTTGAAAATGAATTAAAAAATTAGGGATAGAAATTAGAAATTAATTTAGAAATAAAACTTTGAAAATGAAATGGAAATAAAATATAAGTTTAAAACTTAAGAATGATTTAAGAATTGGAAGTAGAAATTGAAACAAGAATTAAAAGTAGAAATAGAAAAAAAAAAGTTAGAAACTTGAAAATAGAATAAGAAAAGGTAATAGAAATTAAAATTAAAACATAAGTTAAAGAGTTAGAAATGTGAAATAGAAATTAAATATATAAGAAAAACTTGGAAGTGAAAAGAAATTGAAATTAAATTTAAAAAAAAACATGAAAATGAGTTAGAAGCAACAGAATAAAAAAAACTTGGAATTTCTCTGTTAAATGCGATGAATGTATGATGCGAGCAGTTAGGGGTAAAATTTGGGGTGTGACACCTTGCATATTTAGAAATGGTAATTTGCATATTAACATTGTATATCACGGATAACCCACTGTCGGCCCGAAGTTAGAGCACAAACAAAAATTCCCCGAAGGGTTACAAGTCATTACATGAACAAAAGACAAAAGATAAAGCAAGACTCCTACAACAAGCCTGTAGGTAGTCTGAACAATAATAAGGAAAAACTAAACTAAAGACCCAGATTCTTCTACAGCTGTAACACCCCAAATTTTCCCTCTTCATTTTAAGCATCATATCACATCATATTCATCATGAACATATCATTTTCTTAGCATCCTAGCATGGAAAGATGAGGCGTAACATTCTTCATGACCTAGCATTAGACATATGATCATCTGTGGAGGTTCTTGAGGCACCACAAGCCATGACAAGGGTCCCAATGGATTTTTACAAGTCCTATGAGGTGTCTATACTCCATTTACAAGATCAAGTTCATTTGAAGAAGCTCATAAGGTTGCATGATCACCAGAGGTTCCAGGACAAGGCAAAGCTCCTACACAAGGTACCTAAACTAGGGTTTGAGATTCAAGCACCAAAATCTCACAAATTTGGCCATTTCATTTGGGAAAAGTCTTTTATATGTCAATAGGATCCTAGGTGCCAATTTTCATGAGAAAATTCCATGTGGAAGTCAGACAATTCATCAGTTGCTTGCAGATGAAGTAATTGGTCAACTGTGCCCTTAAAAAGTCAATTGTGTAATTTCAAGGGGTCTAACCCAACTTTTTTGGCCAAAAGGGGACCTTAAAATGTTATAAGAGGTTTGGAATGATCAAATATCAAGAATCATGGAGATTTGAAGGGTTTTGCAAAATTGGTGAAAACTTGGTTTTAAGGAATTTCCAAATTTGGCAACTTTTGCCCTAATTTTCAAATGACCTTAACATGATCAAAAATTCTTCAAATGGACCAAAGTTAAACATGAAAGTTGGAGATTAAGGGCTCCCATTTTCAAAAAGTACAAGTACTTTTTCATGGGATTTGTGATTCATCTTAGAGACCCTTCGAAAATTTGGTGTATTTTAGGGCAAATCCAAAATTCATGCATGCAACCAAAAGCAAAAGTGTTCCAAACTTATTTTTAAGACTTGGAATGGTTCAAGTAAGTTTGTAAACTTAAAATACATTTCATTTTGATCATTTTGCTCAAGAGAAATTCCCATTTTCGTGCACAATAAGAAAGTTGCTTACAAAGTGGATTTTTTGCAAAAATCATGAGAAGTGTGTGATTACTTGATCTAAGGGCCAGGATTGTTTGTATTGTGATCAAGGGTTGGAAAAGGCTTGCCCATGTGCTGAGAGGCCAAGCAAAGCATAAGGGTGGCATTCTCTCACACCAATTTGCAAATTATGCAAAATCACAAATATCTCATGATCCACACGTGCAAACTTTGGCATTTCTTCAGCATTACACTGTGAGATCACATAAAAGCAGCTAGGGTTTCAGAAAGCAAAACCTCTCTCTCATTCTCTCATTTCTAAGTTCTTGCATCAAGTTCATTTTCTCTCATTTCTCTTCATACAAGTGCTCAATCTAAAAACAAATTGTGGATCCTTGTTCTAGGCAAGCTAAGGATCATTAATCACCCACTCTTGCAAGCAATCTCTCAAGTTTAACAACATTGCCATTTCAGGGCAGGTGTGAACAAAGCCTCAGATCCAGCCATCTCCAAGGCTTTAGATGCATTTATTTTGAATCTAGAGTGAGTGTAGAGTGATTTGCACGCATCATTTGGTCTTCTATCTCAATATATCAAGATCTGCAACTCAGGTATGGTTCTAAATCTTGAGATCTAGAAATGAAATTGATTAGGTGTTTTGTGATGTTTGAAGTACACTAATCATTCTGCACTTTATAGTTTTGAAAATGATGCATTGTAGTGAGAGTTATTTGGATTCAAAGTTTCATGGTCACACTTTATTTTCTTCGATCCCGTTGATTCATTGAGTTTTAGAGAATTTCATTGCCATATTCATGTTCAGCGTGTATCATTTAGTTAATCTGGACATTTTGGTTTTGTTTTGTTGAGTTTTGCGCATCTATGATGAATTCCGGTGCCGGAGCCCTAGCTCCGGTCACCGGAAACTGGAGAATGCAATTAGGGTTTGTGCAAGGTTGAAGATGACCTATAGCCATCAGATCTGTCCAGCGTGTGTCCAGGATGTTTCCACGCATCCATCCAGCCACCCTCCTCCTCACGTGTTTGTTTAATTCTATTTTAATTCAATTTGTTTCTCAGTCCACCACAACAACCATGCATCTCCAATCATAAACAAGCATTAAGCCACGTCAATTAATGAGAGGTCCACCAGATGCGTCCAATTGATCCTGCGTCTCCTGATTTTTCCATTTTTATTTCATTAATTTCCACCATAATTCATATAAGCCTGCGCCAGCTTTTGGGCCCTGAATTGATCTTCGCACCCCCCAGACATTGAAGCCCAATCCATTTCAGTTTAAACTCCTTGCTATTTCCACCCCCAACCCAATTTACATTTTATTTTCTTCTTCTTATTTTTTCTTTTATTTCATTTTACTTTCCAATTAATTAAAAATACTTCTGATTATCCAAAAATCCCCAAAATATTCATGAGTCATCTTTTGAGTCTCTTTTATTTTTCTACATTTTTATTTTCCATTTTTTTAATTTCCACGTGTCACAATTAATTCCTTATTTCATTTAACTTCTTTTTAATCCTTTCTTGAGTACACTATCTTGTCCATTTTCTATAGACTTCATTATTTTGAATTTTGTTTTCATTCTTTTTGCTTTGGGTTCCTAAGATAATGTACTTCATGTGTGATTTTCCCCCTGATTTTTAGAAATTTATTCCTTGGGTCTTGGTCCTTTGACTTGTGTTGGAAGTTATTAACCCTAGTTTGTGTTCTTGCCTCCATTTGACCTAGTTTGCTTCTGAATTTTTCCAAATCCTTTTGGCTCATTGTTATACCATGTTTGAAGATCATTTGGTTTAAGTTGTGGAATTTTTAGATGCTTTGTTGAATTGATTTGAATTTTGTCTTGAACCTTGTCCCATTTTGCTTCTTTTGGTCCATTAAGTCTCATATAAGCTTAGAAGGGCACTTGTGCCAACTTCTCCTTCTCATTTGGGTTTATTTTGGGGTATGGGAGCCTTTCTGGTCATAACTTAGGGTTTGTGTCTTAGAATTTTGTGTTTGCTTCCTCTTTTAAGTCCTTTCATTCCTTAAGTGTGCTTTTACTTCTTCCTTAATTCTTTCACTCCCATTTTGTAATTGTTTGGTGTTGTGTGTCCATTCTCTTCATCTTGATAGCTCCTTAAGCTCTTCTTTGGTTTGTTTTGGTTCTGATCTTATGCATTGAGTCCATGTTTGTGCATATTTGCTTTGCATCCTTCTTAAGTTTACATGTGTTTGTCATTTATGTTCATGTTGCATCATTTTGTCTTGTAAGCTTCATCTCTCATTCTTGTGAGTTGCATTTGCATTGAGCATGTATACATATCATTTCACTTCTGTTTGTATGATGATGGCATGTTATTTTGTTCATTTCATTTCATTTCATTTGTATGCTTGCTACTAACCTTGCAGGGGCTATGGTAAGTGTGAGGTGTGGAAGTTGAGTTCCACATCTCCAAATCTCATCTTCTTTTTCTTATCTCTTTATGATACTAACCTTTGCTTGTTGGGCTTAGGCCTTTCTCATCTCTTCTTCTATCTTCTTCTTCTCTT